>CM038232.1:78284443-78906432 GCA_021442155.1 Cymbidium sinense | reverse complement strand
TGCTTCGTTTCAGTTACGTATTTGCTCATTTGATGTCGACTCCACATGGCGGATGGGATTAACCATATAATTAGATTAATTACTTAATCATGGAAACTTCAAATATTCATAACTAATTGTAGAAAAATTAAAAAAAAACAAAATAAAAAGCATTGGAAAGGTAATTCAAAGAGGAATATTCTAAAATTAATTTCACTTGATTTTGAATAGTAATATTTTTTGAATTAAGGTTTTATTGGGAATGTAATTACATTAATTACTCCTAATTATTCACTGATTAATTCCAAACTTCTAGGGTTGATTAATGGGATGACCTCTGACCTCCCATGATTTTCTTGGAATTTATTAATGGCTTAATTAGGTAATTGCTTGCTCATTCCTAATTACTCTCTTAATCCATTAAATGATTAATTAACCTTTTAAATAGTGATAAATTCACTAATTAATTTTTCTAAATACCTTAAGGATGAGTGGACTTGGGAATGGGATGAGTTCTTTCCCATATCTTTTTCCCTAAGTTTATTTCATTTGGATTAAAAATCTAATTAAGGTGCAAAATTAATTAAATAATTTAATCATTTAATAAAATGGCTTAATTAATCAAAATTTTAAAATCAAAACACTCCAAAACTTAACTAATTCATCTTGGGTAGATGCTTGGGTGTTCAATAACCTAAGTAGCTTAAGGAAATCAAAATCCAACCCACATGTGTGGGAAGGGTTATGAAAGTACTTAAATTAAAACCCTTTAATTTAATTAATCACTAATTATAATTGCATTAGACCTTTCTTTCTAGGTGCATTACTGATTTAAATTCCTTGTGTGGTTTTATGTCATATCATTGGCTCATAATTATGTGATTAAATATGTTAAAGTGGTGTAGGTAAGGGTAATTAACATACTTAATTCATACCTTAACCTAACCAAAGCATAAAATTGATCTAATCACCTAAAAATTGAACTTAAAATAACTCACACATGGGGGAATGGGTTAGGACCAGCAAACTCATCTCACATTTCTCAAATTAAAATCAAACTCAAACAAAATTCAAACTCTCCTTAAAATAAATTTGATTTACTTTAAATAATCTTATTCATAGGATTGTCTTTAGGAATTAATTAGGGTGAATGACATTGCTTTCATCACTTTATTTCTTTCTAACATGCTAAATTTGTATGTCATATGAAATCATTCATGCTTTTTTTAAAATCAAATTAAAATTAAATGTTTTATATGTCAAATTGCATGTTTTGGCTAAAGTAAGAATATGAATGGCTATTATCACTATTAAATCTAAAATTATTTTCAAAACTTATAAATCAATATCAAAACTAAAAGGTATGCTACTTATGATTATTTATAAGCTCATGTGAGTAGAAATATAAAGATGTGCATAATGTGGCTTTCCTTCTTTTTCTTAGCATAGTTTTGAATAGGATTTGGCAAAAGTGTATAGTTCATTTGAAAAGAACATAACACTTGCTTAAATCCTTTCATTCATTCTATGTTATTACTTAAGAAGGAACATCCACACTTACACATATAAATTGCATAAACAAATCAAACAAACATACACAAACTTTTGCATCTTTCTTTTCCATTTATTTCTTTTGTACATGCATATATGTATTTAAGGAAAGTGGTATATTAGTCTGGAAAACCCTGAGGTTGCGAGGCTTTAAGTAACCCTAAGTAGGTCTTGTACCTTACAGTGCTATACAATACTCTTGCTCATACATATAAATGTGCATATGAAAAATGGATAAAAGAAATCCCTCTTTTCTACTTAATGAAAATCATGCATCATAAAGCATCCAATTTTCTTAAGTAACACTACTTAGCATTCATCATTAAGGTGTGTTAAATATTTTCATTTGCATGTATAAATATGCTTAGATTCATTCCATATGCATGTTATACATGTTGGAAAGAAATGAAATGATGTGTTTGTGATATTAATTCACTTTACTTAATCTTAAAAATGCTTTTCTTTTTTGAATAGGTTTGTTTAAGGAAAATCTAAACTTAGGATTAATTAAATACATAACAAAACATTCACTAAATAAATCAAATATGAATCAACCTTAGAAATTACTTAAGGAGGGAGGAAAGAGAAGTTCTCTCTTTTCCTCTCTTTACAACTTAGTAATTATAAATTCATTCAAATAATCAAAATATAAAATATTCAATCAAAGCAAACAACTTAAATGAAACTACCTTAAGTTGAACATTTTCAAACTTAAAAATCTAAACCTTAAATCCATAGCTAAGCATACCACACAAACCTAAACATTAGGTTAAGTCACCATTTCGCTTTAGGTTAGTGCATGTTTTTTATTTTATTTGTGATGTAATATTTTAGTCATGTTAGGGTGTATGTTTGTACAAATGGTAGGATGATTTAGTCTAATCATTATCTTCTAGATTGTGCTTAAGGGCTATAAAATATAAATACTTTTTATCAGGTGCTTATACCTAAGCATAATCCAAATAGGACTTGGTTACCCATGTGTGGAGTGCTAAGTCTAATTTATATATATACATGCTTGAGATTGTATGGTTTTTTTAGCTAATCTCTATTTTGTAGTGTTAGTTAGATTTACTTTTCCCTTTTTCATGTTTGCAATTAGAATTTGGAATGATTATGGAGATTAGGATGAACCTTGGTTATAAGATTATCTTATGTACATAAAGCTTTGGACATCCACATTCCAACCATCAAGAAGAAACCAAAGAAGAAGAAGAAAGAAGAAAAGAAGAAAGAAAGATATGAAGAATGAAGACCCCCATAACTTGAATTCTTTGCTTAATTTATAATTAATTCATTTGTAATTGGGTTGTATAAATAGAGCTTTATCTATTTATTTTTTCGTTTGTGTGTGGAGCAAATGCTTTTATTTTTTGTGCTTATTTTATAAATTGATTGATGTTTGTTTAACTTATGCATTAAGATGGCATCTTTCTAGTTTCTTCTTGCTTTGATGTATGCTGGATGATGATTAGGCTCTTAGGAAAAATAAATCTTCTAACAAATTAATCAACTCAAAATTAAAATAAATAACTCATAACTCATCTAAAGCTTAAAATCAAGATAAAAGAATTTAACAATGGATGTGTACTTTCTTTTCTAACATCATGCATAAAAGCATATTGTTTCACTTGGCTTATTGTAGAGAGCCATGTGGAAACACACCTCTTATTTTCTGATTTTTGCCCATAATCTAATTTCTCATGCATAGGCATAAAGAATCCTAAAATCATCAAATTGATTGTAAATAAAATAAAATATATGAAAATTTTTGCATTAGATTTAAGTCATTATTCATGCTTACATGATCTAGTCTCTTTAGGAATGTGTTTAAGGACTTAGTCTCTTTCTAAATAAATAACACTAACATCTTTAATGACCATTTTGTTTCATTTTAGAATGATTATCCATCTTAGGCATAGATTCCTCTTAAACTTTAAGTTCAAGTCTTAAGACACATCTAGTGATTAGGTGGACACTCCTAGCCAGGAGACTTAGAAGAGTTAGCCATGGAATTATGCCTTTGTTAAAATTTGCCTACCTTAGCTTGAGTCATTCTCACCTTCCTTCCTTCAAGTCAAATTCAATCTTATTTGATTTTCTAAATCAATCTATTTGAAATTCATGGTAAAACCCATGAATGAAATCCTTAACAAATCTTTCTTAAGTCCTTAAATCCATTTTGACTTAGCTTCATCATCAAACTAATTCAAAGTCATGAGATTTCTCATAATTTATTTATATTCACATATATAAATGATATAAATTCAAACCAATGGAAACTCAAAATTCAAATCATTCTTGAAATTTTTAAGTCCTTTAAGTTTTCCTTCATGGACTTAGCCAAGATCAAATCTAATCAATTCAAACTCATGTGATTTTATAAATCATTTATATTCTCATTTATATTCACATATATGAAATGAAAACACAAATCAATCAAACCAAATTCAAAATTGAAACTCCAAAAATTTCAAAAACTTAAATTCCTTTTTTAAAGGAAGAATCATGATAAATCACTTCAAATCCTTGAAATTTTCATGAATTTTATATTCTCGTTTACATTCACACATATAAATTAAATATAAATTCTAACAATCAAAACCAATTAAATCACTCAAATATAATCAAATTAAGCTTGATGGCAAAATCAATTTCAAATCCCAAACTCTTGATTTTCCTTCATAATTCAATCAATACAAAGGAATCAAATACAAATTTTGCATTCTTCTTTTCCATTCATTTCTTTTGTTGTATATTTGTATTTAAGAAAATGGTATCTTTAAAGAATTGTGAGGTTTTAAGTAGCCCTAAGTAGGTATTGTACCTTACACCTCTAGTTATGTGTTGTACTCACTTATGTCTTTCTTACTTTCATGTGTGCATGAAAATTGGATAAAAAATCCCTTTTTCTTAATGAAAATTAATCATAAACTTCCAAATTTTAAATGAATTATAGCATGCATCATAAAGTGTGTTAAACATTCTTATTTGTATGTATAATATGTAGGACTCATCCATATGCATGTCATACATGTTGGAAAGAAGTGAAGTTTATATGTTTGTGAATTTAGTTCATTTATTTAATCTTAAAAATGCCTTTCTTTTTGAATGGGTTTTGTTTAGTTCATCTAAAATAAGATTAATTAAAAGACTTAATCAAAATATTCATTAAAAAACTAAAATATGAATCACTTTAAATTACTTAAGTTAGGAAAGAAAAAGTTCTCTTCTCTTTCTCTTTATAACAATAATTAAATCCTTGAACCTAAAAAACAAAATAAAATTCAAATAAACTAAATCCTTAAATGAAATCCTCTTAGTTTTCTTCACTTAGAAATCTTCAAAATAATAGCTAAAAACACAAACCTAAAATTTTTCTAGTCACCATTTAGGATATTGCATGGTTTGATGCTTCTTTTGTTTTATGATATATGTTTGCAATGTTAGAATATGCTCCTTAAATGAATGGTAAATGATCTTTCTAACCATTATTTTCTACAAAATTGTGCTTAAGGAGTTTTGTAAATAAAAATATAAATGCTTTTCTTTGCTGGTGCTTATTCTCAAAACATAATCCAATATAAACTTAGTCACCCATGTGTGGAGATAAATCATATACATGCTTAGATTTGTGTGCTTTGTTTTTACTTATCTAATGTTATTTATTTCATTCTTTTCTTTTCATGTAAATTTGCAATTAGGATTTTAGAATGATTGTTATGGGGATTAATGAGCATTGGTCATAGATCTCATCTTATGTACTATAAAGAAAGCATCCACCTTTAACCATCAAAAGAAGGAACTAAGAGAAAGAAGAAAAGAAAGAAAAAAGAAAGAAAGAAATGAAGTAATCTTAAGACCCCTTAACAATGAATCCTTCTTAATTATATTTAATTCATTTATAATTTGTATAGTAGAGCTTACAATTTGTTTTTGGTTTTGCGGTGGTGTTAATGATCTTATTCTTTTTTGATTAGCTTTATAAATTGATTGATGATTTGTTTAGCTTGTGCATTAAGTGACTTTTTTCTAGTTTCTTCCTTGCTTTATGTATAATGATGAATTAGCTCTTAGAAAAATAAATCTTTTACCAAATTTAACAACTAAACTAAAATTAAAAGAACTCATAACCTCACTAGCTTAGGTTTAAAATCAAGATAAAAATTGAACCCTTACAGATGAGTATTTCTTTTATAATATCATGCAAAAAATACATCTTGCTTCCTCTGATTAAGCTTCACCTTTATAGAGAACTTGGCTTGGCAGACCATGGTGAAACACCTCCCTCCTTCTGTTGATTTTGGCCTTTATTTCTCATTAGGCATATAAATCCTATTAATCAAAATAATTGTAAAATGAAAATAAAATAAAATCTGAATTTCATATATTTATCATTTGAAACATGTCCTACATGATCTAATCTCTTTAGGGGTGAGTTTGACTTGTCTCTTTCTAAACAAATAATTGCTATTATCTTGAATAAGCATGACTTGCCTCATATATTTAAATCATAGGAGGAGTTACTTGTAGCCACTCCCGCATAAGTAAGCATTCTGGTTTGTCTCTCTTATGGAGGTAGCAATATTTTCTCCTTAGATTTTTTTTGCCTCTAGCTCATAGATTTAGGTTGAGATAACTTCTCCCGACATAAGCTTAAATCCTCACCTCTTAGGCATTTCCTTCATCTTGTGTTATGGAATCATAAGTCCTAAATTTCTAATAAAAATGAACTCAAACAAATTAATCAATTTCAAAATGTAAAGCCCAACCATAGATAGTTTGAGATGCTTTGTAGTTTCTTCATTCTCACTTGTCTTTCTTTTGGCTTAATAACTCCTCTCTTTGATTCCCATTTGATCTTCAAAAAATGAACTAATTGATTGATAGTCTTTCTTGTTGAAATCTTTGAAGACAATGATCATTTACATTTCAGTATTCTAAGGGATCCCATAGAATGTAATTATCATGCCATGAACAAGAACCTAGTTTTAAATAAATCATGCTTTACTTTTTTTTTGTAAAGTAGGAAAAGAATCTCTGGTACATATGACTCATTGTCCTTAGTCCTTTAGTGATTAGGTCCATTAATAGTGACTTTATCTCCAGATATAACTTCCTTGATCTGTCATCACAGAATATAACATCTATTGTCCCAAAACATAATATTTCTATTTTCATTTATCTCTTCATAAAAAAAAAAGATATAGTAATATTTTTACCACACATGCCTACATTTTTAAAATGTAGGAGAGTTAGTTGGAATTTCAGTAGTTATAAGTTCAACAGTCGGTGTTTATCTCTCTTATGGGTAAACCAAATACCCATTTTTATCTTAGATTTAGTGCATTTGACTTTTGCAAAGATTTAGATTTGGGTTCAAGGTTTTACTTCCCTTTGCTATGAGCATAAATCCTCACCTCTTAGGCATTTCCATGATCTGTCATGGAATTATAACCTACATTTCTAAAATTCAACTCAAATAAATTAATTCAATTTAAAAAATGAAATCCCAACTATGATAGTTTTATTTACTAAATTCTAATATAACATCTACTTGTTTCCATTTGGCCGATAAGAACTCCCTCTCTTGATCGATCTTGGCTTTCTAAAATAAACCATATTGATAGTCCTACCTTTTAAAATCTTTGGAGACAATGATCATTTACCTTGCAGTTTTCTAAGGAATCATGTTCCTTAGGATGTAATTAATGGGCTTTCCACTAGGAATAACACAATTTAAAATAAAACTTTACTTTTCCATGTAAATTGGAAGAATCTTTGGTACATTCAAGACCCATAGTTTAGAGTCCTTATTGTGATTAGGTCCTTTAGGTGGTGACTTCTCTCGAGATAGTGCACCTTTCCTCTGTCATACCCAATCACCCTAATAAGAACATTTGTGAATCTTGCATCCCAAAGCATATTTCTTATATTTATTTTCATGTATCCTTCTTTTTTAAAAAATGGATGAAGGCAGAATATATATAATATTTACCAAAGATTTTTTTGTGCTGGAAGATTCTCTCTCCATCTTTAGTAAATGATCATTGTCTCCATGTATCGATAGTTGTTTACTTTTGTATGAATCAAGACTATCTTTTTTTTGTTGGCACTTAGCTTATTCATCCTTAAGCTAGCCAACATCTTTAGGTTTTAGGACCTCACCGTGTTGGTCTTAAAACCCTATTAGTCAATGGGTGAAATAAAATCTAATAAAGAAAATGATTAAAGACTTCCTCCTTAGCATTTTTTTATGGTAAGGAAAGGTTCATTCTAAAATAAAGATAAAATAAATCCTTCATAAAAGTCTTGCTTTTCAAAAGCACTTTTCAAAATACACTTAATAAAATATTTGCACTACATCTAACTTTCTTTTACAAGTCTTTCAAAATAAAAATAAAACCAACACTCATATTTTCTAAAAACACAAATGAACTTCTTCACTCAATTCATTTTGATGAAGACTTCATTTCAAATAAAATTCAAATCATGTTTTCAAAAGAACAAAATTTGAAGATGGGTCTTTCCATTCAACACATCAAATGTGTTGGATGGATATTCATCTTCAAGCAAAATCATTTTCAAATTACTACACATTTCATATGTTATGGAATTTTCACATTTCAAAAGCACATATGAAACCTCTCCATTCAATATACCCACATTTATTGAATAGAGTTTCATTTCCAATCAAAAAAAATAAACTTTTTGAACATCTCATTCAATTACCTTTATTGAATGAGATTTCATTTCAAATAAATTACATCATTTTGAAACCATAACATATCCATTTATGATTAGGTTGGAATTTCCTCTTTCAAAAAGCAATAACCACAAAATACATATTTGAAAATGAGACAATTGATTTCCATTTTACATACCAAATTTGTTAAAGAAATCTCTTTTCAAAATGAACAAAACACAAAATTTTCAAACACATTTGGAACTTCATTAGCATACCACAAATGAAGTCTCATTTTCAAAACAAAATTTTCAAAAAACACATTTGGAACTTCATTCTAGCATACCACATTTGCTAAAAATGAAGTCTCCATTTTCTAAAAAAAAAATCTTTCAAAACACATTTGGAACTTCATTCTAGCATACCACATTCATTAAAATGAAGTCTTCATTTTCAAAAACAAAATCTTTTAAAACACATTTGGAACTTCATTCTAGCATACCACATTTGCTAAATGAAATCTCCATTTCAAAATAAAATCAAAAAAAAAAACACATTTGAACTTCATTTAGCATACCACATTTGCTAAATGTCTCCATTTTCAAAAACAAAAAAAACATATTTGGAACTTCATTTAGCATACCACATTTGCTAAAATGAAGTCTCCATTTTCAAAAACAATTTTTAAAAAAAAACACATTTGGAACTTCATTTAGCATACCCAAATTTGCTAAAATGAATCTCCATTTTAAATCAAAATTCAAAACACATTTGGAACTTCATTTTAGCATACCACATTTGCTAAAGTGGTCTCCTTTCAAAACAAAATTTGAAACACAATTCATTTAGCATACTCAAATTTGCTAAGTGAAATCTCCATTTCACAAAATTTCAAAACACATTGAACATCATTTTATACCATATTTGCTAAATGGTCTCCATTTTTAAAACAAAATCAAAATAAAATTTGAAACACATTTTGGATTTTTTACCATATTTGCTAAAATTAGTCTATTTTCAAAATAAAATCAAAAAAAATTTCAAACACATTTTTGGAATTTCATTAGCTACTCAAATTTGCTAAATGTCCATTTCAAAATTCAAATACATTGAAATTCATTTTAGCATACCACATTTGCTAAAGTGAAATCTCCATTTCAAACAAAATTAGAAACACTTGGACTTCATTTTAGCATACCATATTTGCTAAATTGATTCCATTTTCAAAATCAAATTCAAAAACAAAATACATTATTCCTTAGCATACAAATTTGCTAAGGATCCTATTTAAACAAATAAAAAAAAAAAGAAAACACATTTTTTCTTAGCATACCCAATTTTTGATCCTATTTTCAAAATCAAATTCAAAAATAAAACAAAATAAAAAATTTTAGATTTTCTTAGCATACTAATTTGCTAAATTTCAATTTCATAAAATCACACTTAGAATCTTTATTTATACCCAAATTTGAATGAGATTTTTCAAATCACAAATGATTTCAAATCAAACATTGTTTTCAAACACCTCATTTACCCAAATTCTGAGTAGATTCAAATCTCAAATCAAATTAATTGACTTTTATACCCAAATTTGTTAATAAAGGATCCTCAAAATCAAAATTTCAAATATGAACCTAGCATCTCTTCAAAAATATTTGAACCATTTTTTCATATCCAAATTTGTTGAAAGTGATTTTACATCCAAAATTACTCTTTCCAATCAAATCTCAAAAATCTTCTAAATCCATTTGAGACACTTAACACTTTCAATATGTTGAGGAGTTCAAATTCAATTATTCAAATTTAACAAGGTTCTAATTCAAGTTTATGACATTACATTTTATCACTTGTAGTGAGTCTCGGCATTTTGGCACCAGTATGTGTTCACTTTTCATGGGATGGATACTAGATCAGGCCAACCTTGACCACTGCCCTCATCCACTTTGGTGAGGTTTTGAGGGCCATGTGAGGGCACTCCCCTCATGTTAGGAGCATAGTGGCGGGCCGATCATTCGTTGACATGCCATCATTGATTCTCTGAAGAGGAAAGGCGATTCCATAGTAGTGTCAATGTTAGTGCACTCCTCGTGGTTCCCATCGCGGTGCACCACTCTCACCTGAGGGAAGGTCCCACGATGGATTGTCTCCTTAGTTTTGAGGTTAATTCTACTCTCTTTCTCCGACCAAGGAGAAACAAGAATCGCATGATAAAGCGGTGCCATACTCACATTGCTAGGGAGTTGGAGGCAGCCATGCATCTTGTGAGGAGTTTCCATGGTTTCCCCGTTACAGACAATTCCATCCTCTCAGGGACTGGATGCGGATTTCTGCTTCACCTCCATGAGTTCAATTTCAGATGAGAAGAGGTCATATGCCCTCATCTATTATCTGAGGGTGAAACTGATGATGATCAGTCAATTTGATTTAAGATCATTATCCACATGGGAAGCATATTAAGAAGGGAGGCCCACTTTGGTTCATATCAGAGAGGAGGTTTAGCGATGGTGATTATGCATGATGATTTTCCGGTGATGCGCATGATCATACATAGTATACTTAGGGACTACATCATGGGGAAGCTCTCAGAGAGAGGTGGTGCCTCCACCCTCTCCACCATCCACCATCTGATCCATGTTCCATCCCCGGTTCCATGAGGCCATGAAGGCCATAGGGAGAAGGACCCGTTGGTGATCTGATGGCCAGGATCTGTTCCATCTACTATTGTGGTGAGGCGAGCTCACGGCTATCACAATGGAGAAGGAATGGTGACCCCAAAGTATTGTAGTCATCCCTTCACCACCACCAGCATAGTAAGACATAGAGATGGTTGTAGTAGTTGCTAAGGGAGAAGATGATAGATCAATTACACCTATGATAATAGAGCCTCCTTAGAGTGTCATCCCATCATTAGTGAAATCGGGGCATAATTCTTCCGGTATATCCTCAGGGTTAACTCTCATAGCGAGGGGGTCAATGCCTGTACATGATAGTGATCCCACCACCGTCATTTTTTCAATTTGATCATTCTCTAGATGACATAGTAGCCATTATCTCATGAGAAGAAAGATCTAGGATATGATGATGAGAAAAGATCACTTTGATCTAATGAAGATGATTTATTGGGAGACTTTAGGGGTTTGTATGGTAGACACCGGATCCCTCTAGAGAGCGACACTATGGAAGGTGTTGGCCGAGCGGAAGACCACACTACCAACACCTCCTTGATAGATAAAATAGAAGGATGAAAAATAGATAGGATGGAGAAGAGGCTTGAAGATCTACTTGTAGCTAGTAGCACTTCAAAACCAAGCAGTGATCATCTACTATAGCGAGACTAGTGAGTTGGTGCATGTCTTGGATCACCAAGACCTAGTAGAGCAAGGTAGCATGTATAGGAAGGTAGTGGATAGTACCTCCATACAAGAAAAGATATCAAGAGCATGGTTGAGCGCAGTGAAAGAAGTGTTGGCTCAAGCAGGAGGATCATCGGTTCCAAAGGGTAGACCTAGAGGAATTTGATGCAATCAATATCTAAGGGTTTAGTGCCTCACCTTCTTCAAGAGTTTGATGGCGGTGGAAACTGGCGGCATTATGCATTTGAGCTAGTTATTGTAACGGTGGTGATGCTTTACTCTTCCTCTTCATTAGTAGCTTAGAGTATAGCATTTGGTAGTATACTAAACTTCCCAATGTTCTGAGACTTTTGTTGAGTTAGAGCAACTCTTTAACAAGAGATTTGTTGGAACTCAGCAAAGGGTCACTATTGGCGATCTCATTCTGGCTCAACAAAATCTTAGTGTGTATCTCATTGATTACATTCTCAGATAACCTAATTTGAGTATGAAATACAAACCTCAGTTGTCTGAATAGCATGCCATCAAGATTCTGCTTAAGAATATCCATGTCTCGATCACCTTCATGCTCAAAGGTTTCACCATCAAAACTTTTGAGAAATTAATCAACAAGGTGGCTAGCTTACAAGGAGAAGCCAAATAGTTACCTTTTCCAGATCTACCAACAAAGCTAAGAAGGTATATGAGAAAGCGGTAGTGATAGCGATGGAAAGCAGAGCAATTTGAGAGACCATGCTCCATAGTCACTTCCACCTCTACCACCAATGCAGCCTACCGGCCACCATAGCCTCCATGGCCACCACCTCCTCCTCATCATTAGTAGCGGTGGTACATACTAGGTATGGTCCCTACTCTTTTGGATAAACTTAATAAGCTTATTCATTTAAGAGGAGGTCAAGAAGATCTTTAAGAATCTCTTAAAGAAGCCTAATTTTTAGCTACCCAAACCTAGAGACCGGAGAGTGGGCAAAAGCATGATCTAACTTTTTCCCCATCATATGCTAGGTCATGTTTTGGAAGATTGCTTCACATTTAAGGGACTTGAACATAGCTTCAAGACCTGCTATAGTATCTTGAAGGAATACCTATGGAACAACCATCCAGTTCCATTAGGGTAATCCTTGGGGATACTTGTGATCCTTCCAAAACCAAAGAAGGTTGGGATATCTCCTTATCCAAAACCTCTAAGAAAATTATCTCAAAGATCAAGAAACTTTCCTTGCAGGTGAGAGCTCAAACCTCAACATCAAGAAGGTTTGCAAGTTGCGAGCCAACTCAAGGAAAGGGGAGCTTCGGCAATAGCTGTGCCCAGGATAGCCTAGTGCACATCGAATCACCTCCTCCATTCGTTGTACATCATGACTACCTCTACTTAACTAGCTCTTCTTCTTCTAGTAGATATCTTATCGATGGATGAGGGCATCAAATCTCACCCCTCTTACTTTACTTGATTTCTACTATGTACCTCTATCAAATCAAGAAATTGAAGAATAAAGCTTGAATTTATATGTGTCACTTATGGGTTGTATCTAAATCTATTCTAATGACTCTTCAAGTCTAATTATAATAATGATCTTCCTCTTTGATTGAGTTGGATTTTCCTACTCGAATACTTGGTTCCTCTTGAGATAGACTTGGAATCATTTGATTTTGAGGGTCCCATAGGAAGAAGGCTAGGTGAGCACGATGTGTAGAACCTTCCATTACACCCTGAGATCACCAAGTCAACCTCCATGGTGCAGGTTCTACCTTAGGCGCACCTCAAGATAGAGGAAACAAGTCATTGGTATGAGAGGATAGAAGCCCCCTATAGGATGCTCCACCCTTGGATATGCTTTATGGAGGATCAAAGGTGGACTACAATGTCCTCTCATCTAAGAAAGTTTACCATCTAAGCTAAGCATATACGATGCCCTTGCCTTATCCAAAGTAATAAGGGATCATTAATCAAGGCTCTCCTTGATCCTAAGATATACTTAGCTCAACTGACAACTATTGGAGAGGAGGCACATTAATCTAGAGAAGCCCAGGGGATCACTTTCATAGATGAAGACCTTCTTCTATGGGATATGGAGCACAACCGTCCCCTCTACATTACAGTGGACATGGACAGATTCAGACTTATCAGAGTTCTCATTGATCCAAGTGCATCGGTGAATATTATGAGTCTAAAGACCCTTGCCTACTTGAGGATCAACATCTCCACACTCAAGATATGGATGATGTTGAGAGGATTCAATGAACAAGGTGAGCGGGCTTTAGGTTCCATAGTGTTACCTTTGGATAGGTGATTGGAAGGCGAAGCCAAGTTTTATATCATTGATTTGAATACTTCATTCCTTTGCTCGATAGGCCTTGGATACATACATAAAGATGATTCCATCCTCCTCCATCAGCATCAAATTCGGGAAGGATGGGATTGAGTATGTGTCAAAGGAGATGAAAAGTCATTTTCAGTTAGAGAGGTTGAGATATATGAGGATGCGACCTACTATCTTTCTCAAAACACCCTTTCTTGTGAACTTGGACAAAATTCAAATTCAAAAGAAAAAGAAAATGAAGAAAAAAAAGTAAAAGAAAAAGAAAAGAAAGATGAAAATCCAAGTGAACAAGAAAGGGAAATTGAAGAAGAAATAGAGCCACATATAACATTCCACCCACAATTCATTCCATCATATGAACATGGGGGTAAGATGACTCAACCTCCACCAGGAAGAAGCAGAGGTAGAAATAGAGGTAGTTCCAAAGATGGAAGACCCCCTGGTTGGCCATCAACCAGCAAGGGTTATGTTCCAGTTCATAGGAGTACCCCTACTATTCACATAGACTTGGAATCCAGCTAGGATGAGTCTAATGTGATTAGCATACCAACCAACCCCTCTCAGCGGGTTTCATTGGAGGTGACACTGAGCCGGTGATGAGGCCTCAGAAAAGCAAAATTGAATCAAATGTATGTAAAACTATCAGGCAGTAATTAGGAACCTTAGCTCTAACCTCACTTTCATCTCAAAAAGTTGAAGGTTTAGTAGTTAAGGAAGCCCCTCAGTCTTCTAAGGATATGAAGCCAAAGAGATTCTTTTTGGGATCATCCTCCTCAAGTCCTAAAGTTGATGTAGAACTTGAGGAGAATTCATATAAAGAATTAATGGAATTACCTTTGATTTACTCATGTGTTATTAATCTTGCAAAGAAGGTTTGATTTCTTATTCATGGTCTAAGCGAGTACTTTGAAAAGCTATGGAACAACAAGATAATCAAGATCAAGAGGATTTGCAGTGGGTCGATGATGATGATTACTGCTTAGTTGTCACCAACCATTTAGAGTCTGATAGGTTCTTTTCACACCAAACTCTTATGAGGATGTGTGTTTAGAAATCGATGATCTATGATCTCCAAATCAAGATGCACCCAATTTGAGAGGAGATCCATTCAACAATTAAGCTTAAAGAAATCAACCGATGAAGAAAATCCATGCGACATACATTCATTATTGAATGAAGAAGAAACCAATGACTTAGTTATTTATTGAGTTTAAGGACTACTTTGCAGTATATGAAGAGATGCTTGGATTATCTCTAACGTAGCGGTCCATAAACTAGCAATAGATCCTAGCTAACCTATCAAGCAAGCTCCTAGAAGCATGTGATTAGAAATTGAACAACAGGTCATTTCTGAAGTCAAGAAATTGATCGATGATGATTTTATTAAGGAAGAAAAATATCCAACCTAGTTGGCTAGTGTCGTACCAGTTAAGAAGAAGAATGGCCAAATTTGCATTTACATCAATTTCAGGGACATAAATAAGGCATGTCCTAAGGATGAGTTTCCTCTTCCTATACTAGAATTAATGGTGGACATCGCCTCATCTCATGCAGTTTTCTCTTTTATGGATGGGTCATTTGGTTATAAATCAAGATGGCCCAGGATGAAAGAAACACTTGCTTTTGAACCCATCATTATTATATAGGGTCATGCCTTTTGCCTTAAAATCTTGCTACATACCATGACTCGGATATTCAATGAACTCATCCATCATCGGGTTGAGTGCTATGTTGATGATCTAGTAGTCAAGCGGAAAAAAAAGACCATCTCTTTGACTTGAGAGTAGTTTTGAGCGATTAGATAATATAACCTCAAAATGAATCCCCGAAGTGTGCATTTGAGTAGCTTGAAATTCCTTGGGTTTGTTCGACACAGGAATAGAAATAGATCTAAAAGATCAAAGCTATCTTAGAAATGCCACCTCTAAAGTTTAACTCAACTCAGATCTTTCCAAGGATGGTTGGCATATCTAAGAGCTTTATTTCCAACCTATTGGAGATGCAAGCCATTCTCAACACTTGTCAAAAGGATGCCAAGTTCAAGTGGGATGATAAGTGTCTAGCATGCCTTTGAAGATATCAAGCGGTATTTGGTGATGCCAGTTCTAGCCTATCCCAGGTGCCACTCATCTCTTCACTTTTACATTGGATGACTCTCTCCTTTGTTGGCTAAGCCAATGATGAAGGAAGAAGTGCTCTCTACTACCTCAACCATCATCGATTCTGAAGTGAACTATCCACCTATTGAAATATTGCTAGCTTTGATCTTTGCCTCCCAAAAGCTGACTATATGCTTTCTCATAAGGTGAACTTGATTTCCAGAACCAATCCATTGTAGTATCTCATGATACGGCCAATATCCGGACATTTTGGCATGATGGTCCATGATCTCTCATAGTTTGATATCACATTGTACCCCTCCATGCGATGACAAGCACTAGCGATTTCTTAGCACACCCTCATCTGATTCTCTCGCTTTGATGATCTCCTTGATGAACAAATCATGAACTTAGAGGTTGAAAACCGATGGGAGATGTATTTCGATGGTGTGACTTCTTTTCATAAAGGGGAAGCACCATGATCTACTATTCCAGGAAAGGTAGGGGTAGGAATAGTTCTCTTAACTCCAACCTGTGATGTGAGATTCTCATACTATCTTTCCAATCTGCTCCAATACAAAAAGCCAAGTATGAGGCTTTGATTGCTATAGTTAGCTATTACGGTGTGTATCAAGAGCATCAACATCTTTGGGATTCTCGGTTGTCATCAACATTATGGGTCCTATAAGGTTCTCAAACCCAAGCTTCATCATTACATTACCATGTATACCATGAAGTGGCCAAATCCTTGAAGTCACCATCTACAAGGTTCCCGAGCAAAAAAATAAGTAGCGGATGCTTTGGCCAAACTTGCCAAAGAATTGGCATGTCCGGAAGATGAGTCCATTCAATAAGGGTCCAAAATAGATAAGTCTATCCTTATTGATGAACTCATCGAGACTTTCTCTTGAAGGGGAGGTTGCCATTTATAAGGACAAGGAGCTGGATTGGAAATATTTCATAGACTATTTGAACCAACAAACTATCTCAAGAAAAGTCACAAGCCCATCAGGTGAAACAGAGATCTCTCTCCTATGCCCTCTTTTGAATAAATGTGGTTATGTTGTTTAGATAAACATGAAGCTTGTGGAATTATAACTGAGGTACATTTAGGTCTATGCAGAGTGCATCAATCTAGTCCAAAGATGAAGATGAAGATCAAGAGACTAGGATACTAGTGGCCTTTTATGATTACAGACTGGATGGATGTAGCTAGGAGATGCCATCGTTAGTACAGTGGTCTTACATCAACCACAACATTCTACACCTATATTGGCCTCATGGCCATTTGAGTGTTGGGGGACATTGTGGGTCCTCGATCCTCCTTCTTCCAAGGGTCATCGGTTCATCTTAGCTACCACCTACTTTTCCAAGTTGGGTGCAATCCACTCGAGAGGTCACCGCATGTGCTTTATTTTTTCAGGAACCATTTCGTATATAGGTTTTGGGTGCCTCAACAAATTATATCTGATAATGGTACTGCATTCGAAAGCACAAAGATCAATCTTTCTGGTATAGATTGGAGATACTCCACCATCTACTACCCGAGCAAATGGCTTAGCGAAGCATTCAACAAAACTCTCATCCAAATACTAAGAAGACTTGATGATAAGCGATTGGAATGAGTAGTTGCTTGAAGCCTTGTGGCCTACCGCACCACATACCAAACTCTAACTCAATCTATCCCATTTTTCTTAGTGTATGGATCCAAAGCCATTCTACCTTTAGAAGATCAACGCCCATCACTAAAGATAGCACTGGGTAACAAGATTACTACATAGCAGAATGCAAAGTTGTGATTATAAGAGCTCGAAGGTTTGGAGGATAGTCACATACGTGCATGCCAAAACCTCGAGTTATACAAGGCCAAAATGATTCAAGCTCACAACATACTAGCCCGCCCTAGGTCTTTCCAAGTGGGAGGTGTGTTAGTCCTAAGGAGACCAATTGTTCCATCAAAGATGGGAGGCAAGTTTGAACCCACTTGGGAAGGCCCACATGTCATAGAGAAGGCTACCAAGGAGGATCTTATCAACTCATTGATTATAAAGGGGAACACTCGATGCTTCCAATTAATGGGCTCTATTTGAAGAAATATTACCCATAAAATATATTTGAAAATAATTATCAATAAAAGAACAAAAATTTTATTCCATTTCATCAAAATCTTCTCTTCTTTTGAAGCGTTGTTTGCTTGTCTTACAAATCTTCCATGACATGTTTAGGATAGGTGTAAGAGTCCCCCAGTGGCATCCTATCCCTCTTTCACAACACAAACACATCAAACACAATCTCCCAGTGCTATTAGCATAGGTTTGAGAACCAAAGGCATCTATTTGATTAGAACAAGCGAGTTAGGTGTAAGAGAACCAGCGACATCCTTTCTTAGTGGGAATGTTCCCTTTATCATGGACTCACCCGTGTTTAGGTAGTGTGAGTCCTTGCACTTTCTCCTTAACACACAATAAACACATATCTTTTACGCCATGTATCTTTTTTGATGTGGATCAAGCCCTTGCGCTCTCTGTCATTCTATTTTGATCATGTGTCCCTTTCATTTTAGACACTAGGGTTACTCTTGGTTGAACAACCCCCTTTCTTAGTAGCCATCCTTGTGTTGGAGAATTTGTGTGGATACTTGATTCTCTTGGTTGATGTCTAGATGGGTCTAAATTTAATATAATCTCCTTTCTTAGTTTGATCCCTTCATTTGAGGAGATAATAAATAAACTATTAAACATTAATTAGCTTATGGATTAGAAATTCAAGCCCCAAAGGACTTTTCCCAGCGGACATCTATCTTTAGGTAGTGTCAGTGAGAACTCCTATAGAATTGCACTCACGAGGTTGAGATAAATCCCATGACTCTCTCAGTAGTCACCCTTAGGTCTTCAATCCATTTTCCACGAGGTTACCCCTACAATCATTATTTGATATATCAAGCCATGATCATTCTTTCTAGCATGTTATCTATGGGTAGCCTATTTATTTGTTGCCCACATCACCCATGGTATTTTGTAGTGAAGATTGAGTCCTTGCTTTCTTCCCTTAGTTTTGGTTTGGATAGTTCTTCCATGCGGAAGTTACTCCCTTTGATTGATAAATTTAAGATAGGCTATATAAGCTCCTTCTCGGTGTGATCCATCACAAACCAACAGAATCCATTAAAATAAACAAACTAAAAAATCAAATTAAATCTTGACTATCCTTGAGGCGTCCCAGTGACATTCACTTTCAATGACCCCTAGGTTAGGTTCAATTTATTACTTTACCAACCGATCACCCCAATGGTTCCTTATTTTGGAAGATATGAGTCCCCATGCTTTCTTCCTAACTTGACCATTGTATATCAAAAGGAATCCCTCTAGTTGGTTAGTCCTACCTTGTGGTTGGTTGGCTATTCCCCTTGGATTGGTAAATCTGAGTTAGCCTAAGACCTCCATGGCTATCGAGTTCGCCATTGAGATGGGATCCATCAAAAAATTAAAAAATGAAACTAAATCTTGGATCCAGGATCTAAGTCCCCGGTGGCATTCACTCAATAGTCGACCCTTGGTTGGGTTGATTTGTTGCTTTACGATCGATCACCTTGATTCGGAAGATGTGAGTCCTGCGCTTTCTTCCAGACCATTACAAAAGCATCCCTCGGTTGGTTAGTCCTACCTTATGGTTGGTAGACTATTCCCTTTGGAGTAATAAATGCAGTTAGCCAAGGCCATAGTCCTTTCGGTCGCATCCATGGTACATGGAATCATCAAAACAATTAAAAATTGAAATTAATCTTGACTATCTTTATGCGGCCATTATCATAGTGACCCATTGGGTTCATCCATTTCCTTGCCAGATCACCCGAAGGTCCCTACTTTGGAGGATGTAAGTCAATTATGCTTTCCTTTGGTACAGTTACAAAGGTGTTCCCTTTGGTTGGCTTGTCCTACTATATGTTTAGTAGACTACTCTAGATTGGTAAATCTGAGTTAGGTCTAGGCCTTCATGGCTTCTACTCAGTGCAATCCATTGCAAACCAACTGGGCCCATCTCAAAATTCAAATTCTAAAAATCTGAAACAAATTCAACCCTCCTCCCTCCGTCGAGTCAAACAACAAAAAAAAACTCAACAAAACAAATCCAATCAATTCTCCCCCATTAGAGTCAATCAAATCAAAATAATCAATCAATCAAATTAAATCAAACCTCTCATCCCCTTTGCGGATGATTTGAATCTGTTTCCCTAGTGCAAGGTTCACATACTCTATCCCTAATGGATTCCTCCTTCTCTCTCTTATGTCCTTGTTGACCTCATTTTTAGAATGAGCTCTAAACCCCTCCATCTTAGACATTGGACTCCTCTTAGACTTTAAGAGATCCTTTGTCCTAAGACACATCTAGTGATTAGGTGGACACTCGACTAACCACAGAAACTTAGAAGAGTTAGCCATAGATAGGTGGTCATGCCTTAGGGGTGTTAGGAAAATTTGCCTACCTTAGCTTGAACAATTCCTTACTTTCTTCCTTCAAGTCAAACTCCAAATCACATCAAACTTAAATCAATTCAATCTTATTTGATTCTTCAAACTCAAATCAATCCATATGATTGAAATCCATGATTGAAACCCATGAATGAAATTAATTCCAAATCTTTCTTAAGTCCTTAATATTCTTAAGGACTTAGAAAAATCATATTCAAATCAATTCAAACTCATGAGATCTTCTCATAACTCATTTATTTTTTCATTTATATTCACACATATAAATAAAATATAAATATAAATCAATCAAATCTAAATCCAAAATTCAAATTCTTACTCCAAAAATTTCTAAGTCCTTTAAATTTCCTCTTAAGGACTTATCCAAAAGCATCTTCAAATCAATTCAAACTCATGAGATTTTCTCATAACTTATTTATTTTCTCATTTATATTCACATATATAAATGAAATATAAATTCAAACCAATCAAATCTAAATCCAAAAAAACCAAATTCAAAATTCCAAAATTTCCTAAGTCCTTTTAAATTTCCTCTTAAAAGACTTAGCCTAAATCATGATCAAATCAATTCAAATTCATGGGATTTTCTAATAACTCATTTATATTCTCATTTATATTCACATATATAAATGAAACATAAATATAAATTAATCAAACCTAAATCCAAATTCCAAATTCCTAATCCAAAATTATCTAAGTCCTTTAAATTTCCTCTTAAAAGACTTAGCGTAAATCATGATCAAATCATTCCAAATTCATGAAATTTTCTCATGACTCATTTATATTCACATATATAAATGAAATATAAATTCAAACAATCAAAACCACTTCCAAAAATCAAACTCAAATCCATTCAAAATCCAACCTAAGTCCTTCAAGTCAAAATCTTAAACTTAGCCAAATCAACTTCAAATCAAGCCAAACTCTGATTTTCCTTGATTCAATCAACCAATCATGAACAAATATATCAAATTTCAATCACTTAATCAAAACTCAACTCAAAATCAAACCCCAAATCCATTCATGTTCTTCCTTTGAATATGAAATTGTGAATCAAAACTTTGACTTCAAACCACTTGCAAATGGATTTATATTTCAATCATAAGTCCATATACAAGTTCAATCAAACTCAAATCAAGCTTTGATCAGCCATTTGACCCAGCTCACTTGACCCAAAGTGACCTAAAGTACCCTTATGAGCCAAATTCTAATCCTAACCAAATTGGATTGAATCAAACTCACCTATGCTCTCATCATGATCAACAATCATCATGAGATGATCAATCACAAATTGGGTCAAACCAAGTCAAAGGGTTGACCAAGTCAACTTAGCCAAAAATAACATAATAGCCATCATAGGCTAAATTGATTGAAACCATTGATCTAAGTTCATTCATGAACTATGTTTGAACTTGACCAAGTCAACATTTGAGCCTAACCTAGCCCAATTGGCCACTTGACCCAAGTTGACCCAACTTGACCTAAAAAGTCAAAATATGTCAAAACTTGATCTAAGACAAATTGATTGAAACCAATGGGTCAAGTTCATTCCAAATCACTTGTTGAACTTGACCAAAGCCTCAATTGGCCAACTAGACCTAAGCCCAATTGACCTTGAACCAACTTGACTAAAGGGTCATGTTGAGAAATTCAAACTTAACCAAAATTGATTGGAAACAAAGATACCAATCCACTTCATATGACTAACCAAACCTAAACCTATGACCTAGCTCAAATAGATCAAATGGGTCAAATTGGTCAACTTGACCCATTTAACCTAAATGAAGTCATATGAACCAAATTCAAACATAAACCAAATTGAATCAAACCAAAGCACCAAAACATTTCAAATGGTCATATGAACTTGACCCTTGGTTTGACCCAATTTGACCAATTGGTCAACTTGACCCAAGTTGACCCATTTTGACCTAAATGGGTCGGCATGAGCCAAACCATACCAAATGAACTCCAAATCCAATGAAACTTGGCCAAACCCATTTTATCAACATACCCAACATATCCAAATTCAAAAATCAGCCAAATGACCATTCTACCCCTAATCCATAGAATAAATTTTTGGTCAAATCTATGGGGAATTTGGTCAATTCCTCTTCACATCTACTTGATACTTTCCTAATAGGTCAAGTGAACCCTATGGAGGATGGTACACCCAACCCATTGGGTTTGGGTCAGCCCAACTTGACCCAAGGCCAAAATCGAGCATATGGATCAAATTATCCTTATGAGAATCATGTTCACACTCAATTTGAAGCACATGGGAGGTTACCACTCCACTCCAGCCCGACCATGTGCAAAACAACGACCAAACAACCCAATGCCAGGTCAATTGGATCAAAATGGCAAGTGAGCTTGTTTCCCGATTGCTGGGGATATACTCCCCTAATTCACTTCAATTCCTCTGGCTAATTGATTAAGTAAGGGAGAGTGTTAGGAGCCATTCTAGAGTGATCCTAAGCTTCTTAGAAGGATTTTGAATTGCCATTCTTGGTTTTCCTCAAGTGAAAATAGGGGAGCTCCATTGATTTGCAAACTTTCTCCACACTCTAATTCAACAAAATTGCCTTTGCACACTCCACCAGAGGGCCAAGTCGAGCTTGCCCAAGCTCTCTCTCAAGTTCCAAAGGCAAGCGGAGATCTAATTCCATCAAAGCCACAAGGGAGCTAAGGAGGGGTTGGTCCATAGAGCTATCCACTTAATCTGAAGAGCTTATACTTTCACCAAAGCTTTGTCTCAACCAGACGAAGCTCCTCCAAGGGAATCGAGCATCGGTCATCACCTCTGATGAGGTTAGACATTTTCTGACCACTAATCTCCATGTGTGTTGGTCTTTTATGAAAGAAATGTTAATGGCATGAGATTTCAACCGTTAGATGTGATTTCCATTAAGGTTAGATGGTGTGTGCAAAGTTTCATCCCAATGCTCAATGCTCGGATCCTAGAATGGGCGGTCCACCTCATAGCTTTGGGGATAGATCTCTGCCATCCATCATTTTGGATGGATGGCGTGAGATTTCTAGATCTAATTTTACCCTTTTAAAATTATGGGTTAAATCTGGCCATTGATCCTTGATCGATGATGATCAAAATGCGCCGCATACACTACGATGTGACATTTAAGTGGCCACTCATTGCTTGACGCATGAAAAGCGCATCTGAGTCACCACACGCATGTCATGCCATTGGATTAAGGGAATTAATTAGTATTTATTTAATTTTGATTAATCCTCTAAACTTCAAAAATTCATATCTCTCTAAAGAAAAATTAGGAAAATATGAGGTAAATTTCCACCGAAAGATAATTCAATCTAGAATACTCTAAAATTAGTTTTAATGTATTTCAAGTTATGTCTTTCTCTGATTTTGGGTTTTATTAGAAATCTTAATTTGCTAATTTCTCCCTAATTAATCTACTGGTTAATCTCAAACGTCTTGAGTGTATTTTGGGGATGACTCGCCTCCCTAATTTTCTTGGGATTTATTGGTGGCTTAATTGGGGAAATTGCTAATTCATTTCCTAATTACCCCTTATGTAAATAATTAAGGGTTTGATTAGTGTTTTAATCCTTATTGAAGTTGATTAAGGTGATTTAGTGAAGAGGTTTAGGGAATAATTTTGGGATTCCTAAGCTATTCCTTAAACCCTTTTCTTTCTTAATCCTCTCTTAATTAAGGCTAATTCACTAATTACCCTCTTAATTAATTTCTAAAAATTCTAAAACTTTCTAAACTTAATTAATCTACTTTGGGTAGATGCTTAGGTGTTCAAGAGCCTAAGTTCAATTAAGGAAATCAAAACTCAACTCATATGTGTGAGGGGTGTTTTGAAATTACTTAAGTTAAACCCCTTAGCTTAATTAACCATTAATCATGAGCCAAATTGCATTAGGCCCTTTTTCTTCCTAGGTGCATTGCAAATTTAAATTCCTTGTGAGGTTTTATGTCATCTCATTGGATCATATGATTATTTGATTAACTATGCTAAGGTGGTGTAGGTAAGGGTTAATTAACATGTTTAATTCATACCTTAACCTAATCAAAATATAAAATGAATCTAATCATCTAAAAATTAAAAAAAAATGTCAAACACATGTAGGAATGGATTAGGAACAGCAAACTCAACTCACATTTTCAAATTAAATCAAATTCAAAATCAAACAAAAATCATATTAAATATACTTTGATTTACTTTAACCTTTCTTATTTCATAAGATTGTCTTTAGGAAGTAATTGAAGTGAATGTGTTTACATGCTTTCATTGCTTTAGTTCTTTCCCAACATGTTAAATATGTATGTCATGTGGTTTCATGCATCCATATTTTTTCAAAAAATCAAATTTAAAATGAAAATGTTTCCTTTATGTCAAATTGCATGTGTTGGCTAAAGTAAGAATATGAGTGGCTATTATCACTATTAAATTCAAATTATTTTCAAAATATATGAATCAATTATCAAAACTGAAAGTGTGTTACTTATATCTTAATTATAAGTTTGCATGTGAGTAAAATATAAGATGTGCTTAGTGTAGGTTTTCCTTCTTTTTAGTATAGTTTTGAATAGATTTGGCAAGGTGTATGGTTCATTTGAAAAGAACCTAACACTTGCCTAATTCCATATCCTATTCATTCCTATACTATCACTTAAGAAGGATACCTATGCTTGCACATATAAATTGCATAAACAAAATAAATCAACTAACAACCAACTTTTGCATTCTTTTCTTTTCCATTCATTTCTTTTGTACACATGTATTTAAGGAAAGTGGTATATTAGGACAACCCCAGGTTTGAGGCTTTTAAGTAGCCCCTAAGTAGGTCTTGTACCTTACACCGGTTAACAATGCCATACTCACTTATGCCTTTCATACATTCATGTGAAAATTGGATAAGAAACCCTTTTCTACTTAATGAAAATCATGCATCATAAACTTCAAATTTTCTTAAATGAATTACTTAGCATGCATCATAAAGTGTGTTAAACATTCTCATTTGTATGTATAGATATGCTTAGGACTCATTCATATGCATGTTATGTTGGGAAAGAAATGAAGTGATGTATATTTTGTGAATTTAGTTCATTTTATTTAATCTTAAAATGCCTTTCTTTTGAATAGGTTTGTTTAGAGTTCATCTAAACTTAGGATTAATTAAACACTTAATTAAATCATTCACTAAATAAAACTAAATATGAATCCACTTTAGAAATTACTTAGGTTAGGGAAGGAAAGAAAGTTCTCTTCTTTCTCTCTTCATAACTTAATAATTAATTATAGGATTCACTTGAACCTAATCAAAACATAAAATAAAATCAACCCAAAATAATTAAATCACTTAAATGAAACCCTCCTCTAAGTTGAACATGCTTCACTTAGAAATCTAACTTAAAGCCATAGCTAAGCATACCACACAAACCTCAAAGCACACACATTAGCTAAGTCACCACTTCTAACTTTAGGTTAGGGCGGTGCATGGTTTGATGCTTGCTTTTATTTTGTGATATATATTTTAGTCTGGATGTTAGGATGTATGTGCATAGAATGAATGGTAGAGCGATCTTAATCATTATTGTCTTTTAGGGGATTGCTTAAGGGGTAATAAATAAAAATAAATATTTTCTTTGTGCGGTGCTTATACCCTAAGCATAATCCAATAGGCTAGGTGGACTTAGTCACCCATGTGTGGGGTGATAAGTCAATATACATGCTTGGGATTTGTGGTTTGTTTAGCTAACCTTTATTTCTTGGTGTTAGCTAGATTTACTTTTCCTTTTCATGTAAATTTTGTAATTAGGATTTTAGAATGATTATTATGGGGATTAGGATGAACATTGGTCATAAGATCTCACCTTATGCACCATGTGAAGCCTTTAGAGAATCCACCTTCCAACCATCTAAAAGAAGGAACCAAAGAATAAAGTAGAAAAGAAGAAGAAAGAAGAAAACAAGGATGAAGAAATGAAGTTTGAAGACCCCCATAACAATGAATTTCTTGCTTAATTGTATTTAATTCATTTGTAATCTAGGTTGTACAAAGATCTTGGCTATTTATTTTGGGTTTGTCGGATGCAGATAATGCCTCTTATTCTTTTTGATTAGCTTTATAAATTGATTGATGATTTGTTTAGCTTGTGCATTAAGTGGCATCCTTTTTCTAGTTTCTTCCTTGCTTTATGTATGGCTTGGATGTGGATTAAGCTCTTAAAAAAAATAAATCTTCTAAAAAATTTAAAAATTTAAAATTAAAAATAAAAAACTCATAACCTCACCTAAAGCTTAGGATAAAATCAAGATAAATAAATTAGCAACCCCTTAGCTGGAGGAGTACTTCTTTTATAACATCATGTACAAATGCATATTATTTTCACTCTTGATTGGAGGGCTTCCACCTTTGCCAGAGAAACTTGGCTTGACCTTTTAGAGACATGGTGGAAACACACATCCTCCCTTCTCACTGATTTTGGCCAATAATCTCATTTCTCATGCATTAGGCATATGAATCTTTTTAGTCAAAATAATTCTCCAAAAATAAAATAAAATGAAATCGAATTGCATTAGATTTAGTCATTTTGCATACCCTTACATGATCTAGTCTCTTTAAGGAGTGAGTTTAAGGACTTAGTCTCTTTCTAAATAAATAATAGCCTAGCTATCTTGCATAAACATATGACTTGCCTACATGAATTTAAAATCGTAGGAGGAGTTAGTTGGTGGCCACCCCAGGTGGTTGTAAGTCCAAGTAGTCGGGTGGTTTGGCCTCTCTTGTGGAGGCAAATCAAATGCTCATTTTTGCCTTAGATTTAAGTTGTATTTTCGGCCCTCACAAAAGCTCCCTAGATTTAGGTTCTGAGGTTGCTTCTCCCTTTTGTGGGCCATAAGCATAAATCCTTACCTCTTAGGCATAGTCAACTCAAATAAATTAATTCAATTTCAAAAAATGTAAAGCCCAACCATAGGATAGTTTGAGATGCTTGCTAGGTTTCCTTAGCATCATGGGCATCTCTACTTATCTTCATGTGGCTTGATAACTCCCTCTCTTTGATCAATCCCATTTGATCTTCCAAAATAAATGATAGTCCTACTTTGAAATCTTTAGAAATGATCATTTACCTTTAAAGGGATCATTCCTTAGGATGTAATTAACTATGGGGCTTGCCTGTAGAACATGAACAGATTTTAAAATAAACCTTACTTTACTTTTCCATGTAAGGGAAAGAATCTTTAGATATCGACCCATTATCCTTAGGAGTCCTTGTGGTGATTAGGTCCATTGTAGGATTGGGAATTTTATCTTTTGAGATTGTACACCTCTTCTCAATATCATACTCGATCACCCTCAATAAATATATCTGTGGATCTACATGGTGTACCAACAAGGCATATATTTTTATATATTTTTGTTTTCATTTATTCTCTTTTTCAAAAGGGGAGGGGAATAGATGAAGGCAAGAAATGTAAAGATTATATATTTTTTTTAGTGACTCAGGGCGGTTCCTCTCTCCATCTTTGGTAAATGATGATTTGTCATTAAGTATGTTTGTGAGTTTGTACTTTGGTATGAATCCAAGACTATCTTTCTTTCTGTTGGCACTTTGCTTATTTCATTCTTAAGTTGAGTTAGCCAACATCTTTAGGTTTTAGGGCCTCACCTCGTGTTTGTCTTAAAACCCCCGTTGGGTTCTCCAATGGGTAAAAATCAAAGAGATCTAAATAAAAAGAAAATATTTAAAGACTTCCTCATCATTTTTATGATAAAGTAAGGTTCTTTCTAAAATAATAAAAACAAAATACATTTTTCATAAAAATCTTACTTTTCAAAAAAGCACTCTTTCAAAAATGCACATAATAAAATATTTTCCACAAAATTTTCTTAAATCACCCTCATCTAATAATTATCATAATTGTTATATGTAGGATTCTTCAAAAATAAAACTAACAATCTTTTCCAAAAGCTCAAATGAACATCTTCCTTCAATTCATTTTGATGAAGATTTCATTTTCAAAATAAAAATAAACAATCATCTTTCCAAAAGTTAACATCAAAATAAAAATAACATTTTCTTTAAAAAAAAGCACATATGAACCTTTCCATTTAATGTATTCACACCTATTGATTGGGAGTTTCATATTCAAATAAAAAAAACTAATTATTTTTTTCAAAAGCACATGTGAACATCTTCATTCAATATACTCAAATTTATTGAATGACAATTTCATTCCTAAATAAAAATAACATCATTTGGAAATCCACTTAAACATATCCCACATATGATTAAGTTGGAATTCCCTCTTTCAAAAAGCAATAATCACACACAAAACAAAATTTTCACATTTCAAAGATAAGATTGACTTCAATTTCTACATACTCAAATTTGTTGAATGGAAGTCTTCTTTTCAAAAATCAAAACTTAACAATCATATTTTCAAATTTTATATTTGGAACTTCATACTCAAATTTCTAAGTGAAGTCTCCAAATTCAAAACCAAAAATTTTCAAACACATTCGAAACTTCATTTAGCATACTCAAAATTACCAAGTGATGTCTCCAAATTCAAAATCAAAAATTTTAAAATATATTTGGAACTTCATTTAGCATACTCAAATTTGCTTAGTGAAGTCTCCAAATTCAAAACCAAAAATTTTCAAACACATTTGGAACTTTTTACTAAATTTGGAAAGTCTCCAAATTCAAAACAAAATTTTCAAACATATTTGAAACTTGATTTAGCATAATCAAATTTGCTAAGTGAAGTCTCCAAATTCAAAACCAAAAAAATTCACACATATTTGGAACTTCATTTAGCATAATCAAATTTGCTAAGTGAAGTCTCCAAATTCAAAACCAAAAATTTTCAAGCACTTTTGTAACTTCATTCTTTAGCATACCATATTTACTAAAGAGAAGTTTTCATTTTCAAAACAAAATCAAAACACGAAATTTTTGAACACATATTTTTAAATTTCATTCAAAATACTCAAATTTGCTAAGTGAAATTTTCATTTCACAAAATTAAGTGGAACTTCATCTTTAACATACCATATTTGCTAAAGTAAAGTCTCCACTTTCAATCAAATCAAAACAAAAATGAAACACATTAGGATTTTCTTAGCATCCCCAAACTTGCTAAGGATCCTACTTTTTCAAAAATCAAAATATCTAAAAACAAATGAAACACCTTAGGATTTTCTTAGCATATTCAAATTTGCTAAGAATCCTATTTTCAAAACTCAAACAAAACACACTTGGGTTCTTCACTTAGCATACCTAAATTTCTAAGTGGGAATTCTAATTTTCAAAAAAATCAACAATTCCCAAAAAAAATAATTATTGTCAAACACTTCACTTAGCATACCCAAATTTGCTAAGTGAGTGAAATCAAATCAAAACAAAATCAATTGACCCTCACTTTAACATACCCAAATTTATTAAAGGAAAGGATCATCAAATCAAAACCTAAATTCAAACAAACATGAACCTATGGAAACATCCTTCTAAAAATATTTGAATCCACTTTTCTACATACCTAAATTTGTTGAAGTTGGATTCATATTCAAAATTCCTCTTTCCAATAAAATTTCTAAATCTTCTCAAATCTATTTGAACCCACTTAACACTTCCACGATGTTGGATGTTGGTTCAAATTTTCAATTCAAATTCATAAATTAACAAAAATAGAAATCTGATCCAAGCTCGTTTCCTATATTGCATTCTGACATCGATAACGATTCATTTTGATCTTTTTATTGATTTGAAATGGTAGGCTCGTAGAAGTTTATATTCACTTTCCCTCCATGGATTTGGCGACCGGCCACTTCCGATTGGATCATACACTTTATCCATTTTGATGAGGATTTGAAGGTGAGGATCACATGTGAGGCACTCCCCTCATGATTGTGATGGGAGAGGCAGTGATCATCCATGTCATCTACCTTCAGATTTTGATATTTTCTAGTTGAAGTGGAAAGCAGTGGCAGTCCCACTAGCTTCAACAGTGATAGTACCAGTACTAGCCCTAGTTTTAGTGTGCCTCATGGTTTCTCGTGCCTGGTAGCACCCTCCAGTACCAGGGTAAAGCTCCCACTCTGATTGCCTCCCCACTTTTGAGTATGTCTAGCTCTCACTCCTCATCCCTACCCGTGAAGGAACAAAATTGCATGATCTGGTATCACACCGGTGCTTGGGAGATGGAGCGTCGCCCATTGTAAGTAGTTTTATTTTGACTTCACCAGATTATAACATAAGTTTCATCCTCTCTGGGTCGATAGAGGATTCTAGAGGATCACCTTCACCTCCTGGTGGTTCCGTAGCGGAGGTCATATCTACCTCAATCGTCTTTTGGGGTTGGCGAGCTTATACGTTGAGTTGAGCTCAAGATCTATCATCCCTCATAGTGTGGGGAAAGATATTTGATGGTAGGGGGCTAGAGAGGCCCATACATCTGCTCATATTACTAGTAGGAAGAGGTAGATGTTCAGTCGCCAGTCGCCAGCTTCTGCACTCGTCAATTTTCCAACTCGAAGAGATACACACTCTGATCATGAAGACAACATCTTACTTACTAGGAACAATCATCACAGGAGGATAGCTCTTGTTCATAGAGAGTCAGTGGTGTCTCCACCACACCACTTTGCCCCCCGTCCTCCATCACCAGTTCACATCACAGCATCTCCGGTTCTATTAAAGGCCATGAAGGCCATCCAAGGAGAATCATACCTCGTTGGTGATCTGGCTATGGTCGAGGGATCCCACTTCATCTACACTGCCTACTATGGTGAGGCTGAGCTCTCCTACTCAACCTTCTACCCAAGTGGTGGTGCTGAGGGAGTGGCGACCCCGAAGCATAGTGGTCATCCCTTCTCTCTATTGAGGATATAGAGATGGTAGCTATTATTATAGGGTAGTAGATGGCATGATGATAGTGGAACCTCCTAGGAATGTCACCCCTTTCATAGCTAGTGATAGTCAAGAGTGTGTTTCTTTGAGTGAGTACAGTCCTCATAGGATTGATTCTTCGGTAGCATGCAAGATTCGGTGCCTCTCATTACATGATAGTGATCACACCGGTTAGTCGAAGATATTTGTACCTGCTCAGATTGATCATTCTTTAGATGAGATAGTGGCTCATTATTTCATGGAAAAGAAAGAAATTCTAGGGTATGATTGGTCGGATGAGAGGAGATTATCCCAATGAAGATGATTGGGAGACTTAGTTGGGTGTATATAGGGGATCTCTTCTCAGGGAGTAGTAGGCCATGGAAGGTGATGAGGTTGATTAAAAAGACAGCCTAATAAAATTTTCTTTAAGTTATAAGCACATTCATATCTCCACATTCATATCTTTGGGAATAATTTTGGGGCATTTCCCATAAGCTATTCCTTAAACCCACTTTTTCTTTCTTAATCCTCTCTTAAATAAGGGATAGTTCACTAATTACCCTCTTAATTAATTTCTAAAAATTCTAAAACTTTCCAGAACTTAATTAATCTACTTTAGGTAGATGCTTAGGTCTTCAAGATCTTAAGTTCAATTAAGGAATTCAAAACCCAACTCATATGTGTGAGGGGTGTTTTTTATTAAGTTAAACCCTTAACTTAATTAACCATTAATCATGAGCCAAATTACATTAGGCCCTTTTCTTCCTAGGTGCATTGCAAATTTAAATTCTTAGTTTTATGTCATCTCATTGGCTGATAATTATTTGGTTAACTATGCTAAGGTGGTGTAGGTAAAGGTTAATTAGCATGTTTAATTCATACCTTAACCTAATCAAAATATAAAATGAATCTAATCATCTAAAATTTAAAAAAAATGTTAAACACATGTGGGAATGGGTTAGAAATAGTAAACTCAACTCACATTTTCAAAATTAAATCAAATTCAAAATCAAACAAAAATCATACTAAATAAACTTTAATTTACTTTAAGCTTTCTTATTTCATAAGATTGTCTTTAATTAATTGTGAATGTGTTTACATGCTTTCATTTTTAGTTCTTCCCCAACATGTTAAATATATATGTCATGTGGTTTCATGCATCCATGCTTTTCAAAATCAAATTTAAAATGAAAATGTTTCTTTTATGTCAAAATTGCATTTGTTGGCTAAACTAACAATATGAGTGGCTATTATCACTACTAAATTCAAATTATTTTCAAAATATATGAATCAATTATCAAAACTGAAAGTGTGTTACTTATATCTTAATTATAAGTTTGCATGTGAGTAAAATATAAGGATGTGCATAGTGTAGGTTTCCTTCTCTCCTCTTTTAGTATAGTTTTGAATAGGATTTGGCAATGTGTTGGTTCATTTGAAAAGAACCTAACACTTACCTAATTCCATATCCTATTCATTAGTATATTATCACTTAAGAAGGATACATATGCTTGCATATATAAATTGCATAAACAAAAATAAATCAACTAACACCAACTTTTGCATTCTTTCTTTTCCATTCATTTCTTTTGTGCACATGCTTTAAAAGTGGTATATTAGTGCAGATTACGAGGCTTTAAGTATCTAAGTAGGTCTTGTACACACTCTTGATTAATAATGGCGTCATCTCACTTATGCCTTTCATACATTCATGTGCATGTGAAAGTTGGATAAGAAACCCCATTCGTACTTAATGAAAATCATGCATCATAAACATCCAAATTTTCTTAAATGAATTGCTTAGCATGCATCATAAAGTGTGTTAATCATTCTCATTTGTATGTATATATATTCTTAGGACTCATTCATATGCTTGTTGTACATGTTGGGAAAGAAATGAAGTGATGTATGTTTTGTGAATTTAGTTCATTTTACTTAATCTTGAAATGCATTTCTTTCTGAATAGGTTTATTTTGAGTTTATCTAAACTTAGAATTAATTAAAACACTTAATTAAAATATTCATTAAATAAAACTAAAACATGAATCCACTTTAGAAATTACTTAGGTTAGGGAGGGAAAGAGGAGTTCTCTTCTCTTTACCTCTCTTCATAACTTAGTAATTAATTATAGGATTCACTTGAACCTAATCAAAACATAAAATAAAATCAACCCAAAAAAACCAAATCACTTAAATGAAACCCTTCTCTAAGTTGAACATGCTTCATACTTAGGAAATCTAAACCTTAAAGCCATAGCTAAGTATACCACACAAACCTCTAAAGCACACACATTAGGCTAAGTCAGCACTTCTAGCTTTAGGTTAGGGCGGTGAATGGTTTGATGCTTGCTTTTATTTTTTGATATATATTTTAGTCTGGATGTTAGGGTGTATGTGCGTAGAATGAATGGTAGGGCAATCTTAGTCTAAGCATTATCTTCTGCAGGGGATTGTGCTTAAGGGGCGCAGTAATAAATAAAAATAAATACTTTTTTTGCGGTGCTTATACCCTAAGCATAATCCAATAGGCCAGTGGACTTAGTCATGGGGTGATAAGTCAATATACATGGGATTTGGTGGTTTGTTTAGCTAACTTTATTTTTGCAGTGTTAGCTAGATTTACTTTTCCTTTTCATGTAATTTTTTTCAATTAGGATTTTGGAATGATTATTATGGGGATTAGGATGACATTGGTCATAAGATCTCATCTTATATACCATGTGAAGCCTTTAGCATCCACCTTCAACCATCCAAAAGAAGGAACCAAGAAGAAAGAAAAAAGAAGAAGAAGAAGAAAAGAAGAATGAAGAAATGAAGCTTTGAAGAACCCATAACAATGAATTCCTTGATTGTATTTAATTTATTTGTAATCGGGTTGTATAAAGTAGAGCTTCTACCAATTTTTTTGGTTTATGTGGTACGACCATAATGGCCTCTTATTCTTTTTTGTGATTAACTATAAATTGATTGATGATTTGTTTAGCTTGTGCATTAAGTGGCATCCTTTTTTTAGTTTCTTTCTTGCTTTATGTATGGATGGATGTGGATTAGGCTCTTAGGAAAAAATAAATCTTCTACCAAATTTAAAATTCAAAACTAAAAAATAAGAACTCATAACCTCACCTAAAGCTTAGGCTAAAATCAAGATAAAAGAATTAGCAACCCATTTGGATGACTTTTTTATAACATCTTGATTGGAGGGCTTCCACACTTGGCTTGACCTTTGAGCCATGGTGGAAACACACCTCCTCCCTTCTCACTAATTTTGGCCAATAATCTCATTTCATGCATTAGGCATATGAATCCTATTAGCGAGTCAAAATAATTGTCCAAAAAATAAAATAATGAAATCTTAATTGCATTAGATTTAGGTCATTTAGAGCATACCCTTACGTGATCTAGTCACTTTAGGGAGTGAGTTTAAGAACTTAGTCTCTTTCTAAATAAATAACAACTTAGCTATCTTGCATGAAGCATATGACTTGCCTAAATGAATTTAAAATCATAGGAGGAGTTAATTGGTGGCCACCCCCAAGTGGTTGTAAGTCCAAGTAGTCAGGTGGTTTGTCCTCACTTGTGGAGGCGAACCAAATGCCCATTTTCTCCTTAGATTTAGGTTATGCTTTCGGCCCTCACCAAAGCTCCCTAGATTTAGGTCCTGAGGTTGCTTCTCTTCTTTGTGGGCAATAAGCATAAATCCTCACCTCTTAGGCATTTTCATAATCTTGTGTTGTGGAATCATATGCCTTAAATTTCTAATGAAAAATTCAACTCAAAAAAAAATTAAATCATTTCAAAATGTAAAGCCCAATCATAGATAGTTTGAGATGCTCGTTAAATTTCTAGCATGGGCATATCTACTTATCTTCCTTTGGCTTGATAATAACTCCCTCTCTTTGATCATTCCCATTTGATCTTCCAAAATAACTAATCGATTGATAGTCCTACTTTGAAATCTTTGGAGACAATGATCATTTACCTTAATCGAGTATTCATAAGGGATCTCATTCCTTAGATGTAATTAACTATGGGGCTTGGTAGAACAATGAACCCATTTTAAAATAAACCTTTACTTTTCCATGTAAAGTAGGAAGAATCTTTAATATATCCTTCCTTAGGAGTCTTTATTGAGGCAATTAGGTCCATTGTAGGATGGTGACTTCTATCTTTGAGATATACACTCTCCTCAATGTACGATCACCCTCAATAAGAAATGGATCTACATTGGTGTCCCAACAAGGCATATATTTTTATATATTTCTATTTTCATTTATCCTTTTTTCCAAAAAGGGAGGGGAAAGATGAAGGCAAGAAATGTATAAGAGAATAAAATTTCACCTTGACATGAGTAAGTCATTGAGCTCAGTTCCTTACTTTGGGTTGAGTAGATCATCTTTGTTAATTCTTATGAGCGTTCAATGTTGTTGATCATTTTGTTCACACCAATGTCGCGATGTTCTTTGTTAGTCACACCACACCTATTGAGCGCCCTTTGTTGACCTCTATTTTTAGGATGAGCTCTCAACCCCTCCATCTTAGACATATGACTTCTCTTAGAATTTAAGAGTTCCTTAGTCTTAAGGCACTTCTAGTGATTAGGTGAACACTCAATCTAGCCCTAAAGACTTAGAAGAGTTAGCCATGGGAATAGGTCATGTCCTAGGGGTGTTAGAAAAATTTGCCTACCCTATAGCTTGAGCCAAATTCCCCACTTCTTCCCTTCAAGTCAAACTCCAAATCAAATTAACTCCAAACTCCAAATAAAATCAACATCAAAACTTAGTGTTAGGAAAATTTGCCTACCCTATAGCTTGAGCCAAATTCCTCAGTTCCTCTTCAAGTCAAACTCCCTCTAACTCCAAACTCCAAATCAAATCAACATCAAAACTTAAATCAATTCAAACTTAATTAATTTTTCAAATCTCAATTCCAAATGATTGAATGATTGAAATTCCAAGTTCAAAATATTTTTTTAAGTCCTTTTGATTCCTCTTATGGACTTAGCCTAAATCAAATCCAAATCAATTCAAATTTAAGAAATTTTCTCATGACCCATTAATATTCTCATTTATATTCACATATATAAATGAAATATAAATTCAAATCCAAGAATAAATTCAAAAATCAAACTCAAGTTCTAAATTCAAGTCTTTTAATTCAAAATCTTGAACTTAGCCAAAATAATTCAAATCAAACCTTGATTTTTCTTCATGATTCAATCAACCCTTCAATCATGAATCCAAATATAAATTCAAACTTTAATCATCAATCCAAAAATAAATTTAGAACTCAAACTCAAATTCAATCACAATTCAACCTAAGCCTTTCAAGTCAAATTTTTAAACTTAGCCAAATCAAATTCAAATCAAGCCAAACCCTTGATTTTTCTTCATGATTAAATCAATTCTTCAATCATGAATCCAAATATAAACATAAACTCCAATCATCAAACAAAAACTAAATTCATAAAATCAAACCCAAGTCAAACTCAAGTTCACCCTTTTGACTTGATATTATCAAGTGAATCTAAACCCACTTGACTTCAAAACTCTTACAAATGGACTTATACTTCATAGTCCATATGAGTTCAATCAAACTCAAATAAAGCTTTGACCAAGCCATTTGACCACTTAGGCTCACTTGACCCAAAGTGACCTAAAATTACCCATGAGCCAAATTCTAATCCCACTAAATTGGATTGAACTAAGCCCACTAAGCCTCACATTATGAGCAACAATCATCATGAGATCATCAATCACTCAAATTGGGTCAAACCAAGTCTAACTAGGGTTGACCAAGTCCTTAGCCAAAATGAAACCTAAACTAGCAAATCCACCATAGGCCAAATTGATTGGAACCATTGATCAAGACTCATTCATGATCAATGTTTGAACTTCAACAATTCATCATTTTGAGCTAACTTAGCAATTGGCCACTTGATCCAAGTTGACCCAACTTGACTTAAAAAGTCAAAATGTGTCAAACCTTGATCTAAGCCAAATTGATTGAAACCAATAGTTCAAATTCATTCTAAAATGATTGTTGAACTTGATCGATCTCTTGGCCAACAACCTAGTCAATTGACCAACCAACTTGACCAAAATTGATAAATCAAACATAAAGAAATTGATTGGAAATAAAGATACCAATCCATCAAATGATCAACCAAGCATAAATACATGACTAAATAGGTCAAATGGGTCAAAGTCAACTTGACCCATTTGACCTAAATGAAATCAAATGAACCAAATTCAAATATAAATCAAATTGAACCAAACCAATGATGCCAAAACATTTCAAATGGTCATATGAACTTGTCCCAACCCTTGGTTTGACCCATTTTGACCAATTGGTCAACTTGACCCAAGTTGCCCATTTTGACTTATATGGGTCAACATGAACCAAATCATATCAAACCAACTCCAAATTCAATGAAACTTGGCCTAACCCAATTTGCAATCATAGCAAACATATTTAAATTTAAATCAAGGTCAAATGACCATTTTACCCCTAGGCCATAGGGTAACCTAAAAACAAAATCACTTAGAATTTGGTCAATTCCTATTCATGGGCACTTGGCATCCTCTTAGTGGACCAAATGGTCACTAATTGACATGATGCACATGACTCATTGGGTTTGGGTCATCCAAACCCAAGCCAAGGTCAAAACTGACCACCCCCATGGAAATGAGCACATGAGATTCCTTCCTCCACCTTATTTTGCACATGGCAAACTCCTCCACTACCTTCTCTCGCCAAAACCAAATAACATGCCCATCAAAACAGCCTAACCAACCCATTGAATCAAGTCAATTGGATCAAAATGGAAAAAGAGCTTGCGGCCATCCAATCCTTCAAGGGGAGATATACTCTCCCTAATTTCATTCCAACTCACTCTCATTATTGATTAATAGGAAGTTAGGTAGCATCCCAGCTCCTCCCACAGAGCTAATTCAACTTCTCCATTCTCAATTTCTTCAAGCCAAAAATAGGGGAGGTAGCAAGAAAATCCAACTTAGTCAATACTTTATATCAAGCTAATTCCTCTTGCAAGCTTCATTAGAAGACTCAATCAAACTTGCCTAAACCTTTTCCCAAGTTCTCAAGGCAAGGGAGGTGGTGACTGAAAGCAAGGAGTTGAAGGTGAGCTTGGTCCATAGAGATCTACTCAACCCAAGGCTTGAAACTTTTTACTTCGTTCAGTTACGTATTGCGATGCTACCTGTTGAACTTCGAGCACGGTGATAGCCTCCGTGAGGGTATCTTAACTAGACATGGTGGTCCTTTGTGAAAATTCTCACCTCATGATAATTTGATGTTAGATGTAATCTCCATGATGATAATGGTGTGGGTTGAATTTGGGTTCAATCGAGCTCAAGAATCTTCTTTAAAGGGTGGATGTCCTCTCAGGGAAGATGATGATGGATCATGGGTCATCCATCCGCATTTTGGATGGATCCCATGATCCGTAAGATCCTTTGATTTCCCCATGATGGGCTTGATCATCGATCTGATGTCGGATGGATGGAGAACACGTGGCGTGACGGTGCTTTGATGTGACAACTTAAGTGGCCTCTCCCATTTACATGTGGAAAGCGCCCTTCCGGCCTCCGTAGTTAGGATTAACCATATAATTAAGGGATTAATTACTTGATAAACATGGAAACTTCAAATATTCATAACTAATTATAAAAAAATTAGAAAATTACAAAATAAAAAGCATTAGAAAGGTAATTCAAAGACAAATTTTCTAAAAATAATTTCACTTGATTTTAAATAATGATATTTTCTGAATTAGGGTTTTATTGGGAATTTAATTACATTAATTACTCCCTAATTCTTTGATTAATTCCAAACTTCTAGGGTTGATTAATGGGATGACCTCACCTCCCATGATTTTCTTGGGATTAATAATCTGTAATTTTTCTTGGCTTATTCCTAATCATTCTCTTAATCCATAAAATGATTAATTAACCTTTTAAATAGTGATAAATTCACTAATTAATTTTGTTAAATACCTTAGGACAATGAGTGGGCTTAGGGAATGGGATTAAGGTTCTTTCCTATATCTTTTTCCCTAAGTTTATTTCATTTAGATTAAAATCTAATTAAGGTGTAAAATTAATTTAATCATTTAATCATTTAATAAAATGGCTTAATTAATCAAAATTTCAAAATCAAAACACTCCAGAACTAAACTAATTCATCTTCGGTAGATGATTGGGTGTTCAATAAGCTAAGTAACTTAAGAAAATCAAAATGGAAGGGTTATGAAAGTACTTAAATTAAACCCTTTAATTTAATTAATCACTAATTGTGAGCCAATTGCATTAGGTCCTTTCTTTGCATTGATTTAAATTCCTTGTGTGGTTTTATGTCATATCATTGGCTCAAAATTATGTGATTAAATATGTTAAAGTGGTGGTAAGTGATAAATACACACTTTAATTCACCTAACCTAAATCATAAATTGATCTAATCACCTAAAATTAAACTTAAATAACTCACATGGGAATGGGTTAGGACTAGCAAACTCATCTCACATTTCTCAAATTAAAATCAAACTCAAAACAAAATTCAAACTCTCCTTAAAATAAATTTGATTTACTTTAAATAATCTTATTCATAGGATTATCTTTAGGATTTAATTAGGGTGAATGAATTTACATTATTTTCATCACTTTATTTCTTTCCTAACATGCTAAATGTGTGTGCCATATGAAATCACACATTCATGCTTTTTTTAAAAATTAAATTAAAAATGAAATGTTTCTTTTATGTCAAATTGCATCTTTTGGCTAAAGTAAGAATGTTAATGGCTATTATCACTATTAAATCTCAAATTATTTTCAAAACTCATAAATCTATCATTAAAATTGAAAGGTATGCTACTTATGATTATTTATAAGCTTGCATGTGAGCAGATATATAAAGATCTACATAGTGTGGCTTTCCTTCTCTTTTCTTTTGGCAAAGTTTTGAATAGGATTTGGAAAAAGTGTATAGTTCATTTGAAAAGAACATAACACTTGCTTAAATATTTTCCTATTCATTCCTATGTTATTACTTAAGGAGGACATCCACACTTACATATATAAATTGCATAAACAAATCAAACAAACAAACACAAACTTTTGCATCTTTCTTTCTCATTCATTTATTTTGTATATACATTTAAGAAAGTGGTATATTAGTGGACAACCCAGGGTTAGGCTTAAGTAGCCTAAGTAGGTCTTGTACCTTACCCTTGGTGCTTTAATACTCACTTATGCCTTTCATACATATAAATGTGCATGAAAAATGGATAAAAATCGCTCTTTTCTACTTAATGAAAATCATGCATCATCAAGCATCCCAATTTTCTTAAGTAACACTAAATAGCATTCATCATTAAGGTGTGCTAAATATTTCCATTTGCTTGTATAGATATGTTTAGATTCATTCATATGCATTATACATGTTGGGAAAAGAAATGATGTGTATTTTGTGATATTAATTCACTTTACTTCATAAAATGTCTTTCTTTTGAATAGGTTTGTTTAGAGAAAATCTAAACTTAGGATTAATTAAAATACACAAAGAATTCACTTCATAAAATATGAATCTACCAATTACTTAGGGGAGGAAAGAAAGTTCTCTTCTCTTTTCCTCTCTTTACAACTTAGTAATTAATTGTAGGATTCATTTAAACCAAATCAAAATACATAATAAAATCAATCAAAAAAATTAAATAACTTAAATGAAACCACCTCTAAGTTGAATATTTTCATACTTAGAAAATCTAAACCTTAAATCCATAGCTAAGCATACCACACAAACCTCAAATGGTACACACATTAGGCTAAGTCACCATTTCTAGCTTTAGGTTAGGGCGGTGCATGGTTTGATGTTTGCTTTTATTTTGTGATGTTATGTTTTAATCTGATGTTAGGATGCATGTGCGTAGACTGAATAGTAAGATGATTTAGTCTAATCATTATCTTCTGAGGATTATGCTTAATTGTAAAAATATAAATGCTTATTTGTGATGCTTATACCCCTAAGCATAATCCAATAGTGGACTTGGTTACATGGTGCTAAGTCCAATTTATATATATATTTGGGATTGTATAGTTTGTTTAGCTAATCTCTACTTTACAGGTGTTAGCTAGATTTACTTTCTCCCTTTTCATGTAATTTTGTAATTAGGATTTTAGAATGATTGTTATGGAGGATTAGGATGAGTAAATATAAATCATCTTATGTGCCATGTGAATCTTTGGAGCATCCATATTCTAATCAGAAGGAACCAAAGAAGAAAATAAGAAAGAAGAAATGAAGAATGAAAATCCCCATAACATGAATTTCACTAGGCTTTGTATCTTAAACATTACTTGTTTTCATTTGGCAATAAGAACTCCCTCTCTTGATCGATCCACAGCCTAAAAATAAACCACCATAGTCCTACCTTTCAAAATCTTTGGAGATAATGATCATTTACTTTAATAGTATTCTATTGTTCCTTGGGATGTAATCTATGGCTTGCCCAGGAAATAACAAACCAGTTTAAAATAAACCTTTACTTTTCCATAAAGTAGGGAAGAATCTACATTGAAAACTAGTCCTTAGGAGTCCTTGTGGTGATTTGGTCCATTGTATAGTGGATTATTCTGTCTCTTGAGATAGTGCACCTTTCTTCAATGTTGTACCTAATCACTCTAATAAGAATATCTATAGATCATGTCATCCAAATTATTTTTATATATTTTCATTTATCCTTCTTTTTAAAGGAAAAATGAAAAAGAATATACAAAATATTTTCATAATCATTAAGGATAATCATCCATGATGTGAGGCTTGGATCTTAGTTCATCATGGGTTGAATTGGAACTTAGCTCAAAAAAGATCTTTTAGGTCACTTTAGGTCAAGTGAGCAAATAGGTCATTAACGATCATGCGATTCAATTGTTGACTCACATATGGACTTATGATGGAAATATAAATCCATTACAAGTGGTTTGGAGTCAAATGGGTTTTGGTTCATTTGATAATTTCTCAAGGATAAAATGGGTTTGACTTGTGTTAGTCAACTTTTGCTCCATTAGTTTATGTTTATATTTGGGCATGTGATTAAGGAGTGATTGATTGAAGAGAAAATCAAGGTTTGATTGATTTCTTGGCTAAAATACAAGGATATAAATTGGGTTTGATTTGGTTTTAAATTTATGTATTTAATGTTGGCCTTTGAATTTATATTTCATATATTTATGAATATAAATGATCCATGAAAAATCATGTTTGATTTAAATGTGAATTTTCTTAGGTCAGTTTAGAAAGGAGTTTTGATTTGGTCATTTATATTCATTTTGATTTGGATTTTAATTTAATGAGTTTCATTTATAATTGTGAATACAAATGATGGAATAAGTGATTTATAAAGAAATCACTTGTCTTTGGGTTGATTTAAAGGGTTTGGCTAAGCTTCTGGATGTGATCATAAGGCTTAGGAAGGTTTTGGATTTAGAATTGATTTTGGATTTGAATCATTTGGAAATGAGTTATTTGTAATGATCTTGGATTTGGTTTTGGGTTTAGATTCGAAATTGATTTTGATTTAACTCAATTGAGTTGGGATTGATTTAGATTTGAAAATCAATTGAGTTGGATGATTTGAGATTTGATTTGGATTAGTTTGAAGGATTCATGACTGATTTGAGTATAGGGTAATGGTTGTCTTAAATCCCAATGCCAATCATGATAAACCCTTCAAGTCTAGGCTTAGTTTGTTTAACCAATAACTAGAAATCTCAAGACTAAGGAACTCTTGGTGTCATGATAATCATATATCAAATGGAAGTTGAGCTCACCATGAGGTCAACAATGACAAACCCTCTTGAGCCAAACCAATTGTCCCTCTTAGCCCATGTTGACCCAAATTGACGTAAAAAGCCAAAATGGGTCAAATCTTGATCAAAGCTAAATTGATTGCAACTAATGGGTCAAATTCATTCCAAATTAATCATTAAACTTGACCAAAGCTTAATTGACCAATTAAACCAAATTTTGACCATGAAAACTTGACAAAGTTAAATCAACTTGAAATCAAACCAAATCAGAATTGATTGAAACCAAAGTTTGCAATATATTTCAAATGATCAACCAAGCTTAAACCAACACATAACCTAACCCAATTCAGTAAAATAGGTCAAATTGGTCAACTTGACCCATTTGACCCAAATGAACCTAAATGAACCAAAAACAAATATAAACCAAATTAAACTAAACCAATGATACCTATTTGAACATAACTTAACCCATGCTTTGACCCAATTTGACCAATTGATCAACCTAACCTAATTTGACCCAACATGACCCAAATGGGTCAAATTGAGCCAAATCAAATCAAATGAATTCCAAATCACTTGAAATTTGGCCCAACCCACTTTTAAATCATTTCAAATCTACCCAAATCAAACTCATAGCCAAATGTCCACTTTTCCCTTGGGTCAAAGGGTATCCCATGACCAAATTTACTTGGAATTTGGCCATTCCTTTCCCATGGCCACTTGGCACCCATCTATATGTCCACATGGGCACCAAGGAGGGTGGTGAACATGACCCAATGATCTTGGGTTGGCCATGACCAAGGCCAAACCGACCTCCCAATCACCATTAGACACTTGGCTCACCAAATCCACTCACTAACCATGGGGTCTCTCACTCTCCACCATGACCCATGTGGGACATTTTTACTCAAATCGACCAATCCAAAACATTGAGCCAAAATGTTAAATCATCCATCCATCCAAAGAGGGAGATATACCCCCCCCACCCTCCCTCACTCAAACTAGAGAATTCATTCCTTAGAGCTTTAGGGTCTAATCAATGCCAAGCTTTTCCAAGTCATTCACCTTCCTCAATTTTACTCAAAATTGAAATAGGGAGATCAATCTCAACTCACTCAATCCTCAACCAAAGTTTAATTAACCTTGCACACACCCTCACCACACCTCGTCGAGCTCAATTGAACTATTTCTCAAGCCTCTAAGCAATGGGAAGGGTCACTTTGATCAAGACCGATCACTATTGAAGATGAGCTTGGTTGATCGAGCAAATCACTTCAAATCAAGATTGTATTTCTTCAACAGGACTTTGTCTCTACTAAATGAAACTACCTTCTTCATTGGAGCACCAGTGATAGCCTCCAGCAAGGTAATTGCTTGAAATCATAGCTATTGGGAATTTTCAGTTGGTCCTTTTTGAAGAGAATTGTCAACCCATGCAATTTTGACTACTAGATATGCATCCCCCTCCTTCCAAAGGTGTGGGATCATTTTGATCCTAATTCGAGCTCGGGTGAGCTTGGATTGAATGAGGGAAGATGAACATTGTTCGTATCTCATCTCTCGTGAAGGAGAAGGATCTTACACCATCCATTCTGCATGATTGTAATGGATGGTTGTGATCAAATCATGTTAGATCCACGGTAATTCTTAGCCTAAACTGTAAGATAAATTAATAACTAATTATAAAAAAATCTAAAAAATTCAAATAAATACTCATTTTAAAGGCAATTTGAAGGAGAATAATGGAAAATTAAAATCAATTAATTTTGAATAGCGATTTTGACTCAATTTGGGTTTTATTGAAAATGTAATTAAGCTAATTACTTCTAATTACTCCAATAATTAATTCCAAACTCTCTGAGATTGATTAGTGGGATGATCTCCGCCTCCTTTGATTTTCTTAAAATTTATTGCTTAATTAATCAGGGGAGTGGCTTGTTTCATTTTTAATCGCTCTCTTAATTAATTAAATGATTAATTAGCATGTTAAATAGTAATGAATCCATTAATTAAGCTTGCTAAATATTATGAAATAGTGAATGGACATAGGGAATGAGATTAGGACCTCTTTTCTTATTTTTCCCCTAAGTTTATTCATTTAAATAATAATTAATCAATTTATAGCTAAGTAATGGCTTAATCACTTCATTAAATAGTTTAATTAATCAAACTCAAAACTAAATCATTATAGAACTCAATCATTTAATTAAACTGCATATGTAGGAGAGATATAAAAGTACTTAATTAAACCCTTTAGCTTAATTAACCCATAATTATGAGCCAATTGCATTAGGCCCCCTTTATTTCTTTGGTGCATTATTGATTTAATTTTCATGTGGTTCCATATCATATGTTGGCTCATAATTACTTGGATAATTATGTTAAGTAAAGAATAGGTAATTAATCAATTTAATTCATACAACAATTTAATCAAATCATAAAATTAACTTAATTATATTTGCATCAAACCAAATCAAATCACCAACTAAAATTAACAAGTCAACTAAATCACTTAAAATGAAACTACCATCTAAATTGAAGCTTTCACACTTAGAAAATTTCAACCTTAAAGCCTAGCTAAGACATGCCACACAGGCCTCAAATGTCACACATATTTAAGTCACTACTTAGCTCTATGCTAATGCATGGTTTGCATGACTTTATTTTTGTGGTGTGATGATTTAGAATTAGGGTGTATGTGCATTATGGATGATATTTAGCCTAATCATGTCTCTTAGGGGTGTGCTTAAGGTGCCGCTATAATAAAATTAAAATGAATATAAATGTTTTTGTTGTGCAGGTTGCTTAGCCCCTAAGCATAGTCCATATTAGGATAGGTGGACTTGTTTACCCATGTGCATGGTGCTAAGTCCAAATTATTAATATAATTGTTTGGGTTATGTGGTATGTTTAGCTAACCTTTATTTTGCAGGTTTAGTTAGCTTTACCTTTCCCATTTTGATGTAAATTTTGCAATTAGGATTTGGAATGAATGTTATGGGGGATGAACATTAGAGGTTTATAACTTTTATCATGTCTTTAAAATGAACCAAATCAAAGAAGAAAATGGAAGAAAGAAAGCTTGAAGAAATGAAGAACCACCTCCCCCGCCCACAGAACATGAATTCTTTTAATTATTCATTTGTAACCAAATTGTATAAGGGTATACCATTTTCCATTTTTTTTTATTGTACGGTGGAACTTGACCACATCGACATCTTATTCTTTTACGCTAATTTTATAAATTGATTGATGTTATATTTATTATTGTGCAATTAGGATGGCATAATTTTTTTTAGTTTCTTAATTGTTTGATGATTGTTGAATGGCCTGGATGCAATTAGGCTCATTGGGAAAAAAATTAAATTTTTTATCCAATTAATCAATTCAAAATTAAACTAAATAATTTATAACTTCACCTAAAACCTAGGACATAATTCAAGATAATAAAATATTTAGGAACCCCTTAGCTAGATGTTGTATGCCTCATATCATGCATAAATCATATTGTCTTACTCTTGTTAATGGAGGGTTTCCACCTTTGCCAGAGAAAAATGGCTTGACCTTTGAGAGTCATGGTGGAAACACACCTCCTTCTTTCTGATTTTGGCCCATAACTAACTTTCTTATGAATTAGGCATATAAAATCCCATGGCCTGTGTCAAAGCAAAAGTCCAAAAATTAAATAAAGCTTGAAAAAATTTTGCATGAGGTTTAAGTCATTATTCAAGCCCTTCATGATCTAGTCTCTTAGGGAGTAAGTTTAAGGACTTAGTTTTTTTTTCTAAATAATAATAGCCTAACCATCTTGCAAAGAATATGACTTACCTTCATGGATTTAAAGCATAGGAGGAGTTAGCTGGCTGGCACTCTAGGCGGTTATAAGTCTAGAAATCAGGTAGTTTACTCTCTCTTATAGAGGAAAACAATATGCCAACTTTTGCCTTAAATTTAGATCGTGTTTTGGCCCTTCACAAAGCTCCCTAGATTTAGGACCTGAGGTTGTTATTTCTCTTTGGGGCTATAAGCATAAATCCTCACCTCTTAGGCATTTATTCAATCTTGTATTGTGGAATTGTAAGCCCTAGATTTCTAATAGAATTTCACCTCAAACATATAATTCTCCTCAATTTCAAAAATATAAAACTCAATCATAGGATAGATTGGGATACTCACTAGGCTTCCTAGTATCATGAGTACTACTTATCTCCTTAGTTTTGACAACTCTTCTCTTTTAATTTTATCTCACTTGATTTTTTAAAATAACCAATTTTTAATAGCCCTATCTTTAAAATTTTTGGAGATAACGATCATTTACTTTAATCGAGAGTATTCTTAAGGGATTCACTTCCCTTAAGATGTAATTAACTATGGAGTCTTGCCTCCATAGAAAACTTAATGAATCGGCTTAAAAAATCTTACTTTACTTTTCATGTAAAGTAGGGAAAGATCTCTCATTGAAGACCCATTGGCCTTAGTCCTTAATAGGTGATTAGGTCCATTATGGGATATTTCTATCTCAAGATACATTTCTTAATGTCATAGCTCACCCTAGTACATTTATATTGTGTCTATAAACACACATGAACAAAAACAAAAAATAAACACCACAAATCTTTCTAGCGACTTTGCTGGGGAGTGCTCCTCTCTCCTTTTTCAGTAAATGATCGTTGTATCTAAGTATCGATAGTGGATTTGTATTTCATATGAGTCTGATACTATCTTTCTTTTCTGTTGGCACTTAGCTCATTTCATTCTTGAGTTAAGCTAGCTCATTAGGTTTTAGGACCTCACTCCAAGGTCTTAAAACCCCATTTATCCCCAATAGGTGAAAATAAAATTTAACTAAAAGACTAAGACCTTTTTAAACCTCCCATCTCTATGGTAAGGTAAGGTTCATTCCATAAATACAAAAATAAATCTTTATAAAATATCACTTTTCACTTTCCCAAAGTTCACATAATAAAATACTTGCAATATTTTCACAAAATATAACTAACTAACAATCCTCAATTGTTACATGTAAGTTCTTTTCAAAACTAAAATCAAAATCATCTTTCAAAAAGCACATATTTGAAAATGAACATCTTCATTCAACATACCCAAATTTATTGAATGAATGTTTCATTTCCAAATAAAATCACTTCATAAGATTGAAACTCCACTCAAATATCTCACATATGTTGAAGTAGGAGTTTCTTCCTTTTCAAAAGCACATATTTGAAAATGAGAATCTTCATTCAATATACCCAAATTTCTTGAATGAAGATTTCATTTCCATATAAAATCACATCATAAAAGTGAAACTCCACCCAATATATTCCACATATATTAGAGTTTGAGTTTTTCTCTTTTTCTTTCTTTTTTCAAAAAAAAGCACAAATTTTAAAATAAGCATCTTCATTCAATATATCCAAATTTTTTGAATGGAGGTTTCATTTTCACATAAAATCACACCATTTGAAACTCCACTCAACACATTCCATATGTGTTAAGTTGGAATTTCATTCTTTTCAAAAAAAAAAAAACCAATAATCACACACACAAATTTCATCTTTGAAAAATAAAATATGATTGACTTCCATTTTTACATACCCAAATTTGTTAAATGGAAATCTCCTTTGCAAACTTCATGAAAATCAAAATACATTGGAATTCCATTTGACATATCCCAAATTTGTCAAAAATGAGAGTTTCATTTTTACAAAAGAAAATTGAAAATAAATTGGATTCTATTTAACACACCATTTGTTAAAATGAAATCCCTCTTTCAAAATAACACAAATCAAAACAAAAAATCAAACATTTGGGCTTTATTTATCATACACAAATTTGCTAAGTAAAGATCCCATTTTCCAAATCAAAATAAAAATCAAACACATTTGGGCTTTATTTAGCATACACAAATTTGCTAAATAAAGATCCCATTTTTAAAGTCAAAATAAAAATTAAATTTTTGATTTTTTTAGCATACACAAATTTGCTAGGTAAAGATCCCATTTTTAAATAAAAACAAAAAATCAAACACATTTGGATTTTACTTAGCATACACAATTTTGCTAAGTGAAGATCCCATTTTCAATAAACACATTTGGGCTTTATTTTGCATACACAAATTTGCTAAATAAAGATCCCATTTTTAAAATTAAAATAAAAATTAAATATATTTGGGCTTTATTTAGCATACAAAAATTTGCTAAGTAAAGATTCCATTTTCAAATTCACACATGATACACATCATGGGCAAACAAGCAAAAAGAAAATTGTTTTCAAACACCTCATGTAGCATACCCAAATTTGCTAAATGAGTAATCCCAAAATCAAATCTAAAACAAAATCAATTAACCCTCTATTTAATATACTTAAATTTGTTAAATAAAGGGTCCCCAAACATAAAATCAAATTCAAATATGAACCAATGGAAGCATCAAAAGTCTCTCAAAAATATTTGAACCCATTCAACATACACAAATTTGTTGAATGTGGATTCTAAACTCAAATGAACTCAAAATCTCTCTTCCAAGTTATTCAAAATCTCTCCTAAATTCAATGAGCCTCACTTAACATATTTAAATTGTTGAGTGTGGGTTCAAACTCTAAATAAAATTTAAAAAAAAAAAAGTTGAGAATACTGAAAAAATTTGAGTTTGTTTTCAACAATTTAGAGTTCGGTTAGTTTCAACTTCAGTCAGTCAACTTTCTCGGTTAGTGCAATGGATGGAATCATAGAAGTATGTGTTCACTTTTCCCTTCGGGATGGATTTGGCCTTGGATCGGGCCAGCCTCCCCCAAACTGATTTTGCTCATTTACTTTATTTTGGCTAAGGATTTGAGGGAGCCAGGATTACTTGTAAGGGGGAAACCCTCACCATTGTCAACAAGGATGTGGTGGATGGGTAGAAGCTAGTCATCCGTATTGAGATGCCCTCAGATTTTGAGTTTCCTCGTTGAAGAGGAAGGTGGTAGAGGTTCACGGCCTGACTCAATGCCTACAGTCAATTGTTCCCATCACTTGCCCAGTCGGTAGTACCCACTCATTGGCCTCCTCTAATGGGAAGCCTATCTTGGCTTTAGGGATAGTCTCCCCTACCTTTGAGGTAGGGTCTAGCTCCCGTACTCCTCCACTTAGCCAAACCTAGCACCGTAATAGGAGCTGCAAGATCAAGTGGCATCACGTGCACATTGCCAAGGAGTTAGAGATAGTATCTCACATTACAAAGGAGGGGTCACCCAAGGAGGTTTCTCCTTTACTTGCTTAGAACAAGTTCCATCCCCTTTTGGTTAGAAGGAGAGGAAGATGTCGAGGATTGCGTATCACCTCCACCGGTTCATTATGAGACACGAGATAGGAGAGGTCATATCTTGGCCTTAGGATAGTTTTGCGCCAAGTTGGTGGGGCTTATGGATGGTCAGAGTCCAGCACCAGTTTGATTTACGATCAGTTATTCCTCGCAATGTAGGCAAGAAGATCCATCAGGAGAGGGCTAGAGAGGCTAGACTATTAGGTCACATCACTAGTAGAGAAAGGCAAAGATATGTCAAGCAATTTGCTGCCTCCACCCTCATAGATTTCTCTGATCGGCGTGTTACCCACATTGGTCACATTGATAGTATTATGTTGACTAGTACCACCCATCATAGGAGGAGAGCCCTATAGAGTGGGTGTTGTCTCCACACTCTCCTCCATGTAATTCGTTCCATCTTCTACAAATATCACCCAAAGCCATGAGAGCAGCATCGGGGACAAGAAAGCCCCGGTGATCCACTATGACAAGGGATCCCACTTCATCTACTCCACCGGTGAGGGTGGCGAGTTTCCTCTCCTCCACTTCAATTATGGTGAAGAAGGAGCGGCGACCTCGTAGCATCATAGTCGTACCACCACCACCATCACCTCAATTGATCATGGATATATCAGTGGTAGAAGGGGAAGGGGATAGTTCTATGGTCCCCATGGCATTAGATCCCCCCAGGTAGCACTCCACCCATAGCAGTTGATAGTCATGAGCATGTGTCCTCAGTGAGTAACAAGGTTAGCACTCGGTAAGGGAGGTTAGGTGTATCTCCATTGAGCATAATCCCACACCATGAGTATATGCCGCATTAGTTCCTGGATGATATCTTGGCATAGTATTTTATGAAAAGAAAGAAATCATATGGTATGATTGCGACCTCAAGAGGAGAAGGTTAGCTTCCTGAGGATGATTTGTTGGAAGACTGTGAGGTACACATGTTGATACTAGAGGTTCCTCCTTGGGATCATCATAGTTTAGAGGTGTTTGCAGATGATGCGACTATTGACCCAACACCTCCTCTAACAACTCAAGCAAAAAGATGAACAAATTTATAGGATGGGAAGAAGAGTTGAATATTTGTTAGTGATAGTTCTAATACTCCAAAATCAAGCTCAACACAACCTACATTGAGACGGTATTTGAGTTGTGCATGTCTGGATCAACCCAAGAGTTCACCTCTAGAGGCGACATAGTACTAGCTTGGGAAGGTAGTGGGCCATACAAAAACAAGACATCAATCTCATGGTAGAATAATATATGAAGGAAGTGATGGCGCAAGCCCAAGGTGGTTCATCAGTTTCAAAGGGTGACCCTACCTAGAAGAATTCGATACTATCCAATATCTTAAGGGTTTTGTGCCTCCTTCTTTCAAAAGTTTTGATGGTAGTGAACCACCCATATATCACACTTTAGGGCCATTTGCAATGTTGCGTGATATTATTCCATCTCTTTATAAGCAGTCTAGCGGGCATAGCTTTTGATTCGTACGTTGAACTTCTTAACGATTCAGTGAAGACTTTTGCTGAGTTGGAGCAACTCTTTGTGAAGAGGTTTCTAGAGCTACAAAAGGTAGCGTGGCGATCTCATTATAGCTCAACAACACCCCGGTGAGTCCCTTGTTGATTACATTCTTAGATGGCATAATTTAAGCATGAAATGCAAATCACAGCTGTCTAAACAACATGCTATTAAAATTCAATTAAAGAATATTCATGGCTCAGTCACTTTCATGCTTAAAGGTTTCACCATTAAGATATTTGAGAATTTAATCAACAAGGTGGCTGGTCTATAAAGGGAGGCCAAACAATTGCTTTTATAAGATTTGTCATTAAAACCAAAGATGCAGAAAGTCTATGAAAAGAAGCCAGGCGGTAGCGACATTGGATAAGAAGCAACCAGTAGAAGATCGTTTGAGAGACCTTGAGCTCAACCTTCACTTCCTCCTTTACCACCTCTATCTTAGCCGTTGCTTGACCTTCATCGCCTCCCCTTCATCCATATTCTCAGCAGCAGTATACATACCCGCCCCCACGTAGTAATCTCCCACCTACTCTTTTAGATAAATTAAACAAACCTTATTCATTTAACAGGCAGGTAGTCAGAAAAATTTTTAAGAACCTCTTAAAGAAATCTAATTTTCAATTACCCATGCCTAGGAAGCCAGAGGAAGTGGGCAGAAGTAATGATCCTAACTTTTACCCCTACCACTGCATGCTAGGCCATATTTTGGAGGATTGCTTTATATTTAAGGACTGGCTTGAGCATAGCTATAAGTCAGGCACTATAGTTATTCCTAAGGAATAAGGTAATCCTTGGGGATACATGTGATCCTCTCAAAATAAAAGAAGGTTGGGATATCTCTTTATCCCAAACCTCTAAAAAGATCATTTCTAAAATCAAGAAACTTTCCTTACAGGTGCCTGAGGCAGCTTGAACCTCCAACATCAAGAAAGGTTCGTAGGTTGCCAAAGACAACTTGGGGAAAGTAGGCTCATAGCAGTAGTAGCAGCAACCCATACTTGCGGGATAGTATCAACCACCGAGTCCAGCCTCCATTCCACCATTTGCTACTACTTGGTGCATTCCTACTTGACTAGTTCTTCTTCTAGTAGACATCTTGTATGTGATGAGGGAATCAAATCCCTCACCCCACTTACTTTAGATTTCTACCATGTACCTCCTTTTAAATCTAAGAAATCAATGAAAGAAAGCTAGTTTGAATTACACATGTGCCACTCGATGGGTTATCGATTCTACTCCTTTAGAAAACTCTACAAGTCTTAATAATTATAACAACTCTGATCATCATCTTTCTGATTCAAAGTTAAACTTTTCATCTTTGAATAATACGGGTTCACCTCTTGAGATAGACTTAATCATCTAATTGAGGGTCTATAGGAGAAAAGTGGTATGCCAGTAGGTAGAATCTTTTACTAACCCGTCATAAGAGATCACCGAAGTTAACCTCCATAGTGGCAAAGTTCTAACTCCTAGGGTAGCACCTCAAGATAAAGGAAAATAAGTCATTGGTTCAAATAATCATGAAGCCTCCAGATGCTCCACATGGATATGCTTATGGAGGATCACCAAGTTGATTATAATATCCTCTCACCTAAGAAAGTTGCCTAAGTTAAGCATATATGATGCCTTATTCAAAGAGATGAGGAGTCATTAATCAAGGTTCTTGATCCAAAATATGCTTAGCTTGTTGTGGAGAGGAGGCACATTATTCAAGAGAAGCCCGGTCACATTCACTATGAAGACCTTCTTCTAGGGGATATGGAACAACCCCATCATAGTGAATATGGATAGATTCAGACTTTCTAGAGTGTTAGTTGATCCAGGTGCATCAATGAACATTATAAGCCTAAAAACCCTTGCTTATTTGAGGATTAACATATCTAAAACTCTGAGGAAATAAAATGATGTTGAGAGGATTCAATGAGTAGGGCGAGAGGGCTTTAGGCTCCATAGTGTTACCTTTAGAAATAGGTGACTGGAAGACTAAAGCCAAGTTCTATATTTGATATATCATTCCTTTGCTTTTGCTAGGCCTTGGATACAGAATAAGATGGTTCCATCCTCTCTTCATCAGTGCATCAAGTTTCAAAGAGATGGAATCGAATACTGTGTCAAAGGAGATGAAAAGCCATTCTCAGTTAGAGAGGTCGAGACATATGAAGACACAACCTACTATGTTCCTCAAAATCAAAATGTCTATTCTTGCAAACTTGGCCAAAATTAGAATACAAAAGAAAAAGTGAAAGAAGAAAAAAGAAAAAAAGAAAAGGAAAAAGAAAACACAAGTGAGGGAAAAAGGGACACCGAGGAAGAGGTAGAGTCACATGTTACATTCCATCCACAGTTCATTCCACCATATAGACTTATGGGTAGGATGACTTGACCTCCACCAGGTAGAGGCAGGTAGATGAGGCAGTTCAGGTGGAAGACCCCCACAGTTGGACCAGCAAGGGCTATGTTCAGTTCACGACTCTACTATTATAGACTTTGGAATCCAGCATGGTGGATGAGTCTCATGTGATTAGCACACCAACCAATCCCTCTGAGTGGGTCTCATTAGAGGTGACACTCAAACTAGACAACGATGAAGACCAAACCTCCAAGCAAAGCATAAATCAAATATGAAAACCATTTAGTAGTTGGGAACAGCTCTAACCCACTTTCTTCTCAAAAGTTGAGGGTTTGGTAGTTAAGGAAGCCCTAGATCTTCCATGGATGTCAAGCCAAAGAGATTCTATTGGGATCATCATCCTCAAGTTAGGAAGCAAATGTAAAACTTGAGGATAATTCATATAAAGATTTAATGAAATTATCTTTTGATTGGTACTTGCCTTGTGTTCATAATATTACAAAGAAAGGTTTGATCCTTACATATGGTATGGTTGGAGTATTTTGAAGTGGAACAACAAAGGCGAGGGATACAATTAATACAAGACTAGATTCGGTGGGTATTCGATGATGATTCTTGGTTGTCACCAATCATCTGAGTTTGATTCTTCTCAAACCACTTCTTATGAGGAGGTGTGAAGAAACTTAGATGATTGATAATCTTTAAATCAAAGATGCACCTCCAAGAAGAAATCAATTCAACCATCAAGCTCAAATAAATCAACCTCGGGATAGAAGAAGATCCACCCACATATCAATTCTCTTTGAAGAAGAAGAAACCAATGACTTAGTTAGATTATTGAGTTTAAGGAGCTTGCATGGAGAAATGCCCATTATCTTACATGTAGTAGTCCATAAATTGAACAACAATTTTAAATTGAAATTAATAATTAGTTTTATCGGGGAAGAAAAATACCACGGTTAGCGGTGTCATCCCAATTAAGAACAAGAATGGCCAAATTCACATATACATTGATTTCAGGGACTTAAATAAGGCATGTCCTAAGGATGAATTTCCACTTTCTATACTAGAGTTAATGGTGGACAATCCCTCATCTCATGCAGTATTCTCCTTCATTGATGGGTCATCTGGCTACAATTAAATTAAGATGGCCTCTGAGGATGAGAGGAATACTACTTTTTTGATCGAAATCTATTATTATAAGGTCATGCCCTTGACCCTTAAAATGCTTATGCTACTTCGGCTCAAATTTTTGATGAACTCATTCATCATCAAGTAGAATGTTATGTCAATGATCTAGTTGTCAAAGTAAAGAAAAGGGAGGCCATCTCTTTGATTTGAGAGTAGCTTTCAAACAGTTAAGATAATTTAATCTTAAAATGAATCCCCAAAAGTGTGCATTCGGAGTAACTTCAAGGAAGTTCCTTGAGTTTGTTGTCTGACACTGGAGAATAGAGATAAACCCAAAAATATCAAAGCTATCTTAGAAATGCTACCCCCTTAAAGTCTAACTCAACTCAGATTATTCCAAGGGTGATTGTGTATCTAAGGCACTTTATCTCCAATCTATCGGGGAGGTGCAAGCCATTTTCAGCACTTATCAATAAGGATGCTAAGTTCAAGTGGGATGACAAGTGTCAACGTGCTTTTGAAGACATTAAATAGTATTTGGTGAAGCTGCCAATTCTAGCAGTCCCTATCCCGAGTAAGCCACTTATCCTCCACACTGTTGCATTGGATGACTCTCTTAGCACTTTGTTGGCCCAAACTAATGACGAAGGAAAGGAGAACGTTCTCTACTACCTCAGCTATCACTGATCCCCGCTGAAGCAAACTACCCACCTATTGAGAAACATTGTCTATCTCTCATCTTCACATCCTAAAAGCTATGACATTACATGCTCTCTCATAAGGTAAACTTGATTTCAAGAACTAATCCACTATAGTATCTCATGACATGGCCAATGTTATCCAAACAGTTGCACGTTGGCCCATGATTCTTTCATAGTTTGATATTACATCATACCACTCTGAGCGATGAAAATACACTAGCATTCTTACACCCACTTCTGACTCCTTGGTGATGATCTCCCTGCGAACAAATATTAAACTTAGGGGACAATCTCCATTGGGAATTATATTTTGATGGTGTAGCTTCCTCTCAAAGAGGAGAAGAACCATGATCTATTATTCCATGAAAGGCAAGGGTAGGAATTATCCTTTTAACTATAGACCATGATGTGATAAGATTCTCATACTATCTCTCCAATCAATGCACCAATAACAAAGCCGAGTATGAGACTTTGATTTTCAGTCTAGAGTTAGCTATTACAGTGTGTGTCAAAAGCATCAACATCTATGGGGATTCTCTGCTGGTCATCAACCAGATTGTTGGGTCCTATAAGGTTCTAAAACCTAAGCATCATCTACCATACCATGAAATTTACCTAAATCCCTGAGGTCACCATCTACAAGATTCCTCAAGGAGAGAATACAGTAGTAGATGCTTTGGCCAAAATTGCCAAGGAGTTGGCATGTCCAAAGGATGAGTCCATTCCAATAAAGGTCTAAAATAGATAAGTCATATCCCTTATTAATGTTGAACTCATCGAGAGACTCTCTCTTGAAGGGGAGGTTATTGTTGCCCAAGGAGATGAAAAGCTGGATGGGAGGCAACCATTCATAGATTACTTTACTAGAGGCAAACTATCTCAAGAGAAATCACAAGCCCATCCGATGAAGATCTCTCTCTATGTGGATGGCACCTTGTGTGAAGTCTTTCGATCAAATATGGTTACTTGTTTAGACAAACATGAAGCCCATAAGATCATGAGGTACATTTAGGTCTATGAGAACATCAATCATTGAAGATGAAGGCAAAGATCGAGACTAGGATACTAGCCTTTATGATTATAGACTGGATGTAGGGAGATGCCATCGTGTTACAGGTGTAGCCCCAACACCTTTGGCCTCATCACATTAGTGTTAGAACGACATAGTGGGTCGATTGATCTCCTTCTTCTAAGGGTCATCGGTTCATCTAGCCGACTACATTTCCAAGTGGACTGAGGCAATCCCACCTCGGAGAGGTCACAAACATGTGCTCCAAAGATTTCGTGAACCACATCAGATATGTCTCGAGGTTCCTTGATGAATTATATCCAATAATGGTACTGTGTTCAAGAGCACTAAAATCAATAGCTTTTCCTGGAAACACAACATAGATTGGAGATACTCCACTATCTACTATCCCAAGGTGAATGGCCTAGTAGAAGCATTCAATAAAACTCTCATCCATACTAAAGAATAAAAAGATAGACAAGAGTAACAGATGGCAGAGTAAAGTCAAAGCTTTATATGGGCAAGCACATACATGTAACTCTAATCTAATCTACCCCATTCTCTTTAATATATGAGACTAAAGTCATTCTGCCATTAGAGGTTCAGCTCCTATCACTAAGAATAGCAATAGATAATAAAATCACTACAAAGCAGAATGCCAGGTTGTAGCTAGAAGAGCTCAAAGATTTGGAAGAGAGACGCCTACGGGCATGCTAGAACCTCGAGTTATACAAAGCTAAGATGATTCAAGCTCACAATAAGCTGGTCCACCCTAAAGCTTTTCGAGTCAGAGAGCTTATTTTAGTTCTAAGGAAACCAATTATTGCCCGTCGAAAGATGGGAGGCAAGTTTGAACTCACTTGGCAAGGCCCTTTTGTCATAGAGAAGGCCTACAAGGAGGATCTTATCAACTTATTTATTGTAAAGGGGAACACCTGATGTTTCTAATTAATGGGCTCTATTTGAAGAAATAATATCCATAAAATCATGTTTGAAAATAATTATCTTCAAAAATTCTATTTTAATTCATCAAAATATTCTCTTCATTCGAAGCATTATTTTCCTGTTAGTAAATCCATCATGATGTGTTTAGGATAGGTGTAAGAGAACCTGAGAGGATCCTATTTTGACTAGCATAACTAAGTTAGGTGTAAGAAAACCCAAGCGACATCCTTTCATGGTGGGATCAAAACTATCATTCGTTGCACCATTTCATCAACTCTTAAGTGTGTTTTAAGATAGGTGTAAGGTAACCCAAGTAGCATCGTGTCCTCCTTTAAACACAAACACATATCTTTTTCTCGGGCTATTTTGATGTGGGAGCAAGCCTCTTGTGGCACTCACTCATTAGCTACTCTAAGTCAGACTAATGTGTTACCTAGCTAATGCGTTATCCTGGTGGTCTTTTGTTCAGGAAGATGTGAGTCCTCGTGCTTTCTTCCCTGACTTGGCTACTGTAAACTAATAAGCGCCTTGTTGGCATGGTTGGCCTTACTACGTGGTTAGCATGCTACCATCATATTGGCTTTGTTTAAGAGGATATAAGTTTATACACTTTCTTCTTAAACTAGCCATCGTGAACTGACTAAGTCGAGTTAGGGATTAAGGTAAGTCCCCCAGAGGCTCCTTTCCTCTTGACTACTTTTGAGTTGATGTAAGTCCCCCAGTGGCATTCGCTTAGTAGTCTCCTTAGGTTATACAAGAAGACGATTATCCCACACGCTTTAGAAGGATGTGAGTCTCCGATCCTTTCTTCCTAAGCAGATTGTTACAAACCAATAGGGACCTTAAGTTGGTTAATGTTCGCTATGTTGATAGAAACTCACCCAGCAGATATGAGTCCTTGTGCTTTCTCCTTGAGTTGACCACCAAATACCTATAGGCATTATCTTCTTCAGGGATCAGGATAAAGCCCTTAGTGGCCCCTCCCCTGCGGGCACTCTACTTAGATTATGTCCTTTGTGACCCCATTTAGACACTACCCAGGGCTACTCTTGGATTGGACAGTCCCCCTTCCTAGTAGCCACCCCTATGGTTGAAGAATTTGTTCAGCGGATGCATAAATTCTCCTTAGGTCCAGTAAATCTGAGATAGGTCTAGGCTGATATAAGCTCCTTCTCAGTATGATTCCTCACAAACCAATAGGGTCCATGATAAATAAACAAATAAACAAACAAATATATTTGCTTGGGGATTAGGAATTCAAGCACATAGCATTCCCTTTCCCAAGCAGGAATCCTATTTTAAGTGTCACAAAACTCCCATAGGAATTGCACCACTACACTTGAGATAAGTCAGTCACTCTCTTAGTAGTCACCCTTAGGCTTTCAATCTATTTTTCCATAATAGGTTTTCCTGACAGTCATTTTGCTTTCAAAGATGTAAGTCTACTATGCATTTTTTCTAGCATGGCTATCGCAAACTGACAGGCACCCCTAGGTCAGGTTGATATGTTACCTTGCTAATGCATCATCCTAGTGGTCTTTTATTCAGAAAGATGTGATTCCCCATGCTTTCTTCCCTAAATTGGATGTTGTAAACTGAAAGGCACCCCTTTGGTTGGATAGTTCTCTCCTTCGGCCATGAAACTACTCCTTTGGATCGATAAATCTAAGGTAGGTCAAGGCCGACACGGCCCCTAATCAGTGTGGTCCATCTCAAACTAATGGGATCCATCAAATATAATTCAAATGAAATTAATTTTGACTATCTTTGACCTGATTTAAGCCCCCAAGAGGTATTTACTCAGTAGTCAGCCTTAGGTTGAGTTTGATTCATTGTGCCACCAATAGATCACTCCAATGACTGATCCTTACTTTGGAAGATGTAAGTCTGCTACGCTTTCTTCCTAGTACAATTGCTACACACTAAAAGGCAACCCCTTTGGTTGGATAGTCTTACTATGTGGTTAATAGACTACCCTTTTGGATTGTTAAATCTGAAATAGGCCAAGGCTAACATGGCCCTCCATCATGTGGTCCATCTAAAATTCCATCTCAAAATTCAAATAAAGCCAACCTACCTCCTCAGTGGAATCAAATTAAATAATCAAATAAATCAGCTTCTCCTCAGTGAGATGCAAATCTTTCCAACCTCCCTAGTGGAGTCAATTCAATCCAACCCGAACTTGCTCCCCTAGTGGAAGGTTCACCCTCTTATCCCTAACGGATTCCAACTTCTAATTCCTGGTGGATTTCACAACATCTTACCCTAGTGGATAATTTGAATATTTTCCCCTAGTGGAAAGTTCACATACTCAATCCCTAATTGGATTCCTCCTTCACTCTATATTGTCTTTGACATAAGTTGCATCACACTAAGATCTTGATTCCTTCTATAACTCGAGTTTAAAAGTAGATTATTTCTATTTGTGATCATGTTGTTGATCATGTCACCACCAATGTATGTATTCCTTGTCAGTCACTCCACACCTATTGGAGCCCTTTGTTGACCTAACTTTTGGTGTGAGCTCTCAACTTCTCTATCTTAGACATAGGACTCCTCTAGACAGTAAGAGTTCTTTAATCTTGAGATACTTTTAGTGATTAGGTAAACACATAACCTAACCCTAGAGACTTAGAAGGGTTTATCATAGGATTAGGCTATGCATTAGGGATTTAAGGCAACCACTTACCCTATAGCTCAAATCCAGCCCATGTACACTCCTTCCAACTCAATTGATTTTCTTAAATCTCAAATCAATCCCAACTCAATTGATTTTCTCAAATCTAAAATCAACTCCAAATTCAATTCCAATCTCAAATGATTCAAATCCAAAATCAATTCCAAATCCAACTCTAATTCTAGATGATTGAAACCCATGATCAATTCCAAATCCAAAACCTTCCTAAGCCTTATGAATCACATCCATAAGCTAGCCAAACCCTTCAAATCAACCCAAAGCCAAGTGATTTCTTTATAAATCACTTATTCTATCATTTATATTCACAAATATAAATGAAATTGGCATCTAAATCATCCAAATCAAATGAATGTAAATCAAACTAAATCAAAACCCCTTTTCTAAACTTTTTTACCTACCTTGGCCAAATTCACATTCAAATCACTCCTAATTCACATGATTCTCTCATGGATCATTTATATTCTCATTTATCTTCCAAATATAAATAAAATATAAATTCTAATGACCAAAATCAAATCAATATAAATTCAAAACTCAAATCCAAACCCAATTTACATCCTTTAAGCCAATTTCTTAGATTTAGCCAAATCATTCTCAAATCAATCCAAACCCTTGGATTTTCTCTTCAAGCAATCACTCCTTCAATCACATGCCCAAACATAAACATAAACTACAATCACCAAGCCAAAATCAAACTATCCTAAGCCAAATCCATGTTCATCCTTTTGATTTGAAATTATCAAATGAACTAAAACCCATTTGACTCCAAACCACTTGCAATTGGATTTATATTTACATCATATATGTGAGTTTAACCAAACTTCAATCATAATGAATTTGACCCAAAGTGGCCTAAAGATTCTTTTTGAACCAAGTTCTAATCCAACCTGAATTGGGTTGAACCAAGGCCACCCAAGCCTCACATGGTGATCAACAATCATCTTAGACTGATCAATCACTCAATTTGGGTCAAACCAAGTCAAACCTAGCCTTTGACCAAGTCATCACTTAGCCCAAATAAGACATAAACAAACCAAAATTCACTATCAGCCAAATTCATTAGAACCATTGATCTAAACTAATCCATAATCAATTATTAAACATGACCAAACCCTCACTTGAGCTAGACCAAACCTAATTGGCCCTCCTAGCCTAAGTTGACCCAAATTGACCTAAAAAGCCAAAATGGGTCAAATCTTGATCTAAGCCAAATTGATTGCAACCAATGGGTCTAATTAATTTTAAATTGATCGTTAAACTTGACCAAAATTTTAATTGATCAATTAGACCCAACCTAGCCCCAATCGACCATGAACCCAACTTGACCCAAAAAGACAAATCAACCTGAAATCAAATCAAATTAGAATTGATTGAAACAAAAGCTTGCAATACATTTCAAATGATCAACCAAGCCTAAACCAACCCATGACCTAACCCAATAATCAAATTGGGTCAACTTGACCCATTTTACCCAAATGAACCTAAATGAACTAAAACCAAATCTAAACCAAATTAAACCAAACCAATAATACCCATAGGCTCCAAATGATCATTTAAACTTAACCTAACCCATGGTTTGACCCAATTTGACCAATTGGTCAAATTGAGCCAAGTCAAATCAAATGAATTCTAAATCACTTGAAATTTGGCCCAACCCACTTTTAAATCATTTCAAATCTACCTAAATCAAACTCATAGCCAAATGACCACTTTTCCCTTGGGTCAAAGGGTATCTCGTGACCAAATTCACTTGGAATTTGTCCATTCCTTTCCTAAGGCCACTTAGCACCCATCTATTGGTCCACATGGGCACCAAGGAGGGTGGTGAACATGATCCAATGAGCTTGGCTCAGCCATGACCCAAAAGGAGGTCTACCCAACCTCCTCAATCACCATTAGACACTTGGCTCACCAAATCCACTCACCAACTACATGGGCAACCTCTCTCCCTCACTCCTCTACCCAAAATGACCCATGTGGGACATTTTTCAACTCAAACTAATCAGCCAATCCAAGCCATTGAGCTAATATAGTCAATCAGCCATCCACCATTCGATCCAAGGAGGGAAAAATATCCCCCCTCCTATATCCACTCAAACCAAAGAGAATTCGTTCCTTAGAGCTTTAGGAGTCGAATCGAAGCCTCCCTGAGGTTTTCCCAGCCATTCTCGAGCTCCCTTGCTTCCTGTTTCTCATTTTTATACAAAATCAAAATAAGGGAGATCAATCCCGAGCTCAATTCACCAATCCTCAATCAAAGTGTAATTAACCTTATACACACCCTCACCACACCTCGTTGAGCTCAATTGAACTATTTCTCAAGCCTCTGAGCAACAGGAAGTGATACTTTGATCAAGACCGATCGTCATTGAAGAGGAGCTTGGTCGATAGAGCAAACCACTTTAAATCAAAACTGAATTTATTTAACAGGGCTTCATCTCTACTAGACGAAGCTACCTCCTTCGTTGAAAGTGTCAGTGATAGCCTCCGGCAAGATAATTGCTCAAAACTATAGCTATAGAGAATTTTTTAGTTGATCCTTTTCAAAGGGAATTATAATCCCATGCAATTTTAACCATTGGATATGCATCCCCCCTCCTTCTGAAGGTGTGTGAACATTTTGATCCCAATCCGAGCTTGGGTGAGCTCAGATTGAATGAGGGAAGACGAATGGTGTTCGTCTCTCATTGCTCGCGAAGGAGAAGGATCATATGCCATCCATTCCACATGATTAGAATGGACCGATTGTGATCTAATCATGCTAGATCCACTGTAATTCTTAGCCAAAACCACAGGATTAATCTCGGCCATCCGATCTTAGATTGAACGGCCTGCAGAGAAAGCATGTCCGCCTCTAGCTGATTCAATCGATGGATGTGACAACTTAAATAACTTATCCTATCGCGCCATGTGGAAAGCGCATCGCATCAGCCACAATGTTGCCCGATGGAATTAAGAGTTTAATTAGGCTTAATTAATCCAATTTTAATGGGTAAACTTCCAAAATTCATAACTAATTGTAAGAAATCCAAAAAATACAAATAAATACTCATCTTAAAGGTAATTCAGAGGAACATAATAGAAAATTAAATTTAATTAATTTTGAATAGTGATTTTGACTCAATTTTGGTTTTATTAAAAATATAATTAAGCTAATTACTCCCTAATTACTTTGATAATTAATTCTAAACTCTCTAAGATTGATTAGTGGGATGACCTTTGTCTCTTATGATTTTCTTAGAATTTATTGCTTGATTAATTAGGGAAATGGCCCGTTTCATTCTTAATCACTCTCTTAATTAATTAAATGATTAATTAGCATGTTAAGCAGTAATGAATCCATTAATTAAACTTGTTAAACATTATAAATCAGTAAATGGACATAGGGAATAAGATTAGGACCTCTTTTCCAATCTTTTCCCCTAAGTTTTTCATTTGGATATCACTTAATCAATTTGCAACTAATTAATGGCTTAATCACTTCATTAAAAAATTTAATTAATCAAACTCAAGACCAAATCATTCTATAACTCAATCATTCAATTTTTTGGTATATTCTTAGGTGTTCAATAACCTAAGGGACTTCCAAAAGAAATTATAATCAAACTACATGTGTATGAGGGTTATAAAAATACTTAATCAAACCGTTTAGCTTAATTAACCCATAATTGTGAGCTAATTGCATTAGGCTCCCTACATTTCTAAGGTGCATTGCTAATTTAATTTTCATCTGGTTGCATATCATATGTTGGCTCATAATTACTTGGATAATTATGTTAAAGTGGTGTAGGAAAGGGGTAATAAATGGATTTAATTCATATAATAATTTAATCAAATCATAAAATCAACTTAATTATCTTTGCATCAAACCAAATCAAATCACCAACTAAATTTAGCAAGTTAACTAAATCGCTTAAAATGAAACCACCATCTAAATTGAATCTTTCACACTTGGAAAATTTAAACCTTAAAGCCTAGCTAAGACATGCCACACAAGCCTCAAATGTCACACACATTAGGCTAAGTCACTACATCTAGATCTATGTTAGGGCGGTGCGTGCTTTGATGCATGATTTGGTTTTATGGTGTGATATTTTAGACTAGATGTTATGATGTATATGCATAGGATGATGGATGACAGCCTTAATCAGTCTTCTAGGGATTGTATAAGGGGCTATAAAAAAATGAATATAAATACTTTTATTATTGGGTTGCTTAGCCCCTAAGCATAGTCCAAATTAGGAGTGGACATGGTTACCCATGCTAAGTCCAAATTAATATAATATAACTACTTTATGTGGTATGTTTAGCTAACCTTTATTTTGTAGGTTTAGATAGATTTATCTTTTTCATTTTGATGTAAATTTTGTAATTAGGATTTGGAATGAATGTTATGGGGGATTAGGATGAACATTGGTTAAAGAGCTCAAGTCCTTTTTATACCATGTCATTCTTTAGAGTGAACCAAATCAAAGAATAAAATGGAGGAAAGAAAGCTTGAAGAAATGAAGACATAACATGAATTCCTTTTAATTATAATTAATCATTTGTAATCCCAGTTGTATAAGGGTAGACCCATTTTCCTTTTTATTTTAGGTTGTCGTGGAACCACCATCGCCTCTTATTCTTTTATGCTAATTTTATAAATTGATTGATGTTAGGTTTATGATTGTGCAATTAGGATGGCATGATTTAGCAACTCCTTAGTTGGATGTTGTATGTCTTATATCATCCATAAATCATATTGTCTCACTCTTACCAACAGAGGGATTCCACCTTTGCCAGAGAAAATGGCTTGACCTTTGAGAATTATGGTGAAAACAAACCTCCTTCTTTCTAATTTTGGCCCATAACTAACTTTCTTATGCATTAGGCATATAAAATCCCATAGCCTATGTCAAAGAAAAAGTCCAAAAATCAAATAAAACTTGATAATATTTTTCATTAAATTTAAGTCATTATTCATGCCCTGCATGATCTAATCTCTTAGGAAGTGAGTTTAAGGACTTAGTTTCTTTCTAAATAATAATAACCTAACCATCTTGCAAAGCATATGACTTGCTTACATGGATTTAAAGCGTAGGTAGAGTTAGCTGGCTGCCACTCCAGGTGATAATAAGTCAGCAGTTGGGTAGTTTACTCTCCTTGCGGTGGTAAATAATATGCCCACTTTCTCCTTAGATTTAGGTCATGCTTTGGCCCTTGCCAAAGCTCACTAGATTTAGGATCTGAGCTTGTTGTTTTCCTTTGGAGCTATAAGCATAATCCTCACCTCTTAGGCATTTCTACAATTTTGTATGATGAATTATAAGCCCTAGAATTTAATAAAATTTTAACTCAAATATATAATTCTCCTCAATTTAAAAAATAAAAAGTCCAACCATAGGATAGATTGGGGTGCTCACTAGGATTCCTAGTATCATGAATACTCCTTACTTATCTCCCTTGGTTTCGACAAGAACTCTTCTCTTTTGATTTTATCCCACTTGATTTTCTAAAAATAACCATTTAATTGATTGTCCTATCTTTTAAATATTTGGAGATAATGATCATTTACCTTAATCAAGAGTATTCTTAAGGGATTCACCTCTCTTAGGAAGCAATTAACTATGGGGGCTTGCCTCCATAAGGAACTTAATGAACCTGGCTTAAAATAAACCCTAATTTACTTTTCCATGTAAAGTAGGGGAAGGATCTCAAGTACATTCAAAGACCCATTGGCCTTAGGAGTTTTTATTAGGTGATTAGGTCCATTATAGGATAGTGATTTCTTCCTCTTGAGATAGTATATTATTCCTTAATATCATACTTGATCATCCTAATGAGTACATCTATGGATCTGCGTGGTGTCTCTTCACACAAACACACATGAACATAACTAAAAAATAAACACCACTTGTCCGCTCTTGATGTGGTTAATCTTTTTTTTTCATTGGGTCGGTGACCAGCGGGATGAGAATGGAACCTACCTTGAGGTATAGAAGACTATCCCTTTGGGTGACCTTCAGATAGTAGGTGAAATAGAATAGTAGGGGTAACTTACTGAACCCATGCTAAAGTAGCTGTCACTAATACTAATACTAGTTGTGATGCAGGAACCACGACAGCCTTTCTCTTCAATGAGGGGAACTCATCGGAATGTCGCAGATAAGTGGTGTGCCCCCACCTCCCTCTCTGTGTTGGTTGTCCCCTCACAAGTAACCTGAACTCCCTCAAAACCATGGCCAATGTAATTCAGATGCATGGCGACAGTCGTGGTGAGATTGGCCTGATCCAAGGCCAGATCCACACCAGGGGGAAGGAGAAAATAAACTTGCAAGAAGCCATAATAACTGCACTAATTGAAGGTTGAAAAGACTGATTGTACAGAAGTCACTATATTTATTGAAACATAATTGAGTCTGACCCTTGCCTGGATATTTTTCTTCAATCATTGACTTCTAAATTTGATTTAGAATTTGAAACCACACCTAACAAATTTAAGTGTGCTAAGTGGGGTTCATTGAATTTTGGAGAGATTTTTTGATAATTGAAGGAGAGACTTTGCCATATGATTTTGATTTTGATTTAGAACTTTCATTCAACAAATTTGAGTATGTTAAATGAGATTCCAGTTTGGAGAAACTTTGGAAATATATGTGTTTTGTTTATCCTTTGCTTGAAAATTTTGATTTGATGTTTGAAATCATCACTTAGTAAATTTGGATATGCTAAATGAGACTCAAGTGTATGTTTGAAAATATTTTTGAAAACATTTTTGTTTGTTTGCGATAATGTATGTTATGTGTTTAATTTATTTTGAAAATGGAATCCTTACTTAGCAAATTGAGGTATACTAAGTAAGGCCCAAATTTGTTTGATGTATTTTGATTTGATTTTGAAAAAAATGAGACCTTTACTTAACAAATTTAGGTATGTTAAGTAAGGCTCGAGTGCATTTGATGAATTTGTTTTATTTTGAAAGAGGGGAACGACTATTTAACAAATGTGGTATGTTAAATAGAGTACAATTTATTTTCAATTTTGAAAGATAGAACTCTCATTTGACAAATTAGGGTATGGCAAATGGAATTCAAATTTGCTTGATTTATTTGTAATTTTGAGAAGGAAACTCTACTTAGCAAATTGGGTATGTTAAGTAGAGTCTAATTTATTTTGATTTTTGAAAGAAAAAAGGGAATTCTCATTTGACAAATTTGGGTAAGTCAAATGGAATTCAAATGTGTTTTGGTTTTATTTTGAAAGAGGGGATTCTCATTTGACAAATTTGGGTATATCAAATGGAATTCAATTATATTTATTGATTTTCAAAGATGAAATTTTTGTGTGTGATATTGCTATTGAAAAGAGAAACTCTAACTTAGCACATGTGGAATGTGCTAAGTGGAATTTCAATTTTTTGTGGGATTCGAAAATTAGCCACCAACCTCTTTTGGAAAATAAAAAGAGTTATTTAAGTATCGGTGATAATTTTAGAAGGCAGATGAATAGTAGATAAGACACTACCCAAAGATTTTATTCTCATTTGGTGAGAACTTTTTTATATCTGGTTCCAGGTTTCCTATAGGTGCAAGCCCCTATAGTTAATTACCCCTCCCAATACTGAGAGAGCACTTTCGATTAAGGCTAGTCAATGAATCGTTAAAGAACGAGTATATAATTGCAGTGAGTGAAATTTAGAACTTATGAAATTTATTATTTTAATTTAAAACTTTTTGTGGGGAACGATGACGCGCCCGATCTAGATCTCATAGTTCCATCTCCATCATGTCCGCAGTGCTTAGTCGAGGAGGTAGTGGAACCAACTGAAGGATCCTTGTGACAACACATGGGTTACATCGTTGTTCCTTGTAGGCACAGGGTGGATTTTGTCTAAGGGGACAAATATAAGTCTACTTTAGTTAACATAGGGCTTTTTTTCCAACCAAATAAATTCTACATTTCACAGCTCAAAGAGCAAAACTGTTCTGGAGGGGTGGATTGATTTTTTTTAAGTTTTAATTTAAGTAATTAATTTCATTATATATATATATATATTATTATTATTATTTTAAATTTGATCATTTTATGATTGATTTATATTTAAATATATGATCATTTATCATTGAAATTTTAATTGTAATTACCCTTCTGTATATTAATTGATAGACCTTGTACTCATGCAGTTTTCTGAAAGGATCATGTCTTAATTCATTGTCTCAAGAAGTATAATCTTTCAAAACCTTGTCCACTCTAGCTTGAACATAGTGGATCAGGTTTGGGACTTTTCTTCTTGAGGGTTTGACGTTTAAAAGCTATGTCAGTTGATTTATATCTTGTATTATGTGACAGAATTAGCTTCTCAGATATTATTAGTTTGAAATTTTTATAATATCAAATTTTTGGTTTTGTTAATCGGACCCGGTCCGAAGACCAAACTGGGATATGTGTAGCATCTATTCTTTTGTATTTGACTTAATAATTATTTCAACATGCATATGAATATTTGTTCTTGTATATTTATCTTGCATTTGGATTACATGTTTTGCTAGATATTTGATCTATTGGACACTTCAACATACATACGAGTATCTGTTCTTTTTTTAAAAAAAATTGTATGGACATATGAATGTCTAAGTTGAAGTAATTGAATTTAACCTGATGAAATGCAAGCATGTATTTGGATAGGGATTTTTAGGTTTTGTTAACGGGACGGTCAAAACCGGATAGTATAGCATTTTTTTCTTTGTTTATTTATCTTAATAATTACTTCAACATACATATGAATATCTGCTCTTTTAAAAATTGCATGGACATTAAGATGTCTAATGTTGAAATTTTGATGTAAAATTTTGATTTTTGAGTTTTGTTAACTCGGACCCGGTCCAAAGACCAAACTGGGAGAATAGACCCTATCAACTCTGACCATCTTCTTACAGAGGATAAGATCTATATTAATTATTTCAAGATCTATTATTCTCTAAACCTTGTCAACTCTAGATTGTACTAAGAGGATCGAGTTTGAGATATTCTTCTTGAGATTTTGAGAGATTAACAATGATGCCGATAAATTTATCTTTTATTATTCTATGATAGAATTAGCTTTTAAGATTTATAATAGCATCATTAGATTTTTAGGTTTTGTTAACCCGGTCCCGGTCTTAAGACCAAATCGGGATAGATATAGTGTCTGTTCTTTATATTTGACTTGCATTTGGATCACATGTCCTTCTAATATTGGATTTATTGGATATTTCATTTGGGCCAAAAAAAATGAAGTGAGGAATCTAAAATAGACATAATTGTTTGATTGGGAACATGATATGCACTTCATTTGGGCCAAAAATCCCCCTTTTATGCCACAAATCAAAGAAGGGAATAGAAAATAAATCATTTTGAAGGCCCATATGATCAAATATAAAGTAATGGGCCTAAAATAAACTTAGGCACTTGATTTAGGCTAAGAAACCCTTTCTCTGTGTGGCAAATTAGCAAACATAAAGGGGTTGAAATAAATTATTTTTGAAGACCCATATGATCAAATATAAAGTAATGGGCCTAAAATGAACTTAGGCACTTGATTTAGGCTAAGAAACCCTTTCTCTATGTGGCAAATCAGCAAACATAAAGGGGCTGAAATAAATCATTTTTGAAGGCCCATATGATCAATCATCCATAGCCCATGTTTCTCTTGATAAGGGGAGAAGAAGACAAAGATATGAGTAGATGTCATTTAATAGACAAGTGGATTAATTAAAATCCACCTCCTTTATATGCAAACTCATGGAAAATGGGGCACAAGTACTCATTAAATTTATTAAGAAGATATGGAAAAAAGAGTTTATTTTTTCTTTAAATCCATCCCTCTCAATGAGGAAGTGATAAAGATGATACAAGGGCATCCCACATGTCCATGCATGTGCAATGATATGACAAATGGCATAAATTTAGATGATTTCCTTGCATGCAACTTATGACATGGCACCATATATGTCGATGCCATAAGATAGATGAAAAAGAAGGAGAAGCCTATAAATAAGAGAGGATTCACCTCTCATGAAACTTACTTCCTATCTTCCTCTTCTCTTTAGTACTACTAGTTCAAGTTCTTTCAATCTTGCAAAAGAGTTAAGTTGTGCCATATAGACTTGTAAGTTTCCTTTCTAACTTGAAAATTTTCTATTTTGATATCTTCATGATAGATGTCATGTCATATGGTAGGTTTAATTTATTCCATATGTGTTTGCTTCATGTTTTCACTATGTCTCATGGATGTATGTAAATCATGGTGGGAATGACAAGTAAAGTAGGGGAGGTAATTATGTTTGAGTACATGTCTAATGTGTATTTCATAACATGCCAAGCTAAATAGAATACTAAGGTGAGCATTACACAATTCATGTCATAATGGCCAAATAAGAAAATAGCTTGCATGATATAGAATTCAACACATAAGCATTTATATTAACCACTTTATGTCATGCATATAAATAGGATAGCTTTCATGATATAGAGAAGCATAAGTATTCATATATGACATAAAGAAGCATTTAAATCGATTCATGCCATATATGCCACAAATAGGATAGCTTGCATTGCATTGGAACCAAAGTAAGTTCATGAAAATAATATATATATTGAACATCTGCATGTAATGAAATAAGGTCACCCTTTCTTTTAATTTTAGATTTTATCATATAGGTAAAAGAACACATAGAACCTTCCATGATCCAAGTCATATAACACTTCAAATCCCTCCCTTATTTTTAGAATTTAAAGTATCATGAAAGGAAGGTATGACATGCATTTCCCTCATCAAGGATCATTTTAGACAAGGTAATTTAAACAAACCTTTAAAACATAAAGCAAACATGGGATTGATATCTGCATGTGTTTAGACTACTTTCCATAGGTAATGAAGATCCAAAATATCACTTCCCATATGGTAAGAATATGGATTAAGGCTAAGGAACATTTATCTAGAATGGAAATGTGATTTCATTTCCCATAAGAAAGAGATAAATTTCAGCAAGTATCACTTCCTTAGGCAAAATTGATTTCGGCATGTAAATTGACAACTTTTCCCCTAGATAGTAAATGACTTTTCCCTTTCATAGAAACAAAATTCAACAATTTTCCCTTGGATAAAGTTAATTTCTCATGCTTACTTAATAAAAAATGCATATTCCATAAATTTCAGATAAGAATCACAAATTCATAAATTGCACATACTCTAGGATTAAGCCAAAATCACTTTCTTTTCATTATCTCCTTTTTTTTTTTATAAAAATTTCGAAGCCTCTCATCCCCGATAGGCTACTGAACTAGCCTCCCACCATACCAAGAAAGGCGTGCATGGTAGGTGTCGTGAGACACCTCAGCCACAAATTTTGATTGCCCACCATGCCAAGAAAGGCTGCAGATATAGCAACAAGTTTCCCTACCATGTTGGAGAAACATGAGTAAAATTATAGTAATAAATTTAAAGCTTGCATTTGCATAATAATAAAAAGAAAGTTGCTTGCATGTATATTTAATTAGGAGCATAATAATCAAAATTTATACCTCCTGGCCTCCCCACATGCTGCCAGAGAGGTTCCCCACCATGCCAAGAAAGGCAATGGGTGGATGTTTGAGACACCATGATCAAAATTTTGATATAAGATTTCCTATTAACAAGATATCAAAATGATTACAAATATGTAAGAGTGAAACCCATAGAATAAAGCAAGTAGTATCCAATTCCTTTCTTTCTAATTTGATTTCACTTTAGATTTCATTCTAGTTATGCAAAGAAGAACAAAATGAACCATAAGAGATAGTATATAGTACAAAAATTTGATTAAAATGATTTCAGTACCACATTTTAGACAACATTTTAGATTTCCAGTAAACATGTCTATGGTACTCTTCAAAACAAATCTAATTTAATTTTCCCTTAGATAAAAAAATATTGCAAATATCATGCCCTTTAGAAAAGCAAATCAATAGTTTTCTTAGGTAAAAAAAAAATGCAATTCCCTCTTTGATAAACAAATTTCACCAATTTGTAAATATGATTTAACAATTTCTCCATTTGTAAACATAAAATTTCAGCAAACAATACACTTCAAATAATAAATTAATAACTTCCCCCCTCTCATAGAAATGATTTGCAAGTATCACATCCAAAAGAAAATTGATTCACTTTAGTATAACCAATTCTAAGTAAGATCATAACTACCCAAAAGATGGCATGCAACACAACATTAAATACATCATCCCAAATCATCTTTTCAGCAAACTAAACAACTTATATTTCAATAAAAGCAATAAGCATGAGATTTGGGCCATACATCATCCCAAATAAAGGAAACTTTCAAAGATGAATTTAAGCATGAATTAAGCATATTTTAAAAAAACCGTAATTTTCAGCATACCCAAATGCATAAGAATAAGCAGGGAGAGAAATGACCGAAGTGTCACTAAAGGAAATGGAGGAGAAAGGACTGGCTGGTTTCAAAACAAAAGAGAGAGGGAGAGGAAGGATCGAAGCAGAAAGAGGACCTCAGTGAGAAAGGAGAGTCGAGGGAGGAGCCGAACAAAGTGAAAACCAGAGAGATCAAGCGCTCCAAGAGGAAATCGCGAGACCAAAAGAGGGACGAGAGCCAGACCAGAGTGAGAATGGAATGAAAATGCAGAGAGAGGAGAGTTGAAAGGAGACAGGATAGCATTTCCTTTTGGTTTTAGGTTGACCGCTTAATATTGGCCAAATGAGCGATTATTTTCATTTGAAGCTGTGGTGTTGTGGTAAGGATTAAGGGTTTACTAGGTTAATTATTAGAATTAAGATAATTAGCCCTAATCATATAAATTTTCATGAATCATCCCAATAATAAACCCTAACAATATGGGTGTCAATCTTAGGTATTTCCATTGTGTCGAACGCAACGGCATGATCGATTTCATGATTTGAGGTCATTTAAGCAATGTCAATTACGGTCGGAGTGAAATTATGCTTAAATCATGTGACATCACATTTGAATTAATCGATGTTCATGCATACTTTGTCGAATCGATTGAAAGGCGCTTAATGAATGATGTTCGATAACGATCAATTTTGTGAACGGAGGTCGTTCGGATGTCGTCAAGGCTTCTCAACTTTGTTATGCATGTAATTCCATTAAAAATTGATTTTAATTATTTGATTGATCAGTAATTGATTCAATATTTTCTATTTAATTAATTTTGATGCTTTTGACACATCATGAGGTTGAATTTTCAAATCGCAAGGTTAATCGATTTGATTGCGATTATGGGGGTTTTAATCTCTACTTCATTTATTTAATTTCAAGTGGCATATAATTGAGGTCAACAATGTCTCAACAAACATGGTGCGCATGAACCATGTTTGTTACTACTAGTGACTTTACGGATCTCCAAGAGATTTGCTTGATGTCACGCTTAAGTTGTACTTTCTATAACTTTAATAATACCGATCACGCCTTTGATAGAAGTGAGAAACTCTCGTGCCTTGAATTTCATCTCAACTATAATGCTCGAAAGAAGTTGTCATTAGTCCAATGCTTTGTGCTTAATGGACTAGATGAAGGAGATGCTTTGACTTATCATCATCAACTTTTCAAGAGACTTTGGAATGTCTTCAATCATTGGCTTTGTGCTTTAATGGGCTTATTGAAGACTTCCTCCTGGGAGTTTGAAATTTATATTTTCTTCCTGTCCTGGCTTTGTGCCTTAGCGGACTTGATGGAGTTGATAATTTATTGTTGAGATGAAAACATCTTCGGTCCTGTGCTTTGTGCTTTGATAGACATGTTGAAGATTCTATCTCAAGATGTGATTCAGCCTCCCTTTATCATGGCTTCATGCCTCACGGATTTGATGGAAGAAAGTCTCAATTATCTTGAGATTTGTCGATACAAATTATCTTCTTCTGCTTCGCAGAGGCTTATGGAAGGATACATGCCTACCTTCTAGCTCTGAGCTTGTGTTGGAAACCAAAGAGTCATCAATGCTTTTGCATAAATGGACATCTTGATGATAAATGTTCACATTTAAATTATACTAACATTGGGGATAGCTCCTTCTCCCCTCCTTTTGTTGATTGGATTTTGAAGAAGAATTTCTGGTCTTGCTTTCTTTGATAGACTTATTGAAGGAATTTCACAAATAAACTCGCCTAGTGCCTTCTTGAAATTGGGATTTTTTTTGTAGAATTTGAGAAATGACCTGACCAATGTGGGATAACTTCCCAACTCTGTCACTTGAACTCACCATGTTGAGTCCGATCTTATACACCAACTCGAGCCTTTAGATTTGAAGTGGGATGATAAATGTATATCCAACTTGGTTTGTTGAAGTTTGCATACTTGAAAATTTTCTTATTTGGTCAGTAAGACTTTTAAATTTGAACATTTAAACATATAATTTTGAGTATGCATGTAGGGATCTCGGCACTAGCACGATGTCAACCCAAAGAGAAAGAAAGTCCCCCCTATTTTACCAGGAACGCAAGATATTTTACTATAAAACTTTAAAAAAATGCCCCCTGTCTAACAGGGGGATTTTTATTTTATTTTGGAAATGCATTCTTGTGTTACAAGAGAATTTCCAATGAAAATTTCCATAAGTGTTTGACAAAGATTTTCAAATGCGAGATTTGTCCAATCACACTTTCATGTGTAATATTTCTTTAAATACAATCGCTGATTGGCATTGGTCTTTCACCTTGAAGTCAATGATAGTTCTCGATATACCTTTTCAATAACAAAAGGTCCTTCCCAATTAGGTTCAAATTTACCGCCAATTCTGCGATGAGGGATGATTGGTCTTCTCAGCACCAGGACCAATTCTCCTTCTTGAAAAGCTCGAGGACATACTGTATGATCGAATGCTCTGGACATCCTCACCCGATAGACTTCTAGATTTTGCTGAGCTTGGAGCCTAACCTCTTCAAGTACATCAAGCTCTTCCATCAGATGAGCATTCTCATCTTGGGTAAGATTTTGTTGAATGGCTACTGAGCGAAGGTAGTTCAACTGTGGTAAACCGCTGCCCCAAACACTAGTGCATAGAGTAGACTTTGTAGAGTCTTGTAAGTGGTGCGGTAAGCCCATAACGCTTCCACAAGTTTGGTATATGCCACTCTTTTATTTTCTGTGAGAATTTTTCAAAGCAATTTGACTAGTGTTTTATTAAATTTCTCAGCCAAGCCATTTGCTCTTGGATTATAGATTAACGATATCGCCAATCAATCTTATGTCGATCAGTAAACTTAAAAACTTTAGTGCTTTTAAAGGTCGATCCATTATCTAAATGATTCGGTACACCAAATCTATAGACAATATTAGGTAAAGAAGTTAGTCACTTGTTCAAATTGTAACTTTTAAATGGTGCACTTCACCACTAGAAATATTGGTCGCTAAGATGAAGCGGTGGATGATGGTGGATCAATTGGTCCAATTATATCTATCCCCAAACACTCAAATGACCAAGATGCTATGGGTGCAACGATTAGGTTGATGAATTATGTTACATGGACTGCATTCATGGCATCTCTTGGCATGATCGATATACTTTTTACCATGACCCAATATCCAATTTTTTTAATTTTGAAAGCCATTTTAGGACCGACAGCACCACAAAAGTCCTTGATGAATTTCACCAATTACTTTGTTAGCTTCTTCTATTCCCAAACATCATACATCCGCTCGGATCTACGATACGTAGTATTGCCAACATAAGCATATAAGCCTTTTCTCAAGTTGGATATCGACTTATTACTTGGCAATTTGCCTTCTTGAAGTAGTTGACAAGGGATGTCTCAATCTTCCTTCTCTTCTAAGAATTTCATCTGTGGTTTTAGCATTTCCTGTTGAGGCCTTTTCATCTGAATGGTTTGAAGCTTATCTTGTTGACTTTGGAAAGTAATTTGTAAGGAGTGTAAGGAGCAACATGAGCACTCGCTGATTTGTGTTTGATGACCCCTTCCATGGGATTTTAAACTTATTGGCTCTAGACTCGAGTGCAAACACTAATTAGTATGTAGTCATCGCCATCCATACTCACCATTTCTTTTAATTAGCAAAACACCGCTTTGCTATTCTAGCTGAGACTCGATCATAATGACATTTGGAATTTGCTTCATAAGCTCGAGAACTCATTTGTGATAGGACAATTCAAGCTTGTTGATTTTGTAAAGGCCCAACACTTGATTAATGATGAGTTGAGAATCACCATAAATTTGCGTGACTCCATGGAAATGGCTTCCACTAAACGCCACCAACGCTTCATATTCTCGCTTGTTGGTTTGTGGTTGAGTTAATTTATAAGAATGTCTCAAGATGCCACCTTCGTGTGATCAAGATGAGACATACCGCCTTGAGCCTTTGGAGATTTGAGGGTTGAGTGTATCTAATGGATGAAGCTCCATCAAAATATGATTCCACATTTGTTGCTTTTCTTTTCATATATGTGCATGATTTGCTCATGGGAAGATCATCAAGCAATGAAGCCGGTATGGGATGAGCAAGAAGAAAATCGCTAGAATTTGCCCTTCACCGCTTTATGGGGAACATATGTAATTAAATTAGAGAAGGTATGACCCATCGCGCTGCACCGCCAACGTTGGTCTTGTCATCAAGAACTTCAATGGATCGATCCTTGAGATAAGGGTAATTTTATAATATAGCATGTAATGTGTAGCAAAAAATTAACGCCAAACAATGCTTCTCAATTGGAGAATAATCGCTCCTATTAGTCTTAACTAATGAGTATGAGCATTCTCCTTCCTCATTATGCACCAAAGCACCTAGAGATTCTTCCATCTGTACAATATGAGAGGCTTTCGGATTGGGCAAGGTGATTCAACAGATATCTCTTGATACTGTCAAATGCCTCTTAACATTCTTCATCCCACTTGAAAGGATTATCTTTCTTCATTAATTTTGCAAAAGGTCGACACCTTCCTGACATATTGATATAAATCTTCTTATGAATGCAAGATGTCCCTGTATGGAGTGAAGTTGATGAAGACTCCTTGGAGGAGGCATTAACCGCATTTATTGGGATTGATTTCAATCCCTCTACAGCGCACAACATATCCAAGGAACTTTCCCAAAGAGACTCCAAAGGTGCACTTGAGAGGATTCATCTTGAGATCATATTTTCTGATTCTTTCAAGGACGATCCTTAAATCATCGAGATGATCTTTGTGATCTATACTCTTGACAACGAGGTCATCAATATAGCACTCCACTTTTTGATGAATCAACTCATCAAAGATTTGTGTCATAGCCCTTTGGTATGTAGCTCCAGCATTCTTCAAGCCGAAGGGCATGACGTGGCAATATATGCCAATTGGTCCCTGTATGTTTCTCATCTTCGTGAGCCATTTTGATTTGATTGTAACTGATCCATCCATAAATGAGAACATGTCATGGTTTGAAGTGTTATCCACTAGCTTCGATACAGAAGTGGAAAGTCATCCTTTGGACATTTAAACTTGTCGATAGATATGAATCACATTCTTCTTTTTCGTGGGGACAATATTAGCTATCCAGTTAGTGTATTTTTCTTCTCGAATAAAACCAGCTTCAATGAGCTTCTTGGTTTCTACAACTACCTATTCTTCAACCTCCAATCTCATTCGCCTAGAGGCTTGCTTGACTGGTGATACATCTAGCTTAATTTAATGAACCTACATCGTGGGATTTCAGCATATGTCCAAGAAAGCAATCAATTCACGAGCAAGTTTTTAATTCTTCCACTTTATCTTCGAAGTAGAACACGATGAATGTACAGGATCCTCCCAAATTAATTTCTTTAAGTTCATCCATAGAATGCCCACCATCTTCAAGCTCTTCGTGTGTCGCCGCTTCTACTTCTTCATTATTTATGAGACTAACATTAAGAATGACATTCTCATCTTCATCATCACTCTCAACTTCTATTCCCATTATAACGTAACAGGTATATTCTTGTGGACCATTGTCTTGGATGAAACCAAGGCCTTTGGTAGTGTGCTTATTTCTCTTACCAATGGTTTGAGAACCTTTGGGTACCACATCATTTCAAAGAGCTTAGTCCTTTGCTTACTTGCTCCACTGACCCCATTTGTCATCAAGTTTTGCATCTTTGGAGAGTAATATTTTGGTATCCTTGTGGGCATAGCTTCTTCTTCTTGATATGCATTACCCAATCGATCTTCTTCTTGACACCCCTCGATTTATAAAATAGCTTCTGCCGTGTTTCTAGGGAGAGGAGGTACATAGAAGGTCACCGCCCTCGACTTTATGAGTTTCTCGAGGGTGATTTCTTTAAAATGTTGGGGAGGAAGAGTGACTACGAGTGTAATCTCTCACGATGATGATTATTTTAAAGTAGGTGCATTTTATCTTACCTTCAAAAGCAAATTCAAACTCATAATCAGAGTCAAACTGATTTTCCTCAATCAGTGTTTTACTCAAAGATTCGCATGGACCTTTGGATTTGAAAGGAACACATTCATCTTCTTCTTCAGTATCACTGCCTAGATGAGGGACAGTGTTATTGATTTTAAACTTGTTCTTTATATCCCTAGGGATATTTGAAACAATCTCCTTTCCTTTATTCTTTTTAACTTCTCCTTCTTCTTGCTTATTCTTTATGGGTTTTGAAGTAGATGCGATAGTTATTTTGTTAGCTTTGATTCCTGCTGAAGAAAATAACTGGCATCTTGATATATCTTCATTTCATGCACTGCAAAAGGTTGCATGTCACCCACAATTTGGCATTCTTCCCCATCCTTTGTATATTTCATACAATGATGCAATGTAGATGGGACAATGCCATACTTATGAAGCCATGGTTGACCCAGAAGAGCTCTGAATGAAGTATATGCATCGATCACATAAAATTTGGCTTCTGTGTAGAGGTCTCCAAATTTAAGAGGGAGGACGAATGACTTTCATTCCTTCTCATTGAATCCTTGAACCATGACTTTATCTCATCCCAGATGTTGTACATCTAGAGATAGCCATCTAAGAGTTCTCAAGTTCATAAGATTCACAGAGGAACCAGGATCAATTAAGATCCGCGGTATCATAATTTCATCACTTTCTGCTCTGAGAGGCAATTGTGCTCTGCAGTCCCGAGCATTAGATCATCTTCGAAAATGTGGGTTGGAGGCTCTTGAACATGCAAGGTCTCAGTTAGGCGTTCAAGCAAAATATGCTTTAAACTTCTTTGGCTCTCAGAGCTTCAATTAAGGTGTTAGAGATCTTGACATTAGAAGTGCTTCATATACACTAAGGCACATTTATTTTAGATGGGATAGAATATTTGATGATGAAGGCTTCTTATTTGAATCCTTAGGGATAACCTTTTCATTGATTTCAATTTCTTTTCCTTTATCTTTTGGCTCTTTCCTCTGTTGAGATGGTAGCACTCGACCACTTCTCAATTGTACTTGAGCTACTTCATTTGCATCTGAATCTTCAGATGACTCAGTTGCTTCAGCATTTGCTTCTGCCCTATCTAATGATAGACTAGAAGATTCAGAATTACTGCCCAACTTTACATTTTTTATGTCTGTTGATATGGTGAGCTTTGATTCATCTTCATTTGGGAAATAGAGTTCTTCTAAGCTGTTGTCAACTTCATGCATCATCAAGCAAGACTTAGTAGGAAGTTCTTCAGCTTCTTCCCCTGCTTCTTCGTTGATCTGAAGATTTGTAATGAATTCTGCAAGCGTGATAGGTCATCTTGCTGATTGTATATAATCTTCCAAATTATTGATGATCATTTGTGTTACGTTGTGACTATCAATAGTAGTAGTAATATTTTGTGCTACTACGTTCTTCTTTTTATTTAATTTATTTTTTTGTTTGGCAGATTTCTTAGCCTTCCTTTGCGGTATTTGGCTAGGTTGTCTTTCATGAGATGAGCTAGCCTTTCCATAACTTGAGGTTTTGTCTCAACTCAAGTGCAGCTCAAGTGGTGATTTCCACTTGAATACCAGAACATGCAATTGCTTCAACATTTTTCTGATCTTTTTTAGAGGCGTGACTTTCCATCTTTCATCATCGACCTTTCTCTTTGCCTTTATCATTGCTTGATAGTCAGATGAGATGATTACTTTTGTGGATTCTTTCTTTAGATGCACCAATACACTGTCCGATAATGTGAATTCTCCATTTCTATATTTCTATTCAAGCCAATCTTTGAATATGTAGCAATCTTCAATAGGATGGCCGAGCACCCGATGATATGGGCAATAATTTGGGTTATCAGCTTGTCCAGCCTCTTCGGGCCTTTTACACTCTGGTAGCTGGAGACCTACTTTGAGTGCATGCTTAAACAATTTAGCCACACTTTTCCTCTTAAAAGAATACTCTTTGTTCAGCTTTTCTTTTAGGGTTGGGGCCATTGAGTCATTCACTCCTTTTGTTTGCTTTGGTCGCTCACCTTCACTGAAGCAACCTCGAGGTACATCATTACCTCCAAGTATGAGCTTGGGTTGTGGAGCAGGATTGAATGGCCTTTTCTTAAATAGGTAGCCTTTCTTTGTCAGCGTTATAGACCAACGCTTACCTGTATCCTTCTTGAATAAAATGAAATGTGTTTCACCCTTCTTTGGATCCAGAGCTTTTCCTCTTTTAGATTTATCTTGGTGGCTATCAGAGCGTGGAAAACTTAATTTCTCAAATTTAACCACCCTATCAAGTAGCTCTTGAAATGTGTTAATTGAAGCTATGCAAAGATAAGGCACCATCTTATCATCGATGTTGCCCATCATTTGGATCATCTTCGCTTGTTCATACTCATATTTTGCCAACGTGTGATATATTGGGTCACTGATTCGTCTTTCTTCCTCTTCTCAAAGCGAGATCAACAATTGTTGTCTTTTTGACTGTGCTAGCGAACCTTTTAATGAACATATTTTCAAGTTCGGTAAAGTGAGTCATTTGGCAACTCGACCATTCATTAGCGGTCAGTTAGACTACTGATGAATTTACAAAATAATAATGCATCATTTCCCGTGTTACCACAGGACACTTTGAACTGGGTTAAATGCTGCTTAGGATTACCATTTATGTCGAATAGATTGAACTTTGGCATTGAATATCCTTTTGGGTATGGAATTTGATCATACTCCGCGGGATATGGGCAACCTTTGCTCACCAATTTTTTTTGCTATAACGACTTTGATCTTCTTATTCAAGATAATATCAAGTTGAGAGGCTATCACGGCTTCAGATATAATTTGTATATTCTAAGAAGCAGGTTGCCGAGCTAACTCATTTATTTCAATCCTCTTGCTCAATTTGGACCCTTGAAGCATGTGAGATCAAATTTATTGGATTGTCATGGGCATTACTAGAGGCTTGATGATTATTTGGGGAATTGGACCTGCACAATATTTCTTTGCATTAAGCATCATTTTGCATCATCATCATCATTCACTCATTTTCATATTCAACTGAGCGATTTCTTTATCTTTGGCTTTCATCTGGCGCTGAATTTGTCTCTACGCCTCTACCAAAGTGGTAGTATCGGTGAAGGTGGGATTTTCTTCCCTTTCTTCTTCTTCTTCTTCTTCTTCTTCTTCTTCTTGTTCCTCTCCTGAAGACTTAGAGGATGCTTCCTCTATTTGAACATTTTGTTGTTCTTCAGGTTGAGCGGGAGGTGCTGCTGTACAACGCCTATGTTGGTATTGACGCACACCAGATGGCTCACCGACTTGTTGTACCATGTATATTATTTCAATAGTTGTAGCATCCTGCTCTTCTTCTTCATCCTCTTAGACACAAATTTATGATCGATGACTCCAATGGACTTTCGATTCTAGATGTGGAATCGAGACTTCTTCGATTAGAGGGCTTCGATCGAAGTTGACCTCCTCTCAATGGGATGAAGTTGATTGATGATGGGATCCCCTGGAGGATTCTCCAAGGTGTCGTCATATTTTATCATCAGCCCTCTTTTTTAGATCATTGATAAATTTGAGTTGGGGTGGATTTTCAGGAATTCACACCAGATGTCATGCCATGCCTTTGCTCTAAAGTAATTTCTTTTTGAGGCCTAGACCTCTATATCTGCTTATCTTTCCATCGGGACCTTTTGGCGGCAGATTCCTGGACACGTGGTCCAAGTGTCACACCCCGATGCTCACCGTGTGGGACATGGATATGTTGGCATCCTGCCATTTGAATTATGAGATGAGGTCTCCTTGGAGGAGCAGTCCCAACATCCTTGATAACAGGACCTTGGTATTTTCTTTTCATCAACCCTCTCTCCTTAGCAACTTGGAGAACCTGATGCACTCATGTAGATAGAGTTTCGAGCTCCCTCGCAGGAGGAGCTGGAACCTGACGCTGTCGGGTCCAGAAGGACTACTTAAGCCGACCAATAGAGTTGTTCTGTTTAACCCACTTAAGGTTATCAAACCGATTTTGGGTAGGAACACTCATCCCGTTCCATGTTGGTTGCACCGTTGCAGAAATAAGTGTTGAGCACGCAGCTCAAGACTTCTCTTTCTTCGTTGCCTCCAGCTAAGCTTGCTTCCAGATGAAGAAACTTCAGCATCATGCCTCCCCGGGGTGAAGGGTCCAGCTAGCTGGATTGCATTATTCTGAGGGACAAAAGAGACAGTCTGCCCAGTAACAACCCTCTTCATGATTGGTGTCTCAAAGGGGCCGAGCCTCTTAAAGACTATTATTTCTTTTGAAGTGACCCTACATGGGTTACGTCGTCCAAGGTGTCCTTATAGACCTGGGGTGGAGTTTGTCTAAGCGGACAAATATAAGTCTACCTAAGCTAACATAGGGCTTTTTCCCAACCAAATACAATCTACATTTCACAACTCAAAGAGCAAAATCGTTGGGGAACATACGGGCTGCAGCCGTGACCATAATTTAGTGGTGTCATATCACGGTGAACCACCCATTCGAGACTCGGTCATAGCGCCATTTATGTGGTGCCATGTATTGGCAAAACCATGAGACGGAGGACACGCCGTCCTTATGGGTTTAGAAATATTTGAGTATGAAGGTAGTTATGTATTTAATTTGACATTGGCTCTTTGTGAGCAAAAGTTTTCTTAATTTGTCACCGAAGACAAATAGTTGTGGAGGGGTGGATTGATTTTTTTTAAATTTTAATTTAAATAATTAATTTTATTTTTATTTATATATATATTATTTTTTTGAAATTTGATCATTTTATGATTGATTTATATTTGAATATATGATCATTTATCATTGAAATTTTAATTGTAATTACCCTTCTTGATCATAAGATTAATATTAATTAATTGATCTTGTCTACTCTGGTTTTCTGAGAGGATGGGTCTTCATTATCTCAAGTGTAATCCTTCAAAACCTTGTCCACTCTAGCTTGAACATAGAGGATCAGGTTTGGGACTTTTCTTCTTGAGGGTTTGAATTTTAGAAGCTATGTCGTTGATTCATAACTTGTATTATGTGACGTAGCTTCTCATTAGTTTGAAATTCTTATAATATCAAATTTTAGGTTTTGTTAACCAACCCGGTCAAGACCAAATCGGATATGTAGCATCGTTCTTTTGTATTTGACTTAATAATTACTTTAACATGCATAAAATATCTTCTTGTATATTTATCTTGCATTTGGATTACATGTCTTAGATATTTGATCTATTGGACATACATACAAGTATCTATTCTTTTTTTTTAAATTGTATGGACATATGAATCTCTAAGTTGAAGTAATTAAATTTGACCTGATGAAATGCAAGCATGTATTTGGATAGGGGATTTTTAGGTTTTGTTAACCTGGACCCGGTCAAAAGACCAAACCGGGATAGTATAGCATTTGTTCTTTGTTTATTTATCTTAATAATTACTTCAACATGCATATGAATATCTTCTCTTTTGAAAATTGCATGGACATTAAGATGTCTAATGTTAAAGTTTTGATGTCAAATTTTGAATTTTGAGTTTTGTTAACCCGGACCCGGTCCGAAGACCAAACCGGGAGAATAGACCCTGTCAACTCTGACCATCTTCTTGCAGAGGATAAGATCTATATCAATTATTTCAAGATCTATTATTCTCCAAACCTTTTCAACTCTAGATTGTACTCAGAGGATCAAGTTTGAGACTTTCTTCTTGAGATTTTAAATTTGAGAGAATACATTAACAATGATGCCAATAGATTTATCTTTTATTATTCTATGATAGAATTAGCTTTTAATATTTATAATAGCACCATTAAATTTTTAGGTTTTTTTAACCCGAATACGATCCTAAGACCAAATCGGGATAGATATAGCATCTGTTCTTTATATTTGACTTGCATTTTGATCATATGTCCTTCTAATATTGGATTTATTGGATATTTCATTTGGGCCAAAATAAATGAAGTGAAGAATCTCAAATAGACATAATTTTTTGATTGGGAACATGATATGCACTTCATTTGGGCCAAAAATTCCCCTTTTATGCCACAAATCAGCAAGGGAATAGAGGCTGAAATAAATCATTTTGAAGGCTCATATGATCAAATATAAAGTAATGGGCCTAAAATAAACTTAGGCACTTGATTTAGGCTAAGAAACCCTTTCTCTATGTGGCAAATTAGCAAACATAAAGGGGCTAAAATAAATCATTTGTGAAGGCTCATACGATCAAATATAAGGTAATGGGCCTAAAATGAACTTAGGCACTTGATTTAGGCTAAGAAACCCTTTCTCTATGTGGCAAATCAGCAAACATAAAGGGGCTGATATAAATCATTTTTGAAGGCCCATATGATCAATCATTCATAGCCCATGTTTACTTGATAAGGGGGAGGAGAAGGCAAAGATATGAGTAGATGTCATATGTCATTTAAGAGACAAGTGGATTAATTAAAATTCACCTCCTTTACATGCAAACTCATGGCAAATGGGGCACAAGTACTCATTAAATTTATTAAGAAGATATGGAAAAAAGAGTTTATTTTTCCTTTAAATCCATTCCTCTCCTTTTTTTATGACATTAAGGGAAGTGATAATGATCCACAAGAGCATGCCACATGTCCATGCATGTGCATATGATGTGACAAATGGCATAAATTTAGATGATTTCCTTGCATGGAACTTATGACAAGGCACCATATGTGTCGATGCCATAAGATAGATGAAAAATAAGGAGAAGCCTATAAATAAGAGAGGATTCACCTCTCATAAAACTTACTTCCTATCTTCCTCTTCTCTTTAGTACTACTAGTCCAAGTTCTTTCAATCTTGCAAAAGGGTTAAGTTGTGCCACATAGACTTGTAAGTTTCCTTTCTAACTTGACAATTTTCTATTTTGATATCTTCATGATAGATGTCATGTCATATGGTAGATTTAATTTATTCCATATGTGTTTGCTTCATGTTTTCAATATGTCTCATGGATGTATGTAAATCATGGTGGGAATGACAAGTAAAGTAGGGGAGGTAATTATGTTTGAGCACATATCTAATGTGTATTTCATAACATATCAAGCTAAATAGAATCCTAAGGTGAGCATTACACAATACATGTCATAATGGCCAAATAAGAAAATAGCTTGCATGATATAGAAATTCAACACATAAGCATTTATATTAACCACTTTATGTCATACTTGCTTTAAATAGGATAGCTTTCATGATATATAGATTGAAGCATAAGTATTCATATATGACATAAAGAAGCATTTAAATCGATTCATACCATATACGCCACAAATAGGATAGCTTGCATTGCATTCGAACCAAAGTAAGTTTATGAAAATAATATATATATATTGAACATTTGCATGTAATGAAATAGGGTCACCCTTTCTTTTAATTTTAGATTTGATATAGGTAAAAGAACACATAGAACCTTCCATGATCCAAGTCATATAACACTTCAAATCTCCTTGAATTTAAAGTATCATGAAAGGAAGGTATGACATGCATTATTTTCCTCATCAAAGATCATTTTAGACAAGGTAATTCAAACAAAACCTTTAAAATAGAAAGCAAACAGCATGGGATTGATATCATGCATGTGTTTAGACTACTTTAGAAATCCATCAAATATCACTTCCTCTATATGGTAAGAATATGTATTAAGGCGGAACATTTGTATCTAGCAATGGAAATGTCAGATTTCATTTCCCATAAGAAAGAGGTAAAACTTACTGAATAAAAAAAATGGAATTTCCACATCTCCATAAATTTCCAGCATGCTAAGAATCATTAAATCCATAAATGAATTTTGCACATACTCTAGGATTAAGCCAAAAATCACTTTCTTTTTTTATTATCTCCTTTTTTTTATAAACATTTTGGCAGCCTCTCGGCATCATCCCCACATAGGGGGCGACATTGGGGGACTAGGCCTTCCCACCACACCAAGAAAGGCGTGCATGATAGGTGTCGTGAGATACCTCGGCCATAAATTTTGATCGCCCACCATGCTAAGAAAGGCTTGCATGGGTTAGCATAGCATAGCAGCAAGTTTCCCTACCATGTTGGAGAAGCATGAGTAGGTACTTATAGTAATAAATTTAAAGCTTGCATTTGCATAATAATAAAAAAAAGAAAGTTGCGTGCATGTATATTTAATTAAGAGCATAATAATCAAAATTTACAACAGCCTTCCGGCTCTCCCCCCACATGTGGGGGTTGCCATGAGAGACTAGGTCTGCCCACCATGCCAAGAAAGGTGTGCATGGGTGGATGTTGTGAGACACTATGGCCAAAATTTTGATAGCATAGCATTTCCCTATTAACAAGATATCAAAATGATAGAAACAGGAAAATATGTAAGAATGAAACCCATAGGGAATAGCAAGTAGTATAGCCAATTCCTTTTCTTTTCTAATTTCATATTTCACTTTTCAAATTTCATTCTAGTCATATACAAGAAGCAAAATAAATTAAATCCATAAGAGATATATAGTATGACAAAAATCCCTTTGATTAAAATGATTTCAGCATGTACCACATTTCAAGACAAAAATTCCATAGATTTCCCCTTAGGTAAAACTATGTTTAGCAAGTGTAGTACTCTTCAAAAGAAAATCTAATTCAATTTTCCCTTAGATAAACATATTTTCAGCAAATATCATGCCCTTTAGAAAAGCAAATCAATAGGTTTCCCCTTACGTAAAAAAAGAAAGTTTCAACAATTCCCTCTTTGATAGAAATAAATTTCAGCAATTCCCCAATTTGTAAATATGACTTAACAATTTCCCCTTTTATAAACAAAAAATTTCAGCAAACAACATACTTCAGATAACAAATTAATAACTTCTCCCCTCTCATAGAAATGATTTCAGCAAGCATCACATTTACTGAAAAGCAAATAGATTCAATTTCCTTAGTATAACCAATTCCAAAGAAAAGCATCATAACTACCCCTAAAAGATACCATGCAACACAACATTGGGCCATACGTCATCCCAAATCATCTTTTTAGCAAACTAAACAACTTAAATTTCATAAATAAAAGCAATAAGCATGAGATTTGGGCCATACATCATCCCAAATTCCTAAAGGAAACTTTCAGTATGAATTTAAGCATATTTTGCAAAAACCATAATTTTCAGCATACCCAAATGCATAAGAATAAGCTTAGAGTTAGACAAAAATGACCTGGAAGTGTCAATTGCTAAAGGAAAAGGAGGAGAAGGACTTTTGGTTGCTAGGGTTTCTGAAAATGAGAGGAGAGGAAGCGAGCCAGTGAGGACCTCACATGAGAAAGGAGAATCATGAGGGAGGAAAGCCTCGGCCGAGAGTAGAAAACCAGAGAGAGATCACGAGCAGCTTTAGCCGAGAGGAAATCGCCAGAGATCGAAAGTAGTAGGGACGAGAGAGCGAGACCGAGAGCAGAGAATGCCTTGAATGAGGTCAACATACCGTGAGAGAGGAGAGTCGAAGGAGATTAGGGATAGCGTGTTCCTTTTTGGCCTTTAGATTAGACCATTTAATCCCATTGGCCAAATGAGCGGTGGGTTATTTTTCATTGGTCGAGTGGGCGGCAGGTGTTAGGTAAGGATTAAGGGGTTTACTTAGGTTAATTAGCTTAGTAATTAAAATAATTAGCCCTTAATCATATAAATTTTCATGAATCATCTCAATAATAAACCATAATAATATGGGTATCAATCTTAGGCATTTTCATTGTGCTGAACACAACGGCGCGATTGATTTCACGATCGGAGATCGTTTAAGCAATGTCGATGACGGTCGGAGTGAAATTATGCTTAAATCATGCGATGTCGCATTTGAATTAATCAGTGTTAGTGCATACTTTGCCGAACTGACTGTGGAAGGTGTTGTTTGATAGAATTTGAAATTTTGGCGACAACGACATGATCAATTTCATGAACGGAGGTTGTTTGGATGTCATCGAGGCTTCGAAATGGAATTCTCATTTGAGAAATTTTGGGTAAGTCAAATGGAATTCAAATGTGTTTTGGTTTTATTTTGAAAGAGGGATTCTCATTTGACAAATTTGGGTATGTCAAATGGAATTCAATTATATTTATTGATTTTCAAAGATGGAATTTTTGTGTGTGATATTGCTTTTGAAAATGGAAAACAACTTACATGTGGAATGTGCTAAATGGAATTTCAATTTTATGTCATGATTTCATTTTAAAATAGGATCTTCATCTAACAAACCTATGTTGAGATGAAGATAGCTACTTTCAAAATGTGCTTTTGAAAAATGATTTTGAAAAGAACCCCATGTAACAATTGTAGACATTGTTAAATGGGGTTTGGTTATCTTCATATCTTTTGAAAATTATGCAAACATCTTTTGTGAATTTTGATTAATTTTGAAAAGTGCTTTTTTGAAAATAATACTTTTGCAAAGGATTTATTATGGGATGAACCTTGCCTCACCAATAAGATGGTAAATAGTTTCTAAAAGTTTTTAGTCATCTCCTTTAGTTTAGTTAATTTATTTTTTTATTGGGGACTATAGGGGTTTTAAGACCTACGGGAGGTCCTAAATCTAAAGGATGTTGGCTAGCTTTGCTTAAGGATGAAATAGGCTAATTGCCAATGGAAAGAAAGATAGTCTAAGGCTTATATAAAATATAAGTCCACTATCGATGCTTGGAGATAATAATTGTCTACTAAAGATGGAGAGAGGAACCCTCCCCACGAATCGTCAGAAAAATTTGATGTGTTTATTTTTGAGATGTGAGACACCATGCAGATCTTAGGGGGTACTTATTGAAGTGATCGAGTATGACATTAAGGAATGATGCACTAGATAGAAATCATCACCCTATAATGGACCTAATCACCTAATAAGGACTCCAAGGCATGATGGGTCTTGAATGTGCCGAGATTTTCCCCACTTTACATGAAAAAAGTAAAGCAAGTTTATTTTAGGTAGATTTATTAAGTTCCCTATGAGGCAAGCCCCCATAGTTAATTATATCTTAAGAGATGAAATCTCTTAAGAATACTCTTGATTAAAGTAGAAATTAAGGTCTCTAAAGATTTCAAGGCTAGACTATTGAAAGATTGTTTGTATTGAAAAATCAAATAGGGTTGTTCGAGGAGAAGACTTATTATCGAAGCCAAAGGGAATGAGCAGAAAATGCTCATGATACTAGGAAGTCTAGTGAACAATCCAATATATCCTATGGTTGGGTTTTATATGTTTAAAGTTGAAGAGATTGATTTTATTGAAATTAACATTTTATTAGAAAGCTAGGACTTCTAATCCAACAACACAAGGTTCTAGAAATGCCTAAGAGGTGAGGATGCTATGCGATGGAAATAGCTACCTGATCCTAAATCTATGGAGCTTTAGCATAAGTTAAAGCACGACCTAAATCTAAGCGAAGATGGGTATATAGTTTACCTCTACAGAGAAGATAAACCACGATTGTTGGGCTTACAACATCCTTGAGTGGCCACCAGCTAACTCCTACATTTTAAAACCATGTAGCCAAGTCATATGATTTTTCAAGATAGTTTGGTTGCTATTATTTACAAGGAGACTAAAGTCTTTGAACCCACTCCCTAAGAGACTAGAGCATGAGTGGTATGAGTAATGACTTTAATCTAATTCAAATCTTGTTAATTTTTATTTGATTTTGACACTTTATTTTAAAAAGGCCATAGGATTTTATGCCTAAATGTAAGGTGAAAAAAGATTATTGGCTAAATCAGCAAGAAAGGGGTATTTTCCACCACAAGGGATGCCCTCACAGGTCAAGCATTCTCTAATCATGCATGGATGAAAATCACCTATTTTTAAGAGAGAAAGAATATGCATGCATAATGTGAAACATATAATATTCAACTAAGGGGTTACTAAACCTTTTAATTTTCTTGATTTAACACCTAGGCTTTATGTGAGGTTATGAATTATTTAAAATTTTAGTTATGAGTTGTAGTTAGGTAAAAAATTTATTTTTTCCTAAGAATCTAATCGCATCTAGGCCACACATTCAAACATCAATCATGTAAGAAATTAAGAAAAGGCATGCCATTTCTAATGCATAAGCTAAACATAACATCAAACATTTTATAGTAAATGCAAAAGAATAAAAGGCTGGTGTGGTCGGGTACCACCGTACAACCTAAAAAGAGAAAATGGGTAGTCGAGCTCTACCCTTACACAACCCAGAATATGAAAGAATAATTATAATTTATAAATCAATAAGTTCTATGGGGGGTATCATTCTTCATATCTTCATGTCTTTATGTATCTTCCTCCTTCTTTGATTTAGTTTCCTCCAATTCAAAGGCATCACATGGCCTCCCAGGACAAAGCCTTCTAGCCAATGCTCATCCTTATCCCCCCATAACACTAATCTTAATTCTTATTGCAAAATTACATTAAAAGTAGAAAAAGTAAATCTAACTACACTTGCAAAATAAGTGTTAGCTAAACATACATACAACCCAAGCAGTTATATTTATAATTTGGACTTAACGCCCTGCCCATGGATAACCAAGCCCACCTGTCCTAGCTTGGATTATTCTTAGGGACTTAAGCATCCTGCAAGCAAAGTATTTATATTTATTTTTAAGCAGACCCTTAAGCATAACCCCTACAGAAAACATGATTAGGCTAATCACGGCCTACCATCCAGTCTACAAAGCATACACCCTAGTATCCATTCTAAAATATTACACCACAAAATAAAACATACATCAAACCATGCATCATCCTAACTTAGCACTAGAAGTCATGACTTTAATATTTTAATGTGTGTGTGCTTAAGGCTTGTGTGGTACATCCTAACTAGGCTTTAGAATTACAATTTTCTAAGTGCTGAAAGAATCAATTTAATATGGGATGTTGGTTTCACTTTAAGTTGTTTAATGGGTTGGTAAATATTAATTTGTGATTTGTTTGGTTTCATTTGACCCTACACTTAGCAACTAAGTGTTGTAAAGGGATGAATGAGGATTACCCTCTTTCATCCCTACCTTAAGTCACTTTCTAAAGCATATTAATTTGATACAATTCTCTTTAGTGAATGGCTTATTACACATTTTAAATTAATCCTAAGCTTAGGTTCACTTTAAATGATCCTATTCAAAATGAAAGGCATCTTAGTATTAACTTAATTGAATTACTATCACATTACAAATATTAAGCTATTCCTTTCCATCACATGTAGCATGCATATGACTTAATTCTAAATATAACTGTACATGCAACATATTTCTTTTAGCACACTTTAAATGAAAGATGCATAGGTGTATTTTTTAGAAAATGGGATTTTCACTCATTAGCTAAATGCACATTCAAGTGTATAAAAGTTTTAAGCAAGTACTTCACCATTGTTAAACCAAGAGAGTGAGGTAAAGACCTCATTGGGGCTATTTAAAGTCATGCATCCCCAAAATATCCAGACTAGATATACCCACTATTCTTAAATACACATGAATGTACTTAAATACACATGAATGTACAAGTGACTATAAGAATGGAAAATCACACAAAAATTCATTAAGTCGGAAAGAAGATTTTCATTCATTAGCTAAATGAACATACAAGTGTAAGTTTTAAGTGGATAATTCACCATTGTTAACCAGGGAAGTGAAGTAAAGACCTCCTGGGGGGTACTTAAAGCCTTGCTTCCCCGGAATGTCTAGACTAGATATACCCAATATTCTTAAATACACATGAATGTACAAATGACTAGAAAAATGAGAAATCATGCAAAGTTGTATTTCTTTGTAAATTGAATTATTAAGAAGATTTACATTCATTAGCTAAATGCACATACAACTATATAAAAGTTTTAAGTGGATACTTTGCCATTGTTAATCAGGGGAGCCTTGGGGCTACTTAAAGCTTTGCATCCCCAGAATGTCCAGACTAGATATACCCACTATTCTTAAATACACATGAATGTACAAATGACTAGAATAATGAGAAATCATGCAAAGTTGTGCCTTTCTTAATTGAATTTATTTATGCATATGACTTAAAGTTCTATCCAAATTCTAATATAAAAATGTGTAAGGATTAATTCAAATAAGTGTTGTGTCTTTTTAAATAGACTATACACTTATGAATGTTCAAACTTATGCAAATCTATATGTGAATTAAAGAAAGAGGACTCCACATCAAATTTTTAAACTAGAACACATGCAAGCTTACATATACTTATGACTAATATCACTTTGAATATTGTAATTGATTTATAAGCTTTTGAAAATAATTTTTGATTTAATAGTGATAATAGCCTCACATATTATAAATTAAATTCAACACATGCAAGCTCAACATAAAGCAAACTTCATTTGATTTATTTTTAAAGACATTAATGAATGATTCAAATGACATACAACATTTAACATGATTGGAAAGAAATTACTAAATGTAAATACATGATCTCATTCAACCAAACTAATTTCTAAGGACAATCACATCGAATAAAATCATTTAAAGAAAACCAAAGCTTGTTCATGCCTTTTTTTACTTTATATTTGGATTTGATTTAATGAAATGTGAGAAAGCGTTTAATGGTACTAAATAATTCCCATGTTTATGAATTAATTTGGTTTAATGCAAAAGTAATTAAGTTGATTTTATGTTTAATTAAGTTGTAATATAAGTTATGTTCATTAATTACCCCTTTCCTATATCACCTTAGCATATTTACCCAAGTAATTATGAGCCAACATGATATGCATATGCATTAGAAATAAAAGCAATAATGATCCTAATAAAGGAAAGGTACCTAATGTAATTGGCTCATAATTACTGGTTGATTAAGCTAAGGGACCTAATTAAGTACTCTTATAATTCTCTCACACATGTAGATCAATTATAATTAGGATTCTCTTAGGTTATTAAACACCAAGAGTCTACCCAAGAAACTTAGATAGATGAGATCTAGAATGATTACAATTTTAATTTAAATAATTAAGCCATTTAATTAAGGAACTACACCATTAATTAATCCCAAATTAATTAATTTCAAGTAAAATGAAATGAACTTAGGGAAAAGAAGGGGAAAGAGGTCTCAATCTCATTCCCCATGCCCATTCACTATCCCACAATGATTAGCAAGCTTAATTAATGGTTTTCTTACTATTTAGAATATTAACTAATCATCTAATTGATTAAGAAAGTAATTAGGGCTAAGACAAGTAATTTCCCTAATTAGCCAAGCGATAAATCCCAAGAAAATTATGGATGGCAGAGAACATCCCATTAATCAACCTCAGAAAGTTAGAATTAACTACTTGGGTAATTAGGTAGTAATTTAAGCTAGTTGTGTTTTCAATTAAACCCAAATTAAGCCTTAATTATTGTTCAAAATTAATTGAAATTATTTTTATTAAATTCTCTTCTGAAATACCGTTAAAATGAGTATTTATTTGTGCTTTTCTAATTTTTTCTACAATTTGTGGTGAATTTATGAAGTTTCAAGAATTGAAATCAAATTAATTAGCCTTAATTAACCTTAATCCCATCGGCCCCATGTGGTGTGTTGATACGACACGCTTTCTATGTGGCACCGTGGGATTGGTTCTTTAAGTTATCATGTCTGCGAGCTGAATCGGCCGACAGGGGGATGCATTTTCATGTGAGTCATCCGATCTAAGATTAGATGGCCTTGATCCAAGCTACAGCAAATAAGGATTAATCAAATAAAATTAGTAAGGATGATTGATCATCCATTCTACTCTCAAGGTGAGATGGATGCCTTTTTCGCTCTGGCTCAAAAGATCAAATTGATCCCACTGGAAGCAAAATAAAGAGATCCAACGGTGGAAATCTCATGACATGCAACTTCTTCAAAAGCTCTAACTAATTAGAGAAATTATTTCCGGAGGCATAAGCTCACAAAAGCTTTGACTTGAGGTAGATTGATCGAGATACCAACTCATGGGATGGAAGTGATCAGCCTTAATCAAACTCCAAATTCCAGTGATCGGAGGAATCAAAAAATAATTCATTCATGCTCGATTGGCTCCAAGGATGGTGTGTGCAAAATTAATTATACTTTGGTGGAGGTTTAAGCAAATGGTGATCAAATGTGGCCTCCCCTATTTTGATTTCACGTAAAACTGAGAAGGAGAAAATGGGGAGCTCGGGAAATGCTAGGAAGGGCTCTAGGGAGGAGTGCTCTAGCTACTAGGGCTATGAGGGGTATAATGAACTTGATTTGGGAGAGAATGAGGAGGGGTATACCCCCTCATTCCTTAAATCTGACGACCAAGCTGATTTGGTCATTTTGATCAAATGGCTGAGATGGGGAGCTCAATTTAGGTAGGGAATCCTCTTAGTTGGCTTCACTTGAGTGGCGAAATGGAGGGAAGTGGTTGTTCTATGGCTTTTCAAGTGTTCCAATGGGAATGGGGAGGTGATTTCACCTCCCCATGAGTCATGGCTGACCCAACCACCTTTGGGTCAGCTCAGCCAGAGTCCTTGGTGCCTAAGTGGACTAAGGGATGGGTTTCAAGTGGCCAAGGGGAGGAAATGACTAAAAGCCTAGGTGATTTGTCTAATGGGATGCCCTTGAACCAAGGGCAAAGGGGTCAATTAGCACTATATTTGATTTGGGTAGATTTGAAATGAGTCAAAAGTGGGTTGAGCCAAATTTCATGTCATTTGGGTCATTTGGTTTGATTTGACTTAATTTGACCAATTTGGGTCAAATTAGATCAAATTAGGTTAGATTGACCAATTGGTCAAATTGGGTCAAACCAAGGGTTCGGTCAAGTTCATATGACCTTTTAGAGTGTATTGGTATCATTGGTTTGGTTCAATTTGGTTTATAGTTTTGGCTCATTTGAATTCATTTGGGTCAAATGGGTTAATTTGATCAATTTGACCCAATTGTCCAAATTGGCTTGGGTCATGTCTTGGTTTGGGATTGGATGATTATTTGAATGTATTGCAATATTTGGTTCCAATCAATTTGGATTTGATTGGGTTTTAGGTTGATTTGACCCTTTAGATCAAGCTGGGTTCAATGGGTTTTGGGTCTACTGAATCAATTAAGCCCAATTAAGCCTTTGGTCAAGTTCAACAATCAATTTGGAATGAACTTGAGCCTTGGTTGCAATCAATTTGATTTAGATTTTGATTTGACCCATTTTGACCATTTAGGACAATTTGGGTCAACTTGGGTCAAGAGGCCAATTGGGTATGGTTTGGCTCAATTGAAGGTCAAGTCATGTTAAAATATTGATTATGGGTTACTGTGAATCAATGGTTTCAATTGATTTAGTGTATGGTGAGTTTTGGCTAATTTGGGTTCATATGGGTTAAAGGGTTGACTTAGTCAATGGGGTAGGTTGACTTGGTTTGATCTAATTTATATCGATTGATCATCGTAGGGTGATCAACAATCATGACATGAAGTTTGGATTGGCTTAATTAACTTTGGTTTGGATTGAGTTGGATTTTGGTTCAAATAGGTCAAATTGGTCACTTTGGGTCAAGTGAGCTAATTGAGTTTAATTGGCTTAATTTTGGGTTGAGTTTGATTTAGTTGAGTTTATATATGGAATTAGGATTGATATATAAATTCAATTGCAATTGATCTAGGCTCAAATGAGTTTTGGTTCATTTAAATATTTCAAGTCAAATGGACAAAGTTAGGCTGGACTTAGGTTGACTTGAATTTGGCTTGATGATTATAGGTTTCATTTATATTTTGGATAGATGATTGATGGAATGATTGATTCAAGAGAAAATCCATTTTTTTTTTAGTTGATTTGGGATTTGGCCAAGTTCAAGGAATTGGCTTAAAGGGCTTGAATTGGGTTTTGACTTAATTTTGGACTTGGTTTTGGTCATGTGAATTTATATTTCATTTATATTTGTGAATATAAATAAAGATACAAAAGATTTATGAGAAAACCACTTGAGTTTGGAGTGATTTAGAAGCAAATTTGACTAAGCTTATCGAGGTCAAAAGGGCTTAAGTAGGAAATTGATTTAGTTTGATTTAGTTTTGATCATTGGGATGGAGTTTCATTTATATTTGTAAATATAAATGAATGACTAGTTGATTTATATAGAAATCAATTGATTTTGGGTTGATTTGAGTTGAGATTTGGTTAAGCTCATGGAGGTAGGTCCATATAGCTTAAGAGAGGTCTTGGTTGGATTTGGATTTAGTTTGATTTAGTTATGGCTATTTGAGTTTATATCTCATCTATACTTGTAAATATAAATAAAGATATAAATGATTCATGAAGAGATCAATCAAATTTGGATTGAATTGGGTGGATATTTGGCTAAGCTCATGGAGAGAGGTCCGAAGGGCTTAGAAGGGAATTTGATTTTGGATTTGATCAAGGGCTTCAATCATTTGATTTGGAATTTGGATTTGGTATTGGTATTTATATTTGGATTTGAATTTATGGTTTGAGAAAATCAATTGAATTTGAATTGGATTTAAAAAGGTGCACATGGATTGGGTTCAGGCTATAGTGTAGGTGATTTTCCTAAGTCCCTAAGGCATGGCCTAATCCTATGATAAACCCTTCTAAGTCTCTAGGGCTAGGTTAAGTGTTCAACTAATCACTAGAAGTGTATTATGACTAAAGAAATCTTTGTGTCTAGAAGATCCCTAGGTCTAAGAAGTGGAAATTGAGAACTCACTCCAAAAGTGAGGTCAACAATAAGTGTTATGAGTTGGTTAGGTTCAAGTCATTAATCACATCAATTTAATTACCCTTTCTCAAGATTTTTTTATTTAATTAACCGCTTGATCATGAGTCTTCAATGATATTCTTTGGAAAAAATAAAAGCAATAATGCACCTAAAGAAGTATAATGCAAATAGGCTCATGCTAATTAATTACTAAAGAAGAAAAAATTAAGTTAAACACACTAATGATTTCCCCACATCAATGAGATGATCATAATCTTTTATTGACTTTATGGTATTAAACATATAAAGGGACTAATAGGTCAGTTATCTAAATCAATTTCAATTTTTTTTTTTTTATCATTGATTTTGCTTGATTTTCCTTAATTATTAAACACATCAATTAAACCTCTTAATGAAAATACACTTGGAAAAATAATTAGGAAAGGGTCCTAATTATTTCCCTCATCATACCCACTATTTACATTGAGTAATTGACACTAATTGTTTAATTTTTTACTATTCATTAATTTTAAGGGTAATTTGGGTTAACATTTTAAAATCTTCAAACTACATGGAAAATAATTCCAAGAAAATTATGGGAGGTAGAGGACATCCCATGGAATCATGCCACCAAATTTAAAATAAATTAGCCAAGTAATTTGGCCTTAATTAAGGTAATTAGTGTGAGCTTCAAAGTTTAATTAAGCATTATTCATTAGGTATTTTTTGGATTTTCAAAAAAGGTAGAGGCATTGTTTATTAAATTCTCTTTCTATCTAACCTTTCCAAAATGGGTTTATTGGTATTTTTTAGATTTTCTATAATTAGTTATGATTTTTTGAAGTTCAGGTTATTTAATTATATTATTAAACTTTAATTAATCCTTTTAAATCATCAGTGCCATGCGGACGTTAATGCAGCAATGCTTTCCATGTGGCACCATGACATTGTCTACTTAAGTCATCCAACGCGGTAGCTAACTCAATGATGATAAACACAATTTTATCTCGGTCGTCCAATCTTAGATCAGACAATCGAGGTTAATCCCATGATTTTAAATGGATTAAATTGAGATTTCTAACTCGATTAATCATGGTTGTCCATTCTGATCAAATAGAATGAATGGCTAGTGATATGTCATCATGTGAGCACCGAAAGATAGACACCATCCACCTTTCGCCACTCGATTCGAGCTCATTGGAGCTCATTCAATGGTGAAAATAACTCCAATATAATCAAGGGAAAATCTAGGAAAATCCTATGATGGAAATCACATGAAAATAAAATTTCTTTCACACAACACAAAAACCTAGAGGCCGAAACTATGATTACTAGATTTTTACCTCACTAAAGCTAAAGACCAGCAATTCACCAATAGAGTTAGCTTCATCTTGACAAGATGAAGCCCTATTGGTAAGATCTTGTGCTGCCTCCCCAATCAATTTATGGACCAAATGTCATCGTAAAGCTCACTGGAGTTGGTCTAGGGATGTCTTCTAGTGGTCGAATTGCTTAGAAAATGATTCATTTTGATTTTCCAGTGTGAGGTGAAGGTGTTAGAAGAGTTAATTTGAGTTTGGTGTAGGTTTGAGGAGTTTGATTGAAGTTTGATCCAATGAGAGTTTGATTGGAGTTTAGCTTAAGTAGTCCTTTTAGGTCACTTTAGGTCAAGTGGCTTGATCAAATCAACTTGGACTAATTGGGGTTATGGATGGTTGGGATGTGTTCAATGATAAATTAAAAGTTTATTGGTGGCTTTGATTGTATTTGATTTGAGCTTGATTGGATTTTGGCTCATTTGAACCTTTTAGGTCAAATGGGCTAACTTGGGTTGATCAAATTCACTTGGTTTGATTTGCTTGATTGCAAGTGTTGGAGTGGTTTGAAATGATCTATTGAATAATTAGAGCGATTGAGAAAATCAAATTGGATTTAGTTTGCTTAAATGGGTTTTAATGGAGTTATAGGATTTTTTGGATTAACTTGGATTAAGGTCCAAGTTAATTTAGGCTTGCTTGATTGGAAAAAATTCAATTAACATAATTAAATAAGTTTGAGTTGGTTTAGCTCCAATCACATTAGCTTAAGTTTGAATGAGTTGATGGGCATGAGTTCTAGTTTAGGCCTTAGGGAATGTGAAACCTATTTGTCCTAAGGAAAACTTTAAGCTTAGAGTTATGCCACCCTGTCTTTAGGCTTAAGTTTTGTATTCCCTTAATCACTAGAAGTATCTTGGCACTAAGGAAGCCAATGTCTAGAAGGCTACTAAGTTTTAAGAGGGAGTCAGTCCTCACTCCAAAAGTGAGGTCAACAACTACAAGTGTTGGTTTAATTTAATTTGAATTAGATCATGATTTGATTTAATTTAGCCTTTAGGCCAAATTAGGTAAGCATGTCAATTGGAATAATTGACCCATTGGGTAGAGTATTGGGACATGATCAATCATTCATTTAGAGGTGATTACAAGAATTAGTTTGGTTTGATTTTGGTTGAATTAATTTTAGCTCAATTTGACCTTTAGGTTAAATTGGTCTAAGTTGAGTTGAGTGAGTCAATTGATTAAGTTGGGTTGCAATTGCTTATAAAAGATGTTTAATTATGTAATTGGATTGATTGTAAGGCTCTTAGCTAGCTCAATTTGATTTGAAATAAGACGGATTTGATTTTGGCCTTATAGGGTTGAGTCAACTTGGACTAAGTGAGCCAATTTACCAAATTAAACCTTGAATTATTAGACTTCAATCAAGTTCAAATGGTGTTCTAAAAAAGTTTGGATAAGTTAAATTTCAAATAGTTTGGATTAATTTTGGTTTTGCCTTTAGGCCCAAAAGTTCTATTTGGGTTGATTGGATAAATTAGCTAAATTGAGGCTAATTGGATGTGATTTGGGTATATTTTGTGCTTTAGATGTCATATGGTTGTTTGGTTTCAATTGATTAGGGTTTGGTCAAGACTTGGATCAAGGTGACCAAATGAGCCAAATGGGTTAATTTGGGTCAAGTGTCTAATTGAGCACATTTGCACAGTTGTGTTTAATTTATGCCGAATTGGATTATGCTAGGAATTAGATCAATTTGGGTTTGGTATGTGAGGGTTTGGGTTGTTGACCAAGTGGGGTCCACTAGTCTAACTGAATTTAACCCTTAGGGGTCAAGTCCATGAGCCTTGGGCTTTGTGGCTTGGGTATCCTCCTAACCACTAGAAGTGTCTTAACTTTGGGTGAGAAAATCTTAGTTCCTAGATTGAATCCTAAGTCTTAGAAGTAATGAGTGTCAGCCTCACTAAGAGTGAGGGCAACATCAATCTTATGCAATCTTCACCAACTCTCAAATATAATAATAGTATCTCGCTTTCCTTTAGACTTTGTAATAATGATTGATGCAAGTAAGCATTTATGGTCCTTAAAAGCTTTCTCACATTTAATATCCACTCTAAATTCTTTGCACTCCTTAATACTTTGGAGTATCACTTTGTAATAATGATAGTGATGTGAGTAAGCATTTAAGGTCCTTAAAAGCTTTCTCACATTCTAATATCCACTTACTTCTTTGCACTCCTCAATACTTTGGAGTATCACTTTGAAGTATCATATTCTAATATCCAATTAAACTTCTTCATGCTCCTTAATGTGAGATGGCATGTCGATTATTGCTTCAGCCATATCAAGATTTATCTTTATGCTTCATAAATGATCAAGAATCCCAACAACTTACCTAATCTAGGCCAAATGTGCATTTCAAGGGGCTTAGGTGCATATTTTTCTTCTTTAAAGTTGATAATGCTTCTAAATATTTTATTCATTATTTGGGTTAGTTGATTTTAACTAGAAACTTACATTCTTTAATAAGTAACTCTACATTCTTCATCCCTAAGGGCATCACTCTGTAATAGTATAATCATTCTCTAATGATGAAGGTTATTTTCTCTGAGTCAGTAGGATGCATTTAGATTTGATGGTATGTTTAGAATGCATCTAGAAATTTCATTGGGTAACCAATTATCTATTCAATGAGTGCATCTATTCTAGGAAGTGGATACCCATCCTTAGGATAACTTGAGTTCAAATTGGTGAAGTTTACGCACATTCTTCACTTACCTCTGGACATTTGTACCATGACTACATTGGATATCCACTTTAGGTATCGAACTTCTCTGATGAAGTTGTCTTCAAATATCTTGGTGGTTTTTTCCTTAACTAGCTCTGTAAGCAAAACCATTATTTTTTTTATATTTAATTTAATCGGTAGAGTATCTTTTCAAATGTTAAGCATGTGGTATCACGCATCTTGGCCACTATCCAAGCAAATGCATCTACGTCCTCCAATTGGAGGGTTAAACAAGGGTTTCTTTATGCTCATTACTAATGGTCCATCTAACTTTTAACACTCAATCTGAATCCTAGGTGGTTGACACGTTAACAATTTTTTGGTGATTTTCATTCCAATATACATAATTTTTAGCTATAGAACTTCTTCTACCATGTGTGGGTGTCAACTGCTTACAAGTACTGGGCATTAAATCGATTTAAGTTTTCCCTGATTATGTTTTCTTCTCCTCCTACCAAGAACTTAACTGTAACATGATAAGTTCACACTACTACTCTAAATGTGTTGAACAATGATTGGCTAAAAGTAACATTATACATGGCAAGTTTGTCCATAATGATGAAATCAGTCATAGCTATAAATTATTTTTTCTCCCCAAATTACTAAGAGGGTGATAATTCCTTTATTTCTCTCATTTCTCAAGAAAATTGGTAGAGGGGACTACCTATTTGGGTAGATTATGAACTCGGTATATTCATCTTATTGAGAACAAAATAGAAGATAATATTAACAAAGCTCTCTAGGTCAATTAGAATATTCCCTATCTGGTAATTTACAATTAATGTTGTGAGAACTACTGCATTGTTATAAGGGTTTATGACCACTAATGAGTCACTGTCTGAGAAATTGAAAAGGACAGCCTCTTTCTTGGTGTCCTCGTTGAGTTAACTTCTCATGATTGTAGTTGTTTGAGACTTGTTCACCTTGATGACTTCTCATCTCTATCAAAAATGCTAGGTATTACTCTTGCAATGTGGATTGCATGAGCTAGAGTAAGTGCATTTCTTAGCTCAACAACTTTTTTTCTTGATCTCCTCATAAAATCTTTTAACTTTTATGAGCTCCTCCACCAAGCTTCTTAAGAGATAGCATTCCTCAGTGTCTTGCCTATGGACTTCTTTTTTGGAACGCTGCACAGATCTTGGGGTACTTATTTAGGTAATTAAATTCATCATTATGAGAAAAATATATTATTTCAAGAGATAAAAATATTATTTTATAATGAATTTGATTACTTAATAAGGACTCATAAGACTAGTAGATCTTCAATGTACCAAAGATTTTCCCCTAAACTATATGAAGGAATATAATAGGATTTATTTTAATGTAAAGTTTGTAGTTCTCTATAAGGGCAAACCCCTATAATTAATTACATCTTAAGAGAGAGAGAGAGAGAGAGAGAGAAAATCCTTTCAAAGAAAAGCTCTCGATCAAAAAAACTAACATCCTATCTCTATAGATTTCCAAGTTTATATTCAAAGGATGGTTACTTGGAAATTAAATAGAAATGCTTCAGAAGGAAAGAGTTCCTTTTATAAGCCAAATGGGAATAAATTAGACATGCTTTTGATATTGGGAGGCCTAGTAATCATTTCAACCTATTCTACTATTAGGCTTTACAACTTTGAAAATAAGGTTATTTAGATTTTGAGTTTGATATTTTATTAGAAAATTAGAACATAGATTCTAATAGCTCAAGACTGTATAAATGTTTAATAAGTGAAGACTTAATCCAATAGGATGTCTCAGATCTTAAGTCTAAATAATTCTTTTAACTTGTGTAAAAAATTCATCATAATCTAATCATAAGAATTTGGGAATTATTAGTTTTTTTTTTCCCATTTGATAAAAAGAACCTATCCTGACTCTTCTAGACTTACTTCCTACTTGGAATGGTTGTCAAGTAACACATCTTGATAATTTTCAATCCATGAGGTCAATCTTATGAATGCAAGATAGGCTGGCTGTTATATTTAACAATGGGATTTAAAATCTTAAACTCATTCACTAACCCTATGAGTATGACTAGCATATTATACTTCTAGCTAATGTAGTAATTTTTAATTTATATATTTTTACTCATAATTTTATTTGAAGGCTTTGGGTATGCAAATCATGCCTAAAATGAGATGCTATTGGAAATGGGTCAAGAGCAAAATCAAAAGAGAAGGCATACCTCTCTTAGAGTGGAGAGTTTATTTTGTTTAGGTTAAAATTTTGTTTAGCAAAATCAAAATGAGATGCTATATAATCATGATTCACAATTCTAGGGTTTCTGGTTGCTTTTGATTTTTATCTCTAAAGTTTTAATTAATGTAATTATGAGCTGATTATTTTTATATTTAAGTTGATTTAAGTTAATGGGGAAGAAAATTTAAATTTGTTTAAGATCCTAACATATCTAGGCCTTCATTATAGAGCATAAAAAGAAACTTATAAAAAGTATGCAATTTTATTACACAAACCAAAATAAATCAAACTAAATAATATAAATTATAAATTATGGTCGGTATGGTGTTTTAATTTAGAATCGTAGTGACACCACGCAGATCTTAGGGGGTTACTTATTAAAGTGATCGAGTATGACATTAAGGTATGATGTATTATCTCAAAAGATAAAAACATCACCTTACAATGGACTTAATCACCTAATGAAGACTCCTAAGGCAGATGAGTATACATATACTAGAGATCTTTTACATACTTTGCATGGATGAGTAAAGTAGGATTTATTTTATGTCAGGTTCTTTAGTTCTCTATAGAGGCAAGCCCCCATAGTTAATTGGAACCTAAGACATGGAAGTTTCCTAAGAATACTCTCAATTAAAGTAGTCAATAAATGTCTCCAAAGATTTCAAGGCTAGACTACCAAAGAATTGGTTGTTATTAGAAATCAAACAAGAGGAGTTCAAACAGAAAGACTTATTTATGGATTCCATAAGAGGATAAGTAGGGAGCATCCAAGATACTAGGAAGCCTAATTAATGCTCCAATATACCATATGATGAGGCTTTATATTTTTGAAGTGGAGAGATTATTTTGTTTAGGTTAAAATTTTATTAGAGTGCTAAGACTTATAACTCATCAACATAAGATTGTAGAGATGTCTAAGAAGTGAAGACTTACACAGAGAAAAGAAACAAGTTATCTAACCTAAGTCTAAAATGCTTTAGAAGAAGCATGACCTAAGTCTAATTAAGGAGAATGGGATATAATGGTTCACCTCAACAAGAGAGAGTGAACACATCCCGACTCTTCTAGACTTACAACCGACTCGAGTGGCTGCCAGCTAACACCTCTTATGCATTAAAACCATGAAAGCTAGCCTTATGTAGATGCAAGATAGTTAGGCTATTATTTAATTAGAAAAGAAGCTAGAATCCTAAACTCACTCTCAAGGAGACTAGATAATATTTTGTATGCAGACATAACTTAGAGTATGACTTAGACTAATGTTAAAAGCTTACAAGTTTTTGGACCATTTTGATAATTAATTTAGACTAAGGCTTGGGATAATTAGGCTTACATGCATAATGAAATTGAGTTATGGGCTAAATCTATGAGAAGAGGTGATCTTCATAATAAAGGACCGCTCTCAAAGGTCAAGCTTGTCTCTTATCATGAAAGAGTGGAGATTCTCTATTTTCAAGAGTGAAATAATATGGCATGCATGTTGTTATAACATACAACTATTCAGCTAAAGGGTCTTTAAATCTTTATTATCTTTTTCATATACCTAGGCTTTATAGTGAGGTTATGAGTTGCATTAAAATTTATTTATGAGTTGTTTAGTGAGGTTAGAAAATTTATTTTTATTCTAAAGAGCCAACCACATCCATGCCACACATCAAACATACACATTTTAAGAAACCAATAAAAAGCATGTCATTTCTATTGCACAATATAAGCATAGCAATCAAACATTTAGATTTTCATAAAAGAAAGAAAAGGTTGGTGATGCATCATCAAAAAAAGAGAAATTGGTTAGTCGAGATCTACCCTCATATAGTCTAGATTACCATTAAATCTTACATATGAAATACACGATATGAGGGTCTTCAATTCTTGTTCAACTTTTTTTCTTTGGATTAGCTTGCTCTAGGCTTCATAGGGCCACCCAAGTCTTTGCCTTCTAGCCACTATTTATCCTAAACCCCATAGTACTAATCTTAATCCTATTATAAAATTATATCTTTATGAAAATAAAATCTAACTACACTTGCAAAATAGATGTGAGCTAAAATAAACATGCAAACCAAGTAGTTATATTTCACATAATTGGACTTAGCACCCTACACTTCGGTGACTAAGCCCACCTATCCTAATTGGATTATGCTTAGGGACATAACCAGCACCTACAAACAAAAGTATTTTATATTCATTTATTATTACATACATAACACACACTGGTCTAACCTAATACTAGGATCGGTGACTTAGTATTCTAATGTGTGTGCTAAGGCTTAGTGTGGTATGCCTTGATTGAGCTTTAGAATTAAGATTCTCTAAGTTTTAGGATTATTTAATATACCCATTAATGGTGGTTTCAATTTAAGTCTTTTAGTAAGTTGATTGAGTTTTGATTTACACATTTTTATTCTATTCACTTCTCACTTAAGATCTAATCATTATAAAGAGTAGAAGGAGACTTGACTCTTTTATCCCTAACCTAAGTTGATTTCTAAGGTAGATTATTATTGCCTTAACTTTCTTAATAGACCATTCATAATTTTATTTGAGCTTAAGTTTAGATTAGCCTTAATGAATCTTATCAAAACATGAAAGGTATCTTAAGATCAATGAAATTGAGTCACCATCACATGAATTATACTCCATTACTTCCTTTCATTATCAATAACATTCAAATTCTTTCCCTTTTTTTTAGTTTCTTCAATGTTTGATTTAGTATATATATATATTTATACACACACACACACACATGCATACAATGTACTCATATTTTTGCACACAGAATGAATGTTGATACATGGATTTGATAAAAAATGTAATAACTGGAAAACCTAACTGAAAAAAAGAGAGGGGGGGCACTCAATTTTGGTTTGTCGAAACTCAACCACAAAGCACCAAGAGGAATCGTAGAGAAAGAGAGGGAAAAAGAGAAGGGGAAACTTCCTATGTGAATGCCCTAGACATGTGAGGCTTCCTACCAACATTTGTCGGGAGGCTTTGTCATGGCAAGAGTGAATGAGGGAGCGACCAAGAGAGGCATGAGTGCGTGCGTCCCAAGTGAAGGGGAGGGGAGGGGCACTCAATTTCGGTTTGTCGAAACTCAACCACAAAGCACCGAGAGTAATCATGAGAGAAAGAGAGGGAGAAAGAGAAGGGGAAACTTCCTACGTGGGTGCCCTAGACAAGTGAGGCAGCTTTCCTGCCGCCGACATTTGTGTGGCTGGAGGCTTTTGTGTGCAAGCAGATGAGAGTGAAGAAGGGAGCGACTGAGAGAGGCGTGTGTGCGTGCGTGCGTCCCAAGTGACATGTTAGGGCTCCGAATGAGGGAAGGAGGAAAGAGGTAAGTAAATAGATAATATATATATATATATATATATATATATATATATATATATATATATATATATATATATATATATATATATATATATACATAATATATATATTTAATTTAGAAATATGATTTTCTCTTTATTATTCCAATTTTAACTTAGGATTTATAGATTTCAGCAAGGAATTTAATTTGGAATATGTAGCATAAATCAAATTTCAGTAATTAAGTATTAAATCTTTATATATGAAATATAATTACAAATTAAGTAAAACCTTAACCTAATGCTAAGTTATATTATCATTAATTAATTAAGAATCATTTTAAGAGAAATGATAAATATTAAATGAAAATAAAATTTATCGTTAATTAATTAAGAATCATTTTAAGAGAAATGATATACATTAAATGAAAATGAAATTTATCTATATTAAGTAACTTTAACACTTAATATTTTTATATTAAGAAAAATAATAGAATTTAGAGAGTATTATATGGCAAATTAAACATGTATAAATATCATTATATTAAATGAATTAAAAGTTATAAATAATATTATTATTATATAGGAATTTAATTAGATTTAGAAAATACACAATGAAATATTGATGCATGTGAGCGTTAAATAATAAAAGATATATGCAAATATCATAGAGAAGAAAATGAAAAAAAAAATAATGCTGCTTTCAAATATTGATAATGTCAAGATTTTCATATTATAGGTACTCAAATTAAGGAAATGAGTGTTAAAGAGAAGGAGATTCAAGTGGAAGCTTAAAACTAATGTGGGTAATTATATTCTTATATTTATGATAAAAGTTTATTTATTTACTGTGATGAAGTGCATTGGTACATGATTATGACTTTTTTCTGTACTACAAATTCTGATTGATTTTTTCGTTTCTTTATATTGAATAAATAACCTGAATACTAGATCATATTGTCACTTCATCATTTCATAATTAATTAATTTACTGTTATGAATCAATACGCATAAATATATAAATTGTATATTATAAATGTGTATGCTTGAAAGTGGAGTTTACCCCCTTATGGTACTGACTGGGGATGCAATATACACGTGCACAAAAAAGGCAAATGAAAATGGCAAAGGGTAATGGTTACTTGTCCTTTGGATGAGTTTTGGTAAAAAAAAATTTTTGGTAAAGGTTTAGACGGTGACTCCTAAAATAGTTGATAAATGTAAAAGTAAAGTTCATAAGAAATGTTTATTTGTATATACCTCTTATATGTTTGATTGTTTGAGAAATTTTTTTATGTGCATGTTACAGCAAAACCTGTCATGCATACTATTTCTGCTTTCTTATTTTACTATAGGCAAAAGTATAATTCACCCACTGAATTTTATTAAATTGCAAGTTGTTTATATTTTTTAGGTAACATTCCTAACTAGATAGAGGATAGAAGGGAGGGTTATGTTTATCGTCATAGAGAGGCTTTAAGAGATAGGTATTATATTGGTTTATGTTTTAAACTATATTTCATATGAATTCTATTAGTATATATGTTATATGTGTGGACAAATTATTAATTATGTTGTGGATTTGTAGCGGCTCTTATATTAGTTGGAGAAATATATTGTGAAATTTTTTTTTAGATTGAAAATGTTAGGTAAGGTTTTCTTTTATTCATCTGACCGTCTATTCTCGCCTTGTATTCTAAGCTCCCAGGCCGGGTCATGATAAGAGTGGTATCAGAGTGAGATTTTACATTTAGAGATATAAGTATGATCATATTCAAAGAGCCATTAGGAAGATGATAAATTTTATGAAGAGATTTGTATATGATTATATTGATTGATGAGTAATGATTATAATTAATTTGTGCTTCTCAGGCTTATGGAATCAATCCAAGAAGATGCTATGGGTGAAAATAAAAAGGCACAAACTGTTGAGCACTAGAATTTAGTGCAACTGCCTTCACTAGCTATAGATGCATTTACTCAAATGATAGAAGCAATGACTCAAATGATAAGAAATCAGCATACTCAAGCTAGTGGAAGTAGCGGGGTTCCTATGGACAAATACCTTAAATTATTTCAAGATATGAGGCCACCTCTTTTCTTAGGAACATGAGGACCTATTGAAGCAGAAAATTGGTTGATACGGATAGAGAAAAATTTAAAAAGTATTTCATGCCCTCCAGAAAGAAAAGTTGCTTTGGCTTCTTTTTCTTTTAAGGGCGAAGCTGAGAGATGGTGGCGAGGACAATTGCAAGAGAAGTTTGAAGGAAGGCCTTGCCATCTTGTTTCATGGGAGGATTTTGTGAAGACCTTTAGAGATTATTTTGTACCCCTCTTAGCTAGGAGACAAATGAAGGATAAGTTCATTAGATTTGTACAGGGAGAACATTCTATCATGCAGTATGAAGCTGAGTTTACAATGCTTTCAAAGTATGCACCTCAGTTGATATTAAATGTAAAAGAGAAGTTTCATAGGTTTTTATCTAGACTAAACGATGTAATCAGACAGCCCTTGATTCCTCTGGGTATTGATAACTATGTTGTACTGGTAGAGAGGGCTAGAAAGATAGAATTGGATTTGCAAGCTACTCAGAGGAAGACAGATATTCAGAAGAGGAGGAATGATGATAAATAAAAATTAAGAAGCTCAAACTAAAAAAATGTGAAAGAGCACATGAAGGAGAGTGCCTCTCAGGCACAAACACTTGTTATTGGTGCCATCAGACAGATCATATGGCAAAATCTTGTCTTATCTTGGGTCAGAAATCTTCAATGGATACAAGGACAAGTGTTCAGCCTCCCCATAGGACTATTAGTAGACAAAGGATGATTGAATCAACTGCATCAGTTCCATCTCTAACTCAGAACTAGCAGAATACATAGCCTCGAGTTTTTGCACTCATGCAACAAAAAGCAAAAGACTCGCTTGATGTCATTACAGGTATGTCTTTATTTAAATTAGCATTGTTAAAATTTTATATTATGTTAGATATATTTATTTTATATATCTACTCATTTATAGGTATCATCATTATTCAAAGTAAATTAGATAGAATTTTATTTGATACTAGAGCATCACATTCATTTATATCTAAGAAATGTGTGAGAGTTTTGGGATTGAAAGTTATGGAAATGCCCGTAGTACTTTCAGTTGTAATGCTAAATGGGTCTCATATGAATGCTAGAAATTTTTACAATGTGAACCTGAATATCTATGAAAGAAGCTTGGATGCAGATTTAATAGTACTGCCAATATATGAATTTGATGTGATTTTAGGAATGGATTGGCTATCTAAATATTATGCTACTATAGCTTGTTGCAAAAGATAATCAAATTCAATCTTTTTGGAGAAGAAGAATTCAAATTTGTGGGGCATAAGGGAGTATTAGCTATGATGGTGTCTTTCTTGAAAGTCCAAAAGATGCTAGCAAAAGGCTATGAAGGTTTTATTGCTCAAGTTATTGATGTTACTAAAGAAGTAAAGAAGTTAGAAGATATACCGGTAGTAAAGGAGTATCTAAAAGTTTGTTTGGATGATTTACCAGGTTTACCTCCAGTCAGAGAGTTAGATTTCTCTATTGATTTAATTCAAGATGCAAAACATGTATCAAAAGTACCATATAGAATGGCGATTAAAGAATTACAAGGGTTGAAGAATCAGCTACAAGAATTATTGGAGAAAGGATTTATTAGGCCTAGCACATCCCCTTGGGGAGCTCCTGTATTATTTGTGAAGAAGAAAGATGAGAGCTTAAGGCTATGCATAGATTATAGAGAGCTTAACAAACTCACATTGAAGAATAAATATCCTTTGCCAAGAATTGATGATCTTTTTGATCAACTAGAAGGAGCTTCAGTATTTTCAAAGATTGATTTAAGATCGGGTTATCATCAGCTTAGGATCAAAGAAGAAGATATACCAAAGACTGCATTTAGTACAAGATATGGGCATTATGAGTTTGTGGTGATGCCTTTTAGCTTAACAAATGCTTCAGTTGTATTTATGGATCTCATGAATAGAATCTTTAAACTCTTTTTAGATTCATTTGTGATTGAATTCATAGATGATATTTTAATTTATTCCAGAGATGAAGCAGCTCATGCAAAGCATCTTCACATTATTTTGTAAACTTTGAAAGGAAATGAATTATATGTAAAATTTTCAAAGTGTGAATTTTGGTTAAATATCATTAAATTCTTGGGGCATACAATTAGTAATGAGGGTGTTTCAATGAACAGAGTAATAGTTGAATGTCATAGACCAACCACTATCACAGAAGTCAGAAGTTTCTTAGGATTGGTAGAATATTATGGAAGATTTGTTGATGGGTTTTCACAGATTATCATGCCACTATCTAGACTAACTCAGAAAGTAGTCAAGTTTGAATTGTCGATCGTGAATAGTTTTTCAAAAATTGAATTGGAATCACAAAGATTAATTATTATTAGAGATAGAAAGATTTCAAATTTATAGTGATGCATCATTAAAAGATTTAGGATGTGTAATTATGTAGAATGGAAGATTGGTTTCTTATGCTTCAAGGCAATTGAAAATTTATGAAAAGAATTATCCAACCCATGATCTAGAGCTAACAGCAATGGTATTTGCATTGAAAATTTGGAGACATTATTTATATAGAGTAAGGTGTGTAGTTTTCACTGATCATCAAAGCTTAAAATACATCTTTACTTAGAAGGAGATAAATTTAAGGTAAAGGAGATGGTTGGAACTCATTAAGGATTATGATTTGTATATTTAATATCATCCGAGGAAGGCAAATGTAGTTCCTGATACTTTAAGTAGAAAAATATCTAGTAGTGCTAATTGTTTGATCTCTTAACACGAAGAGTTGATTCAAGATTTAGAAAAATTATAAATTTCAATTATTAAATCTAGATGATCATGCTTATTAAATCAAATGACTATACAATAAAATTTGAAAGATAGAATATGAGATGTTTTACCTCAAGATGATGACTTTTAGAAAATTTTAAATTTGGTAAAAGTAGGCCATACATAAGATTTTCAAATTGATGGAGAGGGATTACTGAAGTATCATGATAGATTTTGCATTCTAGATGTTGGATATTTGAGGAAGGATATCTTACATGAAGCACATCATTCTAATTATACAATTCATCCAGGCAGTAGAAAAATGTATCAAGATCTTAAGAAAAGATATTTTGGTGGCCAGGGATGAAAAGAAGTGTAGTTGAATTTGTCTACAATTTTCCATCATGCCAGATGGATAAGGCTAAACATCAGAAGCCAAGTGGACTTTTACAGCTCTTGCCAATACCTGAGTGAAAATAGGATGATATTACTATAGATTTTTTTATTGGCTTACCTAGATCCAGAAGAGGTTGCGATGCTATTTGGGTTATTATTGATAAGTTGACTAAATCTGCACACTTTATACCTATTAAACAATCTGATGCTGTTGAAAAGTTAGAAAGAAAGTATGTTGATGAAATTGTGAAGTTACATGGTGTGCCAAAATCTATAGTATCCCATCGGGATGGCCGATTTACATCTAGATTAAGGAGAAAAAATTCAAGAAGCTTTAGGTACTAAGCTTACTTTCAACACTACATTTAATCCTCAAACTGATGGCCAGTCAGAAAGAACAATTCAAACACTTGAAGACTTGCTTAGACTTTATGTCCTTGATTTTGAGAGAAATTGAGAAATTCATTTGCCTTTGATTGAGTTTGCCTACAATAATAGCTTTCAAGCAAGTATTGGTATAGCTCCTTATGAAGCCTTACATGGGAGGAAATGTAGAACACCACTTTAATGGGTGGATATGGGTGAAAGAAGAATCATTAGTGCAGATGTAGTAGATGAAGCCACTGAAAAAATCTGATTGATTCGTGATAGATTAAAAGCTATTCAAGATAGATAGAGAAAATATTATGATGCTAAACATCGACCAGTAGAGTTTGAAGTGGGAGAATTTGTATTTCTTAAAGTCAGCCCCATGAAAGGTATAACATGATTTGGCAAGCTTAAAAAGTTGAGCCCATGCTATATTGGTCCATATGAAATAATCTTGGAAAGAATTGGAAAAGTGGCTTATAGACTGGCTTTACTTTCTCACATGCAATGAGTGCACAATGTATTTTATATTTCTCTTCTAAGAAAATATGTTCCTGATGAAGCCAATAAGATTATTGCTGATCCAATTAATATTCAGTCAGATCTCACATTTGTGGAGGAGCTAGAAAGAATTATATACTATGATGTTAAGCATCTCAGAATAGGAAATTCTAATTTCGTGTATGGAAACATGGATCGAACGAAGCTATGTGAGAGAAGGAATCAAGAGAGGATTTTACCCTCATTTATTTAATTAAAGGTATGTTTATTTTTATTGTTATCGTCAATTTTTGAGGATGAAATTTTTATAAGAGGGAGAGATTGTAATAACCAGAAAACCTAATCAAAAATAAATGGAGAAAATAAAAATATTTTCCTAACTGTCGCGATGGTTAGCCGCAAAGAGATAAATCAAAAAGGGGGGCGCTCGATTTTGATTTGTCGAAATTGAACCCCAAAGCATCAAGAGGAATCATGAGAGAAAGATAGCAAGAAAGAGAAGGGGAAACTTCCTGTGTGAGAAAGAGTTTTCTGCCACCACATTTGAGGCCTGAGGCTTTCATGCAAGCCAAGAGAGAAGGAGGGAGGGACTGAGAGAGGCGTGCATGCATGCATCCCAAGCAATAGGTTAGGGCTCCGAATGAGGGAAGGAGGAAAGCGGTAAGTAAATAGATAATATATATAATTATATATTTGATTTAGAAATATGATTTTCTCTTTATTATTCCAATTTTAACTTAGGATTTATAAATTTTATGAAGGAATTTAATTTCAAAATATGTAGCATAAATCAAATTTCAATAATTCATTATTAAATCCTTATATATAAAATATAATTACAAATTAAATGAAACCTTAAACCTATGCTAAGTTATATTATCGTTAATTAATTAAGGATCATTTTAAGAGAAATGATGAAAATTAAATGAAAATAAAATTTATCTATATTACATTAATTAATTAAGAATCATTTTAAGAGAAATGATAAACATTAAATAAAAAAATTTATCTATATATTACTTTAACACTTAATATTTTTATCTTAAGAAAAATAATATAATTTAGAGAGTATTATATGGCAAATTAAACATGTATAAATATCATTATATTAAATAAATTAAAAGTTATAAATAATAATATTATTATATAGAAATTTAACTTGATTTATAAAATACACAATGAAATATTGATGCATGTGAGCATTAAATAATAAAAGATATATGCAAATATCATAGAGAAGAAAATGAAAAAAATATAATACTACTTTCAAATATTGATAATGTCAAGATTTTCATGTTATAGGTACTCAAATTAAGGAAAGGAATGTTAAAGAGAAGGAGATTCAAGAGGAAGCTTAAAACTAATATGGGTAATTATGTTCTTATATTTATGATAAAAGTTTATTTATTTCCTGTGATGAAATGTATTTGTACATGATTATGACTTTTTCCTGTACTGCAAATTACGATTTATTTTTTTATTTCTTCATATTGAATAAACAGCCTGAATGCTAGATCATATTGTCACTTCATCATTTCACAGAGTTAAGTGATTTATTGTTATGAATCAATATGCATAGTTGTATAAATTATATACTATGAATGTGTATGTTTGAAAGTGGAGTTCACGCCCTTATGGTACTGGCTGGGGATGCAATATAACCATGCACAAAAAAGGTAAATGGTAACGGTTACTTATCCTTTGGATGAGTTTTGGCAAAGTTTTTATTTTGGTAAAGGTTTAGACGATGACTCTTAAAATGGTTGATAAATGGAAAAGTAAAGTGCATAAGAATTATTTATTTGTGCATACCTCTTATATGTTTGACTATTTGAGAAATTTCTTTTATGTACATGTTATAGCAAAACCTATCATGCATATTATTTCTGCTTTCTTGTTTTACTATAGGTAATAGCATAATTCACCCACTAAATTTTATTAAATTGCAAGTTATTTATATTTTTTAGGTAGCCTTTCTAACTAGATGGAGGATAGAAGGGAGGGTTATGTTTATCACCGTAGAGAGGCTTCAAGAGATAGGTAATATGCTATTTTACATTTTAAATTATATTTCATAAGACTTCTATTAGTAGATATATTATATGTATGGACAAATTATTAATTGTGTTGTGGATTTGTAGTGGCTCTTATATGAGTTGGAGAAATATATTGTGAAATTATGTTTAAGATTGGAAATGTTACGTAAGGTTTTCTTTTATTCGTCGGATCGTCTGTTCCCACCTTGGTATTCCAAGCTCCCAAGCCGAGTAATGATAGAAAAAGGAGGAGGTTTCATCTCTTATTTAAGCATATGCAAATATGTATAAGGAATTTAAGCAAGTACGTGTTGTTGTTAAACTAGGGAAGTGATATTATCTAAGACCTCCTTGGGGCAACTTAAAGCCTCGCGTTCCTGGGATGTCACTTGTCAATTCAAATACATATAAGCATACACATAAACATAGAAATAAAATTATTAAAAGGTTGTATATGAATATCTTTTACTTATGTAAAGGTTAATCGTAAAAAGAAAAGGGTTTTACTTTGTGTCCTAATATATGCATATATATATAAATGAAATTAAGGAAGTATGTGCCATTCTTAAACTATCTATAATAAGCATTGATTTGAGCTTCACATTTTTTAATTCATAACTAACATATAGATTCAAAATAGTTTGAGATTTACTAATAATAATAGCTACACTATATGATAACATTTGTCTAACTCATGCAATGTAAATGCAATCACATTCTTTTGACTTTAAAGTATGAATACATGAAGCACATGGCATGCACATTTTTGATAATTGAAAGGAAGTAATTGAATACCATGACACAACATACTATTAGAACCTAAGGACAATCAAGTTAGATAAGCATCCCTTAAGTTCAATCAAAGTTTCTTTAATATTTGACTTTGATAGTCAAGTTGTTGGAAACCTAAAGAGAAGAAAGCAATACTTAAATTCCATCCCATGTTAGTTATTTAATATGTCAAAGGAAGTAAATTGGAAATATTTTATGAGTTAATTGAGTTTAATATTAATTATATCAATTTAATCACCCTTTCTAAGCTTCTTTAATTTAATTGACTACCTAAACATGAACCTTCAATGATATGCTTTGGAAAAATAAAATTTGCAATGCACCTAAAGGGATCTAATGCAACTAGACTCATGCTTAAGAATCAATTAAATTAAAGAAGGAAAAGATTTAAGATAAATACTCTTATGATTTTTCCATGCCAATAAGAAAATCATAATTTCTTTAACGACTTTGTGTTATTAAATACATAAAGGGATTAATGGGTTACACTTGAGTTACTTAAATTGATTTTGTTCACATTTCATTATTAATTTTCCTTAATTTACCCTTAATTATTAAACATTTTAAGTAAACCCTTTAAGAGAATATATTTGCAAACCATTAGGAGAAGGGGTCCTAATGAATTCCCATGTTATCCCCACTATTTACATTAATTAATTAACCCTAATTACTTAATATTATTATTCATTAATTTTAATAATTATTAAACTATTTAAAATCTGGATTGAAATTTTGAAATTTTCCAAACCACATGGCAAATAATTCTAAGAAAAATATGTGAGGCAAAGGACATCAGAATCAACATGCTAAATTTTGAATTAATTAGCCAAGTAATTTAGCATTAATTAAGATAAAAGCTTCTAAGCTTAATTAAGCACTATTCATTAAATATTAATTAGGGTTTGATTTTTATTAAATTATCCTTTGTCTAAGCTTTCCAAAATGAGTTTTTTTGCATTTTTTTAGATTTTTTAAAAATTAGTTATGATTTTTTGAAGTTCTAGCTATTTAAATATATTTTAAAACCTAATTAAGTCATTTTAACCCATCACCATGTGGATGCCGACGCAGACTTTCCATGTGGAATGGTATTGGTTATTCAAAACATATAATGTGGGTGACACGACGATGAACGAAGCATTCTCTACCAACTTGAGACAAATCACATGATTATCAAGGGATTAAATTGAGATTTTAGTATGATTAATCACAGTCATCCATTCTAATCATGCAAAATAGATGACCAATGATCCATCATTCCACAAGCATCAGAACTTGTTTAATGATGGAATCAAATTGAAAATGATCAGGAAAGAGATCTAAGGAGATCTTATGGAGAAAATTGCATGAAATCACATTTTGTTTTGAGAAAGACCAACACCTAATGACCAAATCTATAGTTTCCATATTTTTATCTCATCGGAGCTAGAGACCAATGGTCCAGCAATAGAGGTAGCTTCGTCTTAAAGAGACAAAGCTCTGTTAAGAAGATCTTGACCTGCCTCCCCGCTAATAAGTCTGTGAACCAAGCACCACCGTGAAAGTATCCAGAGTTGGTCTAAAGATGCCTTCTGATGGTCAAATCGATCTGGAATTGATTCATTTTTATTCCCAGAGTGTAGAGAAATTTAATTCAGTTTTGGTGAAGATTTTGTGAGGTTGGACGGATGAAGCTCTCTAGTGTAAGTAGAGCTTGGTCTCATCGGTGGTCGAGTGAATGAGGAGCTCAGGGAATGCTCAGAATTATCTAAAGAAGATGTGTGGTGAGTTTGAATGGATGGGGAGGAGTATGCTCTCCTCCCCAATTGAACCAAAGGTTGAGATTGGCTCAATCTTTGGTGGCCACCTCCAGAGTAGGTGGCTAGAGGTGGTAGGGGACTATTGAGGTGGATGTGTGTGAGAGACTGAGAGAGTGTAGTGGATTATCATAGAATGTACACTCCTTCTTAGGTGGACCAATGGTTGCCCATGGGTGAACTCATCCTCTCTTGGCCAAAGGCTGAACCCAACAACCTTGGGTTAGGTTGGGTCAGTGCTCATCTATCCAAGAAGGGCTACCAATGAGTGGAGAGGCGGAGAACCTTTCTAAATGGGATTTTGTCCCATTTGGAGGGCTTGATCAATGGGTTTGATCCAACTCAAGTTCACCATGGGTTGGGTCCACTTGGGCAGGCCCATGATAACCCAAGGATGAGTCATGCCAAGTTTAACTAGGTTTAGACTTGATTTGGTTGAGCTTAGCTCAATTTGATTCATGTAGGTCAAATTGATTCAATTGGGCTAAGTTGACTATTTTGACCAAATTATGTCAAAGAGGGAGTTTGGTTAAGTTTAATTGGTCATTTGGAATGAGTTAATGCAATTGATTTGATTTAATTTGGGTTTGATTTGGATTTGGTTTATATGATTTGATTTAGGTCAAATGGGTCATGTTGACCAATTTGACCAAATTGGTCAAATTTATTTGAGCATGGGTTAGGTCTATGCTTGATTGATAATTAGTGATTGAATGGAAGAGTTGATTTGAATTGGTTTGGATTAGGGAGTGATTTGGTTCAATTTGACCTTTTAGGTCAAATTGGGCTAAGTAGGTCAATTGGGTTGGGTTGACCAAATTGGGTCCAATTAAAGGTTGGATCTTGTCCAACATCCAATTGGTGATTGATTAGAAGCATTGATTTCAACCAATATGGTTTATGATTTGATTTGGCCTTTTAGGTCACTTTGGGTTAAGTGCTTTAGTCAAGTCAATTTAGACCAACTGAGGCTATGGATGGTTGGAATATATTCAATGATGAAATTGAATTTGATTGGTGGCTTTGACTATAATTGATTTGGATTTGATTGGGCTTTGGATCATTTATGATTTGGATTTGATTGGGCTAACTTGGGTTAATTAAGTCTAATTGATTTAATTGGCTTGATTGCAAGTGTCAGAATAGTTTGAAATAATTTATTGGATAATTAAAATGATTGAGAGTTGATTTTGGTTTGCTTGGATTGGTTCGAATAGAGTTATAATATTGAAGTGGGTTAACTTGGGTTAAGATTCAAATTAATTTAGCTTGGTGCTTGGATTGGAAACCACATTCAATCAAGGTCAATTAATTAGCTTGGGGTTGAGGTTTCAATCATTTGGTTTAGGTTTAAATGAATTAATGGGTATGACTGTTAGTTTCAGCTTTAAAGTAGGTGAAGGCCACTTGTCCTAAGGTAAGATCTAGACCTAGGGTCATGCCCTACAACTACAAGTCTATAGGCCTAGGTTTAGTGTCCCCTTAACTACTAGAAGTATCCTAGCAATAAGGAAACCTAAGTACCTAGAAGAATCCTAAACCTAGGATGGGAGTGACAAATCCTTACTCCAAAAGTGAGGTCAACATCGGGTACTACTATATACCCTGAATAAAAAGAAAAATGAGCGTAGCTCTCTGTGTAGGGTCGACTTAGAACTACAAGTTTAATCTATGTGGGTCTTCACTAACTTCAAAATCATCGCCTTCTATAGGGACTTCCTTAGGCTCAATAGGGGACCACTAACTGGTATAATCAGCTCCTATTAATCAAAAACCCATAAATCCTAACCAAAATCTAAGATCAAATTATATTTTAAAATTTTCAAAAATAAAATCTTAAACCCTACAAAATAATTATTAGAAAAATACACAACACACCAGCATATTATATCATAAACATATGGGATTAGCACTAGAGATTGCCAAGCCCAATATTATAGTAATCCCATTATGCATAAGCCTCGCAAAAAAATAGTGTTAGTCTAAACATATCAACATTTGAGCAAATAAACCTAGTTATCCAATCTAAAATAGTACACCATAAAATACTAAAAATAACTCATCATAAAAAATTTATCATCCTAACTTAAGTCTAAGGTCAGTGGGCTAGTGTGGCAGGGTGCACTAAGCCTTTTTAAGTTCAAGTTTCAATTTAATCTTGAGATTTGTTAAATTTACTGTAAGGTGGTTTCAACTTTAAGTGATTTATTTGATTTCAAGTTTTATTTCTAATTTTATTTTATTTTTATGTTAAAGTTAAATTTAGGTTTTAAAGAATGGAGAAGAGAATGGATTTGGTTGAGGTAAAATATATTTTAATCAACATCCTGATTCTAAAGTGATTCTTCCATCGAAGGATGAAAAACTATCCTAGAACTTAAGTTTTCTAAGCTTAATGTATTTTAATAGAGTTTTAATTAAATTTTGATTTGATTTTTGATTTCATTTTACTATTCATAATTTTATTTTATAGGTACAATGTCATTATTAAACCTAGTGATTCAAGGTATCGAACTTCTTTAAGACCAAGAGTAGGACCTCACATGTCCAAACTATATACCATGTGATTACTTATTATGAAAAGTTTTGATTTAATATTTATGTTTGATTAATGATTCATGTTAAGTTTGTTATGATTACTTAATTTTTTAAGTAAATTAAGTTTTTATTATTAAATTTTAGTTTGATTGTTACACTTTATTTTCTTAGGTTCATTTTAATGTAAAGTTCAATTAATCTTTAATCTTTTCATTTAAGTTATTATAACAATTTAATAAATTTATTGAATTTTAATGATTTATGTTGTAATTTGATTAAGTTAGTTTCATTATTATTTGAATATACTGATTTCATGTTTTCATTAGATTTGATTAGGTTTAAGTTGATTAATATTTCTTCATTGATATATGATTTAATTAATATTTAATTTGGATTTTAGAATTTTAGATTTGATTCAATTATGTTGAATTTAGTTACAAGGCTATTTTTATAATTTTGACTTTATTATTAAATTAGATTTCATATGATTAAGGTTTATTCTTTTTTATAGTTTAAATTATTTTAGCTTGGAAAACTTATAGAAATGAGTTATTTAAGTCATCAAACCTAGATTGAGTCATTTTAGGTTCCTAAGACATGTTGAATTTGCATATTAAGACTAATTTCATTAATTATCCATTTATTCAATTTAATTTATTTAAACATTTATTAATTCTTAAATGTGTAAATTCAAGTTTTATAAACTCCAGAGGTTTGAAGAAATTTTTTTTAATCCTCTAATGTTATTAAGAGTGTTTTAAATTGATTTTGTTCATTGTCATAATTTCTAGGATTTATTTATTTATTATTTATTTTAAGTTATCCTAGAATTTCAAAAATTCACAACTTTTGATCCAAAATTATTTTAAATTGAAATTTTTACGACATAATGGCTTTTATGTTAATTTCATTTACCTAAAATTCAATTTCAATCACAGATATATTCTAAGACTAATTAAAATTTTAGTATTTTCAATAAATCATAAATTAAGCCCAAAATATCTAGTAATATTTAGGGATTTTAATTTTATAAGATTCTCCTCTAAATTATGAATCCAAAGCGGGTTTATTTAAACATTTTAGATTATTAGTTGATTTATTATGATTTATTGAAGTTCAACCTAATTAAATAAATTATTTAATTCAATTAATCCCTAATTAAGAGATCTTCTAGGTTTTCTTTTTTTCAGAAGAATTTGATATATTTTCTTAAGTTCTTTGATATCACTTAAGATGTTTTGAATATTTTTATATTTTTTTAAATTTTTTATTTTTAAATTAATTATTTTGATTTATTTTGATATTTAGATTTAGAAATTTTATATCTATTGATTCAGTTAATTTTGACCTTTGAAATTTTTATCTAAGGTGTCTTTTGACTTCAATTTCATTCTTTGAAAGTTTCAAATCGAGTTATTATTAAGTATAATTAATGTTTGAATACTTTCATTAATTTCAAAATTAAGTCAAAATTATACATAACAAATTAGATCTTTTAATTTTCTTGATTCTCTGGAATATAAATCCAAAGTGGGTTCATTTATATTCTTAGGATTTTGGTTGGTTTATTATAATTATTTAAAGTTTTGATCATTTTTAACTTATTTAATTATATTTAATTTTGATTTAGGGATTTTAAAATAATGGGTTTAAGAATGGTTTAAAATCATATATGATTCTTTGATGTCTAAGATGATGTTTTAAAATGATTCTAATAGTTCGCATTAATTTTCATAATTTATCAATTTTTATTTTCTAAAATAGAAACCTAAGACATTTAAATTTTGTAACTCCTAATCTAATCATTTAAAATTCATGAAATTTTTATCTGAGGTGTATCTCAACTTTAATTTCATACTCCCAAAGTTTCAAATTAACTAGCCCACTAGGTTAAGAGTAATTAGGATTTATTAATTTTTATAAAAACTCTAATTAACCCAAAAATATCGCCTAAAAATTGAGGTTTTAGGTTTAATGGATTCTTCTAACTGAGATGAATCCATAAAGCCCTTGTTTTCTTCTTCTTTTTTATTAAGTTATTTAAATTTTATGAATTTTTAAAGTTTTGAATATTTTCTATATTTTTTCTCGGAAAACTTGAATTTCTCACTTAACCCAGTAAGCATTGATGTGGTGTTGATTGGGTGCTACTTTATGCATGGCAATGCATGGTTGGGATAGTTGGATCCATGTGGATCAACTTACAAACGAAAGGGCAGCTTTGCATCAAGACAATTCAAAGCCATCCCTACTAATATAGGTGTTTAAATCAAATTTGTGCTTCTAAATCATGGCCATCCATTCCAAAAAAAGAATATATGGCAATGATTTTGTCCCTAACTTGTCATAAAATATAGAATCGTTCAACGCTAATTTATCTAGGCGAGACTTGGGAATCTCAATTGCAAATGGATCAAAGATCAATTTGTAATTGATCCCATAATTTCTCACGAGATCAATTTGACTTCAAAAAACACCAAACTAAAATGAAAAGGTGGTCAGAGTTAGGGAGTACCTCATCGACGTTGATCCTTGATAATGCTATCATTTTGAAAAGCTTCACTGGATTAAGACAAAGCTCTAAGAAGAGTTTGGTGGCTTGCCTCCCTCTAGATTGATGTGGAGACCATTGTGCATTCCTACTCACTAAAGCTTCATTGAAGGATGGCTTAGAGAGGTTGGAAGAATGGGGAAGAGTTTGTTTGGGTTTAGTTTTGCCTGGGGAAGGTGTAGGAAGTGTCAAAGGTGGGAATTGAAGCCTCTTCTCTACTCTTTATACTTGTCCAAATGCCTCACCACCATTGGTGAGGTTGAAGGTAACGATTATGGAATTAGGGGCGTGGAATTACTCCTAAAGGTAGTGAGAAGATTAGTGTAAGTGATAAAATGCAATCATTAAGGGAGGAAGAGGTGGTATGGAGGGATTTTGGGTTCCTTGATAAGTTGGCTATGCTTGAGGTCTTTCATGGCCTCCATCTTACTTCTCTATGTCAGCTTACTTATTGTGCTTATTGGTTGACCACCCAAGCCATGACAAGGTGGACTATGGGTTGGATTGGGTTTGGGTCAAATGTTCTAAATTTGAATCATTTGAATTTAGCTTGAATTGGAATGGGTTATGTTAAGTTAATTTTATCAATTAGAATTTAATGATGGATTTTAATTGATGTTTAGTATCCCTTGATTAATTTAAAGTCCAATTGATCCTAGCTATGTAAGGATTTTGACTTGATTTTGGTTATATTGAGCCATTTGATCTAAATGAATCAAATTGAATTTCTTAGTATTTTTGACCATTATAGGATTTGGATTTGTGTTTATTGATGTTTGAATGATTATTTGTGATGATTTTGATCAATTACTTTCATTTGGTTTGAAGAAGATTTTGATTTTAACACTCTTTGACCTCTTTTGACCCAAATGGGTTAAGTTGGATATCAATGAGTCAAATGGAAATTTAGGTATGTTTAAGCTCCAATCATAATTGATACAATCCATCAATCTTAGTAGATGGTGGTCACTTAAAGTATTCCTTATTTTGAATGGCCTCTACAAGTTCAGCCAAGGACCCCTCAAAGGTGTGAATATAGTCGGTCATAAATACCCACCTATTCATGTCGAGTTGGCGCATTTCTAATTTTATGCTTGTGCATCAATGCTTCTTCACACCAAATATGTTGCCTTCTCCCTTTAGCTCATTACTAGAATTGAATCTTATCCTTTGAGAATCACTCTAAGGGTGACCTTTTTGTCAATTCCTTTATGTGAGTCCTTATTGTTGATTGCGAAACTTTATTGTATTCTTTGTCATTCACATGGTTGTTTGACAACTCCAGTAGCACCACCAACATTTTAGGCTATTGAAGCTTAAGAGAGTATCTAAATGGGCCTTCTTTGAGTCCTTGGCCAGTATGGCATGTACAGTTGCAAACTCTAAATCCTTTATCTCTAACATTTTCTTTTATAAGTGAGTAACAAACTTTTTGAAGGATTTTCATGGATCTTATCTTATTTATAGTAGAAAGAGCATATGAACTCTTCAAGGGTTTATAAGCACAAGCAAATTGTGTGAGGAATATTATCTTAAATTTCAAAAAAGAAGTGATGATTCCTAGTAGCAGATGTGAGAATCATCTGAGGATTGATTCCTTGAAAGTAGTGAGGAATAGCCAGCACTTCATTGTGACATCCATGACCAATAGTGATATATTGGATAGAAAATGTGTTATATTGTTAGTATGATTAGTGCAAGCTTTATAAGATTATAAATGTGGAGTCATGAACATCAGTGGGGTGAGCTTCTACAATATTCTTAATGAATCATTTGTTCTCCTCTGGTGACTTCTTCCTCACTTTCTTGATATGACTTGTCATCAATGCTAGGTGTCTCAGATTATTCTCTTTTATGATGCTAAGTTTAGGAAGTCACAAAATTAGAGGACTTTTTATTCTGCTTAGGCTTCAAATTTTATTCTTAACTATCTCCATAGTTGTTTGACTATGTAAGTGATTATATCCTCTATATCCTTCAAATCTTGATGTGTAGTAAACTATTGTGTACTCAATCTCATTGTTGTCGAGATGTCTCATGCTAATGGACCTACTATGTTGGGCACTTGACTCTTTATTCTCATAATCATCTACACTCATCACACCTAATGGGATATTAAATTCCAATATGTGGAGATCTTTTTAGGCATGTAGGAAGTAGGGCTAAACCAGGTGGGACAAAGTGTATAAAAATATAACAAGAAAGTGCAAGGAATATGAGAATTCCACTGAGTCATAGAATAAGAGTAGAAATAGAGGTTAGTGTACAAGAATCTCTCCCTCATTCCCTCTCTCTCTCTCTCTCTCTCTCTCTCTATCTCTCTCTCTCTCTCTCTGAGGAAAAGTAAAATAAATGTAAAAAAAGTTTAAAAAAAGTCCCACCTCCTCAAGAATTCCTCTTTTTTATAGGATAGGATGTAGTCACATAAAAAAAGTACACAATTGCTATGTCAATTACATAACTTGCAAGTAACATATGCCAAGTGAAAAGTTTTGAAGTGTGGTCATCAGTGCTAGTGGGGAAACTTATTTATGAGTGTTAGCTGCATAGTCGCTTATACTTGGGAAAGTCTCTACATATGAGGTGAGTTGCTTGATGTTGGTCTCTTCACTAGGATGCTTTTCATGTTTGCCTGCTTAAAGTGAATCTTTATGGGATTGTGGTGTTTATTTTTGGATGTATGGTGGGGACACCACATAGATCGCATGGGGTACTTATTGAAGTGATCGGGTATAATATTGAGGTATGATGCACTATCTCAGAGATAAAGACGTCACCCTTCAATGGACCTATTCACCTAATAAGGACTCCTAAGGCATGATGGGTCTTCGAATATACCAAATATTTTTCCCCTGCTTTACATGGATGAATAAAGCAGAGTTTATATTAAATCAGGTTCTAAAGTTCTTTATAAAAGCAAGCATCCATAGTTAATTACATCTTAGAGAATAAAATTTCCTAAGAATACTCTTGATTAAAATTAACAATTATCATCTCCAAAGATTTCAAGGTTAGATTATCAAGGAATTGATTATGTTTGAAAAATCAATTGGGAAAGTTCAAGGAGAAGACTTATTTTTGGAATCCAAAAGGAGGAAGCAGGAAAAGCTCATGATACTAGGAAGCCTAGTGAGAATTTTAGTCTACCCTATGATTGGGCTTATATATTTGAAAGTGAAGATATTTATTTATTTGAGTTGAATTTTATTAGATTGTTAAGGCTTGTAATCCATCAACAAAAAGTTGTGGAGATGCTTAAGAGGTGAGGATTTATGCTTGTAGCCTAAGGGAAATAGCTACCTCGAATCCTAAATTTAGGGAGCTTTAGTACTAGCTGAAGCACATCCTAAATCTAAGCGATAAGTGGGCGTGAGGGTTTACCTCCACACGAGAGAATAAATCATCCGACTTCTAGACTTATAATCACCTGGAATGGCCACCAGCTAACTCCTACAATTTTTAAAATTATGTAGTCTGGCCTTATAAATTGCTAGATAGCTAAAGCTATTTTTAAATTTGAAAGAGACTAAAGTACTAAAATCAATCCCTAAGAGACAAGAGCATGAGTGGTATGAGCATATGACTTAATCTATCAATGTAAGAATCTTTCCAAATTTTATTTTATTCTAGACACATCATTTTGACAAAGGCAACATAATTTCTTATTCCTAAATGCATGATGAAGATAGATTATGGGCCAAATCAACTAGAAGAAGGTGTTCTCCATTACAAGGGATGCCCTCACAGGTCAAACATTCCCCTATGGTGCAAGGATGGAGATCCTTCATGTTCAAGAGAGAAATAATATGCATAAATGATGTGAAACATACAACCATGTAGCTAAGGGATTGCTAAATATTTTAATTATCTTGATTTATGTCCTAAGCTTTATGGTGAAGTTATGAGTTCTCTAAAATTTAACTATGAGTGATTAGTTGGATAGAAAATTTATTTTTATCCTAAGAGGCTAATTGCATCCAGGCTACACATTAAAGCATCAATCATTAAGAAACTATGAAAAGCATGTCATTTATAATGCACAATCTAAACAAATCATCAATCAATTTTATAACTATCATGAAAGAATAAGAGGCTGGTGGGGTTAGGTACCGTCGTACAACTCAAAAAAGAAAATATTCGTAGCCGAGTTCTACCCTTATACAACCCGAAATATAAAAGAATAATTATAAGTTTATTAAATGCTATGGGGTCTTCATTCTTTATTCTTCTATTTCCTCAATTTGATTCTTACTTCTTTAATTTGAATGTGCTTCCTTTAAAGGCATCAAAGGCCACTGCTCATCCTAATCCCCCATAGCACTAATCATAATTCCTATTGCAAAATTCCATTGAAAATAGGGAAAGTGAATCTAACTACACCTACAAAATAGAGGTTAGCTAAACACACATACAATCCTAAGCAATTATATGTATGATTTGGACTTAGCAACCCACACATGAGTAACCAAGCCCACCAGTCCTACTTAGATTATGCTTAGGCATTTAAGAACCATACAAAGATAGCATTTATATTTATTTTGAACATCTTCTTAAGAACAATCCTCTGTAGAAAATATGATTAGGCTAAGAACGACCTAGCATCCAGCCTACGAAGCATACACCCTAACATCTAGTCCAAAATAATACATCACAAAATAAAATATTCACTAAATCATGCACCATCCTAACTTAGGACTAGAAGTGATGACTTAATTCTGATGTGTGTGTTAAGGATTATGTTGTATGTCTTACTAAGCATTAGAGTTATATCTTTCTAAGTGTGGGGAGATTTAATTTAACATGAAATGTTGGTTTTACTTCAAGTTGTTTAATTGATTTGAGAATTTTTAATTTGTGTTTTCTTTGTTTCATATGATATATACTTAATAACTAAGTGTTATAAAGAGAAGGAAGAGGATTACCCTCTTTAATCCTTACTTTAAGCCACTTTCTAAAGTATATTAATTTGATTTAGTTCTCTTTAGTGAATGGCTTATTATACATTTTTAAATTAATCTTAAGTTTAGGCTCACTTTGAATAACTCTATTCAATATGAAAGGCATCTTAAGATTAATCTAATTGAATTACTACCACATGATGTATATCAAACAATTCCCTTACATCACATGTAACATGCATATGATTCAATCCTAAGTGTATCTATACATGCAACATGTTTTAGCACACTTAAATGATGAATATAGATGTGTATATTCAAAGTATATATTCTTTCATTTGATTAAATTATTTAATCATATTAATTTAAAGCTCTATCCAAATTCTTATACAAAAATACATAAGGATGAAGTTAAATAGGTATGTTCCATTGTTAAACAAGGGAAGTGAGGTAATCAAATGAGCTCCTTAGGGCTACTTAAAGCCTCGTATTCCTGGGATGTCCAGACTATATACCCATTTGCATTCAAACATATGTAAGTTTGTACATATGAACATGAGAAAGAGAACTCCAAATCACATAATTAGATAATTCAATCATTCAAATGACTATGAATGCATGTATTTTTCAAAAAGAGGATCATCATTCTCTAATTAAATACACACATACATATATAAAAGACATAAATAGGTACATGCCTTTGTTAACCAAAGAAGTGAGGTAATCAAATGACCTCATTGGGACTACTTAAAGCCTCGTATTCTAGGAATGTCCATACTATATACCCATTTTTCTTAAATACATACATATGTATTCATAATTAAGAGGAAGAGAACTATACGAAGATTGTATTTTCTTTAATTGAATCATTTATCTATATGATTAAAAGCTTTATCTAAATTTTAATGTTATAATATATAAGAATGAAATCAAATGGGTATGTGCTATTGTTAAACCAGGGAAGTGAGGTAATCAAATGACCCTCTTGGGGCTACTTAAAGCCTCGTATTCCCAAGATATCCAAACTATATATCCATTACCATTCAAACTAATATAAACCAACATATGAATAAAGAAAAGAGGATTTAACGTCCATATACTTAAGCTATAAACACATACACTTCTTATGTATTTAACACTAACATTACTACATATTTTCATTCATTTGTAAACTTTTGAAAAAATACATTTGAATTTAATAGTGATAGTAGCCACACATATCATAAATTAATCCAACATATGCAAGCTTACATAAAGAAAAATCATTTGATTTAATTAGGTTTAAAAAGATGAATGCATGATTTCAAATGATATACAATATCTAACATGATTGAAGGGAATAAATAAACACAAACACATAATTTCATTCAATTAAGTTTATTCCTAAGAACAATCATATCAAATAAAATTGTTTAAAGTAAACCAAGGCTTCTTTATGCCATTTTTAATTTTATATTTTGATTTGGTTTAAGGATATGAGGAAAAGGTTTGTTGATCCTAACCCATCCCCATGTTTGTTAATTGACTTAATTTAATTAAATGTACTTAAGTTGATTTTATGAGTTAATTAGATTATAATATGCATTAAATACATTAATTAACTCTTTCTTATGTTACTTAATATAATTATCCAAATAATGATGAGCCAACATGATATGCATATGAATTGAGAATTAAATTAGCAATGATCTTAAGAAATAAAGATGGCCTAATGCAGTTGGCACATAATTAATGGTTAATTAAGGAACTTAATTAAGTACTCTTATGGTTTTCCCACACATGTGGGTTAACCATGATTTCCTTAAATATCTTTAGGTTATTAAACTCCTAAAGATCTACCCATGATTTGATTAATTAGGTTCTTATATGAAAATGATTTCAATTTAATTAATTAAGTGATGTAATTAATTTGTTAAACCTTAATTAATTTCATTTTTAAAAAAGTGAGATGAACTTAAGGGAAAAGGTTAGGAAAGAGGTCCCATCCCTATTCCTTAGTTCATTTACTATTAAGCAATGATTAATAAATTTAATTAACCAATTTATTACTATTCATGGGATTAATTAATCATTAATTATATTTAAAGAGTAATTAGAGTTTAATAAGTTAATTTTTCTAATTAAGTGAGCAACAAATCTCAAGAAAATCATGGGAGGCAAAGGTCATCCCATTAAATTAACTCACAAAATTTGAGAATAATTGCTCTAGTAATTAAGGAGTTATTAAGCTACTTAATTTTGTAATTAAACCTTAATTAAATGTTAATTACTGTTCAAAATTAATTAGAATTATTTTTTATTAATTCTCCTATTTATTTACATTTTTATAATTTTTTTATGATTTGTTATGATTTTTAGAAGTTTTATCCATTTAAAATGATTAATTAAGCCTAATTAAAGTCTAATCCTGTCAGCGCCACATGGCGCGCTTTTCACATGGCATCGCGGGATTAGCTACTTAAAATTATCTGACTCAGTGCTTATGTGGCATTAACGAGATGCATTTTCGTTCACCATCTGATCTAAGATCAGATGGCTATGATCAATTCCATGGCGCATTAGGATAATATCATATTAAACTAACATATCTAATCACTACCGTCTATTCTAATCACACTGAACAGATGGTGCGTGATCTACCATCCTGTGAGTGATGAGAGATAATGTTCATCCACCACTATTTGCTTGATCCGAGCTTACCTGAGCTCGAATCAACTCCAAAAGGATTCCACACCTTTATGATGTCGATCAGAGGGGATCCAATAATCAAGATCGCATGGCATGCAATTTTTCTTCAAAAAGCTCCAACCCATTTTGGCCAAAAGCTTAGTCTTGAAAGCATACCTCATCAGAGCTCAAGATCGACAGTGCAAATGATTGAGGAAGCTTTGTCTAGTGGAGACAAAGCCTTACTAATTGACATGAGCTTTGATTCCTTATCGTTTCCTCAGAAAACCAACACCCAAAGCTTGGGAAGCTGGCATTAATCGAAGTATACCCTGCGGTGGTCGGGAAGCTTGAGAGAAGATTTGTTCTTGCTCAACGAGCCCTAGGGAAGGTGTATACAAAGTTAATTTGACTTTGGTGGAGTTTGGACCAAATGGGATCAAAGGACAAATTGCCCTATTTTGACTTGAAGGAAATCGGCAATGGGGATATTTGGGGGCTTTGGGAAGGCTCTAGAAAACTCTCTTGAGGATGTTAGGGCTCTCACTAAGGTCTCTCTAAGCTAACCTCTTGATTTTGATTGAAATGAGGGGGTTATACCCCCTCATTCCAAAGATCACACGGCTCAGTTTGATTTGGAGCTTTATGGATGTCCAACCTAGTGGTGGCTAAGGATGATAGGGAATCATCATAGGTGGCTCGATTTGGTTGGCCAAAGCTTGGAAGGTGGCTACCAATAGGGATTAGTGAGTGTTCTTGGGTTTCCATGTGCACCAATGGGGGAGGTGAGGTAATTTCACCTCCCCTTGGGTCATGGCCAATCTAACCACCCTTGGGTCAGGTTGAAGGTGTTCTAGGTGCCTATGTGGACCAATAGAAGAGTGCCAAGTGGCCAAGGAGTGGGATTGACCATTTACATGGGTGATTTGTCTCATATGATACCCTTGGCCCAAGGGTATCATGGTCATTTGACATTGGATATGATTTGGGCAGATTTAAAATGATCCAAAAGTGGGTTAGCCCAAATTTCAAGTCAATTAGAGTTGATTTGGTTTGATTTGGCTCAATTTGACTCAAATGGTCCAAATTAGTTAGGTTGGGTCAAGTTGACCAATTAGTCAAATTGGGTCAAACCAATGGTTGGGTCAAGTTCATATGATCATTTGGGATGTGTTGGTGTCATTGGTTTGGTTTAGTTTGCTTTGGATTTGATTTTGACTTATATGGGTTCATATGCATCAAATGGATCAAGTTGACCAATTTAGTCAAATTGGCCAAACAAGCTTGGCTCATGGTTTTGTTTGGGTTTGGTTGATCATTTAGGGTATGTTGTAGGCTTTTGTTTCAATTCATTGAGATTTGATTTTGATCTAGGCCAAATTGATCCTTTAGGTCAATTTGGGCTAAATAGGTCAATTGGGGTCAATTGGTCAAATTGGGTTCAATTGGGGCTTTGGTCAAGTTCAGTAATCAATTTGGAATGAACTTGAGCCATTGATTGTAATCAATTTAGTTTATATCATGATTTGACCTAATTTGGCCCTTTAGGTCAATTTGGGTCAACTAGGGTCAAGAGGGTCAATTGGGTTTGGTTTGGCTCAATTGAGGGTCAAGTCATTTTCAAATATTAATTTTGGGTTGGTATGAATTAATAGTTTCAAGAGATTTGTCTTAGGTTGTAATTTTGCTAGTTTGGGTTCATATGGGTTAAGAGTGTTGACTTGGTCAAATGACCAAGTTGATTTGGTTTGACCTAATTTGTGATAATTGATCAACTTAGGGTGATCAGTAATCATGGGAGGTCTTGGTGGGCTTGGTTCAATCCAATTTCGGTAGGATTGGAACTTGGCTCAAATGGGTCAAATTGGCCACTTTGGGTCAAGTGGACCAGTTGGATTTAGTTGGTTGATTTTAGGTTGTGTTGAGCTTAGCTGAGTTTATATATGGATTTGGGATCAATATATAAATTCAATTGCAATTGATTTGGGCTTGGATGAGTTTTGGTTCATTTGGATATTTCAAGTCAAGATGGTTAAGTTGGGTTTGACTTGGGTTCATTTTGGTTTGGTTTGATGATTGTAAATTTCATTTATATTTATGAACATGATTGAAGGTATGATTGATTCATTAGAAAATCAATTGACTTTGGCTTGATTTGGATGAGATTTTAACTAAGCTCATGAAATTGGCTCAAAGGGTTTAGAAAGGATTTGATTTAGTTTGATTTAATTTTGATGATTTAAATGTATATTTCATTTATATTTGTGAAGATGATTGACGATATGATTGATTTATTAGAAAATCAACTCACTTGGTTTTGATTTAAAAGCAAATTTATCTAAGCTCATGAAGGTAGGCCACATGACTTAGATTTGGATTGGGTTTGATTTGTTTTTGATCAAGGTTATTTGAATGTAGATTTGATTTATATTTGGGAAGATAATTGAAGAAATTATTGATCTATAATAAAATCAATTGAGTTTGGATTGATTTAATGGGGTTTTGACTAAGTCCATGGAATTAGATCACATGGTATTTGAATTTGATTGTTGATTTGGTAAATTGATTGGAGGGTTGAATTGATCTTTGAGAAAATCAATTGAATTTGAATGAATTTGAATTATATCCATATATGTATAACATTGCCAAGTAGATGCACCAAATCCTGAATCTTTTGAACATTTCTTAGTGATTATAATATGCCCGAAGCATTTGGATGTTATTCAATATGTGAGTCTAAATTTTTATTTTGATTTTCATCATAGATAATTTAAAATTTTATTAAAATAATAGCTTTTAATCTTGAATTGATATCACTTAAATCAATGTGTTTTCAATGTACTATTATAATGTTAGTTTACATCCCCTATCAAGTATTAGTTAACACTTTTAATACATGATCAACAGTGTGATTCATCTAGTAGGCTTTTTCCCACTCAATTGGAGGTAATAAGCCATACACACCATAGCTTTATATTCTTAAGGTTGATTAATACCTCATAAACATTCTAAGACCCACATTAAGCATCTCTTTCACAATGTAATTATGTTGTAAACCCCTAAATTTAAAACTAGGTTCTTGGAATTTATCATAATGTGACATTATAAGTATTCTCTTATGGGAAATACCTCATAGATATTATAACTCTACATTTTCTTAGAGGAATCTTAAGATATATAGATGCTCAAATCTTAAAATTTTTGAACATATTTCATTTGGCAATTGCATAGTCTTAAGTTTACAATGCTTAATGCACCATTAATCATTTAAGGTTATAAGCCCTTAACATTTTCCTTCTTAAGTTTACATCATCATATAGGTGTGTAGATTTGTAGTAGCATAATATATAAACAAGATATTTTATAAAAATAGATAAAAGGTATTGAATTATATTCAATTCCTTAGCTAATCTTGTAAATATATGTTTATTTATGAGTATTTCATTAGGTTAATGAATAAAAGATGATTGTGGGTTATTTATTCATATAAAGAGAAGTATTTACCATGATTAATTACTCTTACTAACACCTTAATAATATATTCGCAATTAGTGAAGGCATAAACATTGAATTATATGTCTATTATTTTTGAGATTTTCAAAGAAAAGAATTATGGTTTAGCTATAATTATTGCAATAGGGCCACTAATATATTGAATGCCAGTCTACAAGATTGAAGGTGAATCATTGTAACTAAGCTAGATAATGGTCTAATATATGAATGTCTATATGATAATTATTGTTGAACCACTGAAGACTCTGGAAGAAGTACAATGGGTTCAAATGGTTAGAGATAAAAGAGAGAGAGAGAGAGAGAGAGAGATTAAAAAAAAGATAGAAATAGACTTAATCTGGATCTCGTAGATCCATCATTTTAAGTTATCAAGCTTATAGTTATTGGGATGGAAGTCAACCCAACCGGTGGTGCTCACAACAACCATGAGTTACATTATTAAGGGTTAACCTCATGACCTAGAGCATTGAAAGAAAAAGGGAATCTTCAATAGGAGTGTTTTAAGAGAAGCTTAGAAGATGTAGGACTTACAATCTTTACATAGGTCAAGATCTGTCCATAGGAAGAAAGTGATATATAATATTCTGGTCATATGACTAGAATATTTAGACCAAACTTACAAACCTATCTAAGTCAGACTATTGCTACTCAATGTGCTAAGACTCTCCTAGTCTCCATTTAAAACCATGTACACCTCAAGGTATATCTTAAAAGGGTAATGCATGATATGCAAGTTATATATTATTAAGTGATTTCTAATGCATGATTAGGTTGAGGCTATGTTATGATAAGTGCTAGCAGCTAATGATGGAAAGGCTCAATCATATACCTCCTCCAGAAGATAAAAGAAGAGGCAAGGTATTTCAATTTAAAAAAAAAAGTTAGACATAGAAGGCATTAATTTTAATATTTAAAAGTTATCGTAATTATTTTAAAATTATTTCAAATTTATTAAAATTGGAAAAAAAATATAATTTTTTATTCAAGAAGCCTATCATAGTATACAAATCCCATACAAACACATTAAATAAATAAAAGGAAAAGAACAGATCAAAGTAATCAATGAATCAAACAATCACTATGTTGTGATGGTTATAAAAGAATGAAGGTAAATAGCCCACTATGATTGGGCAACCTGCTAATACATACCTAGTTTAAAATGTGCAAAAGAGTGGCTGAGTTTCATTCATAAATATACACTTGAACAAATTTAGATAAATAAAATATAAATTAAGTGTTCCTTTATTATGAGTCCTTCATCTAGGTCAACATACATGTTCATTCTTTAAGATACAATGTCTCCAGGTACTAAGTTAAAGAACTTAGTTTATATTTTATTTTCACATCATGAATTTTTAAAAGTTTTGTAATAAATAAAACTCTTAATCTAATTGGAGCCATCATGGCATAATAGAATCAACATGAAACATTCATATCATAAGGTAAATATCATACAATTATTATTTTGATGCATAACCCCCTTAACATTGGTCATATGTCCTTCAAAAAAATTATATTTCTAATCTGATTGTAATATAATAGCAAAGAGCCACAAAACATTTTAATTTTGACAACTAATGAAAGTAAGAGAATTCTAGCCATGCTCTTGCAAAATCATCCCGGATAGCCAAAAAGATAGCATGAACAAAGTGACTGTGGTGTTTATTTTTGGATATGGGGACAGATTGTAGGGGTGTAAAGGTGATTGGGTATGACATTGAGGTATCATGTACTATCTCAAAAGATAGATACATCACCTTTCCATGGACAAAATCTCTTAATAAGGACTCCTAAAGCATGATGGGTCTTCAAATATACCAGAGATTTTTCCCCTACTTTACATGAATGAATAAAGCAGGGTTTATAATAAACTAGGTTCTTAAGTTCCCTATGGAGGAAAACCTCCATAGTTAATTACATCCTAGGGAATGAAATTCTTTAAGAATACTCTTGATTAAAGCAGACAATTATCATCCCCAAAGATTTCAAGGTTAGAATATCAAAGGATTGGTTATGTTTGGAAAATTAATTGGGAAAGTTCAAGGAGAAGACTTATTTTTGGAATTCAAAGGGAGGAAGTAGGAAATGCTCATGATACTAGGAGGCTTAGTGAACATTCCAATCTTTTATATGATTGGGCTTTATGTATTTGAAAGTGAAGAGATTTATTTATTTGAGTTGAATTTTTTTAGATTACTAGGGCTTATAATCTGCCAATACAAGGTTGTGGAAATACCTAAGAGGTGAGAATTTGTGCTTGTAGCTCAAAAAAAAATAGCTGCCTCGGATCCTATATCTAGGGAGCTTTAGTGCGTGCTAAAGTAAGACCTAAATCTAAGCGATAGCTGGACGTAAGGGTTTATCTCCATAAGAGAGAATAAACCATCGACTTACAATCGAATTGGCTAATTAACTCCTCCTATGATTTTAAATTATGTAGTGTTGTCCTATGAATTGTGAGATAGCTAGGGTAGTTATTTAATCAAAAAGAGACTAAAGTCCTAAATCCACTCCCTAAGAGACTAGAGCATGAGTGGTATGAGCATAAGACTTAATCTATAAATATAAAAGCTTTTCAAATTTTATTTCATTATTGACACATCATTTAGACTAAGACTCTGGAATTTTATATGCCTAAATGCATGATAACGTAGATTACTGGCCAAATCAAAAGAGAGAGGGTGAAGCTCCATCGTCAGGGGTTGCTCTCATAGGTCAAGCAGCCCTAATTGTGTAAGGACGGAGGCCCTCATTTTGTACAAGTGACTCAAGATGATATACATGATGTGAGAAATATAATCATACAGCTAAGGGGTTGCTAGATCTTTTAATGATCTTATTTATGTCCTAAGTTTTACGATGAGATTACGAGTTGTTTAAAATTTAGTTATGAGTGATTAGTTGGTTAGAAAATTTATTTTATCCTAAGAGCCTATCGCATCGAGGTCACACATTAAAGCATCAATCATAAGAAATTATGAAAAAATATTCCATTTCTAATGTACAATTTAAACAAATCACCAATCAATTTTAAAACTACCGTAAAAGAATAAGAGGCGGTGTGTGTACCATTACAACTCAAAAGAAAAAATGGGGCGAGCTCATACCCAACAATATGAAAGAATAACTACAATTAGAATGAAAGGGGTCTTCATTCTTCATTCTTTCATCTTCCTCCTTCTTTGATCGGGATGTGCTTGCTTCAAAGGCATCACAAGACACCCCAGGACAAAGCCTTCTAGTCACTGCTCATCCTAATCCCCCATAGCACTAATCCTAATTCCTATTACAAAATTACATTCATATAGGAAAAAGTAAATCTAACTACACCTATAAAATAGATATTAGCTAAACATACATACAATCCCAAGCAGTTATAAGTATAATTTTGGCTAAGCACCCTACACATGAGTAACCAAGCCCACTTGTCCTAACTTGGATTATGTTTAGAGGTTTAAGTAGCCTGCAAATAAAGTATTTATATTTATTTTTAAGCATCCCCTTAAGCACAATCCCCTACAAAATATATGATTAGGCTAAGAGCATCCTAACATCTAGTCTACAAAGCATACACCCTAACATCCAGTCTAAAATAATACATCATAGAATAAAACATACATCACATCATACACCGTTCTAACATAGAGCTAGAAGTGGTGACTTAATTCTGATGTGTGTTAAGATTTTGTGTGGTGTGTCTTAACTAAGCATTCGAGTTTTGATTATCTAAATTTGAAAGTTGTTCAAGTCAACATGATGGTAGGTTTCATTTGAAGTTGTTTAATTGATTTGTGAATTTTAATTTATATTTTATTTTATTTCATATGATTTACACTTAACAACTAAGTGTTATAAAGAGAAGGAAGAGGATTACCCTCTTTCATCCCTACCTTAAGCCACTTTCTAAAGCATATTGATTTGATTTAATTCTATTTAATGACTGGCTTATTAAATGATTTTTAATTAATCCTAAGTTTAGGTTCACTTTAAATGATCTTATCCAATATAAAAGGCTTGTTAAGGTTAATATAATTGAATTACTATCACATGATAAATATTAAATCATTCCTTTCCACCAAATGCAACATGCATATGATCCAATCCTAAGTGTATCTATACATACAACAAGTTTTAGCACACTTGAATGATGAATGTATGTATATGTTTGAAGTTCATGTTTTCATTTTGATTGAATTATATGAACATATAAATTAAAGCTCTATCCAAATTCTAATACCAAAATACATAAGGATGGAATCACATAAGTGTGTGTCATTGTTAACCAGGGAAGTGAGTAATCAAATGACATCCTTGGGCCTAGTTAAAACCTCATATTCTCAAGATGTATAGACTATATACTTATTAACATTCCAAATATATGTAAATCTATACATAAATAAGGAAAAGAGAGCACTAATCTATGCATAACACATGCTAATAACTTAGGTGAACATGAATGCATGCATCTTTAGTAACAAAAAGGGGAACTTCATCTTTTAATTAAGTACATGTACACATGTATTAAATATGTGAGCAAGAATGTGCCGTTATTAACTAGAGAAGTGAGGTAATCAAATGACCTCATTGGGGCTAACTAAAGCCTCGTATTCTTGGGATGTCTAGACTAAACACTTGCTATCTTAAATACATATGAATGTATACACAACTATAAAGATGAAAACCATGCAAAGATTATACTTTCTTTAATTAAATCATTTAGGCATATGAATTAAAGCTCTATCTAAATCCTAATATCAAAAAACATAAGAATGAAACCAAATGAGTACAAGCAATTGTTAAACTAGGAAAGTGAGGTAATCAAATGACCTCCTTGGGGATAGATAAAGCCTCGTATTCTGGATGTCCATATATATTATTATTCAAACTCATGTAAATATATATGAATTATAAGAAAGAGAGTTTTATTTAATATGCTTAAGCTATAAACACATGCAAATCCTATGTATATTCATAACTATCAACACTCTAAGTATTATAATTGATTTATAAGCTTTGGAAAATAGTTTTGAACTTATTAGAGATAATAGCCACACATATATTTAAGTTAATCTAACACATGCAAGCTTACATAAAGGAAATTTATTTGATTTATTTCAATTTTGAAAGCATTAGTACATGAATTCAAATGGCATACAACATTTAATGTACTAGGAAAGAAATAACTAAAAATAACCACATGATTTTATTCAATCAAACTAATCTCTAAGGACAATCATATAAAATGAAGTCATTTAAGGAAAACCAAAGTTCATTATTGATTATGATTTAAGATTTTAATCGAACTTAAAGAGGAGAAGAATTACTTGTTGTTTTAATCCCATTCCCACATTAGTAGTTTGATTTGGTTTAAGAAAAGGTAATTAAGTGGATTTTATGATTTAATTAAGTTGGATCTTTAATTAAATCAATTAATTACCCTTACTTGCTTCTTTAATTTGATTAACCACTTAATTATGAGCCACAAATGATATGAACATGTGAGGCAATAAAATTGCAATGCTTCTACAAGGACCTAATGTAAATGGCTCATGATTAAGAGTTAATTAAATCAAAGAACCTAATTAAGTACTTTTATGATTTTCCCACACTTATGGGTTAATCAAAATTTTTTTAAAGGATCATTATGTTCTTAAACACATAAAGAGGAACCCTTAATTTCATTGATAATTATCAAATGTGATTATGATTTTATTTTGATTAATTAATCCAATTTAATTAACTAATTAATCCTTAATTAATGTCATTTTAATTAGTTTTTCTTTAAAGAAAAATGGACTTAAGAAAAGAGGTTAGGAGGGAAGTCCTAACCGCATTCCCCTTGCCCATTCACTGTTCAACAATGATTAGTGTACTCAATTAATTAATTTTTAACATTTATGATGTTAATTAATTAATTAAACTAATTAAGAGAGTGATTAAGAATTAAAAAGTCAATTATCCTAATTAATTAAGCAATGAATCCCAAGAAAATTATGGGAGGTAGAGGTCAACCTATTAAACTAACACACAAAGTTTAAGATTAATTAATCAAGTAATTAATGGGTAATTAAGCTAATTAAGTTTGTAATTAAACCCTAATTAAGTCTTAATTACTATTCAAAATTAATTGGAATTAATTTTAATCAAATATCCTCTATTTTCTCTTTATAATAAGTATTTATTTATAATTTTTAGATTTTTCTATAATTTGATATAATTTTTTAAATTTTTAGTCATTAAATCAAATAATTAAGCATAGTTTAAGCCTAATCCCATGTGCCACCGATGTGGCATCGTAATTGGTCACTTAACATTGACTCAACTAATATCTAGCTGAGCACTTTCATCTACATCGTCCGATCTAATAGTTCAAACTCATAGTTCTTAAGGGATTAAAATCGGATAAATCTAACGAATAAATCACAACCGTCTGTTCTGATCACATGGAACGGACAATGCGTGATTCATCATCTCCTGAGTGTTGTCGTCTCCCAAGCGATGATAGATGAACATCGTCTTCCTTTCATTGCTCAATTAGAGCTCAACATTAGGCTCTTTCATTTCTCTTCTTTTCTTCTCTCTCTTGATTTCTAGTGAGAAGCTCTAAATCTTGAGGGGTGACCATATCACTCAGGAGGAGTGGGGTGGTGGTAGCAAAAGAGGCTCATGGTGGTGGTGGTGGTGGCTTGGAGGTGAGGCACCACCATGAAGGAGGTGGAGGTGGCCCAAGGCACCAGAAGCTCAAGGGAGGTTTACACCTTGGCTCCTTGGTGAGGATGAAAGCAATGGAAAGCAAGGAGGTGAAGGGGAGCCTCATGTGAAAGACAGGCTCGATTTCCTAAGCGGGGAAGAGGCGGATGGAGCAAATTTAAGCAGCTAGAGGAGGTCGAGAGCGATTCACGGCCATAGAGGTGGAATGCCTCTGATCCAATGGAACATAACTCCATGAGGAGTTAAACACACAGAAGTGCAAAGCAATGGGTGATAACTATGAATTTGCTTACAGATGGCATCAATTCAGGCGAGCCACTGTGACTACTTGTCTTGAGGGGATATGGGATTCCATGCATATGCTATGACCATTATTTGCTCTTTATGGTGAAAAAGATCTGCGACTATGGAGATGAGTCGGAGGTAGGGCATTGATTGTTAATACATGGGAATGGAATTGACATTTGGTTTGATTCGAGCACTTCCATTGAGCGGGCGAGGTGAAAAGGAGCGGCATTGCGAGATTCATTTTGAGGGCAATTGGAGTGCAAATTTGGATCGATTGCAATTGCTGATAGTCCGCCAACCCAGTTCAATGATAGCCGATTGCGGTATGCACCATGTGATCTTAAGAGTTGGTGAGTCGATCGGCTTTGAGGGCAAGGCATCTCTTGCGGTTTTGAGATGGCCGACACCACAGTAGGTAATGCGTGAATGGCAATTGATGTATGACAGAGAATTGGAGGGGGCAAAAGACATATCTCGATTTGAATGACACAACTTTGTTTGTCAAATGCAAGAAAATTTAATTGGCCAAAATTAGATTATGCATGAGGTCTCTCCATCATTGCCCTTGGTGAAGTCAAAGACCATTTATTTCCAATTCAAGGGATCGGTTTTCCCAAGCCACCAACCAAATTTCAGCTCAGGGCAGACATGGCAAGTTCTAGCTTCCCAAAACAAGGCGCCTCTAATACAAGACAAAGTGGGAATACTCTGAACAATGCTTGGCGATAGTGGTCCCACTTGCAAAATTCAGCTTTGAAGAAGTTAAGACAAGGATGGGGTGGGGTGACACACAACCACTCTGCACAACAACATTAAGGGTTGGAGGCGTTGTTGGAAGATTATTAGGCAAAAAACTACCCTTCTACTTCCTCAACATTGACACGAGGCAAATGGAGTCATTGACTTTGAGTTGGTTCTTGTTGGATTGCTTTTTTATACATTTTTAGATTAAAGCTTCTTAGTAATGGAGTGGTTTGTGGCAGCGTCATTCTTGAAGATGGACCCCACCTTCACTCGATTAGCTTTTTGACCACACCTTTATGGATGACTAGACCACTCATATATTGGGATGACAACAACTTAGCTCGAATAGCTTCATTGGTTGGTGACCAATGTGGATGGATAACCAAACAATGCAAAGCACATATGCTAGAATTGTGTCAAAATTGATTTATCAAAGCGACTTCCTCAGAATATGGATCAGCCGCTTTTTTCAAAAGGTTGAATATGAAGGGATTACACAACTTTGTTTTCATTGTGGCAAAGTTGGTCATAAAATTGAAACATGTCCGTAAATGGCCAACTTACATGCTCCTACTAAACCTTCCACCTCCCAACTTCTCCACCAACCCATTTTCCAACTATAACACTTCCAAGACACCTCAAGAGCAAAAAATCATGTATGCGTAAAAGCTTCTACATCAACACAAGCCACTCCTCCATGGATAGAGGGCAGCAACCTCATTCCTCTTCGAACAAAAGAACAATACATAGCTACAAAGAACAACACCAATACGTAATCAAGAACCAACACCCTTCCTATCAAACAAACCAACCAATCCTGTGGTCAGTAGCTCGGCCACACCTCCGAGATTGCACCTTATTGGCACCACAAACCAAAGGAAAGGAAGCGACACGATGCTACAACTCATATTGAGTTGATAAGTCATATGGACCATGGACATTGGTCACAAGGAAGAAGGCTAGGCCTCCCAAAGCGTAAAAAGCAAAGGGGAGTCTTCAAAAGGAAATTGCAACAACAAAACAATTCCGCACAAGGGAGGAAGTGATAACAACCATTCTAAAGACCCCAAAGACTCCACAAATCATGACAGCAGGACCTCATTGCAAACTCACCATGACAAGGGCAAGGGGGAGGCATCCACACCTCATATACAAACAACTTTTGCTGCAACCAAGGAAACTGAAGAAGCCACCACTTTTTTCAAACACAACAAGACTAAGAGTGGACAAAGTCGTGTCTCTAAAGCTCATTTACAGAGGGAGCCAGCTTGGGCCGATCAAAGCAACACCACGAAAACGGAGAAAGAGTGAATTCCATATCGACGAAGGGGGGGAGACCTCCCGAAACGTCCACCCATGACTTCCGTTATAATATGGAATTGTCGGGGAGTCCGTAAGAAGGCCACGGGCAATTATCTCCGAAATTCTTGGAGAGCACCATGCTCTCTTCATAGGCCTTGTAGAAACCAAAGTGGAGGAAGTCACAAGGAAGGAAATTGATAATATGTATAACGGGATTTTCTACACCAACCAGGAATATCTGAGGTATCCTTGCTCTTGGAGAAGTGACTTAATCACTTTCTCCTATTGTGCAAAATGAACAATGCATTGTTGGCGACATACCGCCGGATAAAGCTATATGGAGGGCTGACCATTTGTTATGCTAACAAAGACTATCACACTCGGAGACTTTGGGACACCTTAACTCCTTTCTGAATACCAACTTGCTCGCCATTGTCTGAGGAGATTTTAACCGCATCTATGAGGAAAGACAAAAAAGGGGAAAGCCGCTTAAAAGCTCACGCCAATGAGATGATGGAGTTCCTCACCAATGGGGACTTACATGACGACTTTTACCGCCCTAGATTCACATGGACCAACAACAAAGATAAAAAATATATGGGCGCCTTGATCGCTTCCTTATCAACTCCATTGCTTCCAACCTCCTCCCCTTGCACAAACTAAACACCTTCCAAGGATTGCATCGATCATTGCCCCATTCTTCTCCAAATCGCTTCTAAGGAGAGTCGGAAATCACAACGGTGGCTGAAATTTGAAGACACCGCTTTCTTATCCTATGGCTTGGAAATTAGTGTGGAAAAGTTGCAAAGCAACTATGAAGGGTCCAAGGCTGAAAACTTGGACAAAATGCACCGACACTAAGGAACTTATTCTACCTGAGTAAAACAAGCTCAAAGATTTGAGTAAGCAAAGGGACACCCTCCAAGAAGAAATTCTACCGCAAGAGGTCGATTGCTCTCCTCAAGGGATGACCGAAAGAAGAAAGAGACCTCCTCAAAGCAAATGAGCTGAACTCTACCCTTGCCCGCTTATCTTGTTGGTGGCAAAGAGCTAAAGCTAGGTGGGTAAGAGGGGATGCCAACACACATTACTTTCATCTGTGGCAACGCTAGAAAGAGGTCCAATAGAATTAACACCCTCAAACTTGATGATGGCTGCTGAGGACCCGCTTTTAATCAACCAAGCTTTTATGAACTTCTTTCAAGCGTGGAGGGCACATCCTATTACCACCAACAATTGGCCTTCCTTTAAAGACACCATCTCACCTCAGTGATCCGCGGATGAGGATACTAATGAGGTTGAAATATGGGAGGCGGTCAAATCGATGGGAGCTAATCGCACTGTATTGATGGCATCACAACATCCTTTACAAACACTTTTGGAGGATTATTGGCCAAGATGTGGCTTATCAAGGAGTTTTTTGTAGTGGCACTATGATTCCTCAATGGAAGGAAACCTTGGTTGTTCTTATACCTAAGTCCTCCAATGCTGATTGTCCCGCAAAATATAGACCCATAAGCCTTTGTAGAACCGCTACAAAGTCATAGAAAGATCCTTGTACACCTACTGAAAACATTCTACCAAATCTCATCTCTCAAGAGCGTGGTGCATTTGTGCCTTCTAGATCTATCTCCCACCACCGCTTGCCCAAGAAATCATGAATAAATTCCAACACTCCACCTCAAAGGAAGGTTTTATGGCAATTGACATGGAACAAGCATACAAAAATGAGTTGGGAAACCTTAATCATCCCTGAGATTTGATTACCTATGAAGTTTGAATTGGCTCCTCCAGGTGCATTTCCTCGCCTTCCTTCTCCCTCTTGTTAAATGGGCAAAGAACCGTGGATACAAGGGTGGCTGCTCCGACAAGGGTGCCCGTTATCTCCTATCTTTTATCCTTTGCAATCGCTCTCTTTAGCCATCAAGCAACATGGTGCTGAATTTGGTGTGCCTATTGCCAACTGGGGAACACGCATATCACACCTTCTCTATGCAGATGACATTTTATTCGCCACCAAAGCTTCCATGGCTCACGCAAAAGGTGTCCTCCATATTCTGAAAAATTACTGTTGACGGGCAAGATCAATGCAACCAAACCGTCAGTTTTCAAAGAAAGCCACACATAGATGGAAGGCCAATCACCAGCTCACTGGCTTCAGAAGAGTGGAGGAGCTTGATTACTTGGGCATCAAGCTTGCCATGAGGAAGTTAAAAACTGCAGATTTTCATCAACTCCTCCAAAAGGCTAGAGACAAAATCAGCTCTTGGGGAGTTAGACACCTTCAATGGCGTCGACTTACACTCATAAGGACATCCTTGTGCATCTCTATAAAACAACCACACCGTAATTCCCAAGGGAATTACAGAGGGGATTGAAAAGCTTGTTAGGAACTTCCTTTGGCAAGGAAACAACAACCATCATTGCATACACTATGTTGCTTGGAACAAAATCATGCCAACCAACAAAGGAGGCCTTGGACTACACATGGTCGAAAGTCGGAATGGACCCTTAAGGGCTAGAATGGCTTGGGAATTCCTCTCTAAACCCACCAAGCTCCACAAGTGTTTGATCGAGAAGTATGGGTTGGACCCATGGCATAGGGAACCCAAGCGGGAGACTCCAATTGCTGGAAAATTATTCGTAATGGTGCTTCCACCTTGAACCGAATTTAAAATGGAGAATTTGCAATGGCAAAGAGGTGGACTTTCTAAACTCCATTTGGATATCCGACCTACCGTCCAAATGGCCGACATTTCTCAACATGGAGTGCATGGAGGAATGGAAGGTGGAAGAGCCGACAAAAACAACTGAAAACTGAAAATCTGCACATCCTTTTGGAATGGAGTCAACTCATCTCCAACATTTCCATTGAAGAGGAACATCAACATGACATCCCAGAGCTCATCAAGGCACCTATGGGGACAACTCTCACATCCATTTTATACAAAATCGCTTTGCTGAAATTTCGATACACCATGCAGAATTTGAAACTCCCACCCGTGAAAAGTCGCTCGGTGGCTGCTCATCAACGACTCCTTGCCAAACAACACCGGCTTGCTCGAGGGTTTAACTCACACCACCCTTGCCCTTGGGGTGTAATCAAGATGAGACACGAACACATTGTCCAATGCTCCGCCACAACAACATTATCCATTTTGGCAACATGGGGTCGTCAATCCCAATTTTCAGCAATTTGCAAGATTTACTCCAAGCTCTAAGGTACGCAGTGACAACTTATGTTGGGCTAGAATGTATTGTGCAATTGTGTACCAGGTGTGGATAAGTCGCACTGCCAAGACTCACGGTCGTAGCCATGGTACCCTCAAGACTATCACGCCGATTCTAAGCTCTATCACACATTCTTCCTCTTATCCTATCCGAAGCAATGGGACATCACCCACTTATTGATCAAACTAAATTTGTGGTGTCCTCCCCTCCGGTCGGATCAAGGCTAACGGATGGCTCACTCCTTCCCAATGGGGTGGCCTGATTGGAAGGGATGCAAATGGCAACTTCCTCAAAGCCATGGGTCATTGTTTTCGACGATGACATCTTGAACTGAGGCTATGCTCTACACTAGCAAAATTATTGAACCATGGATGATCAATACAAGGGCATTATCATTGAGGAGATAATAAAGGTGTGGTGGATCACCTCAAACTTTCTCTTAACAATGAAATATGGCGTAACCGACCGGATGCTCCTCGACATCGTCAAGAACTTCCACTGTTATTTTTGTATACACAAATAGATCTAACAACACTCTTGCAGACTTTTGTGCAGATATAGCTACTAGCTTTGATTTTGTATGGCATAGTCTAGATAATCACACTATTCCTCCACAGTTTTTTGCTCTTTTGGAGGAGGATAGGAAATATGTTGTTAGTAGCTAGTTTTTTGCTTTCTTTAGCAGTTTTTTCTACATTGTAATCAGTTTTTTTTTTTTATTATCAATGCAAATGCATCTTTTCAGCAATTAGAGCTCACCCAATCTCATATCAATTCGGCATTCAACCCACGCCATCACGGGGTAGATTTGAAGGGATCTACCAGTCGAATTTGCGTGACATACTAATTTTCTTTGAAAAGGCTAAAAAAATTTTCACCAATAGCTAAATTTCATGGAATTACCTCACCGAAGCTCAAGACCAATGGCACAATCGATTGAGGAAGTTTCCTCTAGTGAAGACAAAGCCTTGCTAATTAACACGCACGAGGATTCCTTGTCATTCGCTCGAATGGCCACAAACTATCACTACAGATTGATTGAACTCAACTTCCAAAGGTGAGGTGATTCTTGCTCAATGGAGTGTGGGTAAAGTGTGGGTGAAATTAATTTGAGTTTTATTGAGTGTTGATGGAGTTGGATAGAGTGGAACGCAACCCTATTTTGGGTTGAAGGTTTCCAGCAATGGGGAGATTTGGGAGGCTTGGAGAATGCTCTGGGAATTTCAAATTTACACGCTCAAGCTCTCTGAGGGTTCAAGTGATGAATTTGGGTCGATATATCCCTTGATTGAGAGGATTCATCCCTTGATTTTGATGGCGCTAGAGTGATCAATACATGGCAATTGGTTGGTGATTTGGTGGTGGCTCAAGGTGACATCCCTCTTAGGTCCAATGGTTTTAGTTAGGCGGGGAGGTGAGTTAACTCACCTCCCCTTCTGAGCCCACTGGGTTGCGAGTGAGTAGGTCAGGTTCCATTCTTGGGTGTTTGATGGCGCTAAGGGGAAAAGAGGAGGGTTGACTTGCCAAAAATGGGTTTGATCCCATGTGGGGAGGAAAATCCAATGGGCAAGGCCTTGGATTGGACCCAATTTGGGTTGGGCTGATTTGGGGTTGACCCAAGATTAGTTTATGATGGGTTGGTTTAGGTCCCATTGGGTAGTGGCTTGGTTTATGTAGGTTTGGCTCAATTTGACCCTATGGGTCAAATAGGGTATAAAATAAATTGGATCAAACCAAGACTTAAGTCATGTTCAAATGGATATTTGGGATGTTTTGGTTCAATTGGTTTGAGTCAATTTGGCTTGGATTTTGTTTTTGCTCATTTGGATTCATGTAGGTCAAATGGGTCAAGTTGATAAATTTGACCAAATTGGCTAAATTAGCGTTATTGATTCATGTTCAATTGGTTAATTGAAGATGATTGTAGAATTGGTTTGAACTAATTTGGATTTGGTTTGATTAAATTTGACCCTTTAGATCAATTGTTCAATTGGACAAATTGGATTCACTATATTTCAAGTTCAACAATTCAATGAACTTGAGCCATTGGTTGTAATCAATTTGGTATATATCATGATTTGACCTATTTGGTCTTTTTAGGTCAAGTTAGCCAACTTAAAGGCCAATTGGGCTAATTTTGGCCCAATTTAGGCTTCATGTTCAATCATTGATCATATGAATCAATGGTTTCAATTAATTTGGCTTGAGATTTGCTAGTTTGGTTCATGTAGTTAAGAGTGTTGACTTGGTCAAATGACCAAGTTAACTTATTTGACCTAATTGATGACAATTGGTCAACCTAGGGTGATCAACAATCATCATAGAGGTTTTGGTAGTTTGGTTCAATCCAATTTGGGTTGGATTGGAATTTGTTCAAATAGGTCAAATTGGTCACTTTGAAGTGGATCAATCATTTATTGAATTGACTTTGGGTTGAATTGAGTTTAGTTGATTTATATATGGATTTAGGATTTATTTATAGCTTTGATTGTAATTGATTTGGGTTCAAATGGGTTTTGGTTCATGGATATTTCAAGTCAAATGGGTTAGGTTAGGTTTGGCTTGATTGAATTGATTTTGGCTTGATGATTGTAGATTTTATTTATATTTGGGATGATGATTGAAGGAATAATTGATATATGAGAAAATCAATTGAATTTGATTTGGTTTGAATGGAGTTTTGGCTAAGTCCAAAGGGTCATATCATATGGCTTAAGAAGGGTTGATTTGATTTGATATTTGGTTTGGTTTGGTTGATTTGAATTGGATTTTATATTTGGCATGGGTTGATTGGAGCGTTGAATTGACTTTGAGAAAAGTCAATTGAATTTTGATTGATCTAAATTTGGCTAAGTCCATAGGAATGAATCATATGGCTCTGGATAGGTTGGATTTGATTTGACTTTAATTATATGTTTCAATCATTTGGTTTGGAATTTGAATTTGAATTTGGTATGTGAACTTAGGTGAACTGAATTTGAGGTTTGGTTTAGGCCAAAGAGGTGGATATATGGGTTTAGGCTATAGGGGTTCTCAAGGCATAACCTAACCCTATGATTAGCCCTTCTAAGTCTTTAGGCTTAGGTTAAGTGTTCACCTAATTACTAAAAGTGTCTTATGGCTAAGGAGAATCTAGTGTCTAGAAGACTCCTAAATCTAAGGAGAGGAGATTGAATCCTCACTCCAAAAGTGAGGTCAATAGTGACCTAGCTACAACCTTCTTATAAGCGAACATAGAGTTGTGGACTATCACAGCATGTGTTTTCAATCAGTGTATTCTTAGGGGCAATCTTATATGAGATTGACTTACCAAACAAAGTGAAATGATAACTCAACCATCTGGAGTCTTATCACTCCTTATGTACTTTTTTTAGAGATAAAATGATAACCTTTAGGCTATCTAAATATAATAAATTAGTCATATAAGGTTTTAATTATGATTAAACAATTTTCTTATTAAAATAGTTTCTATCTGATAATAAAAATTATTTAATCATAGTTCAAGCCTAGTCTAGGCTCTAATTGGTCACAAGTGCTAAATGTCATGTTGTGGTGTTTATTTTTGGAATGGTGGGACACCATGCGGATCTTAGGGGGTATCAATTGAAGTGATCGGGTACGACATTAAAAAATGATGTACTATCTCAAAAGATATAAATCACCACCCTACAATGGACCTAATCACCTAATAAGGACTCCTAAGGCATGATGGGTCTTTGAATGTACCAGAGATTTTTCCCTTACTTTACATGGATGAATAAAGTATGGTTTATTTAAAGTGAGTTCTAAAGTTCCTATGGGGCAAGCCCCATAGTTAATTACATCTAAGAAGGTGAGTCCTTAGAATACTCTGATTAAAGTAGGCAATTATTGTCTCCAAAGATTCAAAGATAGGACTATCAACAAATATGGTTATATTTAAAAGATCAAGTGGGATAAATCAAAAGGAGAGACTTATTATCGAAGCCAAAGGAGATGAGTAAGGAATGCTCATGACACCAGGATGACCTGGTGAGCATTCCAATCTATCCTATGGTTAGGCTTTATATTTTTGAAATTGAGGAAAATTATTTATTAGAGTTGAAATTTATTATAAAGCTAGGACTTATAATCCCACAATACAAGATTATGGAAGTACCTAAGAGGTGAGGATTTATGCTAGTCAAGAAAACAACCTCAGATCCTAAATCTAGGGAGCTTTAGTGAGGGCCAAAGCATGACCTAAATCTAAGGAGAAAGATGATATATGGTTTACCTCCATAAGAGAGAGTAAAACCACCCGCTGACTTATAACCACCTGAGTGGCACCACTAACTCCTCTACATTTTAAATCCATGTAGGCAAGTCTTATGTTTTGCAAGATAGTTAGGTTTTTATTACTTAGAAAGAGATTAAGTCCTTAAACCCACTCCCTAAGAGAGTAGAGCATGAATGGTATGAGTAATGACTTAGTTTAATGCAAATCTTATCAAATTTTATTTAGTTTTGACTCTTTATTTTGACACAGGCCTTAGGATTTTATATGCCTAAAATGCATGATGAAGTTGATTATGGGCCAAATCAAGAGAGAGAAAGAGGTGTTTTCTATCATAGGCTCTCAAAGGTCAAGCCTTTTCTCTATTTGGCAAAGATGGAAACTCTCTCTTAGCAAAGGTGAAAAAAAATGACATGCATGATATTAAGCATACAACATTCAACTAAGGGGTTTCTAAATATTTCATCATCTTGATTTAATACCTAGGCTTTAAGTAAGGTTATAAGTTATTTTACAAAATTTAGTTATAAGTTATGATTGGGGCAAAAAGTTTATTTTCCTAAGAGCCTAAACGGATCTAGGCACACAACAAACCCCAATCATTGAAGAAACTAGAAAAAAATATGTAATTTCTAATGCACAAGATAAACAAATTATCAAATAATTTATAAATTTAAGCAAAAAAGAATAAAAGTGTCGCATCACATACAAAAAAAAAGAAATGAAGCTCTACCCTTATACAACCCGGATTACAAAGAATAATTACAAATTATAAATGATGTATTGGGGTCTTCAAGTCTTCATGCTCCCCATTTCTTCATTTGATTTTCCATTTGATTTGGTAGCTTCTAGGCAAATGGCACCCCGTGGATTAAACCCTAAATGTTCATCCTTAACCCCCATAACACTTAACCAAATCCTAATGCACAAATTACATTAAAAGAATGGAAAATCTAACTACACGCAAAAACAAGTGTTAGCTAAACACACCATACAACCGTAGTTATATGAATAATTTGGACTTAGACCCATACATGGGTAACCAAGTCCACCTATCTAATGTAGATTATGCTTAGGGGTTAAGCAACACAAAAAGAGCATTTATATTTATTTTAAGCCCTTAAGCATAATCTCCTCAAAAAATATGATTTGGCTAATCACAACCTAACACACAAATATATACACCCTAACATCTAGTCTACAATACATCACAAAATAAGCATACATCAAATCATGCACCGCCCTAACATAAAGCTAGAAGTGGTGACTTAATCTAATGTGTATATTAAGGCTTGTGTGGTATGTCCTAACTAGGCTTTAGAGTTATATTTCTAAGTGTGAAAGATTTAATTTAAAGGGTGGTTTCACTTTAAGTGTTTAATTAATTTGCTTTTTTTACTTAATATTTTATTTTATTTCATTTGACACAAAACAACTAAGTGTTATAAAGAGAGAAAGAGAGATCACTCTTTCATCCCTACCTTAAGTCATTTCTAAAGCAATTAATTAATCAATTCTCTTTAATGGATTATCTTAATTAACCCTAAGTTTAGTTCACTTTAAATAAACTCATTCAATAAGAAAGGCATCTTAAGATTAATTGGAATGAACTATCATCATATGACATATGTTTGCATTTCTTTCCATCATATATAACATGCATATGGTTAAGTCCTAAACATACACATACATGCAATTTATATTTTAGCATACATGAATGATGAATGTAAGCAAATTTATTTGATTGATATTTTATTTGATTGAATTACTTTATCATATTAATTTAAAGTCATCTAAATTCTTATACAATAAGAAAAGAACTATTATTGATCAATAACCACTTGAATAAATATGAATGCATGTCTTTTAATAGAAAAATTTTTCATTCATTAGCTAAATACACATTCAAATGTATAAAAGTTTTAGCAAGTATACCATTGTTCAAGTGAGGTAGAACTTAGGCTACTTAAAGTCACACCCATGGATGTCCAAAATAATATAACCACTATTCTTAAATACATATGGATGTAAAGCAACAATAAGAATGAAAATGCAAGTAGAATTGATTTGATTAATTATCTTTCATACTAGTTGTACACATACACATATATAAAAGTTTTAAGTATACCATTGTTTCTACCAAGGGAGTGAGGTTGGAACCTCCTTAGAGCTACTTAAACTAGTGCATCCCTGGATATCCATAATTATTTATATATATATATATATATAATATATATATATATATATATATATATATATATGATATATATGAATGTATAAGCAACTGTAGAAATGAAAACCATGCAAACATTAGATTAAATTGAATTGATTTATTTATGTACATGAATTAAAGCTCAATATAAATTCTAATGTAAAGAATGCATAAGAATGAAATCAAGCAAGTACATCACCATTGTTCTACACCAATGGAGTGAGGTAGGAACCTCCTTAGGGCTACTTAAAGTCGTGCATCCCTGGGATATCTAGGCTAATATACCCGCTAACATTCTTACTTATGCAAATTGACATATGAATATAAGAAAGAAACTTTATTCATACACTAAATTTATATTCACATACATTTATATATGTATAACTAAAGTCATACACATACATTATTTATAAAGCTTTTGAAAATATGTTTGAGATTTAATAGTGATAATAGCCATACATATTTTTAATCAAATTTTGACATAAAAAAATCTTTTTTAATTTGATTAATTTTAAAAGAGCTGAATGTTAAATCAAATGACATACAACATTTTAATATGATTGGAAAGGAAATAAATAAACATAAGCATACAATCTCATTTAATCTAACTAATTCCTAAGGACAATCTCATTAAACAAACTTGTTTAAAATAAACCAAAGTTTTTAAAGATTTGATTTTATGTTTGATTTGATTTATGAAATGTGAAAGAGGTTTGTTCTAATCCCATTCCCATGTATGTGAGTTAATTAATGAAAAGAATTAGTTGATTTTAATTAGGTTAAGCATGAATTAAATCAATTAATTAACCCTTACCTATGTCAAGGTAATTAATTAACTAATTATGAGCCAATATGATATGCAACCACATGAAAAGTAAATAGCAATGCTCCTAAGAAATGAAAGGCCTAATTCAATTAGCTCATAATTATTAATTAATTGCTTAAGGAGCTCACTCTTACACATGAGCTACCCAAGATTGTTTAGATAGATTCAAAAATTAATTAAGTTAATTATCTAATTAAGTCTTAATTAAATCAATAACATAAAAATAAACTTAAAGATCAAAGAAGAGCCAAGTCTCAATCCCAAATCCTTTCAATTATTAAAAGTTCAATGATTTGGATTTTGATTAATTTTGATTAATTAAATAATTAATTTTAAATTAATTTAAAAAATGAGAAGACTTAAAGAAAGATTAAAGTCCCAATCCATTTCCAAACTTCATCACCACAACAAAGGTATAAGCTTAAAATGATTGATATTAATTCATTCAATTATCATTTAATTAAGAGAGAGTAATTAAGGCTTAATCCATTAGTTTTCCCAATTAATTATCCAATAAATCTCAAGAAAAATAGGGAGGTAGAGGTCACCCTAAACATCTCTATTTGAAATTAATTGGATAATTAATGAGTAATTAGCTAATTAAATTTTTAATTAAACCTTAATTAAGTAAAATTACTATTCAAAATTAATTAATAATAATTTTAATGATTCTCTAAAATACCTTTAAAATGAGCCATTGTTTGTATTTTTTGATTTTTCTATAATTAGTTATGAATTTTAAAGTTTCAGATTAAAAATAGATTAATTAACCTAATTAACCTTAATCCCATTGTGCCACATGGTTAATGATGTGCTTTCACATGGTGATGGGATATTATTTAAGTTATCACATTGGTTGACTCAAATGGCGAACGTTTTCTGGGTCGTCCGATCTAAGATCGGATGGCCACGATTAAACATGTGATTTTGAAGGGGAAAAGAGAGGTTCTACATGTGATCAAATCAGGACCGTTCATTCTGATCATGTAGAATGGACGGTCCATGATCTATCTCTCCAGATGGAGATGTCATCTTTTATTCGATCCGAGCTCACCGAAGCTCGATGGAGATGAAATGATCCCACCTTCGAGGGAAGATAACAAACACATCTAATGGTGGAAATCAAATGACACAATTTCTTTTCACAAAGACCAACCTATTTTGAGCTAATGATCTATTTCAATGGCATACCTCACCTTATGGTGAGATTCTAACGATGGGAAGCTTCATTTGATAGAAAGCCCTGTTGAGGACAGCTTTGATTTGTAGTTTTATCAAAACCTAGGGCATGTAAGGAATTAGTCTTGATTGAACTCCACACTCCAACTATCGGGAAGGTTGGGAAATAATTTGAATTGGCTCGTGTAGGTCAAAGGATGGTGTGTACAAAATTAATTTCACTTTGGTTGAAAAATGAGGAAATGGGAATCACTAGTTTGCTCCCCTATTTTAGTTTCACGTAAAATCGAGAATGGGGATTTTGGGGAGCTTGGGAAATGCAAGGGGAGGCTTTGGGATCTCATTTCTTGGGCTGTTAGGGGAATGGTGTAGTGTGTGAGTTTGAGTGAGAATGAGGGGTATACCTTCCTTGGCGATGGTGATGGTTTCAACTTGATGGATCAATGGCGAGATGGGGAGCTCAATTTGAGAATCACTCTCCACTTCACATGAGTGGAGGAAGGGTGGGTGGCTTCCATGAGTAGTGGGTGTCCTTGGTGGTTTGAAATGCTCCAAAGGGAATGGGGAGGTGATTTTACCTCCCCATGAGTCATGGCTGACCCAACCACCTTTGGCTCAGGTCAGTCATGGTCCTTGGTGCCTAGGTGGACTTATGAATAGGTGCCAAGTGGCCAAGGAGATGAATTGACCCGGTATGCATGTGTCTTATCTCATGGGATGCCCTAGACCCAAGGGCAAAGTGGTCATTTGGCTATGGGTTTGGTTTGGGCATATTTGAAATGGGTCAAAAGTGGGTTAGCCCAAATTTCAAGTAGCTCATAATTTATTTGATTTGATTTAGCTTGATTTGGCCTATTTAGATCAAATTGGGTTAGGTTGGGTCAAGTTGACCAATTAAGTGGTCAAAAGTTGGGTCAAGTTCACATGACCATTTGGAGTATTAGTGTCATTGGTTTGGTTCAATTTGCTTTGGATTTGATTATGGCTCATTTGGGTTCATATAGGTCAAATGGGTCAAGTTGACTATTTGACCAATTTGATAAATTAGTTGGGTTAGGTGTTGAGTCAAGTTCAATTGGCTAATTGAAAATGATTTAGGTTTGGTTTGGTTTAATTTGGAATTAATTTGGATTTTATAATTTGACCCTTTAGGTCAATTTTGGGCTAGGTTAGTTAGGTTGACCAATTGGTCAAATTGGGCTCAATAATGGCTTTGGTCAAGTTCAATAATCAATTTGGAATGAACTTGAACCATTGGTTGTAATCAATTTGGGTTGGATTATGATTTGACCTATTTTTGGCTTTTTAGGCCAATTTGGATCAACTTGCATCAAATGGCCAATTGGACTTGGTTTGGCTCAATTGAGGGTTTGGTCATGTTCAATCATTGATTATGAATTAGTTTGAATCAAAGGTTTAGTCAATTTGGCATATGGTGTGTTTTGGCTAGTTTAGGTTTCATTTAGGTTAAGGGTTGACTTGGTCAATGAGCTAGGTTGACTTGGTTTGACCCAATTCAAGATAATTGATTAACCTAGGATGATTGATCATGTTATGATTTGGATGGCTCAGTTCAATCCAATTTGGGTTGGATTAAAACTTGGCTCAAAAAGGTATTTTAGGTCACTTTGGGTCAAGTGGACCTAAATGGGTTAATTGGCTTGATCATGGCTTGACTCTAGTTTAGTTGTATTGATAAATGTATTTGAGTTGGAAATATAAATCCAAATGCAAATGGTTTGAAACCATATGAATTTTGGTTCATACGATAATTTCAAGTCAAAAGGGCTACCTTGTGTTTGACTTGGTTTGGTTTGATAATTGTTTTGTGTTTATATTTGGGATATGATTGAAGGAATGATTGAATCATGAAGAAATCCATGAGTTTTGAATTAATTTGGGTATCATTTGCCAAGTTCAAGAGTAGCTAAAAAAAATTAGATTTGATTTGATTTTGGTTTGGTTTGGTCATTTGAATTTATATTTCATTTATATTTGTGAATATAAATGAAGATATAAATTCATGAGAAAATCACTTGAGTTTGGAGTGATTTGGAAGCAATTTGACCAAACTCATGGATGTAGGTCAAAAGGCTAACTTGAATTTTGAATTGCTTTGATTTTTTTGGTCATTGAGGTGATTTCATTTATATTTATGAATATAAATGAAGGAATGATTGATTTATGAAGAAATCAATCAAGTTTGATAATTTGGCTTGATGATTTAGGCAATAAGTTTTGGGATTTTGTGATTTGAATTTGGTTTGAGTTTCAATCATTTAGATTTGGATTTGGTTTGAATTTGATATGATGAGGAATTGATCTTTGAAAAATAATTGAAATTGATTTGAATTTGGTTAAGGCTAAGTCCAGATGAAATCAAAGCTTATGAAGGGTTTTGGAATTTGAATTTGGTCATAATTTCAATCATTGAATTTGGAATTGATTTGGAATATGCATTTGGATTTTGAATTTGAGGTTTGGTTTGAGAAGGAAATATGTAAGTCTTTCTAAATTCCTAAGGCATGACTTATTCTTATGGCTAGCTCTTCTAAGTCTCTAGGGTTAGGTTAAGTGTTCACCTAATCACTAGAACTCTTAAGAGAACTCTTAGTGTCTACAAGAGTCTTAGATCTATGATGAGAAGTTGAGCTCACTCCAAAAGTGAGGTCAACAAAGACTTCAATAGGTGTGGTGTGCAAGGGGCACACGTATTGGTGTTGATCAGATGATCAATAATGTCCGAAGGATCACAAAAATTAATAGAAATGACCTACTCCTAAACCCAAGATATAGAAGGAATCAAGATCTTAGCGCAATGCAACTCGACTTATGCCAAAGGCATAAGAGAGGAAGAAGGGATCCACTGAGGGATCAAGTAAGTGAACCTTCCACTAGAGCAAGTTGGGTCATCCATAGGATAAGAGTTTGACTTGTTTGATATGATTTGGGAAGGATCCGGGGATTAAGATGTAATCCATGGATAGCATGAACACTAGGGAAGCTTGAGGTTAAATTGGGGCTCCTTGGGATAAGTTGAATTTTTTTAGGACTCGTTGGAATGCAGGTTTGAATTAGATTTAATTGACCCCACTAGAGAGGTTGGGATTATTCATGTCTTGCTAGGGAGAAGTTGGTTGATTGTTTGTTTAAATTTAAAATTTTTAGATGGACCCTGTCGTTTGATGGAATCTGAGAAGGCTATATCGATAGACGATTTACAAATCAAAGGGTAGTCCACCGACCACATGTAGAACTATCCAACCTAAGGGTTGCCTTTTTTGGTCAATGCTAGGAGAAAGTGTAGACTTATATCTCCCAAGGGACAAGGGTGATCTGTTGATGCAACAAATCGAACCCGACCTACTCTTGAATGAATGTCCTTGGGACTTATATTACTTGAAAGTAGTCGAGATATTTGATTGAATTGCATTTGATTTAATTTCATTTGTTTTAATAATGGATCTGTGATGGATCCACTAAGAAGGGCTAATATCTATCTTAGATTTACAAATCCAAAGGGATAGTCTACCGTGGGGAAGAGCTAACCAACCTAAGGGTGCCTTTGGTGCAATGGTCAAGTTAGGAAGAAAGCTTGTAGACTTACATCATCCCAAGAACCATTGGTGATCGTTGCACAACAAATCGATAAGGCACTGTTGGTGTGCAAGCGGTCATGCTTGGAAGAGAATGCATAATAGACTTATATCTTCAAAGCAAGGATGAATGCCGGGGGAACTCGTTGGTGGCACACAAGTTGAAACCTAAGATTCTTAAGAGTGCGAAGGACTTATCTCAACTCAAAGTAGTGCAATTCTTATAAGTTTTTTGCTCTAAAGATAGGATGTGCTTGGGAAAGACCACTAGAGGCTTTTCCTAATCCACAAAGATATATTTTGTTTATTTTATGTTATATGGACCATGTTATTTGAGGGACCACCGAAAGAGCTTATATCGCTAGTCCTATCTAGACTTACAGGACCAAGGAGAATGCATCCTGAGCAAATTCTCCAACCATAGAGGCTACTAGGAAAGGGGACTGTCCCAGAGTAATGGTAGTGTCTAAATGGGGTCACTAAGGACATGATCCAAATAGAGTGCCCAAGGGAGGTGTGCAGGGGCTTTATAAACCACAGCAGAAATTAGGTATCGGTGGCCAACTCAAGGAGAAAGCTGGGACTCACATCTGCAAGAGTGGTGTATCCACTGGGTCAGTCGATATGAAAACCAACCAACCTAAGGTGCATGTCAGTTTGTGATAATCAATCTAGAAATAAGGCATGTAGACTTACATCTCCCTAAAGCAGAACTAATTGTTGGGATAGTCTATCATCGATCCGACTAGGGGAGACTACCAAGTGGGAGTCCGTAAGGACTAGACCCAAACTTGAAGTAGTCAAGAGGAAAGAGCCAGGGGACTTATCCTAAGCCTCAAATATACTTTAGTGCATGATGGCTAGTTCAAGAAGAAAGCATGTAGGATTACATCCTCTTATGAAGTCAACATGGGTACTACTTATGCCTACTAACAAACTCATTGGTTTGCATGGAGTCATGAAAAAAGCGTGTAGACTATCCGATAAGTGACCTTGGGGCGACACTAGCAAGGTAGCATGCACATCGACTGACTAGAGCAACTAATGAGTGAGTGCCATGGGCTTATCCCACATAGCGAGACAAGATATGTATTTATTTGTGTTATGAAATAAGAAATAGGATGCCTCTTGGGTTCTCTTACACCTATCATAAATGTGTAGAAGAATGGATGAAATGGTGCCATAGGGGCAATTGTGACTCCACCAAGAAAGGATGTCGCTTGGGTTCTCTTACACCTAACTAGTTGTGCTAGTTGAAATAGGATGCCTCTTGGGTTCTCTCACACACCTAATAGAATCATGATTTGTGTTTGTGTTGTGGAGGATAGGATGTTGCTTGGGTTCTCTTACACCTACCTAAACACATGTGATTTACAAGCAAAAGATATTTCTAACACATAAGAGATGGATTTGATATGAAAAGAAGTTTTATTGATGATTATTTTCAAACAAGATTTATGGATAGTATTTTTTTAGAGCATTGATTGGAAGCAGCTCTACAATTTATAAGATAAGATCCTCCTTGGTAAGCCTTCTCTATGGCAAAAGGGCCTTCCCAAGTGGGTTCAAACTTGCCTCCCATCTTTTGACGGGCAACAATTGGTCTCCTTAGAACTAAAATAAGCTCTCCTACTTGAAAAGCTCTAGGATGGACCAACTTGTTGTGAGCTTGAATCATTTTGCTTTCAACTTCGAGGTTGGCATGCCAGGCGTCTCTCCTTCAAACCTTTGAGCTCTTCTAACCGCAACTTGGCATTACGCTCCATTGTGATTTTATCCCACAACTATCCTTAATGATGGGAGTTGAACTTCTAATGGTAGAATGGCGACCCATACTAAGGAAAAAGGGGTAGAGTTGGAGTTACGTATGTGGTGGTAAGCCCATAACTGCTTCAATTACCATGCCAGCTTATTTGTCGAGTGTCTTCTTTAATATTTGGATGAGTTTTATTGAAGGCTTCTGCTAACCCATTTGTGCTTGGATAGTATATGGTAGAATATCTCTAATCTATGTTGTGTCTCTAGAAAAAACTTTTGATCTTAGTGCTCTTGAATGCAATACCATTATCGGATATAATTTGTCGAGGCACCCTAACCTATCAATATGGTTCTAAAAAGCACATCTTTGAGTTATGACCTCTCTAAGTGGGATTGCCTCTTCCCACTTGGAAAAGTAGTCGATGATAATAGAATGAATCTTGGAAGAAGGAGGATCGATCACTATGTTGGTACCCAACACTCAAATGGCCATGAGGCAATGTAGGATGTAGAATGTTGGGTGGTTGGTGTAAGGCATTGGTGGCATCTCTAACTATATCCATGCAGTAATCATTGAAGGCCAATATCCTAGTCTTGCTTGGCTTTCATCTTTGGAGATTGATGCACTACATAAACACAGATGTACCTCGATCATAATATTACGGGCTTTATGTTTGTCTAGATAATGTAACCACATGATCGAAGACCAGTACAAGGTGCCATCCAGAGCATAGGGAAGCTCTCACTTTCGATGGGTGACTTCTCTTGAGATAGTTTGCCTATTTAGATAATCCATGAATGGTTGCCTCCAATCTCATCATCCTTTTTGGCAATGATAACCTCCCCTTAAAGAGAGAGTCTCTTGATGAGTTCAGCGTCAATAAGAGATAAAACTTGTCTATTTTGGACCCTTATTGGGATGGACTCATCTTTCAGACATTCCAACTCTTTGGAAAGCTTTGCTAATGCATCTACTACGGTGTTTTCACATCGATGGATCTTGTAGATAGTAACCTTCGGGATTTGGGCCAACAACTCCATGGTATATTTATGGTAATGATGGAGCATAGGCTTTAGAACTTTGTAAGACCCAGCAATTTGGTTGATAATTAGTTGAGAATCCCCGAAGATGTTGATGCTCTGGATGCATAGTGTAATGACTAACTCTAGACTAACAATTAGAGCCTCATATTTAGCTTCATTATTGGTGCATGGATTGGACAAATCATATGAGAATCTAATCACATCGGTCGAGTTAGAGAACTATTCCTACCCCTTTCTTGGGAGTAGATTATGGTTCTTCTCCTTTTGAAAGGAAGCCGCACCATCAAAATACATCTTCCAACAGTGAATGCTAGGGTCCCCTAAGTTCATGATTTGTTCATCATGGAGATCATCACTAAGTGAGGAATCAGCAGGAAGTGGGTGTGCTGCTAAGAAATCTGCTAGTGCTTATTCTTTCACCGCCGAGAGGGAAGTGATGTCAAACTATGATAAAATCATGGACCAATAACCATCAGGATAATGTCATGTCATGAGATATTATAGTGGATTGATCCTAGAGATTAGATTCACCTTATGAGAAAGCATGTAATGTCATAGCTTTTGGGATGCAAAGATTAAAGCTAGGCAGTGCTTTTCAATAGGTGGGTAGTTTACCTCAGCAAGGATTAGATGATGATTGAGATAGTAGAGCATTTTCTTTCCCTTCATCATTGGTTTGAGCCAACAAAGCATTAAGAGTCATCTAATGTAGTAGTGTATAATATCAAAGCTTGCGGATAGAGCTACTAGAACGGCGGTGTCATCAAGTAGTGCTTGATGTCTTCAAAAGCATGCACTTATCATCCCACTTAAACTTGGCATCCTTTTGACAAGTGTATAGAATGGTTGGCATCTTCGATAGGTTGAAATGAAGCATCTTAGATACAACCAAATGATCGAGTTGAGTTAGACTTTTAGGGGTGGCATTTCTAAGTTAGCCTTGATCTTCTCTAAATTGATTTCTATTCATTGGTGTCAGACAACAAACCCAAGGAATTTCTCTGAAGCTACACCAAATGTGCACTTTAGGAGATTCATTTTAAGGTTAAATGATCTTAACCGTTTAAAAACTATTCTCAAGTCAAAGAGGTGGGCTTCTTTTTCTTTACTTTTGACTACAAGATGATCAACGTAACACTCGACTTGATGATGAGTTCATTGAAGATTTGAGTCATGGCCTATTGGTAGCAGCATTTTTTAAGGCCAAAAGGCATGACCTTATATAATATAGATCGAGTTGAAGTAATATTTTTTCTCATCCTTCGGGGCCATCTTAATTTGGTTATAGTTGGATGACCCATCCATGAAAGAGAATACCACATGAGATGAGTCAATGTCCACCTTAGCTCTGGTATAGGAAGTGAGAATTTATTTTTAGGACATGCTTTATTGAGATCCCTAAAATCGATGCATATGTGATTTTTTTTTCTTTTCTTGGGATGACAGCTAACCAGTAGGATATTTTTCTTCCACGATAAAAGCATCGATCAATTTCTTGAAATGACATCTTTGCTTAATGTTTTGCATGCATCTAGGAGCTTGCTTGATAGGTTAGCATTAGGATCTATTGCTAGTTTGTGGATTGCTATAGATCTTTCTTCATAACTCCATGTGAATCGGTCCTTAAACTCGGTAATAGCCTAACTAAGTCATTGGTTTCTTCTTCATTCAAAAAAATTGATGTCGGGCATGGATCTTCTTGTTCCTAAGTTGATTTCTTTGAGTTCATCGATGGTTGATTGATCTCTTCTTCAAACTCTGGCTGCATGACTTCAAAATCATTTGGATCATCTAAGTTTCTAAACACCTCCTCATATGAGTTAGCATGATTTGAAAAGAACCTATCGGTTCAAATGATTGGTGATGACAATGATTGTCATCATCATGGCAAATCTAGTCATCTTGATTGAGATCTAGTTTGGTTTATTCATCGATTGGTGATGACTCTGATCATCATCTTGGTTATAGTAGCTTGATTGAACGCTTTGGTTGTCCCATAGCCTTTCAAAGTAATGATATTTAGACCAAGTATGTGAGATTAATCCCTTCTTTGCTAAGTTAAGAACACATACCAATCAAAGATAATTGTATTAAATCTTTATATAAATCATCCTCAAGTTCTACATCCTTGAGATGATGCTCCCAACAAAAACCACTTTGGCTTGACATCGTGGACTTGGGGGCCTCCTAAACTAAACTTCAACTTTTGGGAAGAAAGTGAGGTTAGAGCTAAAGTTCCCAACTGCTGCCTGACTGTTCTACATAATAATTACTTAGATACATTCATGCTTTGCTAGGAGACCTGGTCTTCATCCTATCAGCTCATGTCACCTCCAAGGGACGTGAGGGTTGGTAGTTGATGCTAACCACATGAGACTCATCCTCTAAACTAGACTCTAAGTCTATGTGGATAGTGGCGATACTCCTGTGAGCTGGAACATAGCTCTTACTAGCTGGCCACTAACATGGAGGTCTTCCACCTCAGAACCTCTAGATCTATCTCTCTACCAGTGGGGTGAGTCATCTACCCATGTGTTCATATGGAGAATGTGGGTGGAATCTAGCTCTACCTTCCTCGGTCTGATTCTCACTCACTTGTATTTTCATTTTCTTTTTCTTTTTTATTTTCATTTTTCTTTTCTTTTTATTCTTCTTTTTCTTTTTATTTTTCTTTTTCTTTTATTTTTGAACATTCACCAAGTTCAGAATAGACTTTGATTTTGAGGAAGATAGTAGGCATCCTTATATATGACCTCCCTAGCCGAATGGCTTCAAGTCTCCTTTGACAATACTCGATTCCACCTCTTTTTGATGCTTGATGCAAAGAGGATGGAACCTTATTTCTATGTATCCAAGGCCTATCGAGCAAAATAATGAAAGATGTATCTAAATCAATTATTTGGAACTTGGCTTCTATCTTCCAGTCATCTATCTCCAATGGTAATATTATGGAGTTTAAAGCCCTCTCGCCTTGCTCATGGAATCCTCTCAATATCATCTGATCTCCTCAGAGTTCAAGGATGTCAATCCTCAGATAGGCAAGGGTCTTTAGACTCATAATATTGATGCACTGATCATATTATGGAGAGTCTAAATCGCCCATATCCACTTGTGATGTAGGGGCGGTTGTGCTATTGTCCCCAAAGAAGGTCTTCATTCGTGAATGTAACTCCATGGCTTCTCTTGAATAACACCTCTCCAATAGGTCAGAGCTAAGCATATTTTCATATCAAGAAGGGCTTTGATCAATGACTCCCTCATCTCTTTGGATAAGACAAATCATATATGCTTAGTTTAGCTTGCAACTTTCTAGTGGTGAGGACATTGTAGTCAACTTTGTAGTCCTCACAAGCATATCCATAGGTGGAGCATCGTGGAGGCTTCTTGATCACTATAACCAATGACTTACTCACCCTTAGGTGCTAGAGGAGGTAGAACTTTGCCACCAGAGACTTGATGACTTCATGAGATGGTTTAGTGAAAAGTTATACTTGCTCAGTTCACCTAGCTTCTCCTATAGGATCATCAGAGTACGATGACTCCAAATTGATCTCAATGAGTGAACTCTAGTGATTTAGAAATGGATAATCTATTTCTAAATCAGAAGAAGAGGAGTGATCGGAACTAGAGTTATTATTAATTAGACTTGGAGAGCAATCTATGGGATTGAACTCAGGAAGATCATCAGAAGTGACACAAATGTAAATGAAATCAGCTTTCTTTATTGATTTCTTACATTTGGATGGGGGTACAAAGTATAAATCAAGTAAAGTAAGTGGAGTAAGGGATTTGCCCCCCCTCATGAAACAATACTGCTACTAGAAGAGGCAGATGGAAGAACTAGGCTGTATGGAAGAGTGCTTGAATTGGCGGTGGTTGCTATGTGTATCCAGCAAGTGGAGGTTGTTTGTTGCTACTTCTTGGGCTTCTACCTCCCTTAAGTTATCCTTAGCAACTTGCAAACCTTCCTTGGAGTTGGAGGTTTGAGCTACTTCAGGCACTGAGGGTAATTTGATCTTAGAAATGATTTTCTTGGAGGTTTGGGATATGGAGATATCCCAACCTTCCTTTATCTTAAGAGGATCACATGTATCCCCAAGGATTATCTTAACAGAACTTGAAGGTTTTTTTAACAGGTATTCTTTAGAGAAGACAATGGCACCCGACTTGTAGCTACGCTCAAGCCAATCCTTAAAGGTAAAGCAATCTTCTAAGATATGGCCTAGCATACGGCGGTAGGGGCAATAGTTTGGATCATGACTCTTGCCCACTTCCTCCACTCTCCTAGGCTCTTATAACTAGAAATTAAGCTTCTTTAAGAGGTTCTTAAAGATCTTCCTGACTACCTCCCTCTTAAAGGAATAAGGTTTATTTAATTTATCAGTAAGAGTAGGTAAATAGTAGCTACGATGGCGGTGGGAATACTCTTGATGATCTTGATGAGGGAAATGGTGGCCGGTGGAGGAGACTAAGGTGGCGATGATGGCAGTGGTGGGAGGTGGTAGAGGAGGCTACTAATCTTGAGGCTTATCTAACTAAACCCTAACTGGCTACTTCTCCTTATCAACTGTGACTACCGGCTTCTTCTCAAATGTCTTGAGGTTTGGCTTTTCTTGACTAGTCTGGAAAGGCAAGCTGCTTCCTCTTATAGACTAGCTTGTTGATTATTTCTCAAGATTTTAATTGTAAACCCCAAAAGCATGAAAGCGACCAAGCCATGGATATTCTTCAGGAGAACCTCTATGGCGTGTTGTTCAGACAGCTGTGGTTCGCATTTCATACTAAGATTTCACTACCTGAGAATGTAATCAACAAGGGACTTATTGGGATTTTGCTTTACTATAATGAGGTTGCCTATAGTAACCTTTTGCTGAGTTCCAGCAAACCTCTTGATGAAGAGATACTCCAACTCAACAAATATCTTTACCAAACTGTTGGGCAGTTCGGCATACCAATCAAATGCACCACCCGCTAGACTGCTAACAAACAATCTGAAAAAAAGGCATTGCTATCGACATTATAGCTGACAAATGTGCAATGTGTGTTGAGGGTTCCCTTGCCATCAAATATTTGAAGGAAGGAGGCACAAAACCCTTAGGATATTGGACAACATTAAATTCCTCCGAGTAGGGTCTACTCATTGAAATAGATGAGCCACCTCGAGCTTCTGCCAATGCATCCCTCACCTGCTGTTCCACCATATGTTTAATATATTTCTAATGCATGGAGGTGTTATCCACCACCTTCCTATGCCAGCTGCCACTATCACCCTTGAGGAATCTAGGATGATCAAGTATGTACCAACTCACCTTTCTACTATATGGGAGAAAAGTGGAAGCTTTGTAACTATCAACCACTTCAATCTTGTCTTGATCATCTCTCTATCTAAGCTATTGGAGGAGGTGTTGGGTTGAATAGATGGAGTCATCTTCCTCAACCATAATACCTTCACGACTTTCTGTCTCTAGGAGGAGCTCTAGTCGACCATGTGGACTCATGAGTCTTCCAGATCATCCTCAGGGTTAAAGCCCGACCTTTCCCTCCTCTGATGTCACTCCCAGAGTTCTCTTCTTCACAAAATATTATGCTAGAATTTCATCTAAGGAACAATCTAATTGTGTCGATACAAACACCCGCTGCTGACCAGTAGTGGGACTATGCTTACTAATAGAAATGCATCTAATACTGTCTGCAACTAGAGTGCTATCTCTGGGAGGGTCATGCTCGCTAGAAGATACATGCTCATGACTACTCACTATTGATGGAGTGCTGCCTCTAGGGGGATCTACTACCATGGGAAATGCAATGTCTCCTCCCCCTACTTTTCTAGCTCGATGGTGGTGGTGGTGGTGGTGGTGGTGGTGCAACCACGATGTTACAAGGTCGTCGCTCCTTCTTCACTAAGACTGAAGTAGGAAGTCGAGTAGGGGAACTCACCTCACCTCAGTCAATGGAGTAGATGGAATGGGATCCAGGCATGGCCAGGATCATGGTCTTCTCCCGGGACTTGCCTTTATGGGTGGTGGATGAGACTTTTGGCGATGGTGAGTGAGGGGTGGATCGTGTGGTGGAGATGTGAGACTCCACCCTCTGGGAGACTGGTACCCATCAATACTATGTTGTGATCCATGACCACGGTGGCAATGATCAGGAGTCAACTAGGAGGTGTACTTCAGCAACTCTCCCCTCTTACTCACCTGATGCTCTATCCTTATGGATCTTCCACACTCTCTGGGATGATCATCCTCTCAAATAATGCCAAACTCAGCATCCGTGTCTATCAATGGCGTGGTATCCAGACCAACAGAACTTCCTCGACTCCTGAACCTGGTGTACAAGCTGGAGGTGAGCAATCCTCCCATAATCTTTCCTCTCCATCACCATGGGATGAAACCTCCTACCACTCACAAGAGTGATCTCTCGCATGGTGATCACTCATGATTGCTGTATGGTGGGCGGTAGCAGGGAATTGGATCCTACCTCGAAGGTAGGGAGACTATCTCTAAAGTCAAGATAGCCTTCCCCTTAGAGGGGACCAACGAGGAGGTACTAGTACACACTTGAGTAGCTGTAGGAGCAACTAACTGTGTGAGAGTTGAACTAACTAGTGGAACCTCAACCGCCTTCCTCTTTAAGGAAGGATACTCAGCATTAAAAGGTATGTCAATGTAGATGAGTGGTTTCTGCCTAGCCACCTCATTCCGATTGATAGTGGTGAGGGTCGTCCCCTCACAGGTAATGCGTGCTCCCTCAAATCCTTGGCCAAAAAAAACTAAGTTGGGTGGGTCGGTCTGGTCCATCAAGGCCAAATCTATCCCAAATGGGAAGGTGAAGATGAACTTTTAAGAGTCCATATATACTGACTACAAAAATAAATTGCACTGAATGGTCTTCACTGTATCTCTGCATATATTAAAATGTAACTTGAGTCAGATCTCTGCTTTAATACTTGTCCCAAGATAGTAATAGAAATTTGGAGTTCTGAACCTACACTCAACCAATCAAATATGTTTAATGGGGTTCATTGGACAAATTTTGATATGTTAGGAGAGTCTTTACCATATAATTTTGATTTAGAACCCATACTCAACCAATTTAGGTAAGTTTGGTGGGGTTCAAAATTTTGAGGAGAGATTTTTGAAGATATTTATATTTTGTATATCTTGTTTTAAAATATTGATGATTTGAAAGAACCTTTACTTAGAAAATTTAGGTAAGCTAAGAAGAGGTTGTGATTGTGTGTTTGAAATTTTTTTTTGGAATATCTTTGCTTGTGATGATTGATCATATGTGTGATATGTTGTTTTGAAAATGGGGCTTCTTACTTAACAAATTTGGTATGTTAAGTAGAGGCCACACGTGTTTGATTTGTGTTTGAAAATGAGATTTTTCACTTAACAAATTTGGTATGTTAATTGAAAGCCAAATGTGATTGATATATATTTGCTTTCTTTGAAAATGAGACTCTCACTTAACAAATTTGGTATGTTAAGTGAAAGTCCAAATGTGATGTGATTTAAAAAATGAGATTCTTACTTAACAAATTTGGTATGTTAAGTAGGAATCAAATGTGTATTGAAAATGAGACTCTCACTTATTGTGTATTGAAAATTTGATATGTTAAGTGAAAGTCAAATATGATTGATATATGTTTGAAAATGGGACTCATACTTAACAAATTTGGTTTGTTAATTGGAAGTCAAATGTGACATGAAATTGAGACCCTCACTTAAAAAATTTGGTATGTTAAGTGGGAAGTCAAATATATCATTAAAAATGAGATTCTCTCTTTACAAATTTAGTATGTTAAGTGGAAATCAAAGTGTGATATGAATTTGGGACTCTCACTTAACAAATTTGGTATGTTAAGTGAGAAGTCAAATATGACATGAAAATAAAATTCTCACTTAACAAATTTGATATGTTAAGTGAAAGTCAAATGTATCATGAAAATGAGATTCTCACTTAACAAATTTGGTACGTTAAGTGGAATCAAATATGGTATGAATTTGGTATTTTCACTTAACAACTTTGATATGTTAAGTGAAAAAGTGTGTTATGAATTTGAGATTCTCACTTAACAACTTTGGTATGTTAAGTGGGAATCAAATATGCATGAAAATAAGATTCTCACTTAACAACTTTGATATGTTAAGTGGGAATCAAATATGACATGAAAATAAGATTCTCACTTTAACAACTGTGATATGTTAAGTGGAATCAAATGTGAAATGAAAATAAGATTTTCACTTAACAACTTTGATATATTAAGTGGGAATCAAGTATAATATGAAAATGAGATTCTTACTTAACAACTTTGATATGTTAAGTGGAAATCAAATGTACATGAAAGTGAGATTCTCACTTAACAACTTTGATATGTTAAGTGGGGATCAAATGTAAATGATGTGCTCTCTTTCTTTTCGGAAAGAGAGGGGAATTCTTTGTTTAACAAATGTGGCATGTCAAATAAGATTCCAAAATATATCTTATGATCTTAGGGAAATTTATTTAACAAACTTAAGTATGTTAAATAGATTTCAATGATATGTTTGATGTCATGTATGTGATTTCTTGATTTTGAAAAGAGACATCAACTCTAGCATATGTGAAATATGTTGAGTGGAGTTTCAATTTTATGTTATGATTTTAAAATAGAATCTTCATTCAACAAATTTGAGTATGTTGGGTGAAGGTGGTTATTCTCAAAAATGTGCTTTTTGGAAAGTGTCATTTTATAAATAGTTTGTTTTTTAAATTTATGATGAACCTTGCATAACCAAGGTAGTGGTAAGGAGGTCCTAAATGCTTATTCACCTCCTTTCATTAGTTAATTTTGTTTATTCTTTATCAATTGGGGAACCCAATAGGGCTTTCAAGACCTACATGGAGTGATGTCCTAAAACCTAAAGGATGTTGGCTAGCTTTACTTAAGAATGAAATAAGCTAAGGCCAATGGAACGAAAGATAGTCTAGGACTCATATGAAATATAAGTCCACTAACAATGTTCGGAGATAATAGTTGCCTACTAGAGATGGAGAGAGGAACCCTCCCCAACGGAGTCGCCAGAAAAATTTATGGTGTTTATTTTTAGAATGGTGGGACACCACGTAGATCTTACGGGGTGTTGAAGTGATCAGGTATGATATTAAGGAATGATATACTATCTCAAAAGATAGAAATCACCACCCTACAATTAACCTAATCACCTAATAAGGACTCCTAAGGCATGATGGGTCTTCAAATATACCAAAAATTTTTCTCCTACTTTACATGGATGAATAAAGTAGGGTTTATTTAAAATCAATTCTAAAGTTCTCTATGGGAGCAAGCCCCATAGTTAATTGCATCCTAAAGGAGGTTACTCCTTTAGGAATACTCTCAATTAAAGTAGGAAACTATTGTCTCCGAAGATTTCATAGATTGTACTATCCATAAATTGGTTATATTTAGGAGATTAAGTGGGATAGATCAAAAGGAGAGACTTATTATCGAAGCTGAAGGAGATGAGTAGGGAATGCTCATGATACCAGGATGACCTGGTGAGCATTTCAATATATCCTATGGTTGGGCTTTATATTTTTAAAATTGAGGAGAATTATATATTAGAGTTAAAATTTATTAAAAATCTAGGACTTATAATCCCACAATACAAGATTATAGAAATGCTTAAGAGGTGAGGATTTGTGCTTGTAGCCCGAGGGGAAATAGCAACCTCAGATCCAAAATCTAGAGAGCTTTAACAAGGGCCAAAGAACATCCTAAATCTAAGGAGAAAGATGGTATATGGTTTACCTCCTCAAGAGAGGGTAAACCACCCAACTACTGGACTTACAACTGCTTAGAGTGGTAGCCAGCTAACTCCTCCTATGATTTTAAATCCATGCAGGCAAGTCTTATGTTCTACAAGATAGTTCTTAGAAAGAAACTAAGTCCTTAAACCCACTTCCTAAGAGACTAGAGCTTGAGTGGTATGAGTAATGATCTAGTTTAATGTAAATATTATCAAATTTTATTTGGTTTTGACTCTTTATTTTGACACAAGCCTTAGGATTTTATATGCCTAAATGCATGGTGAAGTTGATTATAGGCCAAATCAAAAAAACTAGAGGTGTTTTCCATCATAGGCTCTCAAAGGTCAAGCCTTTTCTCTATCTGGCAAAGATGGAAACTTTCTCTTAGGAAAGATGAAACAAAATGACATGCATGTTATTAAGCATACAACATCCAACTAAGGGATTGCTAAATATTTTATCATCTTTATTTAATTCCTAGGTTTTAAGTAAGGTTATGAGTTATTTTAGAAAATTTAGTTATGAGTTATGATTAGGGTAAAAAGTTTATTTTTTTCCTATGAGCCTAAATGTATCCAGGCCACACAACAAATACCAATCATTGAAGAAACTAGAAAAAGCATATAATTTCTATTGCACAAGATAAACAAATCATCAAACAATTTATAAATCTAATGTAAAAAATAATAGGTCGATGTGGTTGAGTACCGCCTTCAACCCGAAAAAGAAATGAGTAGCCAAGCTCTACCCTTATATAACCCAGATAACAAAAGAATGATTACAAACTATAAATAATAAGTGGCATAGGGGGTCTTCAATTCTTCATGCTCTCCTTCCCCCCATTCCTTCATTTGATTTGGTGAGCTTCTAGGGGTCACTTGGTACCCTAGGATTAAACCTTCTGGCCATTGTTTATCCTTAACCCCCATAACATTTAACCAAATCCTAATATACAATTACATTAAAAGAATGGAAAAGTAAATCTAACTACACCTGCAAAATAAGTGTTAACTAAATACACCATATAACACAAGCAGTTAAATGAATAATTTAGACTTAACACCCTGTACATGGATAACTAAGTCCACCTGTCCTAATGTAGATTATGCTTATGGGTTAAGCAACCAGCAAAAGAGAATATTTATATTTATTTTAAACACCCTTTAAGCATAATCTCCTGCAAAAAATATGATTAGGCTAATCACGATCTAACATCCAGTTTATGAAATATACACCCTAACATCCAATCTATAATAGTACATCACAAAACAAGCATACATCAAACCATACACCAACCTAACATAAAGCAAAAAGTGGTTACTTAATCTAATGTGTGTGTATTAAGGCTTGTGTGGTACGTCCTAACTAGACTTTAGAGTTATAATTTTTAAGTGTAGAAAGATTCAATTTATAGGGTGGTTTCATTTTAAGTTGTTTATTTAATTTGCAAGCATTTACTTAATATTTTTTTTATGTTTCATTTGGCCTACACAAAACAACTAAGTGTTATAAAGAGAGAAAAAGAGAGAATCACTCTCTTTCATCCCTACCTTAAGGCATTTCTAAAGATAATTAATTAGTCGATTCTCTTTAATGAATGGTTTATTATATCTTTTAATTAATCCTAAGTTTAGGTTCACTTTAAATAAACTCATTCAATAAGAAAGATATTTTAAGATTAGTTGGAATGAACTACCATCATATGACATATGTTTTCTTATTTCTTTTTATCATATATAACATGCATATGGTTAAGTCCTAAACATATCTATACATGAAATTTATATTTTAGCATTCTTGAATGATGAATGTAAGCAAATGTATTTGGGATTGATGTTTCATTTGATTGAATTACTTTTATCATATTAATTTAAAGTTTTATCTAAATTCTTATGCAAAGGCATAAGAAAAGAACTAAAAACCATATGACTAATCAACCCAACCATTTGAACAAAATATGAATGCATGTCTTTTTAATAGAAAAAAAGGGGTTTTCATTCATTAGCTAAATACACATTCAAAAGTATAAAAGTTTTAAGTAAGTATGTCGCCATTGTTCTGCACCAATGGAGTGAGATAGGAACCTCCTTAAGGCTACTTAAAGTCGTGCATCCCTGAGATATCCAAACTAATATACCCGCTATTCTTAAATACATATAGATGTATAAGCCACTATATGAATGAAAATCATACAAAAGTAAAATTGATTTGATTATGTTATGGTTTTTATCCATTAGTTGTATCACACATACACATATATAAAAGTTTTAAGTAGGTACGATGCCATTGCTTCGCACCAAGGGAGTGAGGTAGGAACCTCCTTAGGGCTACTTAAAGTAGCATCCTGGATGTCTAATATACCTCTATATATATATATATATATATATATATATATATATATATATATATATATATATATATATATATATATATATATATATATATGAATGTATCAACTATAGAAATGAAAACCATGAAAACATTGGATTCAATTGAATTGATTTATTTGTGTACATGAATTAAAGCTCTATCTAAATTCTAATGTCAAGAATGCATAAGAATGAAATCAAGCAAGTGCATCATTGTTCTACACCAAGTGAGGTAACATTCTCCTTAGACTTAAAAGTGCATCCACGATGTCCGGTAATATACCCCATTCTTATGTAAATCAAATATGAATATAAGAAAGAAACTTCACTTCATACACTAAGTTTATATTCACACACCCTTCCTATAAATGTATAACTAAAGTCACAACACATACTCTTATTTATTGAGAAGTTTTTGAAAATATGTTTGAGATTTAGTAGTGATAATAGCCACACACATTTTTAATTAAGCTAACACAGACAAATTTGACATAAAGGAAATCATTTTTTTATTTGATTAGTTTTAAAAGACATGAATGTATGAATCAAATGGCATACAACACTTTAATATGATTGGAAAGGAAATAAAGAAACATAAGCATGCAATCTCATTTAATCCAATTAATTCCTAAGGACAATCACATTAAACAAGCTTGTTTAAAATAAACCAAAGTTTGTTAAAGCCACTTTTGATTTCATGTTTAATTTGATTTATGAAATATGGAAGAGGTTTGCTGGACCTAATCCTATTCCCATGTATGTGAGTTAATTTGATTTAATGAAAAGTAATTAGATTGATTTTATGAATTGGTCGAGTTAAGCATGGATTAAATCAATTAATTAATCCTTACCTATGTCACCTTAAGGTAATTAATTAAACAACTATGCACTAATATGATATGCAACCATATAAAAAAGTAAATAGCAATGCTCCTATGAAATGAAAATGGTCTAATGCAATTAGCTCATAATTATTAATTAATTAAGCTTAAGGAGATCACTTAATTACTCTTATGATTTTCTCACACATATGCGCTAACCATGATTTTATTAGCTCTCTCTTTAGGTTATTGAACACCCAAACAGCTAACCAAGAGTTAATTAGAGAAGTATATTCAATCAAATTAATTAACTTCATTAATTATCTAATTAAGTCTTAATTACCCATAATCAACAATATGAAATAGACTTAGGGAAAGAGGCAAGGAACGGAGCCTAAGTCTCAATCCCTAAATCCTTTCAATTAGTTGGTTAAAGTTCTGGTATGATTTGGAACTTTTTTATTTTTTTATTTTTGATTATTTTTGTTAATTAATTAATTATGGGGTTTTAATTAATTATTTATTTAAGATAAAATTGGAGAAGACTTAAAGAAAAGATTGGGAGAGGGAATCATAATCCATTTCCCTAAACTTTATCACCATTAACAGAGGTTAATAAGCTTAAATGATTGATTAATTTACTGTTCATTTATTTAATTATAATTAATTAAGAGAGGAGAGTAATTAAGGATTAATCCATTAGTTTTCCTAATTACTTATGCAATAAATCCCAAGAAAAATAGGGGAGGTAGAGGTCATTCCCTTAAATAACTGTGGACAATTTGAAATTAATTGCATATTAATTAGAAAGTAATTAAGCTAATTAAAATTTTAATTAAATCTTAATTAAACAAAAATTACTATTCAAAATTAATTAATAATAATTTTAATGAATTCCCCTTTAAAATACCTTTAAAATGAGCCCTTATATGGATTTTTTAGATTTTTTTTATAATTAGTTATGAATTTTGGAAGTTTCAGCATTAAAAATAGATTAATTAACCTAATTAGCCTCCCTAATCCCGTTAGTTTCATGTGGCGGCTGACGCGGCGCACTTTCCATGTGGGGTGACAGGATTAGTTATTTAAGTTATCTCATGGCGTCACGGAAGCGTGGAACATGCTCGTAGGGCCATCGATCTAAGATCAGACGACAATGATTAAACAAGCAATTTCAAAGGGAAAAAGAGAGGTTTCACACGTGATCAGATCAGGATCATTCATTCTGATCACGTGAAATGGATGGTCCGTGATCTGTCTCCTCCCGAGCAGCGAGTGATGGATGTTGACCATTGATTGTCGCTCAATCCGAGCTCGGAAGGAGATGAAATTGACCCCACACCTTCAGGGAAGCATAACAAACACATCTAATGGTGGAAATCACATGAGACACAAGTTTCCTTCATAAAGGACCAACCTATTTTGAGCTAATGATCAGTTTCAATGGCATACCTCACTGGAGCTTATGACTGATGGTTTCAACGATTGAGGAAGCTTTGTTTGGTAGAAATGAAGCCCTGTTGAGCCACACGAGCTTTGATTTAGAGTAGTTTGTTCGGAAGACCATCCCACAGCACGTAAGCAATCGATCTTGATCAAACTCCACTCTCCAGCCATTAGGAAGCTTGGAAAATGATTCATTTTGGCTCGTCTAGGTCCAAGTATGGTGTGTGCAAAATTAATTGCACTTTAGTTGCGAAATAAGGAAATGGGAATCACTGGTTTTCTCCCCTATTTTGGTTTCACATAAAACTGAGAATGGAGATTTTAGGGAGTTTATGAAATGCAAGGGGAGGCTCTAGGATCTCGTTTCTTGACTGTTAGGGTTGAATTGAGTGTGAGTGTCTGAGTTTAAGTGAGAATGAGAGGGGTATACACCCTCCTTCCTTGGCTTGGATGGTGGTGATGGTTTCGGCTTGGTGGATCAATGGCTGAGATGGGGAGCTTGATTTGGGTAGAGAGTCACTCTACTTGGCCTCACATGAGTGGAGGAAGGGAGGGAGGTGGCTGCCAAGGGAGTAGTGGGTGTCCTTGGTGGTTTGAAATGCTCCAATGAGAATGGGGAGGTGATTTCACCTTCCCATGAGTCATGGCTAACCCAACACCTTTGGGTCAAGTCAGCCATGGTCCTTGGTGCCTAGGTGGACTTATGAATGGGTGTCAAGTGGCCAAGGGGAGGAAATGACCAAGTATGCATGTGTCTTATCTCATGGGATGCCCTAGACCTAAGGGTAAAGTGGTCATTTGGCTATGTCTTTAGTTTGGGTAGATTTGAAATGGGTCAAAAGTGGGTTAGCCCAAATTTCAAGTGGTTTAGAGTTTATTTGATTTGATTTGGTTTAATTTGACCAATTTAGATCAAATTAGGCTATGTTGGGTGAAGTTGACCAATTGGTCAAATTGGTCAAACCAAGGGTTGGCTCAAGTTCACATGACCATTTGGAGTATATTAGTGTTATTGGTTTAGTTCAATCTGCTTTGGATTTGATTATGGCTCATTTGAGTTCATATAGGTCAAATGGGTCAAGTTTACCAATTTGACCAAATTGGGTTGGGTTAGGTGTTGAGTCAAGTTCAATTAGCTAATTGAAAATAATTGTAGGTTTGGTTTGGTTTAATTTGGAATTAATTTGAATTTTGGCTAATTTGGCCGTTTAGGTTAATTTGGGCTAGGTTAGGTTAGGTTGACCAATTGGTCAAATTGGGCTCAATAATGGTTTTGGTCAAGTTCAATAATCAATTTGGAATGAACTTGAATCATTAGTTGTAATCAATTTGGGTTGGAATGTGATTTGACCTATTTTAGCTTTTTAGGCCAAATTGGGTCAACTTGGGTCAACTTGGGTCAAATGGCCAATTGGACTTGGTTTGACTCAATTGAGGGTTTGGTCATGTTCAATCATTGATTATGAATTATTTTGAATCAAAGGTTTCAATCAATTTGGCATATTGTGTGTTTTGGCTAGTTTAGGTTCCATTTAGGCTAAAGGTTGACTTAGTTTGACCCAATTCAAGATAATTGATTAACCTAGGATGATTGTTGATCATGATATGAGATTTGGATGGGCTCGGTTCAATCCAATTTGGGTTGGATTAAAACTTAGCTCAAAAAGGTCTTTTAGGTCACTTTGGGTCAAGTGGACCCTAATGGGTTAATTGGTTTGATCATGGCTTGATTCAAGTTTAGTTGTATTGATAAATGGATTTCAATCATTGAATTTGGAATATTGATTTGGATTTTGAATTTGAGATTTGGTTTGAGAAGGAAAGCAAGGATTGGGTTTAAGGCTATAGGGTAGGCAAGTCTTCCTAAATCCCAAGGCATGACCAATTCCTATGGCTAACTCTTCTAAGTCTCTAGTGTTAGGTTAAGTGTTCACCTAATCACTAGATGCGCCTTAAAACTAAGGAACTCTTAGTGTCTACAAGAGTCTTAGATCTATGATGAGGAAGTTGAGAGCTCACTCCAAAAGTAAGGTCAACACATGCATATGCATCAATATGATAAATAGTTGTTGACATAGTGAAGTATTGAATAAAAGTTTTGTATCAAATAGAGCTTAAACACCAAAAATTGTAAACAAAAGATGTAAGATTCGTATTCAAAGTGAATGAAGATAATTCATTCAAATGAAAGGAACAAGACTGAGTATAGGCATATACTTTAAATCATGATGTTGTTCAATCTTAGTGATTAGCTGAATTAACAAATAACTTAGACTTAATTGAACTTGGTACAAATGGGTGACCTAGTTCATCAAGTATGTCTAGTATAGTGCAAGAAGGCAACCATACTAGGAATAGGTTAAGTCATAGAGTGCATAATCATCTCATGAAAATTTTCTAACCACACAAATATGATTAAGGGAATTTCAAAGGTGTGACTATACATATTTTATATCTTGGAGTAATTCACTTAGCCTAAAGGATTGGTTAAGTGTGGGAGAACTTAGCAAACAAAGTTTACTAGGTTGTTAAAGAAGAGGATACATGTTATGATGTGGTTGTCTACCAATTGGTTTAAAGGTTAACTAAACACTAGAATGCTTTACGTGCTTATATGTTTTTCTAACAAGTTAATTTATCTCAAAGAGATGATCTCTTGAGGTAATGAAAATGGGGTTGACGAATATAATCAATCCCATTAAGAAGAAAAGATTAAGATTAAATTAATCAAACTTAAAGGTCTACTTTGTTAATGCATGCATATGATTAATACTTAATCTAATGTAGATGCATGCATATGAAGTTGTGATACATACAGGTATTCTAAGATTTTTGTTACGAATTAACTAGAATATTCTTAACTTAAAATAATCTGAATTATGATCGGACTGTAATTTTGAACATAGAATCACGAATTAACATGTGTTTAATAACAAAATTTTATTTTAAATCTAATTAGAATTCATTGATTTTTAAAATATTTGGTCAAATTTTATAAATTTAATGATTTTGATAACTATTAATTATTTATTCAACTCATAAAATAATTATTTGCACTTTTAAATATAATTTCATTATTCAAATCATCATAAAATTTATAATTTTATGGGATATCTAATCATCATTTTTAACATCTAGTAAAATATCCATAATTTTGGAATTTTTTTATTTTTATTTTCTATTTTATTTAATTTTACTTAAATGTTTATAAAAATGCATAAAACCTCAAATATAACTCAGAAGTTAAGAAAAATTTACATGAGCTTTAGATTAAGATCTTGTGTCATCTTATAAATTTCCATATTTTTTATAGATTTTTGTGTTTTTATTTTTATTTTTGAAAAATCATTAATTCACTATGAAAATTAATGACTAAATTATTTTATGTTAAAAATTATGAAAACTTTTTGGTGAGCTTAGATAATCATTTTGAACATTCTTTGAGATCTTCACAATTCTTTTGAACTTGTTTATTATTTTAGTATTTTTGAACATTGACTTCACTTAATTAAAATTCAATATTTATTTGCTTTTATTCTAAAAATTATTTTTATAGCTTATAGTGATGTTTTAATCTTCCTAAATTTTCATAATTTTCATTTAATATTATATTTTTATAATTTTAAATAATAAAATTGTGAGTTGAAAATTTATTTCCTTTTTTTTTAGTCTAATTGTTTATGGGATGTTCATGTTGCATTGTACACCCAACATGTGAGTTTCATAATTATTATACATGTTTCAAACATTTAAATTAGAGGATAGAAGGATTTTTAAAATTATAACCAAGTTCAATTAACAATTTGATTTTTTTTTTCTAAGTTCTATGTTTAATAAAATGTCAACCATAAAATTCCAAGCCTTAATATGCACTAGTTAACCCAAAATGAAAATTCAAGAAAAATCTTATGATTTTAAACATGGGTTAATTTGAGTCATTGGATTTAAATATCTCACCCTTCTTCTCCTTTATGGAGATGAGCTGAGAAGTAGAATTACTAAGCTAAGCTCAGGTCAGCATTACCTGCACAAAATTCACATCTCTCAAAGTTTCTTGATCCAATTCACACTGAAAAGCATGAGAATGGGAAGAGAAAATGAATTCATGTCTCCATGAGACAACCTAGAGCTCATCAATCAAAGGAGAATAGCATAGAGGAGGAGTTGAGTTTTGACCTTGAGGCACCAAATTGGACTTGAAGTTAATTTGGGAAGCTTCATGGAATTGAGAAGAACACGCCTACAAGATTTATCGGATTTCCTCCCTTAGGTTTTTCATTGGACCAAAGCAATAAGCTATGGCCATAGCTCAATCGTGGAGATTGGATTGGTAACTAAGGAGGTGAGGGGGTGATTTAGTTTTGCATATGGAACTTGGGGGATGGTGTCTTACCTTTTGAATTAGAAAATTTTGGGGACTTTTTATATGTCCTAGCAAACCTAAGATTAACCCATGGTTGATCTTAGTTTACTATAAACTAATGGCTAGTTGTGGTTAGATGAGGCAAAGGGAAGTGTGGGAAGTTCTATGCTAGGGATATGGCATGGCTCAACTGGCTCCAAGGGTGGTTCCCATTGGACTTCCTACCTCAATTAAATACCCTATAGGCAGCGTTGGTGACACACCAAGCTCTCTAAATTTAGTGTGAAATGGGTCTAGACCCATTTAAACTGAAGGGTGGTATGGTGAATTGCTCAATTGGTGAGCTTCTAAGGGATTTGTGCTTAATGAGTTAGTTTTAAACCATTAAGATTCATTATTTTGAGCTCTAAGTTTGACCCACATAATTTAGATAAAATAAGTTAAGATGAACAAGGAGTTTATTGTAAACACTTTATCCTAGTCCTATGCCAAATTTCACTAGAATATTTGACCATTTGATTGGTCAATTTCAACTTGAAAGTGAGGTTATGCTCATTTGAGTTCTATTTGGATACTATTTCTTTTATGATCTATTTAACTCATGTAAAGTGCTAAATCACTTTGGGTTGAACTAAACAATAGTTTTGGACATCCTTGGCTACCATGTTGTCCAAGGGTTTGTCTTATTGTGGAGGTTAAGTTAGTCTAATTGGAGCTCAAGGGGTCATAACCATTATTATAGATTATTGGGCTTGACACAATGATCAATTGGGCCAAGTAAATTATTGAGAATATATGAGAGATTAATAAATATGCATGGGTCTAATTTGAGTCAATTAATTTAACTTTTATGTCCATTTCTGTGTTATTAACCCAACAAGATTAGATTAGGTCAAAAGGGTTGATGGGTCTAATTTGATGAAATTGAGCCTACCACTAGACTCATGATTTGTCCATATAAATATGAGTGAGCTTTTAGATGATTTTATATAATTAAATTAATTCTTAGTAGGTTGATGTTTAAGTTAAGTTTACCTAATGATATATTGTCATCTCCGATTTATAATGGTCTATTTAAACCATCCAAGAGAAATGATCTAAAGTTGAAACCAATCATTAAAATTGATAGGGTTGATACAGATAGAAACTTACTAATGAGGTTGAGCATAGAGTGGAGGTAGGTAGGTTCTTTTGACTCAACCTTGGGTCAAGTCTCCTAAGATATTTTTTAAGTTGGGCAAGACAAACCTCATATGCACATTATTAATTGCAAGAACAAGAAAGTGATAGAGGGATTTAATCTAGATTCAACACTTATATCAACTAGGGAAAGGATAAACCCAAGCAAGAAAAGAAGTCTATCCTAGGGCTAATTAAAGTTAGACTTAAATTGTTGGAAATATTCAATAGAAGACCCTCCTACATTGGTTCCCCCTAAAGGTTACTAGAGTTAACCTAAGAGATGATTAGTTTTGTTGTGTTTATTTCTTAAGTAGAATTTTGAGTTTAACTTCGTTGACATTTTAATATTAATAGGTGTTATGCATCACTCACATTTTAGTGTACACTCTACAAGGTATATATACTTTAAACTTTAATAATATAAGCCTTGCATGTGCACTTCATTAAGCGGTCATAAACCCTAACCTCTTTCATGCATTTTATAGAATCATATGCATTCATTAATCATCATGGCCTTCTATATCATAGTCATAGCATGCATTTTTTTTTAATCTATCATATTATTAAGAGGCTATGGCACCCAAGATGTGGGTGAATCAATTTGAAAAATAATTACTAGTTAAAGCTTCATTTTTAACTTTTATTGAAAAGTTAATGAGAAACAAATTTAAATATTAAATGACTCACAATAGTAAATACACATAAGTATAGAAAAGTAAAAGTAATAAAATAAAAATAAGAGGCATAGAGATTTTTTGATTCAACCAAATCAAAAAATTGTCCTACATCCATGCCTAATCACCCTGACTAGAAATTTATTAATCAAAGTAAGATTACATAGAATCTCTCATACTCTCCTACAGGGCAAGAACCCCAAACAAACATTCTACTCTCTCCTGTGGACAAGTACAACCCCAACAAGTTTAAGGAATAAGAAAAAAGTAAAGTACAAATTGAATATCTATCTCTTAATTTTAAATTAAATCTTGCACTCAAACCACTAAATAATAAAAAGACAAATAAAAAAGAGCTCAATACATTTTTATATTTTATTATTTTAAAACATGCAATGAAATAAAACACAAATAATCTTAAAACCAAATTCAAAATAATTCAATAATACAATGATCTTGAATATGAAGAGTATGAAAGATAAATGTTTTAAAAGCTTTAGGAAAGATATTTCACAATTCAAAATCAAATCAAATGGAAAAAAAATTCAAATCACTTGAAATGTGAGTGAAAAGAACTTTAAGAAAAAGATTTAACAATGTAAGTTACAATTCATTTCAATCAAACCAATCCATTGAAATCAAAGAACACAAATGATTAAAGTAAGTTGAAACACTCTTACTCAAGTCCTTTAATTGTATAAAACTATGACAACAAGAATTGAAGAAGCTGAAGAAGGCTTCCACTTTGAGTTAAAGAGGCGAGTAAGAGAGGAGAGAACTTTAGCACATCAATCGAGGAGAGCACTTCAAGGAAAAATATTGCAAGAGTTTGGCCAAGGTGAAGTATTCAAGAGAAAAATAAGTCATTTAAAACCATGAAGGGGGTTTAGCCAAATCAAGAAAGAAAGGGAAAGAATGAGATAAAAAAAATTATATAAAGAAAGAATTTAATATTTGAATTTCAAAGCACTTGATTTGAATTTAAAGAAATTCAAATCAAATGAATGGGTGGCTGATCAAGATATTAGAGGGAAGCTTACTTAGCATAATTAATGAAAATCTAAGTAATGAAGGGATTAATTTATGTATGGTTCAAGTAAAATAAGAGAAAGTAGCGGAAAAATTTCTAGAGGGACATTAAATAATGAAGGATTTTGATTTCGAAAAATAGTACATATGCTAATTAATTTGAATTTAATCAAACTAAAAATTAGAGTGGCTAGCTATGCAATAGGAGAAAATAAAAATAAATGCAATTTATTTAATAAAACACCTGCTAATTTAGAAGGGATTTAATAAATAAAGAGTTTGAATTAATTTGAAATGAAATAAATCCAACAGACTTACATGCATGGGATGGCCAAGGCATACCATATAGGGTTCAATCAAAATCTAATGGAGGATGTATGAGGGAATTACATAATTAAATAAAGAGGGATTAATAAAGAAAGCCATAGGAATTAATTCAAATAAAATAATTAAACTAAATATCATGAGGATTTTGGCCAAGCACATTCCTTATTGGATTAAATGTCAATCAATACAAATCATTTAGATAGCAATCAAGAGATATAAAAAGGTAGGCTTTTGATTAAACAAGCTTTAAATTTAAATAAAAATTAACAAGGGGGCTCACAATAAGGTTTCCAAAAATAGGAAATTAAATATAGAAGGTATAATTAATTCAAGATGCATATGAATTTGAATTTGAATAAAATCAAATAAAATCAAATTAAATTAATTAATGCATAATAGGGTCGGCCAAACCATGCCAAAATGAAATAGAAAAATATGAAACAAATTAAAGCAATGTATAATTTAAAATACAAAATATTTAAATTCAAATTTCAATTAATTTTGAAATTTGAAATTCCATAAAATAAAATAAAGCTAATATGGAATTAAATTAAATAAATCACATAAAATTTCTCATTCAAAAATCATTAAAAATTTGGTCAAATATGAAAGAAAAAAAATACGGTTATTGATATGAGAGAGAAAATTAAGGTTAGAAAAGAGAAAAAAGATAAGTTAGATAATTTAATAAATAAGTAATGTCACATGCTAAATTAAATGGATACAAATTAATCTAAGCATGAGAATTAACTAATAAAGTGATAAATGCACTATGCCTATTTTAGATGTAATGGCTAAAACTTAAATCAATGCAAGTAGTCAAATTATCCAATAATAATAATTTTAAGAATATTAAAAAATTGATGCAAATAAAATATCAAAAATATGTTAAAATTCAAAATAAATTGATTGATAGTATTTTAAAAATTGTTTTCATATTATAAGTTATTATTTATCTTATTTTTCAAATCCCATGAAAAATCTCTCAAACTGTAATAATAAAGGTTCATTTGATTTTATAAATTTGAATAAGCAACTTGATTCTAGTGACTTTTCTGAAATACATAAAATAAATCATTAGTATCAACCAAATATATATTTGTTATCATCGAAATTAATTTATTATATAATGAGGCTCATGAAGTTAACACATATAATATATCTAAGATATAATTAATAATACTAATTTTCTCCTATAAGAGAATAAGCATCCCTAGATTAAAATAAACACTAGATAGTTTTCTCCAAAGTCTATTCAAAAGAAATCTCTAGGCAAGAATAAAATTTGTCTTTCAATGATTTTATAAATCTATAGATTTGTGACAATAAATCATCTATTAAAATTTGTAAGCATCTTTTTGAGGAGAATAAAGCTACATAATATTTTTCACAATTTTATTTTATATTCAACAAAAAGGAATACTTTTTATAGCAATCAAAAGTTATGATGAGAAATTAGAATAGTATTTTTATGAATAAAATTTACTAATATCATCTACATCTTTTAAAAGGAAAACCTATGAATTTTAATGATTTATTATCACTAGTCATGATATAACTTCTTTCTAAAATTTAAAACCTTTTGTTGACAACATTAATTAATCAAAAATGCCTAATTACTGTAATTAAATGTCTAATTATTGTAATTAAATGTCTAACATTTTAGTGATATACATTTATTGAATTTGAATTAAACACTTCAAAAAAATACTTAATTTAAATTAATTTACATTAAAAAAATTATTTATTTATTAATTAATTAATGAATTAATTCTTATAAGTCTAATTCCCATATTAAAAATTAGTAAAATTTTAGTAATATTAATTAAAATACATTAATCATTACTTAACCACATCAATCATTAAATTTAAATTATTTAATTGAATGATAGATTAATGTAGATAATTAAGTTATATAAACACACTAAAGCCACAACAAATATGGATCAAATAGTTTAACTTGGAGTGAAATATCCATAATACGGAATGATAATATGCATTGCAAAAGAAAGTAAATTTTGAGAATTATGTGAGTAACTATGGCACCCAAAAGGAGAGGTAAATTGGGTGTTTAAAAATTTTATAAATTTAAAGCTTTAAATTTAATTTAAAATAATGATAAATTAACAAAAATTATAATGCACCAAAAAATACAAAGAAAAAAAAAAGAGAGACAATAGCATATGATTTTTACATGTTTTGTCCAAAAAAATCTAAAATTAGCCTATGTCCATACCTAGCCACCCCAGCTAGGAATCTACTATCCCAACAAAAATAGATTACAACCGTACTATCTATAGTGAGATGAGTATAACTCCAATAAAATCTCGTATTCTCCTATAATTGGGTGAGTACAATCCCGACCAAAACTAATTTTAAAGCACAAAAAAATTATAATAAATACAAATTTGACACAAAAAAATCTAAAATATGTAGAAATCTATTAAAAATAGAATGGTGATCTTACAAAGAAAATTGATCACTTTAGAAAATATCAACTTGCAATAAGTTTGACAAAGTAAATTGCTCATAATTTTGTGTAGAGAAATGATAAATTTATCTTTCAAAAATGAATATTTAAATATTATTTAGCTTAATCTAAGCAGTATAATAATACAAAAATCATTTTGAAATGAATATGCAAGTGTCTAGTTTCCACCAAACTAAATTTCAGCTAATGTAAAATTGATTTTCAAGAAGAATTATAAATAGTTTCAATGTAACAAGGAAACAATGAATTGACATTAAATTAAAATGTTTTTTTCTTGAGTATGGGACAATAAATAAAGCAAATTAAAATAAATTTTAGCAATATATTATTTAAATTCAAGCAAGGTGTAAAGTCAACAATGCAAGGATTGATGAACACAAGATCAAATATAATTTGTATGACATAAATCTCAACGAACCAATAGCTTTTATGATGGCTTCAATAAATTCAGCAAATAAAAACTAATATCAATAAAAATACACTTTTATCCAAACCAATAATTTGCACCAATGTGATTCAAATGATGATGAGTATTTCAATCAATGCTATGGAGAAATAATATTAAGTAAACTATAAGTTATTATGATGAAAGAAAAACTTTAGCAAAGTAAAAAAGAATTTCAACAATAATAAACTTTTCTTCCACTCAAAATGAGACTTCAAAAAGGTTGTAACGATAAATGACTTTTCAAATAAACCTTTGGTTAAATGATTTTGAGTATACAAGTGATTTTTGCAACAAAACAAAAATTTCAGCAATATCAAATATTTTTCTACAAGATGTCGGAATAGTTTTCTCAAAAATATAATTTGCTCTAGATTCAAATGATTCAAATAAAAATATCAAGATAAATCAAGAGAGCTTTATCTAGGAATATTAATGTATGAGTGGTGGAAATCAATCTCAGCACAATAATAAAAGATATAAAGAAAAAAATTTACAATACTTACTTTAGATCACAAAATGATATTCGATGAGAAGAAATTTCAAGTTTGAAACTAATCAAATTAAAGGACAAAACTAGAAATTAAAATTTTGATCAAGTTGATTATAACTAATTAAATTAAAAATATGATTCAACCATTTGCAATGAAATATCAAAGAGAGAAATTAGAAGGATGAAGATTTCACTCAAGGCTTTGAAAATCTAAATCAATTCAAAAAGAACCTTACATTAAACCTTCTCAAATGATTGCATAACTCTCCTAACAGGAGATCTTGATGCACCAAACAAGAATCTAGCATGAAATCATAAATCAAAATCTTGTAACCTAAAATTTTTTTTTTTTTTGTAAGAGGGAGAAAACTCAATTTTTGGGGTTGGATTTAGGTTATGGATGCCCAAAATTAGAGTTTTGAAGCTATAAAGTTATTTTAAATATCCCCTATTGAATTTCACGACCAACGAGAGGTATTTGGAAGGTTTTCAACATAAAATTACTTTATTTATTAATTAATGGTGGCTGGCCCAAAGAATGATGCAATTATGGCAAGAAATAATGCAAGAATTAATTCAAATGGCCAAGAAAAATTAAGAAAAAGATTTCAATTTAACTAGGAGGGATTTAGGAGGAAATATTATAAATAAAACTTGGAATAAAACTTAAAAAATTTCAGCCAAGCGTGATGGGTCAAAGGGTTGAGTTAAATTTGGAAAATATGGATTAATGTATATATATTCCTGAAAATCTCAAGATAAAATATTAATAATTTTATAGATATGTTTATTATCATCAAAAGCCAAATTAGGAGTCCATGGGCTCAAGGAGCTAACAAATTAATTAAAATTAAGTACTTTCCAAACTACTTTGAAAAAATAAAATGGTCCAAGAAAATAGGAAAAATAACACATATTAATAATTTTAATTACATACATAAAAAAAATATAATAAGGAAGCAATCACTTAATGAGTGGTCAGCTAGCACTTCCCAATCACTTAGGCACTAGGTAATTATGGTTAATATTTTCTTTGGGGTGGGGAATAATTATAACTATAATTATAATTATAATTATAATTATAAATTTTAACATTTATTTAATTTAAATTTTAATTTATATTAATAATTTTTATTTGGAGGGTAAGATTTACAGATTAATCTTCTTGATGTTTAATAAAAAAATTAATTTTATCATTGTTTGAATAATAAATTTTAACTTATTTATAAATTTTTAGGAGGAACATAGAAATAATTTCAATTACAATGCTTTTCAAGAAAAAATTAAACTATGATAATAATAGATAATGTAGTTGAATGTAATTTTATTTCATAACATTGACATAATATTTACTTAGTCATTTCAGTAAAAATTGGAAACCCCATATACTTAAATAAAAAACTCCTCTTTAATGTTAATATTAACCTAGTACAATGTCCCATGTCATTGCACTTAATGCGATAACATGTAGAATGTGGGCTAATAGTGAATCTAGACTTAGTGATAGCGTTCAAGGCAATTATATTCAAATCATTGCCATTTTCAATTGCAAGTTAATACTATTTAACGTTGCATAAGTGAAAAATAAAAAATAAGAAGTTGAAGTGCTATTTTATGTAATAAGGCAATTATATTCAAATCATTGACATTTTCAATTGCAAGTTAATACTATTTATCCTTTGATAATTGTATCTTCATCACCCATTCACAAAACTCGTCATGTGAAGCATTCACACCCAAACATAATAATTGTTCATTATATGAATGGATGGGATATTAATATAATGTGTTGCTTTCATACTAAACATAAGAATAGTCATCCTATTTTGCTTATCTTATAGCGATTATTGACCATATCCCATTATGAAAGAAATACAAAATAAAAACTTTGTAAGAAATTGAAAGAAATATGTAATAAGGCTAAATTTAAGAAATGTAAATAATATTATTTTACAACTTATTGTGAATGCAGAACTACATGATATGAATACAATTATTATAATTTTTTAATGTCAGTGATTAATACACTTAAATAAATAATAATAACAAAGCAAGCTAAGAGGTTACCTGAATGCAATAAATTATCAACTTCAAATTTCAAAATAAGGGAAAGTAATAAATTACTTCTAAAATATTGTCCTTAAGTTATTCTTTCTTGCTCACTCTAGGACATAGTTTTAACACTAATTGATGTAAAGGTTAAGATGGACTTTAGAGTGGAGGGTTAAGGTAATTAATTTTCTTTGATGAGAGCATTAATGGATACTAAATTGAAGTGATTTATGGAAGGCTTTTAAAGGTGGAGATCAAATGGTAACCAAGAGCTATTAAGGAGTAGTAAAGTTTGAGCTCATTTTTTTAGGTGTTTGATTTTATGTGAAACTGAAAAGGGGGATAGGAAAAAAGACATTATGGATGTAAGAATTTTATGGATATCTTAGGATGCTAGAAAATTGATGCAAGAATTATTAAGGGATGTGATGTGGAAGTTTGGCGTGTATAGCCTAAAGAAAGATGGATGACTATATTATATTAGATGTGGATCATTTAGGGATATAAATTGAAGTGATTTGGGTTTTAGATGGATTTGAAAAGGTGAACATCAAACGATGACCAAGACCTATTAAGGGATAATAAGTTAATTTTTAGGTGGTTCATTTTATGTGTAGCTGAAAAAAAAAGGATAGGTGGGAAACCTAATGGATGTAAGAATTTTATGGATAACATAGAATGCTAGAAAAATGATGCAAGAATTATTAGGGGATGTGATGTGGAAGCTTAGTGTGTAGAGCTGAAATAAGATGGATGACTATATTATATTAGATTTTTTTAGTAACTTTTTAAACTTGAAAAGAGCAAAAAAAAAAAAGGATGATTTGAAATTTAGATAGAAATCTTAGAGCAAATAAGAGATATAAAGCTTAAAATTACAATAATAAATCATACAAAAAAAATATTGAAGATAAATATCTCAACAAAGATAGGACTATTATAAGCCATATAAACAAATAATAAAAGTAGTCAAATTATAATACATGCATCTTAGTACTTCTAATTTCATAATTCTATCTTTAAAATTTGAATATGCATAATCCAATTAAATGTCATTGTTGGAAGATGGTATAACCTTTTATAATTCTCATAAGATGATTGGCCTTACTTTCTTTGACTTGGACTAAGATGGCTTGACAAAGTAAGGTTGTAATGATGATATGGCACTATAAAACCTACTTGGACAAAAAAATTTAGCTCATATACAATTTAGTATTTTGGTTCAATTTACATCTAAACAACTCTAAATAAGTTCAAATAAAAATTCATTACATGAAAAGTTATAATAATACTCTTAATATTATTTATCATGGCCAAAAATTAGATAATTAGCCTATTCTTGTGATATACCCCACATAAGGTTAGGGAACGAATTACCTGATGGGTAGACAAGTGATTCTCTTTTAAAATTTTTGTTATTTATTTCTTCTACTTACTTAGTCTTCATGTTCCTTTTATAAAACAATCAAAAAATAATTATTTGTTCAAAAATGACAACATGAAGGTACTTAATGAGGGGAACTAGAATATAGCTTCAGATAAAAAATTCATAGGTGTACTAAAACAGCATAAAAATAAATTGCAATAAAGTCATATAAATGTAAAATATTCTAAAAGGAAGGTGCATGATCAAATAATTTATTAATTTGTATATAGTATATTAAATTTGAGATGGTGACAAAAAGGATACATCATTAACTATGTCATGTTTATTCTTATAATGATTGTTTTCTTACAAGTAAATTGACACTAGTCATCCAATAATTGGTAAATCTCCATTCCAAATATCTATTAAAAAGCTAACTTGCCAAAAGTAAATTTGGAAATGACAAAACTTTTGACATGTGGCATAAATTACATATGTCACAATGAAATTGAGTTGTGCAAAAATAAATTTTCATGTGGGATAATAGAATTAATGGCTTCATAGTTTGCAATTTTCATTTAAATTATTAATGATTTAACTCATTTGATTAATTTGTTAAGCCTATTTTGGATTTATCGATTTTTATTTTAACTAATGTATATTAAATTATATTGGTATTATGTTATTAATAATATAATAAATATTGTTTACATAATTTTCAAAAAAAGAAATTATTTAATATGATCTATATAATTAAAATGATGGAAATATAGATTTATTTAAGTGCTAGTTGATATATATTTATGAAAAATGTTTGCTTCTCTCTCACCATGTATATAACATTTAATAAATTATTTTCTAATTTAAAATTTTTTACTTTCAAAAATAAATTTATAATGCTTTGATATATAATAACAAATATAATAAATTTTGTAATTGGAATTTTTTTGAAGAAAATAAGTGGTAAAATTTCATTTGAAAATATAATTCTTTGTCATAACCCTTTTCACTTGAAACGTATTTTTAACTTCTTTTCCTTTCTTTGGATTATGTGTGTCATTTTCCCTCCGCTTAATTAATGATTGAAAACTCTAAGGGATAAGATAAAGCCATAATATTAGACTTTGGACCCCCATTCCTAGTTTTTGCATTTATACTAAGCCTCCATTTCCTCACAACTCTTTTTTTATTATGATCTTATACCACTTCCCCTATTGATGTAATCCTCACTCACCTCAATGCTCCATATACTTTATTTGACCCATTCATTTTTATAATCATGTACCATCATTCCCACTTTTACACCTCACCTCCAACTGCACCTTCTATCATCCTCTATATTAATTTCACTCACCCCCATATTCTATTATTATGCTTAATGCAATTTGCACTTTGCTCTTACTTGAAGTAACTTTCCTGACCATTCTTCTTTACATATAATTGCTCTACTCACATCAATAAAGTCTTAAAGATGACATCAACACAACCCTTTATTTTATCCATTGTTAGGCACTTGAGTTAGTTAAAATAATGTAAAGCGTGTCTCAATGCCTTAATATCTCCCAAGGAAGCATCATCATTAAGATAGTGGCTAATTGAGTAATGTAAGAAAATTGGTATTAATGCACTCTCCTCAATTATTATCCTTTTAAATTATAATTTTAAAAAAATGTAAGATATTAGAATGGCAATATAGACCATTAGGAAAAAAAACATGGCCTACATTTAAAGAAATTAAAGAAGAGTTGGTGATAAAGTTAACTGTGGTGTTTATTTTTTGATGTGGGGGGACACCACGTAAATCGTAAGGGGTACTTATTGAAGTGATCGGGAACGATATTGAGGTATGATGTACTATCTCGAAAGATAGAGGCATCACCCTTCAATAGACATAATCACCTAATAAGGACTCCTAAGGCATGATGGCTCTTAGAATGTACCAGAGATTTTTCTCTTACTTTACATGGATAAATAAAACATGGTTTATATTAAATTGGTTCTAAAGTTCCCTATGGAGGAAAGCCTCCATAGTTAATTACATCTTAGGAAATGAAATTCTCTAAAATACTCTCGATTAAAGTAGACAATTAGGATCTCCAAAGATTTTAAGACTATATTATCAAAGGATTTATTATATTTGAAAAAGCAAATGAAAAAGTTCAAGGAGAAGACTTATTTTGAAAGCCAAGGAAAATATGTAGGGAATGCTCATGATACTAAGAAGCCTAGTGAGCAATCCAATATATCCTATGGTTGGACTTTACATATTTTAAGTTGAAGAAAATTATTTTATTAGAGTTGAATTTTATTAGATTGTTAGGGCTCATAATCCATCAACACAAGGTTGTGGAAATGCCTAAGAGGTGAGGATTTATGCTTGTAGCAGAAGAAAATAACTACCTCATATCCTAAATCTTGAGAGCTTTAGCATGAGCTAAATCTAAGTGAAAGATGGATAGACTTTGTTAACTAGGGAAGTGAGGTAATCAAATGACTTCCTTGGGGTTACTTAAAGTTGTGTATTCCTGGGATGTCCAGACTATATACCCTTTTTTTTAATACATACACATGTATTTATGATTAAGAAGATGAATATCATGCAAAGATTGCATTTTCTTTAATGGAATTATTTAGGTATATGATTTAAAGCTCTATCTAAATTCTAATATTAAAGGTACATAAGCACAAAATCAAATGAGTATGTGTCGTTGTTAACTAAGGAAGTGAAGTAATCAAATGACCTCCTTGGGGCTACTTAAAGCCACATATTCTTAGGATGTCTAGGGTATATACCCATTACATTCAAACTTACGTAAAATCAACATGTGAATAAAAGAAACAAACTTTAATTCATACACTTAAGGAATGGTCACATACATCTCCTATGTATTTATAACTAACATCACAACATATGTTATTATTCATTTATAAGCATTTGAAAAATACATTTGAATTTAGTAGAGATAATAGTCACACATATATTAAATTAAATCAACACATGCAAGCTTACATAAAGGAAAACTATTTGATTTAATTAATTTTTGAAAAAAGAGATGGATGCATGATATCAAATGACATACAATATGTAACATGATTGGAAAAGAATAATCAAATACAAGCATGTGATTCATTCAATCCAATTAATTCCTAAAGATACGCAGACCAAATAAAATTATTTCAAATAAACCAAAGCTTTTTTAATGTCATTTTTAATTTCATGTTCAATTTTACTTAAGGAATGTAAGAAGGAATTTGCTATTTCTAACCCATCCCCATGTTTGTAAGTTAATTTGGTTTAATGAAATGTGATTAAGTTGATTTTATGGATTACTCAAGTTTTAACATGCATTAAGTTCATTAATTAACCCTTTCCTATGTTACCTTAACCTAATTGTCCAAATAATTGTGAGCCAATATGATATGCAAATGAATTGAAAAGTAAATTAGCAATGGTCCTAAGAAATGAAAGGGTCTAATACAATTAGCTCATAATTGCTGATCAATTAAATTAAGGATCTTAATTAAGTACTCTTATAGTTTTTCCACATATATGGATTAACCATAATTTCCTTCAATGTCCTTAGGTTATTAAACACCTAAAGATCTACCCTTCAATTAATTAATCAAGATGAGATGTGATTGTAATTTTAATTTGCTTAATGAAATCATTAATTAATTAATTAAACTCTTACTTAATTGCCAAATTGATTAATTATCCCTCAAATGAAATGGGCTTTGGGAAAAGATTAGGAGAGAAGTCTCAATCCTATTCCATGAATCCCCTTAATTAATTAAGCAAGATCTAATGTGATGTGAACTTTAATTTAACTAATTAAGTAATTAATTAACTAATTTATTCTTAATTAATTTTCCTTGAAAAAGTTAAAAAATGCTTAAGGAAGGGGATTAGGAAAGGGGACCCAACCCAATTCCCCAAGTCCCCTCACTATTAGATAGTGATTAAGGAGCCCCATTAATTAGTTACTATTCATGTGATTAATTAACTCTTAATTAAATTAAGAGATTGATTAGGGCCTAATTAATTAATTAACCAATAAATCTCAAAAAACTTAGGGGAGGCAAAGGTCATCCCCTTAAATAATCTCAAAAAGTTGAGATTAATTAGTTAATTAATTATGGAGTAATTAAGGTAATTATTTTTTCAATTAAACCCTAATTAAGCTCTAATTACTGTTCAAAATAAATTAAGGATATTTCTAATAGGTTCGTCTCTGAAATACCTTTAAAATGAGTATTTATTTATATTTTAGATTTTTCTATGATTTTTTATAATTATTACAAGTTTCACCAATTAAATCCATTTAATTAAGCATAATCCCGTGCCATATGGCGCTGACGCGGCGCGCTTTCCATGTGGCATCGTGATTGGCTATTAAAGTGCTCCGAAGTCGCCGAGTGGTAGTGGGACGCGCTGATCTCCTCGTTGCTCGATCTCAGATCGGACGGCATAGATCGATCTCGTGGCTAATAAAAGATAAAATGGGATAAATCTAACAGATCTAATCACAATTATCTGACAATGCGGAACAAATGGTGCGTGATCTATCACCTTGCAAGCGACAAAGACGGAGGTCATCAGCCATTGCTCGCTCAATGCGAGCTCACCCGAGCTCGGATTCACTCCAAATAGATCCCACACCTTCGCCGGCGATCTAAGAGGATTCAATGATGATCGGCACATGCACATTCTCTTTGAAAAGCTCTAAAATTTTGAAGGGAGCTCAGTTTTAAAGGCGCTACCTCAACTAAGACCCTGCGCTGAGGTAGCTTCATCCGTTGAGACAAAGCCTATTGAGCAAATTGGGTTGATTCCAAGTGGTTTGGGAAGACCAAGATTCATCCTTTGGAGGCTGGTCTTGTTCAAGTGGCACCTCATGGCTTGGAGCTGGGAAAGATCGCTTGGCTTCAGCACGAGAAACGTGTGGGTAAGAGGAATTTAGTTTTGGTTCAGAAATGAGGGAGTTAGGATCGGAGGAGGCTTGCCCTATTTTGAATGCGCTCAGGAATGAGAAACCCAATGAAGAGAAGCCTTGGGAACGCTTGGGAACGCACTAGGGGACTCAGAATTACCTTAGAAAGCTCTCACAAATCGAGTGTCTAAGTTTGTTGTGCGAATTGAGGGGGTATATCCCTCATTTGTCTGTGATGGACAGACATGATTGTCTCCCATTTTTTGACCGACCAGCCACCACTAGAGCGCTAGAGTTGTCTCCATCACCTCCACGTGGCACGACTTGAGTGAATGAAGGCTGGAGTCGCTCAAGGGTTGGTTTTGTATCCATTGGGTTCTTGGCTTATGAGGGAGGTGAGTTAACTCACCTCCCTTTGGTCCATAAGCCTAGCCCACTTAGGGTGAGCTAGGTGGCTGTACCCCAGTTTGATGGCTACTAAAGGAAAAGAGAGATGGATTTTACCAAATTTGGAAAAATCCCATGTGGGGAGGCATATCCAAGAGAGATTGCCTTGGGTTTGGTTCCAATTGGATTTAGGCTCATTTTGGACTAATTCGAAGTGAGTTTGGGTCGGGTTAGGTCAGCTCCCAAAGTTTCATGGATTGGTTTTAAGGGATTTGGCTTAATTTAGGTCATATGGGTCACGTTGGGTCATGTTGGGTTAGGTTGACCAATTGGTCAAATTGAGTCAAACCAAGGCTTGGGTTAGGTTCAAATGATGATTTGAAGAGTTTTGGTTCAAGTGGTTTAAATCAAATTTGGCCTAAATTTGATTTTAACTGATTTGAAATCAAATGGGTCAAGTTGACCAATTTAACCAAATTGGTCAAATTAGCTTGGGTTAGGTGTTGGTTCAAGTTCAATTGATCAACTGAAGATGATTGTAGGATTTGGTTTGAATTGATTTGGATTTAATTTGGGATTAGGCCGATTTGACCCTTTAGGTTAATTTGGGCTAAGTTGGTCAATTGGATTTAATTGGTCAAACTGAGTTCAATTATGGCTTTGGTTAAGTTCAATAATCAATTTAGAATGAACTTGAGCCATTACTTGCAAACAATTTAGGTTGGATCATGATTTGACCTATTTTGGTCTTTCTAGTCAATTTGGGTCAACTCAAATGACCAATTGAGTTTGGTTTGGCTCAATTGATGGTCAAGTCATGTTCAATCATTGATCATGGGTTGGTGTAAATCAATAGTTTTAATTAATTTAGTGTAGGATGAGTTTTGGTTAATTTTAGTTCATATGGGTTAAAGGGTTGACTTGGTTTGACCCAATTTAAAGCAATTGATCATCCTAGGGTGATCAATGATCATGGAATGATGTTTGGATGTGCTTGGTTCATTCCAATTTGGGTTGAATTAGAACTTGGTTTAAATGGTCTTGAGGTCACTTTAGGTCAAGTGAACCTAAATGGATCAATTGGCTTAGTTTTGGTTTGATTTAGGTTTAGTTGAATTTATATATGAGCTTAAGATTGAAATATAAAACCAGCTGCAATCAATTTTGGTTTCAATAGGCTTTAGTTCATTTGGAATTTTCAAGTCAAAATGGCTTAATTTAGGTGGGTTTTGGTCAAGTCTAAGGAAATGGCTTAATAATTGTATTATTAAGTTGGGTTTGACTTTGGTTGATTTTGGTTTGGCTTAATAATTGTATATTTCATTTATATTTGGATAGATGATTGAATGAATGATTGATTCAAGAAAAAATCCATTGATTTTGGCTTGATTTACGTGGGTTTTGGTTAAGTCCAAGGAAATGGCTTAAAGGGTTTAGATTTGGTTTTAATTTGATTTTGGATTTGGTTATGGATACTTGAATGTATTTTTCATTTATATTTAGAAAGATAATTGATGGGATAACTTATGTATAAGAAAACCAATTGAGTTTGAAGTGGTTTGAAGGCAAATTTGCTAAGCTTATGGAGGTAGGTTCAAAGGGCTTTGAAGGAAATTTGATTTAGTTTGATTTTATTTTTATTATTAGAATGTGGATTTCATTTATATTTGTGAAGATGATTGAACATATAATTGATTCATGAGAAAATCAATTAATTTTGGGTTGATTTGGGTTAAGATTTGGCTAAGCTCATGGAGGTATGTCCATATGGCTTAGGAAGGGTCTTGACTTAACTTGATTTAGTTTGATTTAGTTCTGATCATTTGGATGTAGATTTAATTTATATTTAGGAAGATAATTGATGGAATAATTGATCTATGAGAGGGTCAACTGATTTTGACTTAATTTGAATGGGATTTTGTCTAAGCTTATGAAAGTGGATCACATGGCTTAAGAGGGATTTGGAGCTTGGATTTAATCTTGGGTTTCAATCATTTGGAGTTGAATTTGGATTTGAATTTGATAAATGATTGAGGGATTGAATTGATCTTGGAGAAAATCAATTGAATTTAAATTGAATTGGATTTCTTCAGGGCTAAGTCCATGGAATTAAATCATAAGGCTTAGGAAAGGGATTGATTGTAGATTTTGGAAATTTGAATTTGGGGTTTGGTTTTGTGAAGGTGAATATAGATTGGGTTAAGGTCATAGGATGGGCAAGTCTCCCTAAGTTCCTAAGGCATAGTCTAACTCTATGATTAATCCTTCTTAGTCCCTAAGCTTAGGTTAAATATTCACCTAATCATTAGAAGTGTCTTAAGACTAAGGAACTCTTAGTGTCTACAAGAGTCCTAGATCTATGATGAAGAGATTGAGAACTCACTCCAAAAGTGAGGTCAACATTAACTTTAATCTATTTCCCACTCTAAAGAATAATATTTATCATAATTATATAAAGATTTATTAAGTCTCAGAGTTTAAAGTATTATCAATTTTTCCCCTAGCATACCATTTATTAAAGGAAGGAGGAAGAGGTCAAGAGTTCTATAGTGAATCATCATCATCTAATTTGGTGATGTTGGAAATAAAAGCTTGAATATCTTTGGGATCAACATCAAAAAATAGAAGAAATAAATATTGATTATGTGAAAGAGAGGAACAATCAGCAATGTTGTTCAAATGAGAGATGCTAGGAGGAGCTACCAATGGAATATTGCTAATATTCTACTAAGTTAGATGGTAATCAAAATAATTAGCAAAATTGTCCACAATTAACACCCTTTCAAGATGAATTTATGAAGATATAAGATTATTCTTTATATTGATTTTAAACTAAATAATTTCTTAATTATTATGGTAAATTTTCAATTTTAACCTTCAGTTTAAATTTTATTAAACTTGAGTGATTGTTAAATTATTGTCATTGCACCCATGAGGAGCACACTTTTTCACACAAAAAGAAAGGAAAAAAGCAAAGTATCTAAGAGAGTATATTCTACCAAAAGAATAACTTGTTCAACTTGATTGATTAGAATATCGTTCATAGTATAGATGGTAAGTTAAGGCTTAAAGACAATATTGGGAGAGAGAGAGAGAGAGAGAGTGGTTCCAATATTGACTAGAAATTCAACATCATAAAAGTAAACTTGATGTAATATAATTAGGTTAATAGAGATAGAGTCATTTGATGACAAATGTTAAATTACCAAATTATTAGCTTTCTTACAAGTGATAAATTGATGATCAGATATGTGACAATATAAGTAAAATCTTAAAATTTTCTTAATTGTGCTCTTCTTTCAATAGATATGATCATGAGAATTGATCTAAATAAAGTTAGATATATTTTAAATAATATCATTTTTCACCAAACTCAAGAGTAACAAAAATGATTTGTCAAACAAGTGTAACCTAAAATAAAGAAATAAAATCTATATAAGTGCAATAAAAATTCAAAAGTGAATTTTTAAGCCATTATGTTAATCTCATCAAGAAACCATCTATTACAATCAATCTATTAACAAATAGAAGTGTAGTGCTTCCACTTGAAAATTCTCATAATAACATGCTTTATGTTAAGTAAAGCCACCAGGAAGTCTTCAATAGGTTTTCTATTCAAAAGAAATTTTTACTAAATTAAAACCATGGTTTACTAATCAAGAACTTACCAATCAATCATATTGAAATGGTATAACCAGGTTTTTAAAAATAAATTTATGAATCATAAGAGTTGTTTTGCCAGAAATTCAAGATGGCTTGAGAAGTTGAATGATGACCATGACTCACAATTATGATTTACATTTACAAAAGATTAATAGTCATAAGCCTCAACTAGGTTAAAAAATTGAGCAATTAAAAGATGGTATAGTTGGAACAAATAAAAAAAATATATCCATAATAATCTAAAGCAAAAATTTACACTTAGCAACAGTCATTGTTTTACAAGTTAAACAAATTATTAGTATTTTCTTCTTGATTGAAGCATGACTTGACCTAAAAAAATCTCATTATTAATTTTAACTTTCCTACAAGATCTAAGAAGACACAATATTAATTTGCTCCTATCACAATGACCCAAAGAACCCATTGTTAATTCTCACCCATAAAAATATAGCCTACCCAAATCTAATCTTTTACCATTTCCTTTTGCATGTTACAAAGAATAAAGAACAAATATTATGTTTCTTTTATTTTCTCATTTTTCTCCAACCATTATCCAACAATGATCATATTATTAAAATATTCTCCAATAGTTTAATATCCTCAACATCTATGGTTGGTGAACCTTCAGTTTAATCTTTCATTTGCAAATCAAAGAATTAGGGTTTGAAAGAATTTTTAAAGGAGATAACCAAATTAAGGTGTTTGTATAAAGATGGCCTTAACATTTTTCAATAATCATATAGATATGTTATTAATTTGATATATTACTATTGCTTTAGGGGCAATTTGGAAACAAAGTTTAATTCAAGTAGGATTTAGTAAATCCAATAAATATAGATTTTCATCTATTTGGTTGGAAGAATTTTGAGTGCAAAGTAAAGTAAATGCAGGAAAAGTAAGGTAAATTTCCAAAGTAATGTAATGTATTTCAAATACATTACATGGGCCATTTTTGGTGTATTTGGAATTCGCCCGATTTGCGAATTCAAATATACCCAATAAAGTGCTACGCCATGTTGCCGCCTCCATGCCATCGCTGCCATCCACCATCGTCATCACAATCGTCCAAAACCTTCAAAATACTTTGCATTATATTTTTTTTAACCAAACAAAAAAAAAGTCATGAATTAAAACTCAACCAAACAAGTAATCCTTTACACTATTTTTTTTTATTCTTTTTTAAATAAAACACCCATTAGTAAATTCTGAACTACTTAAATTCTAAAACTATTTAGTATGATAAAAAGTTAAATCCAATTAGATGTTAAGTAATTGTTTGGCTACTTCAGGATTTAAGTTAGTAAAGCTAAATATGATTTTAAGAATAATTATATAAAAATATATTTTATTATATTTATTTAGCATATTTGAATCTTAATTAGAATAATTAATTATTAATTTGTAACTTATTAAATTATTTAAAATAACAATTTCTATATAATCAAATTTATTTAAGTGAATAATTATGATTTAAAAATATTATTTACTAGGATTAATATACATTTTAATTAATATATTTATATTTAATTTATAAGATATTAGGGTTAATCATTATTAATTAATAATCTAATAATTGAATTAAATAATCATTTCCTTTTAGCTAGTTTATGTAAAAAATAATACCATCATAATTATTTCATTAAATCATAAATTATTAAGCTTATATTGATTATATCTAATGTCATTAAATCATAATTAATCTAAAATGATATATTAATTAATCATTATTTATATAAATTTAAATTAAATTAAAAATAAATCAAAATAAAAAATAACCTAGAAAACAAAAAGAATTGAAAGGATTTTAGCAATTGAAACTCTCATCTTTCAACCACTTCCACTCCACTGTTGCCAAAGAGAAGCGATATGTCAGGTAACTAGTCTTTCCTCCCACCTCATTCGCACACTTTTGCTCGTCTAAATCTCATAAATTTGCCTACTAACAAGATTTAGTAAATCTAGATTTAACAATATGAAAGTGGCTTTAGTGGATTACACAAATCCTCACATTTAACTTGTCTGAAAACGCCATTTGGCTCGATTTAAGTTAAATCTAACTTAAATCTTGCTCAAATCCTACAACCAAATGTCCCCATAGTTTTTTTAATATTCAAAATGGTAACAACATTTTTTTTTTGTTCTTTTTAATCAAACATTTAATTACCATTATTTATAATAGATGATGTGATTTTCTCACATCTAATAACAAATATAATATCTTATTACTATTACACAAATTTGTTCCTTAATCAATGACAATGTATTTAAAGCACATAAGTGTGTATTTATGTTTTTAATATAATATGATAAGTTATTACAAATACCTATCAACATACTCTCTATTTATAATGCTTTTTCTTGAGGACCAGTGATGTAGCATAAGGATCACAAGCACAATGAGATCAAATCATAAGGCTAAACAAAGAGAATTGAAGACAAAATTAGATGGTCGATCCTATTACTAAGAGCAAGATTGTCATGGAGAAACATAGAGCTTGAAACAATGAAAACTATAAAAAAAAATTGTTATGTATATTTTACTTTGTTGTATGTCATGTAATTATTGCATTATACAATATAGTCAATATAAATATTATATAAAGTGTCATGTTAAGTGTAAGGAATGCTTAATTATAATTATAAATAAATAATTTTTAATTATTTAACTATAATTATAGTTAAGTGTTGCAAGATGAAAATGTTCAGAAGAATGAGTGGCTTTACTCTTAGAGATAAAATGTAAAACGAATATATTGGTGAAAAATTGTGGTAGCTCCAATAGAAAATAAGATTAGAGAGAATCGTCTTAAATGATTTGATCATATAAAACATCAACCATCTCATTATGCGGTTAGAATAGTAGATGTATTAGATTCAGACTTTCTGATGAGATATGCGGCAGCCAGAACAGACCTCTCTTATTGTATCCCAACATATATATATATATATATATATATATATATATATATATATATATATGAACAGAGAAAGGTGCTACAGAGTAAACAAAATCTGAAGATTAAGGCACATACAATAACTGACAATTTCAAAGGAAAATAAAGAGATACTTTCAAGGACATTTAAAGCATCCACCCTAATAAAATGGCATAAAATCTTCAATAAATTTTAAGGAATAATTATTTCAATAAACTTGTAATTACATTATATAAGATTGAAAGGTACATACAAAATGTAACCATAAAATTATGCTTACATCAAATAGAAAAAAACAACTACAGTTTGTTAGAAAGCTAAATGGCAACTCCATGAATTCACAGAAAGTAATCATCATTACTGAATAGATCTTCAATCATTATGTTGGCTAGCTGAGAGTACATATGATGAGAGCAATCTGCAACCACTGAATCCCAACAAAGAGTATAAGGATAGGACACAATTTGAAGCAAAAGTATCACATCTTGATTGAGACAACAAACTATCCAAGAGACAAATCATTTGAAAAGATCAATAGAAAGAGGCAAAAGCCTAACAAAATCTGAAGCTACTGATGCAATAAAGTTGTCCAATAAGAATCTAAGCAGTAAAAAAACAGCTAAAGCGCTGGCTAAAAATAAGATTGCCTTGATCGGCAAATCCAGCAAAAGCAGAGCTGAATATTGGTCAAAGCTTTCGGTCCAGAAGCCTTCCATCAAAAGCAAAATCAGTTAACCAAAGAAACCATGCTATGTTTCCTCTAGAGCAGCTGAACAGTTAACGTTATCTGAATCAAGGGCAGAAACCTAATACAAAACTATGTAGGCGCTGTCCATTTGAGAAGCCAACAAAACTGATAATTGTAAAACCAAATGGTCCAAACAATAGTGATAACTATTGTTCGAAAGGCACCCACAGTTCATAAATCACCACTTTACAGAACCAAATACACATTTGGACAGCAGCAACTGAACTAGAAACAAATGAGAAGAGAAGCTGATGCAGTGCTAAAAGTCAGCACTCTAGCATCACTCCTCAGAACTGCGAAATAGTGCACGAATATAGCAGCAAAGGATTGGAAACCATCAGAACCAAGCAACAATAGAATAATACAAAGTCCTCTTGCTAGCACCACCTGAAATAAACAAAACCTTGAAGCAACCAGCGAAAGTTCGAACCATCCGAAAGTGTAGCAAATATAAAAGGCAACATGCTGGAGCAGAAGGCCAAGCCTGAAGCTGAAGTAAAATGTTGAACAATTGAAAATCTTACGAGTATATTCCAGCAACACCAACAAAAATCAGCAGGTTTGGAGCAGCCAACGGATGCCAATAAATGAGATCTTAGACTCTTCAGTAACACGATGAACCAAAATCAGCAGGAGCACCTTATATTGAGCAAGCATTCAGATTACTGTTCTAATCCTCAGAGAGGGTTGGGATCTAGTCAATTCTGTCAGATGATCTTTTTGCACTTTTTTGCACTTTTTCCCCTTTTTTAACAAAGAGAAATGTAGAATCCATCAACATAAATAGGATAAACCAGTCTCCCTACAAAAATGTTTGGATTGGAATTATGATGAGCCAAGAAATTATCAGAAACTGCAAGGTCAGAGGGCAACCTGGGGATGATTTCTCGGCATATGAGGAATGAGAAGGCAGTTAATCCAATCTGATAAATTCGGAGGAAGAATAACGTCTTTACTACCCTAATAAGAAGCATTAGGCGGAATAAGCATCTGGCTTGGCGACAGACTTATAGAAATAGAAGCTTATTCAGTTGCATGAATTATTAAACTCTGAGCATACAATACTTATTAATTATCTTTCCCTTGAATATTGATATTAACCAATCAACCATTATGTGATGAATAATGGTAGGAGAAATACCATCAGAACATTATTATTGCGTAGAGAAGGTTAGTGTAGATAGCTGAAAATAGAACATTTATTATCATCAAAACATCTATTGAAGATAAGATGGTTGAAAATAAACTTAAAAGACAGATAAATATGATTAAAGGGAAAATATGTGCATCAAGTAGACCAAGAGATAAAATTATTGTATAAAGAATTAGGATGGATAATGGATAGATCTAAGATAACATATAGACTTAGTGGGGATTATTGTATAAAGAAGATAGATGTTCTAAAGGTAAAACTAATATGAAGTTGTCCATATGGTCAAGTTTTTGTGAAGCCCTCCAAAATAGTCTTTTTCCGCAACAATGATGATGATAATGGCAAAAATTATGATGATGTTGTCAAAACATCATCATCATTAGTATTCTCCCTTAACTATATCTCAATAAGTCTTCATTAAGTAATAAAATCTATTCTTTGTAAATATTTTAAACTACTACATATTTTACCTTTGGTCTATATGCCCAATTTTTCCTATGTATTTAAACCTGATTTTACCACAAGTCAAATTGAATCATTTTTTATCTTTCATCATATATATCCAAACCACTAAAATCTATTTTTAGCTCACCTTATTTTTAATAGATGCAACTCCAAACACCAAAAAATAATCAATCCATAAGTTTATAGAAGCTTCTATGTTATTTTATTTGAGAGGACATTTGCTTATGGAAATGTCCTTCCAAAAGTATCTTCACGTGTTTACTTTGAAATTGTTTACAAAAATATTTTTTTGTATGAATTATGCATAATTTCTATTGTTGTAGAAATTTTATCACTTACAACAACAACAATAACAAGCCTTTATCCCACTAAGTGGAGTCATATGAATCCTTCATCCCCATTGTGTCCTATTATGTCTCTCTCATTTAATTCAAGTATACTAAGGTCATTTTTTATACATCTTAACCAAGTCTTTTTAGATCTACCTCTACCTTTCTTTAGCATAATGCAAATCTAATACATCTACTCTCCTAACCAGGTCATCGGATGGCCGACGCTTTATGTGGCCAAACCCTCTAAGGCAGTCGTCTCTAATCCTAACTCCCACTGGAGCTACTCCAACTTTTTCCCGAACATACTCATTTCATATTTTATCTCTAAGAGTAAAACCACTCATCCACGATCCTCATCTCGCAACACTTAACTTAGTCTTATGCTTCTCTTTTATTGGCCAACATTCTCTCATAAATCATTGCAGTCTTATCACCATCTTATAAAATTTTCACTTAAGTTTAAGCGTGACTATCACACAGGCCGGATGCATTCCTCCACTTCAACCATCCAACTTGAATTCTACTAATAACATCTCCATCTATTTCACCATCATTTTGAACAATAGAGCCTAAATATCTGACTTGTTCACCTAATGACACAACACTACCACTAGAACTTTTACAACTAAAATTACACTCCATATATTCATTTTAGATCTACATAAACGAAAACCTTTAGACTCTAAGGTTGACCTCCATAATTCAAGTTTCTCTTGGACTCCCTCTCCAGTCTCATCAGCAAAAAGCATACACCAAGGTACATCTTCCTATAAATGCCTAATAAGAACATGCATAACTAAAGCAAAAAGATAAGGGCTTAAAGTGATCCTTGATGTAATCCAACAAATAGAAAAATATTTTGTCAATCCTCCTTGTGTTTGCACACAAATGTCTCAACATACATATCCTTAATGACTTGAATATAACCAATATTAACTCCTTTCTTTTCTAGAACTCTCCAAAGAACATCTCTTGAAATTTTATCATAAGCTTTCTCTAAATCAATAAATATCATATGTAGATCCTCCTTACTTTCTCTATACTTCTCCATCAAACCTCTTAACAAATGTATACCATCCATAGTAGATCTACCTGGCATGAAACCAAACTAATTGTGAGAAACTTTTGTATCACATTGTAACATATGCTCAATAACTCTCTTCCATAATTTTAATGTATGACACATTAACTTAATTCTCTATAATTTGCACACTCTTGTGCATCACCTTTATTCTTAAATATATAAACCACAAATTCTTTCTCCACTCTGCATCTTTTAGTCTTTAAAATAATATTAAAAAGATTTGTAAACCAAGAAATTCCTTGATCTCCTAAACATTTCCTCTATTGGAATATTATCAGTCTCTTGCTTTTCCACATTTATTTTCTTTAAAGCTTCAACAGATTTACTTATCTGACGATAAAAATGAAATTTCTATTTTGTTTTAGTATTAAGGTTCTAAAATCAATCATATTTTCAGATCCTTCATTGAAAATTTATCAAAATATCATCCACTTTTTTATTTTATATCTTTCTAAGAAAAAACACTTTATGATTTTTTATCCTTAATCTTACACTAGATCTTAATTCTCCTATCTCTTTGGTTAACTTATACATACATCTTTCACTTTCTTTGGTGTCTAATCTACTATATAAATCACTAAAAGCTAAATTTTTTGTATCATATATTCTTTTTAGAATCTCTACACTTTATATATTCTCAATTCAATTTTTTTTACATCTAAGCCAAGTTTTATAACAATCTTCTTATTTTATCTTTTCGACATTTCATTCCTATTTCTATTAAAAGAAATTTTTTCCTTTTGATTCTCCAAGCACATTTAACAACTTTCTTAATTTCACTTTTTACTTTTCCACATAACATTAAATTCTATGACATCCCAAATTCTAAGCTCTTGTAGTTTCTCTTAAAATATTTTTATTAGTGTTCTTTAAATTATCTAATTTGATTTATTTTTCATCTTCTTTCATCTCAAAATCTAAAACTAAGAATCGATGTTGAGTCTTAAACTTTCACTGAATGGCCTTACAATCTTTATAATCTAAATCTATTTTTTTTTTCAAAAAAATAATCGATCATGTTTTCTTGATCTAATTTTATAAGTAAAAATATGATCTCTTTTCTTAAATAAAGTATTAACTAAAATCGTAATTTACAAAATCTAATATAATCTAACTTCATTAGTCACCAAATTCATAACCATAAATATTTTTAAAATCTTCTACCACTCTATGTCATTTATATCTCCTCCATAAATATTTTTTTTTTAGTATCTTTTGTATTAATCCCCTAATTCATTCCAAAATTTTCAACTACATCCAAACCTGACATAAACACTTATAACATTGATAATCTTAGTATCAATAATCTTTAAAACTATAATTCTATCTCCATATCTATTAATATTTATAACATTATCTTTCAAACTTATCTATATATACTACGTCATTTTAATTACTACGCATACCAAAGTTTAAAACCTAAACTATCAATCTCTTTGGCCTTCTCCCCAACCCATTCAATTTCTTGAATACATAAAATATTTATCTTCCTATGAACCATAATATCGATTAATTCCATTAATTTACCTATAAGAGTACCTATATTCCAAATTCCTAACATAATTCTAGTTTCATGGATTAACTTCTTTGCCCGCATCCATCCATAATGTGGAAACCCTTGCTTATTTAACACTACACCTAGATCGTACCACACTTTTCACTGTATTCAGGCCATACAACGCGTCATTTCTAAGGGATGCTCTAGCATTAACACAATGATTTAAAGGATTCATGTCATGATTATTTCGACAAGTTTTACGGTCACTATCGCAACCTCCACTTTTCGTGACTTGGGACCGACAAAGGTAGTGTTAGAAATTTTATCACTTAATTAAAAACTATTTCTATTATTGCACTTCTACTCAAATGAATCATTGTTTCACTATAACAATACATAAGCACATATATGGTCATTCAAATGATGATGAAATATAATCTCAAAGAAGAAAGGGAAATATAAGTTGTCGTGAATCATATCAAAAAAAAAAATTTCTTTCTTGATTGACTCTCTTAACTAGAGCATGCACTCTTCGAACACAACATTATTTCCTTTCGGTGAAATCTTGATTGCTGCCCCATTCATTAGAAAGTTGATCATCTCCTATCAGTTTCAATACCATATTTGCTTCCATATCTTAAACCAACAAAGTTCCAATGTTGAAATCTCTTTCTCCTCCATTGAAATCAACTCCTACCTTAATTAATATTATGATTCGTTACGGTGTTGGCAAGTAACCTTTTTGCAACACCATAGTGCTTGTTATGAATAAGCTGTAGAAACCCATTAGATTTGTTGAAGTGCTTCTATGATGAATAAATTCCTTTTGTTCAAATTTTACATCAAATGAGAGTTTACTCTCTACCTGGAAAGGGGGATCTTGGTTTATCTTTGGAAGGCCTCCTTTCCAAAAATAGTCTTCTAAATTAAAGTACATTAAACAAAACCTATCATAGATCCTCATTTAGATCAAATTCATTGATCTTCTCCTTGGATGTTGGACCCCATCTGACATTTCCAATATTATTAATCATATAGGCATTACATTAATTATAGATCTCAAGAACTAGTAAATTCATAACCAATTTTTCTAAGGCGTTTGTTGAGCTTACTGTTTCTGAGTTTCCTGATATGATCAATCTAAATCTTAATAGAAACCTCCTTATAAACATGCAACTCCTATAATGCTGAATCATCTTGCCCCCATCATCATTCTTCCCTTAGCTCAGACATCACCAAAACCAACCATAGGCAAAAGAGTATCTCAAGAGGTAGGAACTAATGCAAAATCACTTTGAACCATTCATCATTAATGATGACTGCTAAAAACACTACCCATGTTACTATCTTTGCACTATCTTTTGCAGTAGAGATTAAACTTATTATCCTCATAGTTAATTGTTCTAGCAATTCCAAGGATTGCATTCTCGAGCATCATAAATAAATAACCATAGTTCCACCTCTTAAAGATGACTTAGTCCACTATCTCATCCTCCACAATAGATGCCCTTTGGGTTCCTCTATTTCTTCTATGCTTAGCTCTCACAATTGTTTTGCTATTACCCTAATCAAAATTGGTACTTTGCAACCCACAAGTATGTCAATAACCATGGCTAAAATGCTAGAGAGCTTGGATCAATGACCAACTCCCATGACTTAGAACTAGACAAACCCCCATCTTTTACTCAATACAAGCCCTTTAATGCTAATCTCATAAATGCTCACTAGTGGGGTGTTAGGAGTCATCATGAGAACTCAAACATCAATTGCAAGGAGTTAAAACTAAACTATATTAGGTCTCTCTTATATATAATAGGATTGCTTCTAAATTTAAGCTTTTCAAACAAGGTTACGGTTAATAATTTTAAACTTTCATATGGTGGTAGAGATTTTCTTAACCAAAATATAATTCCTTTAGATTATTCCCTCTATAACACTCAATTTATCCATTACCAATGTCTTAGGCAATGCTTGCTCCTTCTTAATCAGATATATGCTTCTAAGTGTGCTTTTGATAAGGATGTCCTCTGGGTTTACCTCTACAACCTGAGCACTAACTCAGTTACCTCCTCTCTCTATAGATAGCCATATGAGACATCAATTGCCATATATTCTCTAACAGAAAGCCAAAAGGCAAATCTATGCCTTTTAGGGTCATTTAATAATATTAGTGATGCTAGAATGATGACCTCCCATACTTAACACAAGCTCACTGTCTAACAAAGAGATTGACAAACCTATTATCTATACTAGCAAATTACCCCCAATACTATTACCAACTCTCAACAATCTTCCTTCTCTAATTACCTACATTTTTATTCCAAACTGTAATCTACAGTTAAACAAACATGATTTCTAAGTTTATGATTGAGCCAACTATTTTTGACCTCACCATCATAAAAACCTCCTAAAATGGTCCAATTTGCAATGATCCGATTTTTATTCTAGCAAAAAACTTTTGAGCTATCAAATACAAGCACAAGCTTAAATCTCGGATCATCACTCTTTTCCCTTGGAACCATAAACATATTATGGATGCTACTAAAGAATTAGATGTCTTTCTTACTTGAATACAACTTGGGCTCAACAAAGCACTAATCTTATAAGCTGTCTAAAGGAAATGACAATCTCAATTTCCTTCATCAAAGTTTCAAAGGGAAACAAATTTCAATGGCATTATTAGTCTCAACAATAATCTTAGACAAATTGATTCTCATCATCAAATTATGAAGTTGATTCCTTTTCTAAGAGCTCTACAACTAACCTAATGCTGCCATTACTTATTTGAATACCAATACACAAGACCATTCCCAAGGATCTGATCTCCATCTATGTCAAGGTTATTTCTAAGGATGAAATCAATGGGTCATTTTTTAAATTTAAAGAACAAAATCCACTAGAACAGATGATTTCACTATTGAATTTTTCGTGTTGTTATGACACACTAAAGAAGATTCCACTGAAGTTATCCTTGGCCTCTACTTTATTAGCAAGGCCTTAAGAAAATGATGGCCACTTTTATCACCCTTATTCTCGAATGTAGGACCTACAAGTCAATTTCCTTATACCACTTTACCAAATTATTAAAAAATTCTGTCTTTAGGCTCCAAAAAATAGCTTCCTTCCATTATTTTTATCTTACCAAGGTGCCTTTCCGAGACTTCTTAATGAAAATGTCATTAGGCTTCCTCATTGTCTAATTCAACTAAGTGTTTGTGTTAATATTGATATATCTAAAGCCTTTGACTCTCTAGGTAGATAGTCATTTCATGCAAATTAACTCAAAAACATTCCCCTAAAAAATTGGCTATATGGATCAAGGCTTCGATTGAATATGTCTACTTCTCTATTAACATTAAGGATTCTTTTGAGGAGTTTCCCCACTTCAACAAATGGCTGCCAGAGCATTACTCTTTCCCTTCATCTTTGTGCCATTCATATGGTATATTGTCTTATGAATCATGCTTCTAACAATAATTAGTTATCCTACCTCATTAGCTTTTGTTGATGAGGCACTCAAGTTTAGCAAGACTACCACCTCCAACCTAACATGTCTAAACAAGACACTCAACTCTTTTCACGAGACTTTAAGATGCATTTGGTGAAATTGTAGTTGTTTAAAAAAATAGTGGTGGAGCTGCTGCAGAAAAAATTGTGGTAGATATATAATTTTTGTTTTATTTTACAAAAGTCAAACTGCAACTTTCTGGTCGTAGTCAGGTTAGATTGAAAAATGTAATTTTTTCACCATAAATTCCTCAAAATGCAGACAAAACATGGTTGCCAAACAAGGCAACAGTGCAGTATAAAAAAGCACCACTCTCCCAAATGCACCCTTAGTCTAATCTTCCAAACCTAATAAAAGTCTCATCATTTTTTTTTCATAATGTTGTAGATAATATTTAATTGGTCTCACTTGTTGAATTCAATTTGAGGAATCCGACCATCTCTTACCTAGAATCCCTCTCTTATCTATTAGTCTCAAGAACTAACCGCCAACACTTATAATGTTCTAGAATTTTTGGGTAAAAAAATAATACCCTCAACTTGTTAACTTGTTAATCAATTTTAACTAATCAATTTGCCCATACTACAATGTTCAATTTATGTACCCATGCCTTCAATATTCCTGAAACTATTCTTTCAAACATCCATACAATTAATTGTATATTATTTTTCTCTTTAAAAGTACTTAATAAAAAATCCAATCACTACATTGAATTCAATTTTTCTTCCTAGAAAGTTAGGGACCTTGGAAGTAATAATCCCCTATTGATAAACAATGTTGTTAGCATGAATCTCACTTAGCATATTATCATTAGGAAAGGCCTTTGATCAAATTAGATGAGAGAGAAATACCTTCTCACACCTCTTACTAGCATGTCAATCCAGCTAAAAAGTCTATCATTAAAGTTTGCCCCTCGAGAACTACTGTATCCAATGACAGACCATACATATTGTTCCTTAAACCTTAGATCTCAAACCAAACACTCTTAATTGTTAGGATATACCTTCAAGTATCATCAATCTTCCTTTGAAGACTCATGACTTTTGCCATTATTGGAGTTTGAACTATGACTACCATCATGTCTTTTGTAATTCTAGATTTTAGTATTTCTTGAACAACAAGATTTGTTGATGTGGTGCAATTAAACTAAATTCAATTTATCCTCCCTATTAATGCTCAAAATCCTATTATCCATGAGTGAGTTTTCTAGCATATTTTATGTGATTTAACGGGATAAGATTATGTTATATAAATAGCAATTTGTCACATGGTCAGAATGAATAGTAAAATTGACTTGTCAAATGGTATTGTTCATCACTACATCAAAAAGTTACAACCGCCTCTTCTTTAGAAAATTTTTCTAATGATATTAATTCCCAATGTCGAGTTATTTACTATATAACATATGATGATGGATCTATTGATACTTGTTTTCATACTAGTAGCTTGAATCTTCAATCTAGTCATCATTGTATTATCAACCTACATCTAGGGTGTAAATGAGCCAAGTCGACTTGTGAGTTGAACTTGGCTCGTTAAGCATGAGCAAGCCAATCGAGCCATGAATGAGCTGAGTTCAAGTTCAAGTCTGATTTGACTCGGCTTGGTAGGTTATCGAGCTGGCTCGTTTACATAATGGCGAATTGCAATATATCATGTATCTCGTTATTGGTTCGGTAACTTATCAATCTTTTTAAACGAGTTTGAGCTTTTTTAATGAGCTCGAGCATTCGATTCGAGCTCGAACTTGATTTTCTTTAAACCGAGTCAAGCTTGAGCCTAGTAAATGAGCTCGAGTAGAACTGGAGCTCAACAGTGATTAAATAAGCTTAGCTCAATTAAAGAAGGCCTAATCACTTGGATTAAATCATATCAATAAGAATCAAATAAACAAGAGATAGGTTAGATGATCTAATTGTCCAATATAGAGAAAATACTCATCAGGCTGATGACACATATGCTCATACCTTCTTAGATAATGATTATTTTCTCCAATATAATATAATTCTAATATTCCAATAGTAATTTTGCTATTTTGGCCTAATTAACAACAAAGAAAACCTTATTCTTGTGAATTATAGTTTCTCGATAGCTTCCCAATCTTATTAACTCTGAAATTTGATGGGAAAACCAGATGAGAGGAAGGAAATGGAAGGCCTAATTCTTTCTTGTGTTGGTTGACAAGAGACATGAGAGAGAGGGATAGTAAAAAATAGAGGAAGAGCTAGAAAAATCTAAACCTAAATCTAAATGATGATGATAGCTATCCATTCTTCAAAGCTAATCCAACTTGACAAATTCAATTGATCCAAATTTGAGGAATCTTCTCAATTGATCGATAAATTAAGACAGAATCTAAGGAGGCCATCGATTCAAAATAATCTCGAACTAAGTACTATATTATCAAAAAAAAAGTCAACATTTTGGCTCCTATTCAAAGGTCTAAGTAAACATGAAGACAGACCTAAATAACTTCTTCAACAAGTCTGACAAAACAAAATGCATAGGACAGAAGAAGCCATCCTAAAGTTCATATGAAGCTCAAGGGCTAACTAAGGGATTTTGTAGTCAACCTCATAAAACACTAAATGTTGAACTAACAACTTCTTGCCATAGACCTAGCACTAGCTCTGAAGATTGGGTTGCCGGCACACATCCTTCACCAAGTCCATCAAAGCAACAGTAGAGGACCGAATGCATGTACATTCTCTAACAAGTCAATTTGGCAAATCAAGTCAATCTTCCATCAAATCCGTTAAGCACAAAGCTAAGATAAAAGAAACCCAAAATCATAAAATAAATAAATACTTTCCATCATCAAGCCTATCAAGCATAAAGACAAAGCCAAAGGAAGATCAAATCTGCAAACCGCTAAAATGAGACCTTCGTTAAGTCCATCGAAGCAGATAGTAAAAGACCAAAGATACTCTCATTCTTTTGATAAGTTGATAAAGACAACAACAACAACAAGCCTTAATCCCACTAAGTTGGGTCGGCTACATGAATCCTCCATCAGTGTCCTATTATGTGTCAAATTCTCATTTAATTTAAGTATACTAAGGTCATTTTAATACATCTTAACCAAGACTTTTAGGACTACCTCTACCTTTCATAATAAAGGCAAATTTAATGCATCTACTCTCCATCATCACGACCGACGCTTTGTGTGGCCAAACCATCTAGGCAATTCTCTAATCTTATCTCCAGGAGCTACTCCAACTTTTTCCAAACATACTCATTTTTCATTTTATCTCTAAGAGTAAAAACCACTTATCCACTAAGCATCCTCATCTGTAACTTAACTTAGTCTTATGCTTCTCTTTTATTGTGGCAATTACGCACCATAAGTCATTATTCGAGGTCTTACCACCATCTTATAAAATTTTCTTAAGTTTAAGTGGAACTTTTACATCACACAATAGGCTAGATGCATCATTCCTCCTTCAACCATCCAAGCTTGAATTCTATAATAACATCTCCATCTATTTCACCATCATTTTGAACAATAGAGCCTAAATATGTCAGCTCACTCTTATTAAAGACTTGCTCTAATGTCACAACACTACTTAGAACTTAAAATTACACTCCATATATTCAATTTTAGATCTACTTAAGCGAAAACCTTTAGACTAAGTTGACCTCCATAATTCAAGTTCTCTTGGACTCCCTCTCTAGTCTTATCAACAAGAAGAATGTCATCGACAAAAAAGCATACACCAAGGTACATCTTCTTGTAAATGCCTAGTAAGAACATCCATAACTAAAGTAAAAAATAAGGGCTTAAAGCTGATCCTTGATGTAATCCAAGAAATAGGAAAATATTTTGTCAATCCTCCTTGTGTTTGAACACAAGTAATAACTCTAGTATACATATCCTTAATGACTTGAATATAACCAATATTAACTCATTTATTCTAGAACTCTCAAAGAACATCTCTTGAAACTTTATCATAAGCTTTCTAAATCAATAAATATCATATGTAGATCCTCCTTACTTTCTCTATGCTTCTCCATCAAACCTCTTAACAAATAGCATCCATAGTAGATCTATCGGCATGAAACCAAGGATTGTGAGAAACTTTTGTATCACATAATTTGCGATTACTCTCTCCCATAATTTTAATGTATGACACATTAACTTAATTCCTCATAATTTGCACACTCTTGTGCATCACCTTTATTCTTAAATATAGGAACCAACAAACTCTTTCTCCACTCATCGGCATCTTTTAGTCTTTAAAATAACAAAGATTTGTAAGCCAAGAAATTCCTTGATCTCCTAAACATTTCCACTTCCATTGGAATATTATCGGTCTCTTGTTTTCCACATTTCATTTTCTTTAAAGCTTCTAACGGATTTACTAATCTGACGATAAAAATAAATTCTCTATTTTTGTTTAGGTATTAAGTTAAAATCAATCGTACTTTTGATCCTTCATTGAAAAGTTTATCAAAATACCTCATATCATAAAAAAAACTTTTTATTATTTTATACTCTCACTGGTATGTCTTTACTTCTCCCTTTTGGTTGGCTAACTTTACATACATCTTTACCTTTTGGTATCTGTCTTTATTGTATAAATCATTAAAAAATTTTTTGCATATATTGCTTTCTTAGAATCTCTGGCCATTTATATCTTTCCCAATTCTCAGTTTTTATATCTAAGTTTTATAATGATGCTTTTTTTTTTCTTATCTTTTCTTGCACTCTAATTCCATATTCTTATTAAAAGCTTTTCCTTGATTCTTAAACTTAACTTGTAACTTAATAATTTCACTTTACTTTTCCCACATAGTTAACTTCCTTATGAACATCCCAAATTCTAATCTCTTTGTAGCTTTTTAAAATATTTTTTTATTTGTGTTCTTTAAGTGTCCCTATCTAATCTTGGATAATAATTTGATTTTTTCCTCTTATTTCATCTTAAAATCTAAAACTAATCGATGTTGGGTACTTAAATTTTCACTTGGAATGACGCACAATCTTCTGATCTAAGCGATCTATTTTTTTTTATCGAAAATAATTAATCGTGTTTTATTCCATTTTATAAGTAATAATATATATTCATCTCTTTTCTTAAATAAAGTATTAACAACTACAAAATCATAAACAAAATCTAATATAGTCTATATCTTCTTAATTAAATCCAAATCCATAGCACCATGAATACTTTTAAAATCTTACCACTCTACCAATATGTCCATTTAAATCTCCCCAATAAATATTTTTTCTTGAGGTATCTTTTGTATTAATCCTCTAATTCATTCAAAATTTTTTTTTGAGCTTACATCCAAACTTGAGGAGCATAAACACTTATAACATTGATAATCTTAGTATCAATAATCTTTAAAGTATAATTCTATCTCCACATCATTAATATTTATAACATTATCCTTCAAACTTTTATCTAATCACACTACACCATTTTAGTTGACTTACCGAATACCAAAGTTTAAAACCTAATCAATCTCTTGGCTTTCTCCCCAACCCATTTAGTTTCTTTCATAAAATATTTATCTTTCTATGAACCATAATATCTATTAATTCCATTAATTTTATAAAGTACTATATTCCAAGATCTAACCTAATTCTAGTTTCATGGACTAACTTCTTTGCCGCGTAGGCCATACTTATTTTGCACGGGCACGATCACGGCTAGCACATTTTCAAGTATTCAAGTCATCATAGGGCGCTAGCATTCTTTTGATTTAAAGGATTCATGTCATGATTATTTCGACAAGTTTTACATTTGTAACTACTATTGCAACCCTCCACTTTTCACATCCGGACTTGAGACCGGCAATGATAAGTTGATAAAGATGAATCAAAAAATTCCCATCATCATGCCCATCAAAGCACTAAGCATAAGGTAGAAGCTAGTCTCACGTGTCAATAAAACAAATCAAGTTAGGTTTTACATGGTCAACCAACTTACAACAAATTAGTATACATATGTGCACCATATTTATTGGAGGGTATTTGTTGACCTATAAATAAATTTTATATGCATAATAATATACATGAAATGAAATCAAAAATTTAAGCATGATATCGTGCAAATTGGGTTGAAATGCCTCGATAATTAAAATCAATTGGGCCTCCATGAAATTGAGTGTGTCAATGCATTGACGTCAAAATTGACTCGAATCGACCCTCGTTAAATTATCGTCAATGAGTGAAATAAAAAAAGTAATTTATGTATATCGAGTGGGAGACCTCGATAATCTAAAATCTCCTTTTGGGAAACACCGTCGTTGTAAAAATGACCAAACATATCAAGCGAAACCTTTTTAATTAATTCAAGTGTGGAGCAAAGGCAAGTCTCGAAATGCATGGCGAATTGAAATTTGCCTCATTGAACTCAACATTGAGCTTCAATGAAGTAAAATAGATTGTGTCATTGTGTTTTCAAACTCGAAATTACATAAAGCGATACTCATATTATGAGATTGATTTAAACAAAATTGTAATTTTGAAGCAATGGGGATATAAAAAATAAAAGTCTAGATTTTTATCCAAATTAAATCCAATTTTGATAATGGATTTATTTCAAAATTAATTCAAAATCTCTAAATATATGATATGAACTAAATTTAATTCTCTCCAAACAATCCTTAAATTTTGATTTTGAATTTTAAAATCCTATTATTTCTCTACCTTTCCCTTTTTCTCTTTTCCCTATTCTCCTCCTCTTCATTTATTCTCCTCCTCTTCATTCAATCTGCCGACATCTCTTAATGGAAAATCTCCCATAGCCGAATAAAACCTTCTCTCGTTCAAGGCTAAAGAATAGAAAACCCACCACAACTCCCTAGAGATGTAATCCCCTCTTCCCGTCTCTAGACATAGCTGAAACCTCATGTAGCTCATCTCAAATCCCGTAGCTCGAAACTTGTGCCTCCTCCGACATCCTCTCTCCAATGTTTCCTCTTCTCACTTACAAGCTGAATCTGTCAAACCATCACATTTGACCTACACCGCGACAATCTTGTTCCCCAAGCAACCATCACCTTCCTCCGTCCTGCTCTGTCGAATACAGTCACTCCCAACTTCGACCCCCGCCTGCTCTCCCTATCCTCTCCAACTCCCTGTGCTAGCAAAACCATCTCCATCGACAACCCAATCGACCCTACAAACTATTTAAGCCAACACCTCCCCATCTCTCACATCTATCATTCCAGCAATCCAAATTAAGCCATCTGCCCAATCTCCTTTTCAAACCAAAATACCACCTTCTCTTTACTTATTTCTTTCCAAACAAGAAGAAAGAAAAAAAATTCTTTATTTAAAACCATCATTCCACTATCTTGCAAATTATCATCGTCAAGGATCTCGCATAAAAGCATAAAAATATTGAATATGAAAAATTCTAAGTACCCATTTGTGTTGTTCCAACATAGCGGGGAAATTTATGAATTTAAGTACTCATGCAGATTATTCTAACATGGTGGGGAAACTTGTGGATTTAAATACTTGCATGGGTTAAGACTAACATCATGAGAAAATATATCATTGATATTAGATGCGGTGATTGAGAAATCCGCTCATCGAGGTCGGGATTGAAGAACCTACCAAGCTTAATAAAGCGTAGCAAGATTGAAGAAGTAATCGTGGTGTAGCAAAACACCAACTACTATGCTTATTAGGGTGCGTACCGAATAGGCCAAAGTAGTCCCTGAAGCGAGGATGATGTCGGATGCTATCAAAATTCTGCTAAAATTCCATTGAACCATTAAAATAATAAAAAGACTTAAATAACATTACTTAAAATAAATTTCAAATTTAAAATTTAAACTTAAAGCTATAGGTGTTGAAAATCTTATGCATGCTTTTATAAGCATGAATGCGTTTAAGTTATTAGTCGTGGTGTCACTTATCGATATGCGTCTTTTAAGTATAACCAAAGCACAATCGAAGTAACCCCCTATGTGAGGACGACGCCGGGAATATATCAAAATTCACAATGGTAGAGATCCAAATGAACTAATTTAAACAGAATTTTCTAAATTTAAAATTGAACATTAAAACAATTTTAAAATTTAATTTGAACTCGACAAATTTTAAAATACATAAACTTGCTAAATTCAAATTTAATTGAAATTCAGATTGGTCAAATGTTTGCAAATAAATAAAAATCTCTTATTAAATGCTTGAAATATCTTGCAACTCATATTGAAACGATCAAAGGAATCCTAATTAATTATATAACTAAAGCATAAAAGACCTCCTTGGGATTAAAATATAGTTTTCAAATATGAACAGAATCCAAATAAGATCTACAATATGTTTGAAGCATAGCTTTCAAATATAAATACAATTCAAATAAAATTTATAGAGCATTTATATTAATTTTAGTAGCTCACTAATGAATATTAGATTTAGCCACAATTCAATCCAAAAGAATTGAAGAGAAGTCAAAGGGATCATGAGATGTTTATGATGAATTTGAAGGCTAGCTAATGAGCATAATAGATAGCTCAAAATCCTTCAGTCTAATTACTAAGAAAGCAAATGCAAATGGTGATATGCTATTTCAAATTGCAACATGAACCTAATATGCCTTCAAACGCCATCGAATCTACAACATACTTAAAGTAGCAGACAGAAAGCATTAATTTAAGTTATAAATAAGCCTCAAATACATCAATCATGCATGAATTATGAAGATAAAGTGCTTCAGAATTGTGCAATCATCTGAAAGAAACGAACCCTTGTATGAATATTAAAATAATTTAAGCATCCTAAGATTCATACAAGTATTCTAAACCACCCGCATGAGCCCAACACAATCTTAAATATCTAAACTTCGTGTTTGAGGATGACTAGTTAATATTAAATAAATATGAATCATTTACATGTGCTCCGACTAATATGTTAATCATCCAATCATAAGCTCTAAGAATGTTGTGTAGGCTAAAGTCAACGTTAATATAAATTCAACCTCATTTTAAAAATTACATATGCAATTCAAATGATCAAGTTAGATATAGAATTAATCCTCTATATTTGTAATAAAGTTGACAAAGTCTACTATATGATCAATTTCCTAAGGAATTTAAACTATACGTAAATTCAAAACCCAATCCTTTGCTAAGTAAAGTTGACGAGGTCAACCCAGATGATGGTCATGTTAAATGATCATTTCAATCGGAGGAAATATTATCATCAAACATCTTTAGAGCTTTAAATTAAATTAATATAAAACTAATTTTTAGCTAAATATAAATTCAAATCAAATGAAATTCATTATTCCAAGTAACTTAAAGCAAATAATTCATGCAATTATTTGTGGTAGTGAAAATCCATCTCAGAGGAGCTAATTTCAGTCAAATAAATCATTATATTGAACTCAAATAATCTAAAATGCTAGTAAGGACATTTGATTAATTTATCAGATAATTTTGCTCTAAATGACACAACATAAAATGCGGTTATGATTAGAGTCTCAGCAGGGTGGCTTGGCTCTAAATGGCTTTCTTATCTTATGATCTATTTCCATATATTCCTAATAGCTACTTTGAGTTATAAATCATAAGGTATATTTAATAGACATAAAGCCCCTATGGGTGGACTTCAAATTATCTCTTTAAAAAAAAACAACCCATATGTATAAGGTTACGAGGCGACACAATCCATGGTTCTTACACCTTTCAATTAAATCTATCCTAAGTAAATTAGGGATGATAACCAGATGATGAAACAATGAGATGTTGATGAGGATGTCATCATCTCCCCAATCATATGCTAATTAATAAATGATAAACTTCATAAATTATCAAAACTCCACACTACGACTACTATTTAAGCAATTAGCGACTAATAATAACCTTGTCGAAAGTTCTCTCTCTCATCTCAGGAAGGGTAATTAGCTTATAGGAATAAAAAACTAGATCTAAAATTCTCACAAAATGAGGGTGAAATCTATGGGAATGTCTCATCCATAAATAAAATAAATTCATGTCTTTCAAAATTTAACTTCGGCAAATCTACACTCTTCATGAGGTAGCATAAATTTTTGAAGCCCACACATTGTTTTGGTTTTACATTTCTTGATAAATCAAGTCATTTGTGCACACATCATTAAGATTAAAATTCCATATATTATAATTCTTGTGTGTGTAAGATTATAATTATTGCATTTATATTCAAAAATTATTTGAAGTAAATTGTGAAAGAAAGTATTAACATAATCTTATTATTATTGGTTGGAATTAAATTTGTTTATACCTTGACATTTTCAAGTGTGTTATTCTTAGTTACTATTAATACTTAAATTGATAATTTATTACTTCTTAAAGAGACATTTAAATCATCGTTTTGCAAGTTTGTATTTGGTAGATTGATTTTTTTTTTAATTACTGAAATTATAAGTTTCATCATAAAGAAAAGTTGTATGCTGAAACTTAAATTAAACTAAGTATACTTGAAGTTATCTTGATCAATTACTACATTTTATCCCTTAATTTTGGTTGGAATAAATTTATATTTTTATTGAATTAACCCTATTTTGCTGAAATAAATTATTTCAAATTAAAAGCATATAATTTCAACAACAACAATAATCATGGGGTAAATTATCATGAATCCTTCGTCTCCATTGTGTCATTATGTGTCAAATTATCATTTAATTCAAGTATCTAAGATCATTTTTTATACATCTTAACCAAGTCTTTTAGGTCTACCTGCTCTACCTTTCTTAACATAAAGGAATCTAATGCATCTACTCTCCTAATCGGTCATGGACGCTTTATGTGGCCAAACCAAAGGCGACTCTCCCCAATCATATCTACCCTTTGGCTACTCCAACTTTTTCCAGAACATACTCATTTTGCATTCTATCTAGAGTAAAGCCACTCATCCACACGCATCCTCATCATGTAAAATTTAGTCTTATGCTTCTCTTTTATTATTACATTGCACCATAAGTCATTGCGGTCTTACCACCATCTTATAAAATTTTCCTTAAGTTTAAGTGGAACTTTTCTATCACATAATAGGCGGATGCATTCCTCCACTTCAACCATCCAACTTGAATTCTACTAATAACATCTCCATCTATTTCACCATCATTTTGAACAATAGAGCCTAAAACATCACAGATCTCACTCTTATTAATGACTTGATCACCCAAAAGTCACAACTACCACTAAAACTTACTAAAATTACACTCCATATATTAGGTTTTAGATCTACTTAAGCGAAAACCTTTAGACTCTAAAGTTGACCTCCATAATTCAAGTTTCTATTGGACTCCTCTCAGTCTTATCAACAAGAAGAATGTCATCGACAAAAGCATACACCAAGGTACATCTTCTTGTAAATGCCTCGTAAGAACATCCATAACTAAAGTAAAAGATAAGGGCTTAATGTTGATCCTTGATGTAATCCAATGAAATAGGAAAATATTTTTGTTAATCCTCCTTGTGTTTGGACACAAGTAATAGCTCAAATACATATCCTTAATGACTTGAATATAACCAATATTAACTCCTTTCGTTTCTAGAACTCTCCAAAGAACATCTCTTGAGACTTTATCATAAGCTTTCTCTAAATCAATAAATATCATATGTAGATCCTTCTTACTTTCTCTATGCTTCTCAATCAAACCTCTTAACAAATGTATAGCATCCATAGTAGATCTACGGCATGAAATCAAAGCGATTGTGAGAAACTTACGTATCACATCGTCTTATGCTCAATTACTCTCTCCCATAATTTTAATGTATGGCACATTAACTTAATTCCTCATAATTTGCACACTCTTGTGCATCACCTTTATTCTTAAATATAGGAACCAACAAACTCTTTCTCCACTCATCGGCATCTTTTAGTCTTTAAAATAACATTAAAAGATTTGTAAGAATTCCTTGATCTCTAAACATTTCACACACATATTGGAATATTATCGGTCCTCTTGCTTTTCCACATTTCATTTTCTTTAAAGCTTCACTAACTTGATTACTAATCTGACGATAAAATGAAATTCTCTATTTTGTTTAGGGTATTAAGGTTCTTAAAATCAATCGTACTTTCGGATCATTGAAAAGTTTATCAAAATACCTCATCCACCTATTTTCAATATCTTTTCTAAGAAAAGCACTTTATTATTTTCATCCTTAATACCCTCCTATGTATTTACTTCTCCTATCTCTTTGGTTGGCTAACTTATACATACATCTTTCACCTTCTTTGGTATCTAATCTGTATAAATCAAGCTAAATTTTTTTGCATCATATATTGCTTTCTTAGAATCTCTACCTTTATATCTTTCCCAATTCTCGTTTTACATCTAAACCAAGTTTTATAACAATCTTCTTATTTCTTTTCTTTCTCGACTCACCACCAACTATTCTTATTAAAGAAGTTTTTCCTTTTGATTCTACATTTGTCTTTAAACTTAATTTAACGATATTTTTCCCACATAACGTTAACTTCCTTATGAACATCCCAAATTCTAATTTCTTGTAGCTTGCTCTTAAAATATTTTTATTTGTATTCTTTAAGTGTAATTCTGGACAATAATTTAGTTAATTTTTTCTCTTACAACCTTTCATCTTAAAATCTAAAACTAATTCGATGTTGGGTATTTAAAATTTCACTTGGAATGACCTTACAATCTTTATAATCTAAGCGATCTATTTTTCTTATCGAAAATAATCAATCTGTGTTTCTTAGATCCATTTTATAAGTAATAATATGTTCATCTCTTTTCTTAAATAAAAGCATATATAATTGATGAAAAAATTATATATTCATAACATTATTAATAATTGAAAATAGCCATCTCTAAATTATATTTGTGCTTACTGAAATTTAATTTTGAGCATTACAATGATTTAAATGCATAACTAGAAAATATTTTTTTATTGATTGATCATTTGCATAAAGACATATATTGCAAACTTCATTTTAGAAAAACTAAATTATCGTTATAATTTAAAATTTTGTGAGCTATAATTTGCCAAAACAATTATAAATTCTCGTTCATTGTAAGATGATCAATGATCAATTATGTTGTAGCTCACCATTTGAGTAGGTAGTTCCTATAAAATAAAATTTTAAATTATAGTTGCCAAAATCATAAGTTGTTTTTATTTTCTTTTTTGCTTGTAATTTATTATTGGGATTATACTCTCCGCATTGTAGAAGAGTATTGTGTAGTAATTGTAGAAGAGTATTATGTTGTAATTGCATTTTGGGATAATGAAATCACAACCAAGGTGACTAAACGTGGGCGTATGCTATTTTTGAGTTTGAAAAAATCACGTTAAAATTGCTTACCTATTATCACTTTTTTCTTTTATTCATTTATTTTTATTTGCAACTTAAAATTATTTTTATATCACCTTTAAAATTAAAGTTTTTAATTGTAATATTTTTAAAACCACTCAATTCACCCTCCTCTTGGGTGTCAGTCACTCCACACCAACATATATTCATTGCAATTAAAAGCTCTTATAATGAAGGAATGGTATTTGAAATTCTAACTACTTGATAAATTCAAAAGAGAAAATGTCTCCCTAATTTTTTCTAGGTTCAATTAACTAAGGCCTGAAAGCAAAAAAACAACAAAAAACTAAATCAAAAGTCTTAAACTACGAATGGATAAGAACATAAAATTAAATCAATCTAACCATCTATGTGTTGAATTAATGACCTGCATCCCAGTCCAACTTGGGTCCAAACAACCCAAGAGCCAAACTTTCTTCCCTAAATTAATTATCATCAACCTACTTGATCCAACTGGCCTAATTATGGACAGCTCTGAAGATCTACCAAGATCATAGATGCCCCTTTGGCATTATTTGTAAATAATAATATGTGGAAAATTCAAATTACATCTTCCTTCGAATGCCATCAAGCTAGTCTTAGAGTTTATCCATTTTTGGCAATCAAAAAGGATTCCTTTAACCAGCCTTACATCGAAGTAATCTTCATATTCAAAATGCAGTCCTCCTGCAGTAAATCCTCAAGGCTACTTTGGAGATCCTCAATTATAGAAATCACCTTTATGTATTTTTCTTCATCATTAATTAATAATCATTCAAATAGCTTCAAATTCTCTACATTGATAATAGAATAAATCCTCACACAGGAAGGCAATTCTACCGTAACTGCTAATTTTGAAATGAAACATAACAAATGAACTTCATCTTATGCCCTTCGCCTTTCAATCTATCCATACCCAAATGCAACCAAATCAAATCACCTACACAATATCTCATGTCTGGCAAGGTTCGCCTTGTATCTCCCTTGTGACTTCTCAAGTTTTCTTCCACCTACTAATGGATCTTGTGAATTGCTTACAAAAGTCGTTCATCATAGCTCTTCGTCTTCACCTTTTCCAACCTCTTCTACATTTAAAACTCTAGAACAAAATGGCCACAAAACACTTACATCTCAAGGCATCAAATGACATGAATCATAGCTTCTCAACATGCAAATTGTTATCTGATTCACTACATCCAATGTCCATGTTTTTCTAGATGAAAGTAGATGCCTAATCCTAGTGAAAAAGCATTTAAAAAGCAAGACAAGCTTAATGTAGCCATCATGATTTGGGTTGATACCAAACCAAATAGCTCCTAGATATGACCGTAACCTCAGAGTCAACTTTGTTGTCATAATAATGCCGTTACAAAAGATCTTAGCATACTTAAATCTTGGTTTACATCAAAACATGCGTGAAATTTCTTTACACCAAAATAGTAATCCTTTATTATCAATCAGTTTAAAAGTCTATTTCTAAGACAAATATAGTCAAAATAATTGTTATGATGATGCAAAAATCAAAATTGAATGTGTAGTAGAGTAAACAAAGAACCTTATGCACCCCATTAAGGTGACTCCTCATATCTGCCATAAAATTTTTGACACTAAGGAGCTGTTTGGGATCACTTTTATTTTTTATTTTTTATTTTATATTTTTATTTTATTTTTTAAAGTAAAACATGTTTGATGGTTATTGTTATTTTTAAAAATACTCAAAACATCTAAACATTAATTTGAGTGTTTTTTAAAAACAATATTATTCATTTTGAAAATAAAAAATAAAAACACATAAAAAACACATCAAACAAACATATTTTAAAAATAACTTAAAAACAAAAACAAAAAACACAAAACAAAATTGATCCCAAACAGCCCCTAAGAGATGAAGATAGTATGGTGATAATCCCAAAGATGTCATGCAAGTAGTCAAATTAAAACAGAAGGATCAAGCCAGCTTTGAAGCTACAAAAATACCTGAAGATCAAAACAGGTAGTTCACAAAAGCTCGCAGTAACTTCAATACTAAATGAACCAATTAACCGCTTTGAAATATGACCAGTAAAGAGAAATAGTTAGGCATGTAAAATTGCTAAGGTCCTGTTTGGAATAAATTTTTATTTAGTGTTTATTGTTTTTGTTTTTAAAAAACATAAAACAAAATAAAATATATATATTTGTTTATCTGTTTTATTATTTTTGTTTTTATATTTTTAAACAAATTTATGTTTTGTTTTCAAAAATACTAAAAATAGGTGAAACCTATTTTCCCAGTTTTTAAAACATCCCGATTTTTCAAGACTCCCTCGGCTGAGCCGTTTCTCTCTTCTCACCGAGAACGCAAATGGAGATAACGAGCATGCTGAATTTCCCTTCGCTTATTTTCAGTCATGTGACGCCGTTTATTCCAAACCCCTTTAACTGTTCTCCACCACCATCGTCGATGAGATCCGCCGCAGCCACCATCACCGAGAAAAGTTTTTATCTCCATCCTTCACCAAGATTTAATGCTGAAGCATTGCGACTACTTACTCTATTCCTAAAATCATCTCTAGGGTTATCGTCTTCTTCTCTCTAACTCAATGAATGAGAACTCCTTCCCTTTTTTGTTTCTGATCTGTACTTAGCTCGACTTAATTGTAGGAGCAATTTGCTTAACCTCTAAAGCTTATTACTTATTAATTCATGAATTATGTTCCATTTTAAAATTTTTGATATTTTATGGCTTGATTATCTCAGATTACTCATATTAACAAAAGTTTAACTAAAATTTGACAAATCAAACATATTTTTTATTTTTATTTTAAAAGCATAAAATTAATAAAAATAACAAACATATTTTTGTTTCATATTAAAACAAAAACAAAAAAAATGAAAATAAAAATATAAAATAAAAAATAGAAAGTGATCCCAAACAGCCCCTAAATGTTCCAAATAAATAAATGGTGTATGCAAAGGAATAGGTTTTCAGTATCAAATTTTCTCACATTATTTACAACTAATATCAATCAAAAATAGATTCACACTTTTTAAGTTGTAATGGCAAGATGATTCAGCTATATTTCAGTTTCCCAATGTTTAGAATATTATAGTGGATTTTCTCAGGCCATATCGGAAAAATTTTCCCAGCACGTAACTCTTTCCTTGTTTGCTTACGTAAGGTATAATCCCTCAGCTTTTCAATATTTATTGTAAGCATTGTCATACAAAAAATATCAATCAAAACGAATGGAGAATAAGGATTCAAGTCTGCCCCATTTAGTTTAGATAAGACTAACAATGATGAAGATAGATACACAGAAAACAATTAAAAGCATCATGAAGCAATCGAGTGGTAATGCAAACACTTTAGATTTGTTCTAAACTTAAAATTATATGAGAAATGTTCTGTATATCAAAAAAATATAAAATAAAAGTTGCAAAGTAAACATTAGCTGTCACTTTTATCTGATAGTATAAATAACAAAAGCAGGTCGACTAGTATTTTTCATCATCTTCCACCAAAATACTCAAAAAGGAAACAACAATTTAGTAAATAAGATACTGACCTTATCATTTAAATACAAACAATGCAGAAGTTCTGAAATCCTCTTTAGAATGAGATTCTTGCTGGTGAAACAATTGCACAAAAAGTGCAAGAAATTTTTCTGGCCAATTTTCTGTCCTCTCAAAAGGCAAAATCCCTGAATTGTGACATAAATTCAATCCATTGAGGCAATCTACTCTTTTTTAGTGCAACATGTACAGAAGTATATCATAAAAATATTTGGCATCATGAAGTTAAAATTTGTTAGGGAAACAGTGATTTCTGGCTGGCACCCATTGCAAATGAATATGTGCTATAACCAGCAGTTTTATTGATTGTTTGAACATACTTAAGAAAATCAAATCCTTCCATTCTCTGTTTTAAAGTATCGTCAAAGCAGTTCATGCTGATTTCAAACAAGAATTCCCCTTCCCCACAATGTAATGCTATCCCAAAAAAGTTTTCGCACAGTTATAAATTCAAAGCATAACCATTTAGACTCTGGGGTATCAACCAATGATTGAAGCAATTTGTATTTCAATTACATATTCAAAGATGAAGTAAAGAGTGATAATTATACATTATTTTTAATAAATTATTTCCTGATTCAACAACTTAGTGTCCGTCCGCCTCAACATTTATACAAAGGATTATGCATGGGTAATATTGAAACTGTGCTTTCCAATAGTATTGCTGCAGTTTTTTTTGCAGCTTTCTTTATTGCTGGAACTATGTGGTATGGTTCAGCAACTACTCTAATCGAACTATTTGGTCTCACTAGTTATCAGTGGGATCAGGGGTACTGATTTGAGAGCATTGAGTTTGGACGATTCTGTTGATCTCCATATATATTTCATAAGTCCAATGAGACATTTCGCAGTCAATTTGATTTCATGTGTTATACATGATAAGTCATAGATGCGATGTGTGAATCAACCAAAATCAATTCGATCGTCATCAAAGTTATCTAAATGGTTTTTTATTGCAAAATGAACTTAACCAATATGTCCATAATACTGAAATTATCTAAGAAAAATATTCATATTGCCTGATCCTCACACTCAAAATACCAGCATGAAATTGAAGACAATATCACAATCGAGGTGTGGGAGAGGGAGAAATGAGAATACATAGAGTTGTTGTATTAAATTAGCTTTAAATTTTAAAATAATTTAGTTTATTATTATTAAAATTATAATTATTATACAAAATCAAAATAAATAAAAAAAATATTATCCACTTAAATGCAGTCATCCGAAATCTCTCAAAATCCAACTATAGGTGGACCATCCCAACCGTGCTATACTTTGGCATGCCCATCCCTCCATTTTCCCAAAAAATAAAAAAAATAATAAAAACTAAAATTCTAATCCTCTCTTCCGTCTCTTCTAATTGATCCTATGGTTTGGGTCGTCTGGCACGCTCTCCTATTTTCTATTCACTAGGCATCCCATTCTCTGCTCCCACTCTTCCCTCAAGCATCTCTTCCCATCTTTCCTCCCCTCCCTCACTCTTTCCTTTTCCTTCATTGAGCCCAATCCCATCCCTTTTCACACACCTTGTACATCTCTCCCTCTTCACTTCAGGTCCCGTAGCTCAGTCCTACTCTCCTCCTGGGTCTCTTTGGAAACCAGGTCAGGCTCAGACCTCCAGCTCTCCCTTTCCTTCCTACCTAACACTTCACCATCTCTCAGCCCTCTCTCGTTCGAGCTCCCAAGTTGAGACCCCCCAAGGCTCATGCTCTCCTTCCCTCTCCCTCGGGAGCCTCTCATGTGGCTTCCCCACACTCTCCTTCTCCCCAGACCCGGTGCTTGTCATCCCCATCCACCTTTTTGTTCCATCTTGTCTGTTCCAGACTTGCACTGACTTGGGTTGAGCTGCAGTCCTACATGGTTCATCTCCCCTCTCACAACTAGCATGACCCTAGCAAAACCCCCAAACTCTCCTCTCTGTCGATTCACTCACTCTCTGTAATCAACATCACAACACCTTCCCTCTCCTCATAGAGCCTCACGTGTAGCTTCCCAACACTCTCCTTCTAGACCATAACCAGTGATCATCCCCATCCATCTTTATTCTTACCTCTCATCCTTGCTCTATTCCAAGACTAAGTCACACTGCGGGCTACAGTCCTACATCTCCCTCAACAAGCTAGCCAGCGATGACTAGCAAAACCCCCAAGCTGCTTCCTCATCCCTCTCTATCGATTCACCCCACTCACCTCTCTAATCGAACATCGACAACTCTTCCTTGGCTTGGGCACTCAAGCTAAAGCCAATCCTCTCTCTGCTTCATGCTCATGAGTCAAGAAACAAACCTACTTGTTGTCTCTGAGTAGCGTGAACAACCAACCCGAGCCCCTCTCTCCCTCCTCCTCTGATCTCTCTAGATCTCCTTAGCAAGCCTCTTGAACTATTCCTCCATCATATGCAGGTTTGTTGCCTCCCTCTCGACTCACCACACAACTTGGCCACTCAGACTTGCCAGCACCCTCTTCCTCCTACAAGCAGTCCTAACAACTCCACACTACCATCTCATAGTCCTCTCTCTCTCTCCTCTCTCTCTAAACCAATAGATCCAAAAAAAAGATAAAAATAATAAATACTATATATTATTGCACAAATTTCATCGTCGATCTTGTCACCTCGATATTATCATCATAACACTCGAAGGTAAAATGCTAAAGCAACATAAGAACCCATACACTTCATTCCAACATAGCGGGGAAAACTACTACCTAAGTACTCATGCACGTTGTTCCAACATAGCGAGAAAATTTGCAGCCTAAGTACTGTCGTGTTGTTTCAATATGACAAAAAAAATTATATGTTTCTCTTATGCATATATCTAAAGGCATATACATACTTCTTATAAGCACGGTAGGTACAAAGACCGTTAACCATAGTGTTGTGAAGCACTAATCGTGCACAATTCTTATAAGCGTAGTGAGAAGGTATAGCTCTCCCAAAGTAGCCCCTATGTATGGATGATGTCAGGAGGCTACCAAAATTTTCGATGAACCGAACTTGCAAAGAATTTTGAATTGACTTAAACTCACATCACAATATGAAGATTTAGAATTATGATAAATATCATATCAAAAAGATCAAATTGTGTTGAATTGAGTCACATAGTATTTAATAGCTATGCTCCAATCAAGTGTAGGGTTCGCACTAAATTTATGAGAGACTTGTAATGAACTTAGATGCACAAATAGAGGTTCATCACTACTATCAAAACCATCAAGAAGCGTTGAATTGAACAGGTTATGGAAATAGCTTTTGTGACACAATTGTTTAAACCAGAAGATAGGACTTTTTTTGTGAGAGGACAAAGTCTATATGAATAAAAACAAAAAATATTGATATAAGTTTTAAATGAACTATTGCACGTCAAAATGTGTGCAAAAAGCTTAAATAATATAACCATGCACGCATTGTGAGTGAACTTTATGTTTAATTTTGCATCAAAATGTGGCAAATGTTTTAAGAGATAGTAATTCTCCAAAATTCAACTTACCCATAACATGCATGCCAAATGCTTAATTTTAGTACTTGAGGATGAATCATGAGTTAACATAAAATAAATTTAAATTTGTCTGCATGTGTGTAACGGAAAAAAAAAAAATCAAACCTGTGAGTTAACCGTGAGAGAAGAATTGAAAGGGTGGGTTTTGTTTAAACCAACTCCCAAAACACGCAAGAAAGGGAGAGGGAAGGAGAAGGGAGAACTCTAGGACCGAGTAAGCAGTCTTAGTCGTGACGATCGAAAGAGAGGAAGGAGGAGAGTCTTCGTCGCGTCGTCGAGGAAGAAGAAGAGGAGTTCCGTTACCAGAGAGTGACTCCATGTCGTCGTCGAGTCGAGAAACCTCTTGTCTTGACGAGAGAAGCTTGCGTGCGTGGGAGGAAAAGAAAAGGCTCGAATGGGTCCTTAGGGCAAACCGAGGAAGGTAAGTTATTTCCTTTTATTTTTTTTATATAGTAAAGGAAATACATTTTTATATTATAAAGGGAAATATATTTGTATTATATAGGTTGCAATTTCAAAAAGAAGTGAAAATCCAAATGTCCAATTTCTTATACAAATGTTTATATAAGTATTTCAATATACAAATGTTGAAAGATTTATGAGAATAATTAAATAATTTATATAATTATTTATTAGATTAGAAATTCTGATTTTTGTTGTTAACGAATTTAATTGAGAATATTTCGTTTTGGATTTTATAAAATGAGGAAATGCCTATATATATAAGGGTTTTATGTTTTCTTATTTAAATTTTGGATTTAAGTATGTTATTATTAAATCGAGGAATTTGTTAGGAGCTAAAACAATGATATGACATTGTTTTTTCTAATTTGACAAAATACATCTATATATGTTTAAATTTCAGAATTTATGCAACCCTATTGTATTACCTAAACTCTTAAATAGCCATGATTTTATTATAGGAGATTAGTGAAAATAATATATTTTTAAGAAAAAAAGAAATTTTAAATGAATTCGTAAATGAAAGAATTTAAGCCTTAATTGTTTAAGGATTCGTGAAAATTTGGGGTTAATCACTTTATAAAAGATAATAACAATGAGAATTTCATTGATTACATATTATGATTTTTTTTAAATTTAAATCATTAGAGAGAAAGATAGAAATTCTTAATTTAGATTATATTAAGAAAAATAATAGGATTAATAGGATTTAGAGATATTATATAGCAAATTAAATATATCATTATATTAAATGAATTAAAAGTTAATTTAATTTGATTTAGAAAAAATAAACAATGAATATTGATGAATATGGGCGTCAATAGGGGTGTGCATTATTTGGTTTTAACCAAAAAACTAAACCGAACCAAAGTTTTCGACTTATTTGGTTCGGTTTTGAACTTAATAATTTGGATTTTGGTTTTAATTAATGAAAACTTTGGTTTTTGGTTTTTGGATCGATTAGTTAAATAAAATTTTGGATGGGCAAAATAAACCAAAATAATTATATGATATATTGTATTATTAATTTATATATTATAGCATAAGAAATTATAAATATAAACTATTGATTATTCATTATACATAAAATATTATGCAAATAATTTTTAAATAGCGAACTTTATCCAAAACCAAACAAAATAAACGAACCAAATTGTTATTGGTTTGTTTGGTTTTACTATTTTAGCGGTTTGGTTCAATATTTTTAGAATCCAAAACCAATTGATTTTAAAAATTTATCATCTAATCCATCCAAATCAACCAAATGCACACCCCTAGGCGTCAATTAATAAAAGTTATATGTAAGTATCATATGAATAAAACAAAATAAATTGCTTTCTAATATTGATCCAATCAATATTTTATGTTATAGGAATTTCAATTAAAGAAAGAAATATTAAAGGAAAGGAGATTGATTGTTCTTACGTTATGATAAAAAAACGAATTTCTTGTGATGAAATGCGTGTTTATATAATTATGACTTTTTTCGTATTGCAGTAGTGATTATTTTCCTATTATTCATAAAATGTGATGTAGTTTCTTGTTTTTTGTTGGATAATAACATAAATCTTAGATGTTATACTTCATCATTTTATAAAGTTAAGCGATTCTTGTTATGAATTTACAATGTATATATAATTGTATCTTATGAATGTATGTTGAAAGTGGAGTTCACCCCTAATGCATTGGGGATATACCCGCGAAATAATGAAAAGAGATGAAATTGGAAATGAGTAATAATTTCTCCTTTGGATGAGTAATGTTAAGATTTTCTTTGGTAAAGGTTTAGACGGTGACTCCGCAGACGGGTGATAAATGTAAAAATAAAAATTTATATGAAATGTTTATGTATACCTACCCCCCATATGTTTGATTGTTTAAGTAAATTTCTTTTATGCTGTGATAACAAACCGTCATCTTAGTTATCTTCTTTGTTTTTATAATGTAATAAGCTAATGGGCCTGAATTTTATTCAATTGTTAGTTGTTTAATTTTTTTGGTGAATCCTAAATGGTTGATAGAAGGGAGAATTATATTTATCGCCGTAGAGAAACTACAGGAGATAGGTAATTATGTCAATTATGTTGAATTATGTTTAAATTGTATGTCATATGAACTTTATAGTATATATGTGTGGACAAATTGTTAAATCAATTATGGATTGTAGTGGCTCTTGTATGATTGGAGATTTTATTTAAGATTGAAATTGTTATGTAAGTTTTTCTTTATCCGTCTGTAGTGCTTTGTGCCTTTGTATGCCGGCTAGGGTCGTGACACTCCGATCAATACACTGAATGCTCAATCATATGGTCACAAAATGTGTGTTGACTAAAATCAGTATTAATCTAAGCCCAACCTCACCTTGAGAGTTGTGTATGTATTTTGAATGATCCACAATTACTTTCTTTATAAAAATATAAACTTTTTTCTCAAAGCTAAACCTCATCAATTATAGATGTTCTTGAGCAAGCTGCTTCATCTATGTTATGAAAATTATGAGTCTTATCTGAATAGTCTGATCCTCCTCTTCATAAGAACTAGAGTTAAAAGAATTGATCACAAAATTAAACAGTCACCCTTAATGTAAAAATTCTAATTTACATTTACATACGGCCATCAAAGTCCCTAATTAGATAATTACATATCCAAAATTACAAACTCACTGTTTTAAAATAAAAAGTACAGTTACAAGTCCTAATCACAAACCCAATCCTCTGTAAGCAAGCAGGCATAATTGACAAAGTAAAAACACTCTCGATGATCGCGTGTTCATTGAAAATTTCAATCATAGGGAATATCATCATCAAAATACATTTAAAATTCTAAATCAAATCAACTAAAAGTTAAATTCTAAACAGAAATGCAGAAGATATTAATTTATCTAAGTAAATTTAACATCCAAAAACATAAAAGAAAAAATCTATTGATCTTCCATCAAATCAAGTGTATTGTTATGTTCACTCTCAAACAAATTCACTCTAGTAAAAATGTGGTCCATGTCTTCTATCCGCTTAGTTTTACTATCAAATAACAACACAGAAAATTACAATTATAACCAAAGCTATATAGAAAATGGTGGATATTATAATCCTCATCCTTTGGCCAAGTGATTTGTCGCTAAATGACATTATTAAATTACGAGCCAATAGCTTTCATCTTTGAGTTGTGAACTATAAAAAAAATCATCTGTTAACTAAGAATATGACCTATATTATCCCATAAGACAAACATGCACCACAAGTGTACAAGATTTTCTTAAACGAAATAACTCATAACTGTAAACAAAAATCATTTTGTCAGGTTGGATCACTACCTCCTCTGACTAAGTAGATCAAAGGACCATGACAATCCAGGACGACGAAACCATGAGATATTGATCGAGCTCATCATCATTTCCCTAACATACGCTTGAAGTTAATGATAATGAATTTTAAAAATTTTAAACCTAAACTACTACTACTATACGTTGAGCATTCAATGACCTAATAACTAGCCTCAATGAAAGTTCTCTCATCGCCAAAAGGCATAATTAACTATAGGTACTTGCCCCATATAGTTAACTTAGAATAAAATATAAAGTCTTACAAAAAAAGGGTAAAATCTCTAGATAGTATCTTATTTACAATTTCATCTCTCTTACAAAAATTTGACCGGTAAACACAAACTCTCTTCATCAAGAGATCAGGTGCAAATTTTTCGGAGCCTACAGATTCACTTACAAATGAATCAAGCAACAAATGCATTTTTTTTTGTTATTAATACATCTTTTTGTCATCATTTTTATCATTTTTATTCGAATGATAGCAAAAAGTATACATCATTTTTTCTAACAAAACAACGAGTTTTCAAGTAGGCCAATATTGTTGAGTTCACAAGACAATTACAATGGCCTTTGCTCGACAATGAGCCAAAGACCTTCGTTGTCGAACATTATTCATGAGCAATCATCAACAAGGAGGCAATCTCTTTATTAACCCGAATAAAAGATCAAGGGGATAAGACAGCTCTAGCCAGATCTAAGATTTATAAAGTGTAAAGTATAATTATTTTCCCAATGAGATCAAAGATAAGATGAAATGTGAGGTTTCAAATACTGGCAAATCAAACAACATATACCTTCTCATTCTTTGTATGTTTTCTCTAAATAGCATGCCTCTATCTTCATGTTCACCTTCTAGAGTTTGGAGAACCTTGTCTCTACAATTGCTATAGGTTTTAAAGAGGAGAAAAGGCTTTAAATTAGCTACCAACAAGTGGGAGAAGTAGGTGTCGTGTTTTTCTTTCTCGACTTCTTGATGGCTGACAAGGCAAACATAACAACAAGCAACGTGAGGTGAAGTCTTTGATAAGACGAAGTTTATGAAAATAAAATAGACTTGCAAAACCTATCACACTTAAAATATGACTTTTTTTTAATTTCATTCTATATTATAATTTATTTCTTCTTTATGTTGGGATATATATGAAGGATAAAGATAATTTGGGTATGCTTCTACATGAAATGACTAATAAGGGAGGGGAAAAAATGGAGACTTTTCATTATACTAGAAAGGGTGGGCGGAAAATAATATTTTGAGAGGTCTTTTAATAACTTTAAATGTGAGATATGTGTTGTATACTGAATTAATGGGAAATGCACAAAAAACACAATCAAAATAAGTAATAAAGCGTGAGTTAAGTATCATCTCATAATGATTGTAACTCTAAGGACTTAGGTTGGCTCGCGATTGCTTAGATGATCAAAAAAGAGAGATTTTTAATTTAAAAATAAAAACTAAACCTAATTCTACCAGACAACAAAATCTAACAAACAAACTGACAAAAATGAGAGTCTTTGATGAAAATCAGTATGGCAAAAAGCTAGAGATTAAATTTCATTTATGATTATTCATTAGTTGATTTTTAATTAATTATAAAGTTCTTAAAAATTTTATCAAAATCCAATCAAGATGGCCGCAAGTTTTGTCTCAAAAGCTTAAGGTCTTCATTTTCCTCACATAATCTCTTACCTCTCAGTGACAGATTCAATACAAGCATAAACAATAAAAATTCTATGGATCTCACAACTACACGGTTTGCACAGTTATTTTTAACATACACTCCATCATGGTATTTTATCCAAAAATGAATCTGTCCTCCACCTCTTTATTTTGAACAAACCTATTGAACTATTGATCAATGGACAATCAATCAGTAGGCATAAAAAAGCAAAACAAAATACACGGTAATAAAAGAACATAAAAAATCTAAAATATTTATTAAAAATCAAAATCAACTACAATCATAACTACATTCAATCCCTTAAATACAGGTTTAGTTCATATTTGAATAAAGAAAATAGAATCAAAAAATAAACTCATCATGAAACTATAATCAAATAGAGGAAGAAATAAGAACACAAATTTAGTTCTCTCACTATGTCTATGTGATATCCTCATCTTCTTGGATAGCCTCTTGAATCTTCACCAAAAAGCATCTTCAAAGATGGTGAAGGAACCCTAGATGAGCCCTCAATGGCATGTTGAAGGAAACTCTCAAACTCTACTCAAAGAGACTCCAAAAGGCTCTCTACAAGTCTGCCTAACACCCTATCAAAAATCATTAATTTATTTATAGGTCTTCATTTTGGCTCCAAATTTGATTAGATCCATTATTCAAACTAGGTCAAAATCAAGGCTAATGCATAGGCGTCAATGCCTCTATCTTCTGAGCTAAAATCTGCAACTTCTGAAACTTGGGTGCCTAAACTAGATGCCTAGGCATTGACAGTGACGCCTAGGAGTCCGAGATCTAGTACTTGGACATTTGACTTTTTGTTTAAGTATTATTGCTAGGTGCCCAGGTGCATGCCTCTAGTACCTGGGCGCCAAGTCTCACGCCTAGGCATTGGTAGTGGCACCTAGGAGTCCGAGATCTAGCACTTGGACGTCAGACTTTTTGTTTAAGTGTTATTGCTAGGTGTAAAGATTCATAGCTCTAGTACCTGGGCGCCAAGTCTCACACCTAGGGCACGAGGATACCAAATCACTCCAAATTGTGTTTTTCTTTATAACTTGTTCAAACATCTTCAACACTTGATTTCGTACATTACTTACTCATAGTCCACTTGAATTTGCACTCACTTACAAGATTTAGATTTGAAATTATTAGTGCAGCAAAATCTCAAAATTACATCAAATTGAGTGCAATATTTAAAACAATTAATGACCATAATTACAGGCATTAAGCATCTAAACAACTAATTTGATTAAACTTAATTTTACTAATTGTGGCTTAGATTAATCTGAATCTCCTTATTAAATAAGCAATTCTATTGACTCTAATGTTAGGCACATAATTAAGCTACCATTAACAGTTTAAGTGGCAAAATAAAAAATCTAGATCTATTTAAGAAATTATAAAATATAAGATTACTATTTTTTAAGTAACATAATAGAGCAAGTTTAACTCATTTTGACAAATTCAACGCTATGTATAAACAATGTGAAATCACGTAAACTCGACAACTCAAAAATATTCAATCAAAGAAGATTATTAATATTAAAATTAAGCTCATTGTTAAACAAGCAAGGGTTCTCACATTATGGACGGATGCAGGCAAAGAAGTTAATCCATAAAACTAAAATTAGGTTAGTAACTTGGACGTAAGTACTCTTACCAATAAATTCATGGAATTAATAGATATTATGATTCATAAAAAGATGAACATTTTATATATTCAAAAAACTAAATGGGTTGGGGAGAAGGCCAAGGAGATTGCTCGTTTATATTTTAAATTTCAGTATTTAGGTAGAAGTCGAATTAGAAATGATGTACGTGTGATTATAAATAAAAGTTTGAAAGATAATATTATAAATATTAATAAGATTAAGAATAGAATTATAGCTTTAAAGATTATTGTTGATAGTAAGATTATCAATGTTATATAAGTATTTATACTCGTCAAGTAGATTTAAATGTAGGCCCAAAAGAAAAATTTTGTAAAGACTTAGAGAGATTAATACAAAAGATACCACTTGAAGAAAAGATATTTTTTGAAGGAGATTTAAATGGACATGTTGGTAGAGTGATAAGAGATTTTAAAAGTATTTATGGTGACAATGAATTTGAAGTGACTAATGAGGAAAGTAAGACTATATCAGATTTTAATTTAGCCAATAATTTTGTAATTACTAATACTTTATTTAAGAAAAAAGATGAGCATATTATTACTCATAAAAATGGATCTAGTAAACACAGATTGACTATTTTCTGATAAGAAATAGATCATTTAGATTGTAAAGATTATAAGATTATTCCGAGTAAAAATTTAAGTATCCAAAGATCAACTATTAGTTTAAAGTTTTAACAATGAACGATTGAAAGATGAAAAATAAATTAAATTATTATCCTAATTAAATCTGGATTTTAACTTAAAGAACACTAATTAAAAAATATTTTTAAGAGCAAAAAAAGTTTAGAATTTGAGATGCTCATAAGTTAACGTCATGAGAAAGAAACAAACGAAATTAAGAAAGTTACAAAAAATATACTTAAATAATCAAAAGGGAAAGCATCTTTTAATAAAAATAATGAAATGACAAAAAATGCAAAAAAATAAGAAATAAAAAATATTATTATAAAACTTTATATGTAAAACCTCAAGAATCGAGAAAGATTACTGGTAGATTCTAAAAGTAATATATACGCAAAAATTTAACTTTAATGATTTATATAATCGACCTGATACCAAAAGATGATATATATAATAAAGAAAGAGGAGAAGTAAAGAACTAATTCAAGTGTGGTATATTAAGAATAAAAATCATAAAGTATTTTTCTTAAAAAAGGATACTAAGAATAAGTGGATGAGTTATTTTGATAAACTTTTTAATGAAAGATTTGAAAATACGATTAATTTTAGCAACCTTAATATCCTAAACAAAAATAGAGAATTTTATTTTTATCATCGATTAAGAATTTGAAGTTAGAGTATTTTAAAGAAAATGAAGAAGTTAGGACCGATAATATTCTAATAAGTATGAAAATGTTTAGAGATCACATTGATGAATCTTTTAATATTATAAAGACTAAAAAGATGTCATATGAGTGGAGAAAGAGTTTGTTGGTTCCTATATTTAAAATAAAGGTGACGCACTAGAGTGTGCAAATTAAAGAGGAATTAAGTTAATGTGTCATTCATTAAAATTATGGGAGAGAATAATTATAAAAGCATATGGATACAAAAGTTTCTCAAATCAATTTAGTTTATGTCGCAGATCTACTATAAATGTTATACATTTGAGGTCGATAGAGAAATATAGAAAATAAAGAGGATCTACATATGATATTTGTTGATTTAAAGCTTATGATAAAATTTCAAGAGATATTTTTTGGAGAGTTCTAGAAAAAATAAGAGTTAATATTGGTTATATCCAAACCATTAAGGATATGTATACTAGAGTTGTTACTTGCGTCCAAACACAAGGAGGATTAACAAAATATTTTTCTATTTCAGTTGAATTACATCAAAAATCGGATTTAAGCCCTTATCTTTTTGTTTTAGTTATGGATGTTCTTACTAGACATTTATAAAAAGATTTACCTTGGTGTATGCTTTTTGCTGATGATAATTTTCTTGTTGATAAGACTAGAGAGGGAGTCCATGAAAAACTTGAATAATGGAGGGCAACCTTAGAGTCTAAAGGTTTTTGTTTTAGTAGATCTAAAACAAAATATATATAATGTAATTTTAATTGTAGAATTTCTAGTGGTGGTGTTGTAACATAACAAGTCATTAAAAAGAGTGAACGATCTCGATATCTAGTTCGATTTTTCAAAATGATGGTGAAATAAATGGAGATGTTATTAGTAGAATTCAAGTTGGATGGTTGAAGTGGAGGAATGCATATGGTATGTTGTGTGATAGAAAAGCACCACTTAGACTTAAGGGAAAATTTTTTAAGATGTTGGTAAGACCAGAATGATTTATGATGCATTTTAATAAAAGAGAAGCATAAGACTAAGTGTTGCAGATGAGGATGCTCGTACGGCTTTACTCTTAGAGATAAAATGTAAATGAATATATTAAGGAAAAAGTTGAGTACTAGCGTGATAAGATTAGAGAGTAGCCTTAGATGGTTTGGTCGATAAAATGTCGATCATTCGATGACGCTTAAATGAATAGATTATATTTGTCTGTTAAGAAAGAAAGAGGTAGACATACAAAGACTTGGTTAAGATGTATAAAAATGACCTTAATTTATTAGAATTAAATGAGAATTTAACACATAAACACAACTGATGGAAAAGGAATCATGTAAACCCCACATGGATAAAGGCTTTGTTGTTGTTGTTGTTGTTGTTGTTGTATCCTTATATAAGTTAATATTAACATAATTATCATATTAAGCAAAATTGAACAAATTTAATACATGTAATGAAAGATATGGAATCAAATTGAACTCACTAACATATATAGGAAACCATCAATATAAATTATTAGTCATGTAAGCATATGATCATAAAAGAAAATAATATTAAACATAATTTACACATAAATAATCAAATAAAAAAAATCAACCCTATCAAATACACCAAAGAAAATTATAAAATAATTTTGTATGTTTAAAAGTAATCAAGCACAATAACATATGTTCATCATCATGAGGTTATTTGAAAAGATATACTTAAATACATTGAATTCTATAAACCCACATAATGAGCTATAACACAAAAGCTTAGTCTTCATTCAACACTTTAGCATTCCTTAGAGTAATCAAACTTCAAACCATCTTAATGAACCTAATCATCTATATGATTATAGTAGAATGATAAACCCTAATATATATGCTTATCAACTCATTAAATAAACATCACATAAAATTTGTTATTATCAAATAATTTAATGAGATGCATATGAATGCACACTAAACAATAAGCATTATCAACTTAAATTTTAGTTAATGAAACCATTACTCAATATATTGGACTAATACCACCAATGCTTTAGCTATAATAAAGTACATCCAAGTTGGCCACAACAACAAGATTAACCATTATCACCATTCTATAAACTCCAATAACTACTCTTGGTTGAACAGGTCACATGGACCAAATATATTCGCATAAACCAGCCATGCCACCAATAGGGACTACCATAAAATCATTTGATCAAATGCAACATTAACAAGATGACTACAATATTTATTTACTTCAACACTAATATTGATTTCATGAGCAACTAAGTGAAAAAGAGGAACCTTAGTCAAAGAGACTCTTCATAAGTTTAGGCTAATCTAAATCTAAATTAAATTGAGCCACATCTACACAAGTCAACTTTATGTTCTACAAAAAATAGAAGAGCCCTTTGTAATAACCATTAAAAAAAGTACAAATGAGATAAGGCCAATAATGACTCGACTAACCGTGACATCGTTGAAATAGGTGTCATGAAATATTTTAATCCCTCCTTAATTACCAAGATTATTTTATTAATTTAATTTAAATAATCAAACTTCTCTCCTCAACATGTTCACTTTCTTTTGTCAATAGATCTTTGTAAGATTAACTTAAAACTACCTCATGGAGTAACATTTATTTTGGTATCTAATCTCATTTAGAACACTAAACCTCTCACCTCGACCAATCAACAAAATGACCACTTATTTTACAAATAGATCATTGTAGGATTAACTTGGACACTCCCATAGCATCTACTCACAAACATTCATGTAAAAGTGCCAACCAAGCAAATCACCATCTCAAGGCTCCATGCCTACACACTCATCCCTTAGTCAAAATGAGTAAATTGTGTATCATGCTTGTTGATTTCAGCTTCATAGTATTCAAGATTGCCATTAACATACTTAAATCAGCATGATAAATCATGCCACTTCCACTAATTGTTTTATCGTAAGGGGAAAGATGCAATAGGACCTAGATAATGATGCTTCAAAAATATTACAAATGGCCAATACATATTTCAAGAGAGAGGGTGATAAAATTAGGTTTCAAAACTTTTAGTTACATGCATTTGTTGACCACCGCACATGTTACACAAGTTGAACCGGGCAAATTTGGTGAAATCAATGAAATATGAATGTTATGTTGCATAGATTGAAGCTAAAACTCTTGATCATCATCGAAACCGATTAAAATGACCTTCAATTGCGAAATCAATTGCACCACTACATCTAAAATTGATCAAGAGAGAGACTCCTTACGTCGATTAATGAACGCTCAATCGAGAAAACAAGCCATCAGAGCAATCCATGCATATTAGAGTCGAGAGGCATTGATGACATCTAAACGCGCTCGGTTCGCAAAATAGATTACGTCAATATCACTAAAACATTTGAAATCTATCAAATGAGACTGTCCACAATCAATTTAAATGAGTTTTTGCGAGTGTCAAGCAAGTGGATGCGACATCATGCAATTTGAGCTAAAACTACCTCGATAGACTCGAAAGCCACTCAAACAACCTCCAATCACAAAACGGATTTTGCAATGTTCAAGAATGTCGAAATTAATTAAAATATATATTTTGTACTTTTCAACTATTGATCGATGGAGAAGATGATCTGCCGACGCATTTTTGCGCATATCGAAGTCAAGAGGCTTCAATAACGTCCAAACGATCTCCAATCACGAAATGAACAGCACCGTTGTGTCCAAACAATGGAAAATACCTTGAATCGAAACTCATATTGCTCGTGATTATTGCACGAGAAATTTCAACAAAATTAACATGAATTTCAAGGAAACCGCGCCGAACCTAATGTTCAAATCCTCAACCCCACAATGTGTTCCATCACGCTGACTGGTGGCCTGATCTCCTCTCCTCTCGATCAAAGTCATAGGCACGCAACCTCCCACCATTAGTCTCCATTCACACACAGCAACCTCTCTCAATCGATCTCACTCCATCCAGCTCTCTCCTATTCCCACATCAAACCCCACTTGCTCGACGTAGCCACCACATGATCTACCTTCCTCTTTCTCTCCATAAGTTTCTCACGCCATGAGCCTCCCACAGCCACACCACACACACCAACCTGCCACCAAGATCTCTAGAACACTCTTTGAGGCTTTGTATAATTCTCCATTTTCATGGCGACCTCCCATCATTCCTCTCTAGCTCTCTCTAATCCCGAGCCAGCCCCTCCATCTTTCTATCTCTTCTAACTTTTTTCTAAGCAAAAAGAGACTTCTTCCTCCCTCCCTTTCTCTCTCTAACCAAGAAAGAAGCTTTTTCTCTCAAGAAAAAACCACAAAATCTCTCTTTATCTCACTTTCTCTCTCTCTAAACAAAGAGAGAAAACTCTCTCTATCCCTCTCTAACTCTCCCTCAACTCTCTTGAATCTCCTCACTTTCTCCTCACTTTCTCTCTCTAAAAAACAGGCAAAAGAGACAGAAAGAGAGAAAAATTCCTCCCCCTCTATACCTCGCAGTTGCATTAAAATACATGCCATTCGCATTGACACCGCTCCATATTGCATGTCAAAGATATAAATATACAAAAAAAATATTGAAATCACTTAAGTACATGTGCACATTGTTTCAACGTGATAAGAAAAGATAAAAATTAAGTACTCGCGCATACTGTTCCAACACGACGGAGAGAAGTGTTTTTGTGCAAGTGAAAACCCCCATATGCGCCTATCTTGACACGTGGAGAGGAGGATGATCAGCCGCCAAAATAAGTACCCATATACTTCTTCTTGGCATGTATTAAAATTTTATATTTGCTTGATACATAAGTACCCATCGCCTTTCTTGGTATAAGATGTGCTTTTATGCACGAACAAAAACTCATACACGCCTTTTTTAGCGTAGTGGATGGCACATTTGGCAGTGGTATTTACAGCACTCATACACATCTTTATTGATGTAGTCCTGCATTGCCTCCGATGCAACCTCCTGGAATGATGCTAAGAGACTAAAATGATGTCGACTTTACATTGACAGTGGACCTTAAATAAATTAAAACAAAATGAATATAAAGCATAAAATTAATATCTAAATCGAAAATTAAACCCTGCAGTAACACTTGAAGGTCTATGTGTCACTTCTTATAAGCACAATGAGTTTAAAGACATTAGGTTGCGATATCACAAGATACTAACCATGCATGTTTCTTATAAATATGGTGGAAAGGCCCAAAGACTTCCAAGCCACCCCATGCAAGAACGATACGAGAGATCTCAAAATTTTGTCAAAACTCTATACTTTTAAAAAAATTTAATCTAAGCAAAACGACACCATTAAAGTTATTGAAACTCAAATAATATTGAATTTAAACTCTGATGCTTGCAATGAACTTAATAGTTCACCCCAGTATAAGCAAGCTCTCTAATGAACAAATGTGACGCTGTAATTCATTTCAAACAAATTGAAAGAAAATTAAAGAGCTTCTTAGAGCTCTATAAATGAGCTGAATAATTGTTAATGAATACAAGAGAAGGCTGAAGGTTTGGAGTCTAGCTAATTCACACATTCCAACTTCAAATGTTCTTGCATTCAAAATTGTTACATTAGAATGCACTCAAATATCTTAAGTTCTCAAGCACATAAGATCTATCACATATAAAGGCTCACAAGATATTCAAATGCAATTTATAACAAAAAAACAATTCATCAATGAAGAAATTGAAAATGATCAAACACAACAACAATATTTAGTGAATTTGAACACTCAATCAAGCTTCATTGAAATTCAAGAATTTAATGAATTGTTGATTAAATGCAAACAAATCAACGCCATTTTAGCTAACTCGATGAAACTTACAATGCTCTCATCTCTACCGAATCTGCAACATATAATACAAGCAGACAGAAGGCATCAATCAAGGCTTTAAATGAAATCTTGCACGTGTCATGGAGCAGCATTGTGGGTAACTCAAACACTGTAACTTGTGCAAGTATTCAAACATAGGAGATATTGCACGTATTTGAAACAGTATCTTGAGATACATCAATTATAATGTTGACCCTCAAGCCCGGTTGAAAATAGTGACATTTCTCTCCAAAATGATTAATGAAATTATAATAATAAGAAACCAAAATAAATAGTAATCAATTAAATCTACCATAAGCCACACATATGCCAAATGCTTAATTAAAGAATGCAGATTAAGAAAATTTTAATTTGATGAAAAATGTGATCTAATTTTAATCTCAAGAAAATTAACAAACATTAATCATTTGAAGTCAAACGAATTTGTTGATCATATGTATTCTATTAAATCAAAATAAAATCTAATTTAATCTCAAGAACAATAAATATATTTGAAAGATTAAAATCTATTTTGAAGTCAAACCTGAATTTGTTGATCATATGTATTCTTGATTAGGCTACGCATAATGATAAAATCATAAGTCTCACTTAACCAGTCCGATCCTCCTCTTTCACATGAGAACAGGAGTTGACAAGATTGATTGTAAATCAAGCATTCACTATTTAAATAGAATTTTACATTTACAAATGACTATTCAAAGATCTTAATAATAATTTAATATCTACCATTAAGAGGATATGATTATAAACCTATGTAAGATCTTCAACCAAGAGATCAAATCATCAAATATCAATATCAAATCAAATCATTTCAAATCCCAATCATCATCAGGTACAAAGACTTATAAACTATTTAAGAAAAGTTCAACATTCAAATAATTTAAAGCAAAATCCACCAAATGCACTTTCCGCAACTGAAAATTTTAGCTCACAAAGGAGTCAATATCAAATCAAGTATACAATTATATTCACTCTCAAATAATTTCATACTAGTAAGGGCATAGCCCGTGTCCTCTGTCCAAGATCAATAATGACTTCACATAATTACGACTATCCTCCCGAAGTGACTTAGCCCTCAATACGTATATTCCCAAATAGTTCTCGAGTTATGAATCATAGTATATTTGATTGATAAAAAAATATTTTGTTAGCTAAGGTGAACTTAAAGTTATCTCCTTAAACAAAAATCAACTTAGGTCTACAAGATCTCATTGGACTAAGCAACTCATAGTTGCTGATAAGGATTCTTCAATTAGGTTGGGTAAACTATCTCCTCTAACTAAATAAACTAGAGACCATGGAACCAAGGAATCTTGATAGAGCGCATCATCATTTCACTCATTATCTGTTTTAAATTTAAAGATGGTGAATTTCATAATTGTAAATTCAAAAAATTTCATTTGTTACTACTACATGCTAAGTAATTAGCAATCTAATGACTAGCCTTGATCGAAAATTCTATCTCAACATTGGGGAAAATAATTAATTATAGGTGCATGCACCTATAAGAAATCTGAAACTAAATCTAAAGTTCTCACAAAATGAGAATAAAATCTCTGTGTAGTATCTTATCTATTATTTCATCTGTCTTCTAAAAATTTGACCAACATTAATCGAAGTCTCTTCATCAAGAGGTCGAACGCGAATTTTTCGCAAAGATTGTTTGGTTTCATATCTTATCTTGTCTTTGAAAGCATTCATTCAAGATTTGTTGCAAATGCTAATACCATCTCACATCCTAGTGAATAAGGTCCATGATGACATAAATGCCCATATTCTTTCCTAATAATTATATTACTATGTATCTATGGTTTATAACAATCCTAATGTAACCTTAAGCACTAAACAAAAAGAAGCCCTAAGATTGCAAAGCCATCCCTACAAAAGCGACAATGGAGTAAATCACCCTCTTAAGGCTCTATTGTTTGGATTTGACAACCTTCTACATGCAACACTCTTCTCAAAGAACAATGTGACACAAAGATCTTCACTACTTCTTGATTTGATTTACACTTGCTTAAGAATGAACTATTGTGTCTTTGTGACTTTCTCTCCATATAATCTTCTTTTGATGCATATAACCTTTAGATTTACATCATGTAAAATGCTGTAACAAAACATGTAAAAGTAGCTTCCAAGTTGATAGGCCTAAAAAAACAAAAATTAAAGCTTCTCAACAGTACCTTTTTATGACATTTTTTTCCAACAAAAAATTTTTACCCTACTTTAAAAAAAAAAAACAGTTATATAGAACCTAAATCAAAGATAAAGAAAAAATCAAAGGCAAAGCAAAATAGAAGAATTTATATATATATATATATATATATATATATATATATATATATATATATATATATCCTCCTCCTATATGGTTATTACATCATTCGCACTATTTGACAAACCTATTTGCATGAAACCCTATAATGATCCATCTAACATCACAATGGAATGCTCATAGGCTCATAGGGACACCCCATTTCTTCATCAAACGTGGACGCCTTAATTAAGCTTAAGGGTAGCAAGGGTTAACTACACAAAAAAGACCTTTCATATCAACCTAAACAACATTGATTTTATTTGAGTTGTGGAACATTCACTTTCTCTAGGTAAAAAATAGATTGGGTAACTAATAACTCCACCATCAAAGCAAGGACTCCAATAACTTAATATTATCCATATTAGAATTTTAGAACTTCACATATAGATTTGTGATTATATCACATTTTCAAATTTTATTAGAAATTTATTTAAGTTTTCCTGAAAACCATCAAAATTCTTTGATTTGCATTTAAAGAATGGTTATCCTATCTTAGATCACTAGTTTCTGCATTGCATGCTTACCAAAATTCCTCAACTTCAATCTTAGATCAAGTCATACACAAAACTAGTACATTACACCATAGGACAAAAAAAACATATCGCTTTATCTGTCCATCAAACACTAAAGCATTCCCAGTTCCATCCCTTCCCATTTGACACACTTACACTGTTCCACCACAAGACCAAACCAACCTAACATCCAAAAACAATCAACACAAGCATTAGAAAATAGGTACATTTACATAGCACACAATTCTTATACATAACACTTTAAATTTCATTTTTACATAAATAGCACCTAAATATTTAATATTAAATAAAAAACACCATTATTAATTTTTTAAAGTAAAATATATCTTTTCATGCATAAAGAATTATCATATTTGTAAATATCAAACTTCAGGTGTTAGGTATATAAATGTATAAAAATTGTGCTATGTATAAAAATTTCCCAAGAAAATATTTTTTTGTCCAACCCTCATATGTGCAATCAAACCATCAAAATATACATTCATGTTAGGTGTAGGTGAAGAATGTTTTAAATAGATGTAACAAAAAATTCTATATATGTAGATATCAACTACCACCACATTCAAACTTGTACAGAAACAAGGCAAGAATAAAAAAGTTCAAGTCAGCAGGTAAAATAAAAAGAAATCAGTGCACTACAAGGGAAACACAAAGAAGACGGAAGACATGAATAATGGAACATCATGTATATGAAAATAAAAGTTAAGAATGAACTCACAGAGTAAACTTTCTTAATACAGAAATATGGCACAACACATACCTTGGTTGACGTTATAAAATGCCAGCATCCTGCATTGAGCCCTCCTCACATTGGTCATTTCACATATAACAAAAACTTTCATAACAAACATCACTTGGAGATGCAACTGATTAACAACGTGAGTTAGCCTTTTATAATGGCTCACCTTTTAGTTTTAAGCTTACAAGAATATCGTAAGTTCTATCATCAGGCTCAAGTCCCATGTCAAGCATTTCATCATGCAATCTGTAGGCCTCTTGAAAATTGCCTTCTCTAAAATATCGAGATATAAGCATGTTGTAGACCAGAACATTAGGTTGCACACCTGCTTTATCCATCTGATGTAACATCTTGTAAGCATTTGCAAAATTTCCCTTATCACAAAACCATGTGTCATTGCAGTGAACGTGATAGCATCAGGATCATTACCACTTGCTAACATCTCAGAGTACAGATTTGAAGCAACAATTAAATTACCAGCTTTTAGCGATCCATCAATTAAGGTTGTATATGTGGCTGTATCACAAGCAACTCCTTCTTCCTTCATTCTCCTAAGCAAACCGAAGGCAGCATCCATATTATTCAATTTTTTATAACCAGACATAAGGCAATTATAGATGACAGCAGTTGGTCCTATACCAACTTTGCAAATCTCATCAAGAAGTGATAGAGCTCGTTCCATATTTCCCTCATTACAAAACCCAGCAATAAGAGCATTATAGGATGCAATATCACACTCAAGATTTTTCCTTCTCATTTCAGTTAACAACTTCTGGGCAAGATCAGTACAACCATTTTTGCAATAGCCATCTATTAGACAAGTGTAAGTAATAACATTAGAGGTGTGCCATCGCACACATTTTTCAAAAAATGATGCTGCGACATTCATCATGCCTCTTTTGCTAAACCCATCAATGATACTATTGTAAGTCCTGCAGCTAGGGATGAACCGTCACAACCTTAAACTTTAGCAATTGAAATGCATCTGACATTTGACCAGCTTTGCAGAGGCCATCAATAAAAGCATGATAGGTATGATCATTACAAGCAATGCCAGCCTCATGCATTTTGGTTAGGAGATCGAAGGCCCTACCAATTTCCTCTTTTTTCATGTACCCATTGATCAAGATTGTGTAAGTTCTGACATTGGGTTTGATACCTTTCTCAAACATTTGGGAAAACAAATTAGCTGCTGAATCCATGTCCCTTTGCTTGCAATGACCAAGAAGATTATTGTAAGAAACAACTGTAGGCTCCACTCCTCTGTCCTCCATCTTAACCCAAAGAGCACAAGCTTCTTGTAGCCTACCAGACTGAGATAACCAGTGAATAAGATCATTATATGTGAACACATTTGCAAAACCTGCAGCAACTGCCTCATCAAATAAACAAAACGCCTCCTTAGATTTACCACTTTTTAAGAAACCTTGAATCACAGAGTTGGTGATGAAAACATCAGGAACAACACCCATCTGCTTCATATCGCAGTAAAGTTCATATGCCTTCTCAACTTTTCCACTTTTGCAACAGCCCCTCAATCAAAATTGCATAGGTAACATTATTAGGGTCAATTCCCTCTTCACAAATAGTCGAAAGCAAACCCAAGGCACCATCTAAATCTCCTTTAACGCAGTATCCCTTAATCAGACTCGTAGCAACAATTAAATTCCAAGGCAGACCATCGCTAAGCATCTCATCTTTCAATCGTAATGCATCCACCATGTTTCCCTCCTTCACACAAGCTCCAATCACAATGATATACACAAATTCAGAAAGATCAAAACCTTCCAATTTCATCTTACTCAAGAGCTTTTTTGAATGGGATTCCTTACTGCCTGTATTATCTTAGTATAAGCGCGTGCATCAGCCTTCAAACCCTTGTCAGACATATCCCTGAAGAATGTCTCAGCCTCATCTGGCTTCCCATCTTTTAAGCAAGCGTGCATCATGATATCACAAGTACAACAATCAATCTCCATTCCGAGAGCCAACATCTCCTGATAAAGATCCCGAGCCTAGAAAGGCACTAAAGCGGCCAACAGATCATTTCTCGCCTTTACACCGGAAAAGATCCCATCTTGAACCATTTGGCTAAACGCTTCAACGGCATCGTCGACTCTCCCTGCATGGACATAGAAGAACAGCAGAAAATCAAAGGTGCGAGGTTCAGAAACATGTCTTTTGGAAGCTTCGATAAGGGCGACGACTACCGCAGAAGGGCTAGGGTTGGAACATGCTGGGAGTGACTTCCAAAGTAGCTCATTCGCACTGCGGTGCATGTCGGAGCGAACAAGGATGTGTAGAAGGACGCAGAGGGAGTTCAATGAGAGGATTTCTACTTCCCGCGGTTGAATCCTTTTGAAGAAGCCCAACGCCGTGGAGGGTTTGTGTTGATACTTCATCAGGTAAGCGATTACCCTCTCTTCTGTAAGTTGCTTCCGCGTCTGGAGAATGGAGTAGGGATCAGAGAAAGAGAGTGGTTCCAATGCATCGATCTGCGATGGAAGGAAGGATGCAGAGGCCGACGACAAGAGGTTTACGGTTCTGAATGAGAGTTGACGCCATGGAGACGGCACCAACGAGGTGAGAGAAATCCTCATCTGTCAGGCGAAAATTTTAAACAGATGCACTTCATGCGTTTCAGGGAAAGAACCATCGAATATTATATAAAACTTAAAATTTAAAGAAGTACTCTCACTTACTATTCCTAACTCTTCTCCCAACTCCTCTCTTCCATCTCCTACATATCATGCACCGAAAGCTCCCTTTGCCTCACGATTGCATGCATACCTTTCTTTCTCTATCAATTTCCTCCGCTCAATCTTTGACTTCTCCATCTTATTTTATACAAAATTTCATTTATGATTTTAGTCTGAACTCTTTACACAAATATAAGAAACTCAGATAATTTAACTCAATTATAATTCAAAGACATCTTAAGCTCTTTGATTGCAATATTATTAGTCAAAAAATTAAACCGATTTTTAGTCATCTACAATCATGGCTACACTGATCATCAAAATGCTAAACTGTAATTGAAATACATACTTACAGGTGAATACTTTTCAAAAAACAAACTAATATGATGATCTTTACCCTTGATATGATACTCAATCGCTCATTAAAAGATTCTTCTATTGTGATCTTTCACTCTATATGCTCACTAGTGTGAAGCAAACTCAACTCTACTCAAAAGCTTCTAATAATAATGATGGAGATGAGTTATGAGATGGAGAAGATAAGCAAGATGAAAGAGAGGAGCAGAGGAGCAAGTTAGAATATAGTAACAGAGAGTGACATTTCTATGGACTATTTAGGTTTTAGGAATTAGGAAATATAAAAAAGAGTTTAAGGGTTATATATGTAAATAACATAGTTTTGAGTGCTATGTATGTGAATCCCCCAAAATATATAATGTACTAGTTGTATTTTTGTTACACTTTTTTTATTTCAAATTTGGATGACTTGTTAATGCCATATAAAGGCTATTTGATTTAAAGAATATGTAGTATAATATATTTTCAATGCAAAAATACTAAATTTTTGATGTTTAATATTAAGACTTTAGAATACCATGCATAATTTTAAGGAATTTCGAATGCACCATACAGTTTATTACTAAAAAAAATTCAAAACTCACTTAATTTTAGACAAATTTTGAATACTCCAATTAAAGAAGTGCTCTTATGGACTTGAGCAAGCCCTTAAAGCTTGGTGTGAGAGGTTGAACACATTTTTATTTGTTCAAATTTTAGTGAAGATATTATAGGTACTACATTATTTGTTAATATTATTAAAATGACATTTTAGTGATTCAATTTTATATAAATAAAAATTATTTGGAGCTACACAAGAATCTTTATATCATGAATTTGTTGAAATAATGAGTGTAGAACTTGGGATAAGCCTAATGGGAGAACTTACATTCTTGGGTTAAAGCAAAAATGGAATCTTTATATCATAAACTAAGTGTGAATTCCATGGTTATACCACATGAAAGATGGACTCACTAGGAAAGCTAACTCACATCAAGCGAAAGAAAGATTGACCCAAACATCGGCCGCCAACCACTTGATAGATCATGATGGACAAGGTTGACCTCAACATGAACAACTCGAGCCACCCTCCAACCCTCGTACAAAGACCTATCATCCAAGATAAAAAAATCTTACTCACCCACAATAGATGGGTGACATTTGCAGATAACTCAAAACACTGTTAGTCACTCTCACCAAATAGAAGACCGGAGAGTTACCACACCACACCTTAGCTATACCATGATATTGTATATATGTTTGTGTCTTTTCAAGTTTATATTTTTCTCTTTATTTATTCCATGAGTTTTTTGTAGTCATACATGTAACCCTCCTTATAAATAAAGAATTTCATGGATAAGTTTGAACTTTTCTTCCCCATTGGACCTCTTCTAGATCTTTTGGCTTCTTTAGTTTCTAATTATGAGATCGAATTCTTTATACTTAGTTATTATTGAATTCTCCATAGATTTAGACATAGTGGGTATTAGTTTTCTTTCTCTACCCCTTCTTGTAGCAAGACTCATTAGCATGGTTCAGTGTCATTCCATAGATAAACTTGGATCCAACATCTTCATCGGCGTAGTGAGCATGGATTAATGCCATAGACAAAAATGATGAGCTTCTTGTGAAGCAAGATAACTCATTAGAGACAATTCAATCATTATGGAGCAAATCACCCAACACTTTGGCACACATTAAGATATAAAAGAGATGGAAGATCATATAACTCACATGGTCCAACACACAATGGAAAAGATGCAAAGTTCTCATGTGGGCACAATTGGAGGGTTCCTCTAATTCAATGGTTTTGTAAATCGGACACAGCTGTCAAACACTAACTTCAATTCCAATCATTAACAATGAATTTTACCACACCAGAGATGAAGAGACTTTGCCCCCAAAGAAAAGGGAAAATAAAGCGATGGAAAATGCCTTCTTTTGAGAGATTTTTGAAGCTTGCCCACAACTAAAGTTCAAAATCCCTCTTAAAGTCTTACTTCAATTCTACTTCTTCTTTACTCGACCCAAACAATATGTTGAAATATCATCTATTATTTACAACTTTTAATGATGCAACCTTGAGATGATTTTCACGCTTACCTATATGTATGATCACATCCTTTGCCAAATTTAAGAGGATATTTATCACTTCATTTGTCAATGCTCAAAGTCTTCTAAATAGCTCACAAGCTTTATTGCAAATGTGACAAGAACCACAAAAATCATTAAGAACATTTATTAATCACTTTTAAAAGATATTCTAAAAGTTAAAGATCTCGCCTATGGCCATGCAAGTTGCACCCACTCAACACCTAAGAGAAGGACCATTCAAATATTCCATTGGTCTTCAACAATCAAGAACAATGTTAGAGTTTGAACTCACTAACAATCACAAAAATGTAGAGAAATATATTGTAGTTGTCCATTCTTCTCAAACAACTCATAAGAAGAATACTATGAAGCAATCCCCACTCGCTCATCATTTTGGAGAGAAGTTACATGTGAGTAAGTTAGAAAATAGATTGAGTGAATAGTGCACTCATCAACCAGGAGGTATATCATGCACAGCCCGCGCCCACTCCACATCCCAATCCTTCATGGCGCTGCGACTACTCACCTTATCAAGGATAGTATCAACTGCTTCATCCACCCATAATTATCCCATTATGTGTATTGGTTGTCGAGTTAGCTGAGGCCATTCAAAATATTAAATATTTCAAGCGCCAAACATGAAAAAGAACTAATGGACTACCACATGATCCAATAATGTATTACACCTATCACAAAGATGATAAGCACAACATGGAGGAGTGTCAATACACAAGGAAGTTTGGTGAAGAAGCTCATCAAAGTTAGAAAGTTAAATGAGTTTGTGAGGACGCAGGGCAAAGAACTAGTTGAAGATTAAGGGAATGAGTTAATGAATGCTAGGGAAATCCACATCAAATGCATAATACCTACAATTCTAAGAGGAGATGGTGTTTACTCTATGTGATGAACCAATCTCAAGCAACTAAGGTAGAGAAAGATGAACTTAGTAGCCATGGCTTGAGTGTCTAGCACAAAGGTAGCACCAATTAGCTTTGCAAAGAAGGATTGAGTCATAATTGGCAACCAATTTAATGATGTGATAGTCATCATGACATTGACCACTAACTACCAAATTGACAACAATATAGATACTCATAATTTTATTAAGAAGATGAATCTAGTCAGTTTGAAACTTCAATCATTGCTTGACTTATCTATTAATTTTCTAGAGAAAGGAGTGAAACAAAGAAAAAAAAATGATAACTCTCCCTGTGACTTAATGAAAAGATAAGAAGCAGTTTACTATAGTCAATTCCATCATAGTGGATGCATGAACCACTTATTACACTATCTTTAGCAACTCCTTAGGGAACACTTTTTAAGTATTCATCTACATATCATGTTGCAATTAAGTTTCCTACAACAAAAGTTGAGGGCATGCTATTTAAGGGTAATCGATGACTCCATGTAGGTGACCGAATTGTTACAACTCAAAGTCACTGAACTAGATTGGAGACCATAGAAGACATCAAGGAGGTATAGGCAAGTTGCTATGTTATGATTGAGTGAGTTTAGAGGATTGGCTCCTCTTATAGTCCAAAACAAGAGCATTGGTCCAAGCATTATGGCATGACTTGGATGTCTTTTCATGGATAGCAGTGGAGATACTTGGGATTGACATATATATCACATACCATATGCATAATGTCAAGAAGGATGCATGCTTAATAAAGTAGAGAATGTGCAAGGCGTGGCTCTACTCAGAGTCAATCAAGGAGGAAATGATAAACTACTTATGCTATCTTTGTTAGTGAATTCATGTACCAAGAATAGATCTTAAATATTGTAATTATGCATAAGGTCAATCCCAAATGATAGATGTGTGTGGACTTTACTAATCGAAACTTAACATGCCCAAAAGATGAGTACTAGTTGTCACACATCGACACACCATAGTTTGGTACCTTTTTAGGTTATCATCAAATCAAGATGTACTTAGTCGATTTAGAGAAGTCATCTTTCATCATTTGGGAAAACTTTACTATTATGATGTAAAATCATTGGCTTGCTTAACAAAGAATGATAGATCAAGTCTTTAAAGAGCAAAAACCAATGAATGTGAAAGTATATGTATACAACTTATTACTGAACGCATGGCATTGGAACAATACAATCTAGACTTGAAGAAAACTTTCACCACCTTGAAGAAATACAATGTGTTTCTTTGTCCTTAAAATGTACATTCGATGCAAGATTCGACATGTCTTGTCAACCTCATTTTTGGATGAGGTTAATATCAACTTGAAATAAGTAATTATGATGTTTTAATTCCAAATAAGAACCTCCTAATTCAATACTTAGGACACTATACCTAGTGCTCTAAGGTATCTTCCTTAGGTTTATTCTAACCTAATTGACTTAGGTGAGACCCACATAGCCAAAAGTCAACTTATCAAAATTTGAACCTAATTCAAATTCAATTCAAATTTGAATTTGAATCAAAACTCAATCAATCATCAATTCAAGATGATTGTATTCAAAATTAAAAAGGTTTAAATTCAAATCCATCACTTTGAATTCAACTACTTGGTTTGGATTTCAATTTCTCAATCCAAGTCGAATGGATTCAATCTCAAATCCATTTGAGATTAATTTAGGCATGTCATACATCAATTCAAACTATGATGATAATGCCATAAATCATAAAGCAATAAAAAAATTCAAAAGAAAATGGGAAGAAGGGAAATGCAAATTCCCCTTTTCCACCTCTTCCTATGTATAAGCCTCCACCTCTTATGGATGGCTTCCTTCAATTGAAGGCCACCCACCAAAGAACCGCAGTAAAAGAAGGACTTTGCTTCTTCCAAGGAAGGGAGAAAGAAAGGGAAAGAGAGAAAGAAAAAAAAAAGAGAGCAAGGAGGATCGGCCAAGCATGGAATTGGGGAGAGGAAGCCTAAACCCTCCCCCTTTTCATTCCAAAACCTTCATCAGAGCTAGGGGAGATGTTCAAGACCCTTCCCCGGCCATCTTGTCCCTGGCAAGGTGGTGTATAAGGCAAAACCAAACCCCCTCTAATGGTGAAATCCAAGGGAGTGGATTTCACTTCAAATAGAAGCTTCCTACACGTTCTAGAGGTCGAGGCAAGCCAAATCAAATCCTCCCCCACTTCCCTCGCCACCGGGAGGCCGGAGAATGACTAAACCTTCAAAATTTGGATCGAGTTTGGTCTAGGGAGCAATTCAGAAAGAGATAGCTCGATTCCTTTGGCGCACAAGCTTCTTGCAACGTTATGAAGCTAATGGAATGGATTCAACCGCCAAAGACCCAAGGAACGGAGGTATGCCATTAACCCACTCCCATTTTTCCTTCAAGCTTTCAGCCTTGGTTATTTTTGAAGAAAATTTGATCTCAAGTGAGATCAAGCCGCTTAGATTGATAGAAATTCCTTCCATGATCATTTTGCAATCAAAATTTTGTGATTTCGTTGCTTAGATCCCCAGAAATCAACCCAAATAGGTGGACGGCTCGGCGCGAAGAGCGGAAGAGATATTGATGTCGTCTGTTTCTTTTAAAAAGAATGGATGGCTCAGATCTAGGTGGACCACTTGATTTAAACCCTTAAGGAACCGTGGATTGATCGTGGCCTGTCCGATCTTTGATCGGACGATTCGGATCAATCCGGTTCGCCATTTTTTATCGAGATCCATCTAGATCGGCGTGGACCAATAATGTGCAAAATGCGGCTATACCACATCGGCTAGTTTAAAGAGGAAATTTGGCATTTTGAATTTAAAAATTGCAAAACCACTTAGAACTTATAAAAATCATAGAAACATAAATATAAATTTGAAAATGCAAATGAGGGCTTTATGGATTTGTCTTGGTGAGAGGAATCCATAGAAATTAAAATTTTAATATTGAATATTTTGGCCTTAATTTGAGTTTAATGAAAATTCATTAAACCATATTACTCTTAAACCACTAGTCCATTTGAATTAAAACTTTAGGAAATAAAATTAAGGTTGAAACACACCTGATAAAAATTTCTCATAATTTATTTCGCTGTATTTTATGAAAGTTGAAATTTTAAATCCTAAACTATATATTTAAATAAATTAATTAAATTTAAACAAATTAATTCATGAAAATAATTCAAATAACCTTAAATCAACTTAATAAAGCCTAGTGAACATTAAACCCTTAATGAAACTTAGTTAAAGTTAATAAATCATAAATTGACTTAATTAATCAATTAAATGAATTAATTAAATCAAATAATCAACCAGAACTTAATTAAATCATAATAAATCAATCAAATGTTCAAAAATTATGATTAGACATTATTGGAAACATATTTCGTGAGAATCAATGAAAATGAAATCTATTTGAACTTCATTAAACTAAGCTTAATTTGAGTTTTAATGAAATATCAACTCAAATTCAAATTCAAACAAACTAAATAAAATCAAAAAAATTAATCAAGATACTTAAGGATCGTAGTTAGACTTTTAAGATGAATCTTCATCTTAAGATGAAGATTTAATTAGGAATTAAGATATATAATAGAATTAATTCCATCTAAAAGTAGGATCTATTATATTCTTCATTCTTGAAAACCTAAATATTATTTTAACTAAATAAAATAGAATAAAAATGAAAATAAATTACTAAAGCATTTGAATTGAAACCACCCAAAGGTAAAATTTAAACAAATTCAAACCCTAAATTGAAACTTGAACTAAAAGAGGGCTTAGTAAAGACCTACACACAATCTTCTACACAAGATCATTTATGTCACTCTATATTTAGGTTAGATCATTCATGATTCTTTTATATTTCTATAATGTGTTATGATATGTGCTTCACATATGTACATTGGCTAGGCTTGTTTGCTTTATCTGATAGTGGGGTATTTTTTTAGATTTAACACTTATGCAAAGGATTGTGTTAAAAGGAATCTCATAAAAATTAATAAAATTATTGTTTGCTTGCGGTGCTGAAAAATCCTTAACATAGTCCATAGGATAGGTGGGCTTAAGAAACTAATGCTAAACTGTATGTTTTGTAAAATATAAATGTTATGTGATGTTTATATTTCCTAACATCTGTTTTGTAGGACATAGGATTTCTTTTTAAATTTTAAAATGTAAATTTGAGCTTAGAATTAGGTTAGGATCTATGAGGTCTAGGATTAGCAGAAGCTAACCCTACTAGGAGATGGTGCTGATCCCCATGGAGCAGATGGGGTCCCGAAGAAGAAAATTATCCTGAAAAGAAGACCCATAGATCTATACTTGTAGTTCTAGGCTGGGATGTATAAGGGTAGAGCTCGACTGCCCATTTTTTTTCTTCCGGGGTGTACAGAGGTATGTGGCTGCATTGACCTTTTTCTTAAATTAAATTGGCTTGATTTATTTTGGGTGCACAATAAAATCAACCTGCTTTTCTATGTTTTTTTCTATGTTGTGCTTTCATGTGGATGAATGCATGGACGTTAGCTCATAGAGAAAACTAGATTTTATACCCAATTAAACTTAACTAATTGAAACATAAAATAAATACAACTCAAAATTTCATAAACTAAAGCCTTAGGCATAACATAAAATCAATTAGAAATAATTAGGCTTGAAATCATGAAATCATATTATTTTTATTTCTTGAATTAGGTAACTTCACCCATTGCACATAAGGGGCATCTTCCAGTGAGGATGACCACCTTCATGGGAAGCCTACCTTCTATTATTGATTTGGCCCATAACCGTTTCTAATTGCATGACATTAGGCATAAATGCATACTCATGGCCTAAAATAAATATTGAGACAAAATTTATAAATAATATGAAAAATGTGCATTAGTTAGATGCATTTCATACCCTACATGATTCTAAAGATTAAAGAGTGAGCTTAGGTTCATAGATTCATTTTCTAAAAATGCAACATCCCTGCCATCTTGCATTTATAAGACTTGGTGTCATGAATTTAAAATGTGCTTAGGTGGTACTAGCTAGCAACCCCCTCCATGTGAGATATAAGTCCAAAAGAGTCATGGATAGGTTAGTTCCCTCAAGTGTGAGGAATAACCGATAATTCCCAAAGATAGAATTAGGTCGAGCATCTGATATGTGTTAAAAGCACTTATAGACTAGGTTCTGAAGCATGTTTTTTGGGAATAAGTTTTCAACCTTAGGCATTTCTATAATCTAGTACTACTATAATCTAAGTCCTAGACTTCTAAGAAAATGTTAACTCAAAACCTAAATTAAATTCTAAATTTAAAGCCCAATTATAGGATAGTTGAAATGTCTACTAGGAATCCTAGTATCAATAGGCATTTCCTACTCTTTCCTGTTTGGCCTTCAAAATAACTCTCTCCAATTTGAACTGTTCCCAATTAAAAATTCCAAAAATAATAAAAATCAATCCTTTGGAAACCACCTTAGAAATCTTTAGAAATAACAGCTTATTTCTTTAATCAAAGTATTCTTAGGTAGAGACTCTTCTTAAGATGTAATTAACTATATGAGTTTGCCTCTATAGGGAACCATGAACCCAGTTTAAAATAAACCATGTTCTACTTTCCCATGTAGTTTGGGAAAAATCTACAAAATACCCATTAGCCTTATGAGTTTTTGTATTGAAATGATCGAATCCATTATAAGGGAGCATGTTTATCTTTGGAGATAATATGTTTATTCCTAAATGCCGCATTTTATCATCTAAATAAGAAATTCCTAAACTATATTTTGTAATTCTTAGGGTACCTCCTTGTGCTAGAAGGAATAAAGATGAGTTCTAAAAAGATAAAGGCCATACTGGACATGCCTTTGCCAAGGACTACTAAGGAAGTGTAGCAATTCATCGAGCTAGTTGCTAGCTTAAATTATTTCATCTCTAAAGCACCTATTGACCTCACTTTTATAGTGAGTTCTCAATCTCCCCATCTTAGACTTAGGAGTCTTCTAGACACTAGGACTTTCTTAGTCATAAGACACTTCTAGCACTCAGGTGAACACTTGACCTAAGCCTAGATCTTTAGAAAGGTTAATCATAGGATTAGGCTATGCTTTAGGACATAGGGAAAATTCACCTACCCTATAGCTAAATCCAATATATGTTCACTCTCTTAAAACTAAATCTCAAATTTAATTCAAATACCAAATTGAAATCCAAATTTAAATCCAAATCAAATGATTGAAATCTATAACAAATTTTGAATTAAATCAATAGCCCTATGATTTTTATCTTATGGACTTAGGCTTAGCCAAATTCAAATCAATTTAAATTCAATTGATTTTCTCAAATATCAATTCAACCCTTCAATCAATCCATCAAACTTACAATCAAACCCAATTCCAAATCAAGATCCAAATTGAATCAAATCCAAACTTGAAACCCCTCCTAAGTCATGTGAACCAACCTTCATGAACTTAGCAAAAGTCTCATCCAAACCAATCCAAAATTAATTGATTTTCTTATAATGAATTTAAATCTTCAATCATCTTCTTAAATATAAATCAAATCTACATTTAAATGATCAAAACTAAATCAAAACAAATCAAATTAAATCAAAACCCTTTATAAGCCCTTTGAACTAACCTTCATGAGCTTAGCCAAATCCTAACCCAAATCACTTCTAATTCAATTAATTTTCTCATGAATCAATTATTCATTCAATTATCTTCTCAAATATAAATCAAATCTACAATCAAATAATCAAAATTAAATCAAAATCAGCTATATATGAACCAACCCCATGAACTTAGCCAAATTCCTTCATTCCAAAACCCAAATTCAATTGATTTTTTCATAAATCAATTATACGTTAAATCACCATTTCAAATATAAATAAAACATACAATCATCAAGCCAAATAAAAATCAACCCAAGTCAAATCCAACTTAGGCCATTTGACTTGAAATATTCAAATAAGCTAAAACTCATTTGAACCCAAGACAATTGTAATTGAATTTATATATCAATCCCAAATCTATATATAAACTCAACTAAATCAAACTGAACCCAAAATTTAGTCAACTAAGCCCAATTGGCTCATTTGACCCAAAGTGACCAATTTGACCTATATGAACTAAAATCCAATTCACTCCAAATCAAAGTGAATTAAACCAACCCAAACTTCATGATATGATTGTTGATCATCATAGGTTAATCAATTATCATAAATTGGGTCAAACTAAGTCAACCCTTTAACCCATATGAATCCAAACTAGCCAAATTGTAACCTAAGACAAACCTCTTGAAACTAATGATTCAAATCAACCCAAAATTAATATTTGAACATGACTTGACCTTCAATTGAGCCAAACCTAGATGAATTGACCCTCTTGACCCAAGTTGACCCAAATTGATCTAAATGACTAAAATGGGTCAAATCAAAATCCAATCTAAATTGATTGCAACCAATGGCTCAAGTTTATCCCAAATTAATTATTGAACTTGACCAAAGCCTCAATTGAGCCTAATTGACTCACTAGACCTAAATGACCTATTGAACCCAACTTGACCTAAATGGTCAAACTAATTTACAACCCACTCAAACCCAAATAAAACTCAACCAAAGCCTACAAAATATCCCAAATGATCAACCAAACCCAAACCAAGCTAATTTAGCTAATTGGTTCAAAGTGATCAACTTGACTCATTTGACCCAAATGAACCCATATGAACCAAAACTAAATCTAAACCAAATTGAACTAAACCAATGGCACCAATACACTCCAAATGGTCATATGAACTTGACTTAACCCTTGGTTTGACCCAATTTGACTAATTGATCAACTTGACCCAACCTAACTTAATTTGACCTAAATGGGTCAAATTGAGCCAAATTGAACTTAACCAACTCCAAATGACATGAAATTATGGCCAACCCACTTTTAACTCATTTCAAATTTGCCCAAATCAAATCCAATGCCAAATAATCCCTTGCTAAGGGTATCACATGGGATAAATCACTTAGGGAAGGGTCATTTCCATTCCTTGGCCACTTGGAACTCTTCCATTGGTCCACCTAGGCACCTAGGACCTGCCACGACCCAAGAGTGGTTGGGTCGACCATGACTTATGGGAAGGTGAAATCACCTCACCTCCCCATTGGAGCATTTGAAACCACTAAGGACATATACTACCTTTCTTGGCACCTCCACACCCTCACCCAACCAAATCAAACCACCTCATCCACTCAAGGACCTCCACAACCCTCCAGGTGACCAAATGATTAAGAAGAAGCCTAGCCAAGCAATGATCCAAGGGAAGGGGGGTATACTCCCCCTCATTTTCACTCAAGCTCACACAATTACATTCCTTAGAGCCCTAGCTACCCAAGATGAGCTGCCAGAGACCTTCCCCAAGCTCCCAAGCTCCCAAGCCCATTATTCATTTCCCCATTCTCAGTTTTCTTCAAGTTAAAATAGGAGAGCATCCCATTGATTCCTATTTGCTCATTTCTCCACCAAAGTGCAATTAACTTTGCACACATCTTCCTTAGAGACAATCGAGCAAGAATGAAACACCCCCCCAAGCTTCTCGACGATCGAAGGGCAAACTTTGACCAACACTGACCACCTACATCTCGTGCTTTGGCTTCCCGAGTTATCCATCTCAAATTGGAGCTTGTGCTGATCAATGGGCCTCGTCTCTACTAGATGAAGCATCCTCAATTCGATTTGACACCAATTTTGAGCTCCGATGAGGTATGCCATTGAAACAAACCTTAAAGAAAAATTTTGTTGGATTTTTGAAGAAAACTTCCACCCCACCTGATCTTGACCGCTGGATCCCTTTGGATCTTCCTTGCGAAGGTGTGAGATTGATTTGAGTTTGATCTGAGCTTAAATCACGCTAATAATGGTGGATGGTCTTCATTCTCCCTCGCTCATGGATGATAGATCATGCACCATCCATTCTGTGTGATCGAAATGAATGATCGTGATTAGATCTGTTAGATCGAATCAATTAAATCTTCTTTACACCATGGGATTAATTATGGTCGTCCGATCTTGGATCGGATGGCGCACGAGAAAGCGTGTCCTACCGCCATTTGACTCAGCATTAATGGCGACAATTTAAATAGCCAATCCTATGGCGCCACATGGAAAGTGCACAGCATCAGTGCGCCACGTGGCACGATGGGATTAATATTTAATTAGGCTTAATTAATGTGTTTTAATGGTTGAAACTTCTAAAATCATAACTAATTGTAGAAAAATAAAAAAATTACAAATAAATACTCAATTTAAATGTATTTTAGAGGAGATTCATTAAAAATATTCTTAATTAATTTTGAATAGTAATTAGAGCTTAATTAAGGTTTAATTAAAATTTTAATTAACTTAATTACTCTTTCATACTTAGGTAATTAATCCCAAACTCTGTGGGTTAATTCAATGGGATGACATTTGCCTCCCATAATTTTTTGGATTTAGTACTTAATTAATTGGAAAATTGACTAATTAAGCCAATTAGTCTCCTAAGTTAATTAGTCCTAATTAATCATATGAACAATATGATATCAATTAATTAAGTGATTAATCACTATAATAATGGCGAACCTATGGAATGGGATTGAGGCCTCCTCCCCAATCTATTTCCTAAGTTCATTTCTCCTTTTTTAATTAATTAATCAAATGGTTTAATTAATTAATCAAATGGATTAATTAGTTGAATTAAAATCATAATCATATCGAACTTGATTAATTAAATTTTGGGTAGACCTTAGGTGTTCAACAATCTAAGGGAATCTTAAAGAAATTATAGTTAATCCACATGTGTGGGGGAATTATAGGAGTACTTAATTAAGTCCCTCAACTTAATTAACCATTAATTATGAGTCACTTGCATTATGCCCTTTCATTTCTTAGGATCATTGCTGATTTAATTTCCAATGTACATGCATATCATGTTGGCTCATAATTGATTGGTTAATTATGCTAAGGAAATATAGGAAAAGGTTAATTAATGAATTTAATGCATATTATAACCTAATTAACCCATAAAATTAACTTAATTATTTTTCATTAAACTAAATCAATTAACTAATATGGGAATGGATTAGGATCAACAAACCTTCCTTCACATCCTTAAATCAAATCAAAATATGAAATTTAAAATGGCATTAAAGAAACTTTGGCTTAAGTGACTTTATTTGATATGATTGTCCTTAGAAATTAATTTGATTGAATGAAATCATGTGTTTATATTCTTTTATTCCTTTCAATCGTATTAAATGTTGTATGTCATTTGAGATCATGCATCTATCTTTTTCAAAGTGAATTAAATCAAATGGTTTTATTTTATGTAAGTTTGTATGTGTTAGATTAATTTATAATATGTGTGGCTATTATCACTAATAAATTCAAATTACTTTCCAAAGTTTATAAATTAATTATATTAGTTAGTGTGATAGTAGTTATGGATATATATAGTTTTGCATGTATTTATAGCTTAGTCATATAAAGTAAAGCTTCCTTTTCCTTAATTCATGTGTAGTTTTACATGCACTTGAATGTTAGTGAGTATATAGTCTGGACATCCCGGGAACACAAGGCTTTAGCTAGCCCCAAGGAGGTCACTTGATTACCCCACTTCCCTAGTTAACAACGACACATACTTATTTGATTTTATTTACATGTTTTTCTACATTAGAATTTGGATAGAATTTTACCCCATATGTATAGATGCTTCAATAAAATAAAAAAATAATCTTTGCATAATTTTCCTTCCTTTATTTATGTATACATATATATTTATTTATAAAAATAAGTGTTTAGTTTAGACATCTTGGGAACACGAGGCTTTAGTTAGCCCCAATGAGGTCATTCGATTACCTCACTTCCCTGGTTAACAATGACATGTACTTGCTTGTGTTTTATATACATGTGTTTGTGTATTTAATTATAAAATTAGAACACCTTTTTTTTTATCAAGAATACATACATTCATAGTTGATTGAGTGATTGAATTAGTTGGTCATGTGATTTGGAGCTTTCCTTCTTATATTCATGTGTATAAATTTACATATGTTTGAATACAAATGGGTATATAGTTTGGACATTCCGGGAATACGAGATTTTTGTTAGCCCTGAGAAGGTCATTTGATTACCTCATTTCCTTGGTTAATAATGACATGTACCTATTTAATTTCATGTCTATATATATTTTGTATTAGAATTTAGATAGAGCTTTAAACCAATATGATTGAATAATCTAATCACATAAAAGGATATAAGCATACACATACATTCATCATATAAGTGTGCAAAAATATTTTGCATGCATAGGTATACTTAGGATTGAAATTATATGCATGCAATATATGATGGAAAAGAATGGACTAGCATATGTCATGTGATAATAATTCAACCAATTTAATCTTAAAATGACTTTATATTGAATGAAGTCATTTAAAGTAAACCTAAACCTAGAATTAATTTAAAAGTGTGTAATAAGCCATTCACTAAAGAGAACTAAATCAAATTAATATGTTTTAGAAAGTTACTTGAGGTAGGGATGAAAGAGGACAATCCTCTTCCCTCTCTTTTAATACTTAGTTGCTAAGTGTGATCAAATAAAATAAAAGAAAACACAAATTAAAATTCTTAAATCAATAAAATAACTTCAAGTGAAATCAACTCTCCATGTTAAATTGAACCTTTCCAAACTTAGGAAACCATAACTCAAATGCTTAGTTGGAACACACCATGCCTTAACACACACATTAGAATTAAGTCACCACTTCTAGTCCTAAGTTAGGACGATGTATGTATGGTGTATGTTTTATTTTGTGATGTAATATTTTATACTAGATGTTAGGGTGTATGTTTCAAAGACTGGATGGTAGGCTAATATTTGCCTAATCATATTTTCTATAGGGTATTATGCTAAAGGAGTTTCTTAAAAATAAATATGAATGCTCTCTTTGCAGGTTTCTTAAATCCCCTAAGCATAATTAAAGTTAAGACATGTGGGTTTGGTTACCTATGCGGTGCTAAGTCCAAATTACATATATATTGCTTAAGATTGTATGTGTATTTAACTAACACTTATTTTGTGTAGTTAGATTTACTTTTCTTGCTTTTAATATAATTGTGCATTAGGAATTGATTAGTGTTATGGGGGATTAGGATGAGAATTGGTAGAAAGTTTTATCTGGATGCCATATGATGCCATGGAGTCCACCAAATCAAAGGGAAAAGAAGAAATGGAGGAAACAAACATGAAGACTTGAAGATCCCCCATAACACTTATTCATTTATAAACTATAATTATTCTTTCATATTCTAGGTTGTATAAGGGTAGAGCTCAGCAACCCATCTTTTCTTTTCGTGTTGTATGACGGTACCCAACCGCATCAGCCTCTTATTCTTTTGTGTTAGTTTTATAAAATTATTTGATGTTATGTTTAATCTGTGCATTAGAAATATCATACTTTTTATAGTTTCTTATGATTGATGATTTAGTGTGTGGCTTGGATGCGATTAGGCTCTAAGAAAAAAATAAATATTTTATCCAACTACAACTCATAATTAAAGTTTTAAATAATTCATAACCTCATCATAAAGCTTATGCATTAAACAAGATAATTAAAAGATTTAGCAACCCCTTAATTGAATGATTGAATGTTTCACAATATGCATATCATATTGTCTCATTCTTGAAAATAGGAGATTTCCATCCTTGCACGATAGAGGAATGCTTGACATGTGAGGGCATCTCTTGTGGTGAAAAATACCTGTTCTTGTTGATTTAGCCAATAATCTAATTTCAACATGCATATCGGCACACAAAATCCTAAATCCTTTGTCAAAATGAAGCATCCAAAATCAAATAAAATTTGAAAAAATTTTGCATTAAACTATGTCATTATTCATACCACTCATACTCTAGTCTCTTAAGGAGTGGGTTTAGGATTTTAGTCTCTTTCTAAATAAATAATAACCCAACTATCTTGCAAACTCATAAGACTTGCTTACATGAATTTAAAGCATAGAAGGAGATAGCTAGCGGCCACTCCAGACGGTTGTAAGCCCAACAGTCGGGTGGTTTATCCTCTCTTGTAGAGGTAAATCTTATGTATATCTTTGCTTAGATTTAGGCCATGCTTTAGCTCTTACTAAAGCTCCCTAGATTTAGGATTTAAGATTGTTATTTTCTTTGATACAATAAATCCCTCCTTAGGCATTTTCACTCCTTGTATTGATGGATTGTAAGCCTAATATTATAATAAAATTTTAACTCAAATAAAATAATTATCTTCAACTTCAATATATAAAGCCCAACCATAGGATAGATTGGAATACTCAGTTTCCTAGTATCATGAGCATTACTAATTCCTTTGGCTTCCAAAATTAGTCTTCTCCTTGAACTTTCTCAATTGATTTTCCAAATATAACCAATCCTTTGATAGTCAGCATTGAAATTTTTGGAGATAATTGTCTACTTTAATCAAGAGTATTCTTAGAATTTCATTTCTAAGATGTAATTAATATGGAGGCTTGCTCCATAGAAAACTTTAGAACCCGGTTTAATATCAATGCTTTATTCATCCATGTAAAGCAAGAGAAAAATCTCTCATAATCATTACTCATGCCTTTAGTCCTTATTAGGTGATTAGCTCATTGAATGGTGATGTCTCTATCTTTCGAGATAGTATATCATACCTCAATCTTCATGTTGATAAGAACTACGATCTACTGATGTCCCCACATCCAAAATAAACACCACAGCACCTTTCTTCAAAATTCTCAGAGTGCCTAAAGGTTCAAGTAGACATAAAAATATGAAGCTACTTTCTAGGAGTTGAAGTCACTACTCTCCTTGCCGATCATGTTGCAAAGCTCGAGATCTGAAGTGCCTTTGCAGGGTATGAAAAGATGTAGTAAGCTTAGTTTAATAATTAATTTAATAAGTTTAATTTATTGATAAATGTTTAAATTAAATTAGAATAATATAAATTAATCTAAAGAATGCATCACATGCATGGCATATGATATTTATTTAAAAATAAGAATTAAAAGGAACGTATTTGAAGCCAAATCAGTTAATTCAACCTTCAAATTAACATCTTAATAGTGACTGCACAATTCCAATTTTATTGTTATTTTAATATTAGTCTTTATAAATATCTTAAAAATTTAAATTAAATAATATGCTTTTACTTTACTAAAATTTTAACATTTTAACTTGTAAAATTATTTATTAATTTATCAGACAAAAACGTTTACTTAATATTGCTCATTCATAAGATTACTTTGTTAATTTATGGAAGCTCATTAGATTAATTTAGTGAACTAATTATAAACTAAAGTCAACTTTAAATAATTTTAAATAAGTACATTAGCTTGAGTCAAATCCTATCAAATTACAATAAAAATGATGTTAATTATAAACAACACAAGTAAAAAACATAAACACACTAAGTTTCATCCTATATAACTAGATTTCTTCTAAATAAACATGATAGTTTAGATGATATTAGACTACAAAAAATAATATTTATTTTTTATTGAAAAAATAAATGCATACATATTATTTAATTTTAGAATACAGATAAAATGAAATAAATCAACATTCTAAGTTAATTATAAAAAGAATATGAATTCAAAATTAAAGTTAATTATGAAAACTAAGTATGCTTAATTAATTAAGAATTATAAAAACTAAACATGCAAAATTAATTGAGAAAATAAACTAACTTAAAAATATCTCCTGAAGGGTAAAACAAACAGCATGTAATTAAGTGGAGAATAAAGCACAACATGAGTTTTCGAACGACATAGTAGCTGAGGTAGAATGAAGAGGGGAGGAAGATGGTAGGTAGGAAGCCTGAGTGAAGCGAAAGGTATCAAAACACATGCTTTATTATATAGAAAAACATGAGAACATTGTTGCTTCACGTGGGCACTATGGCTTCACACAAGCGAAAGTAGATGATAGGGCAAAGGAGGTGCACAGGGGTGGAGTCAATAATTTTTTTTAGTGGGGACATGAATTAATACTAATTATTATGTTATATATTTCAAATATTTTTCTTTTGTATGATCACAAATCTTAAAATAATAGTTTAATAAAATATTAAAAAAAAATAAAAATAGAATTTTACCCATAAAATATAGATATATCATTATATTATTATTCAATATTTTCTTATTGGACAACTAATAAATTTTAATTTGAATAAATTATTTTCATTCTTTTAATTATTTTATTTGAATTAATTATTTTAAACTTAATTTTTATAAATTAGTTATATTAATTAAATCATAATTTAATCTAATACAACACTGTAATCAATATATTTGACCTAAATCAAACAAATAATAAACTTAAAAATGGACAATAATATAGCATATTATGTGATGGAATTTCTTTAAAAATTTATAGCATAAGATATAAATAACTCTAAATGTGGTGTCTGGAATAATCATTGCAAAGTGGCTGCAAACATAAACTAAAGAAATGTAGCAGGCCATTGATGAACATCTTGTAAAGATATTGTAGTAATGTGGGCTGCGAGCCTGCCGCTCACAATACACTCTCGCACTCAAGGCTTGAAGGTGACTAGTGTTTAAAGGCTATGCACCTATGAGGGGATGTGAATTGAATATTTTAAATTTTTTTAAAGTTAAAATTTAATTTTAATTTTTTATAGAAATATTAATGAAAAAGAAACTTGAAATAAGATTATATCACAGCAACAATAAAAGGAGTATAAAAAAAAGCATAAAAATAAAAGAGACAGGAGGTTTAGAGATTTTATATGATACTCAACCTAAAATTAGCCTACATTCATGCATAGCAACCCACATTAGAAATTCACTAAATCAAATAAGATAATAAAGAATCATTCATACCCTCTGTGTATCAGGTAAGTATAACCCCATCAACATATTTTTCTATATTGGGCAAATACAATATCATTCTTTTCTATACATCATATAAGTACAACTTCAATAACATACTTTCTTACATCATGCAAGCATAACACTAATAATATACTTTTTTACACCAAGTATAACCCTAAATAAAATGCAAAAGAAAAAAAATAATGAAAATGTATCTATCATATTTAAAATAATTTTGCTCACAAGCCTAGCTAAGATAAATAAAAGTGAGCACGTAATATATTTTAATTCTTTTTATTTTAAAATTTGAAATGATAAAATATTAATAAAACTTGATGAAAATAACTTAAAATAATTCAATCTTTGAAAATACTTTGCATAGGTGAAATAAAAAGGCTTGAAACTTTAAAACAAAAAAAAGAGAAAGCTTTAATTATATAACGACAAATCAAAAGACAAATTTATGATAATTGTGGTGAAAATTTCTATAGGGAGTCACCTTTCAAATCATGGGGAGAAAAGAAATAGAACTCTTAAAAAAATTGTCTTGGTAAAATAGATCCAGATTTACTTATTCGTGTCGATATGTCATCGGGGTATAATGTACTATCTTGAAAGACATAAGTCACTACCCTTTAATAGAACCAATCACCTCAATAAGGACTTATAAGGACGATGGCTCTACATATATACCAGAGATTATTCCCCTACTTTACATTAAAAAGTAAAGCATGATTTATTTTAAAGCGGGTTTGTTAAGTTCCCTGGGGACAAATCCCCATAGTTAATTACATCCTAAGGGACAAGATCCTTGGAAAACTCTCGATTAAGGTAAATGATTATTATTTCAAGATTTCAATAGGAAGGACTATCAATCGATTGGTTTATGTTTTTGAAGATCAAATGAGATTGATCAAAGAGGGAGTTATTTTCAAAGCCAAAATGAAATAAGTAGGAGATGCTCATGCGAAAACCTAGTGAGCATATTAAATTATTCTAAAATTGAGTTTTACATCTTAGAAATTGATTTAGTTTGTTTGAGTTGCATTTTTCATTAGAATTTTAGGACTTAAGATTCCTTAACACAAGATTAAGGAAATGCCTAAGAGGTGAAGAATTATGCTTATGAGCCACAAAGGGAAGAAGCACTTAGAACCTAAATCTAGGGAGCTTCGATGAGGGTCGAAGGCACAACCTAAATATAAGGTGAAAATGGGTAATTAGTTTGCCTCCACAAGAGAGGACAAACCACCCGACTGCTTGGACTTACAACCGCCTTGGGGTGACCACCAACTAACTCCTCCTACGATTTTAAATACATATATGTAAGTCTTTATGCTTATGTAAGATAGCTAGGCTATTTTTATTTAGAAAAAGACTGAATCCTTAAACTCACTCCTTAAAGAGACTAGACTATGTAAAGGGGTATGCTTCAAATGACCTAAATTTAATGCAATTCAAATTTCATTTTATTTTATTTTGGACAATCATTTTAACTCAGCTAATAGGATTTTATGACTAATGCATGAAAATTGATTATTGGCCAAAATCATTGAGAAGGTAGGAGGTGAGTTTCCACCATGGCTCTCAAAGGTTAAGCTGGGTTCTTTGCAAAAGTGGAAGCTGGGTAAAAGATTTATTTTCTTTTCTTAAAGAGCCTAATCCACATCCAGGCCATACATAAAGAAAGGAAGAAATTAGAAAAATCATGTCACTTAATGCAAAAGCTAAACAAATCATCAATCAATTTATAAAGCTAATCGCAAAAAAAAATGGTCGTTTGTGGTCGTGCACCACCGCACAAACCTGAAAATATCAAATGTGGGTAGCCGAGCTCTACCCTTATACAACCTGGATTACAAATAAATTAAATTATAATTTAAGCAAAAGAATTCATTGTTATGGGGGTCTTCAAGTTTTACCCTTCTTTCTTCTTTCTTCTTTCTTCTTTTCTTTTATTTCTCCTTCTTCTTTGGTTCCTCCTTTTGATGGTTGGATGGTAGATGCTCCAAGGCCTCCATGGTGCATAAGATGAGATCTTATGACCAATGCTCATCCTAATCCCCCCATAACAAATCATTCCAAAATCTTAAATATATAAATTTTACATGAAAAGGAAAAGTATAAATCTAACTAACACTTGTAAAACAAATGTTAGTTAAATCACTCCACAAATCCCAAGCATGTATATTAGACTTATCACCCCACACATGGGTGACTAAGTCTACGACTATGGATTATGCTTAGGGATATAAGCACCAAGAAGCATTTATATTTTTATTTATGATAATGCCCCTTAAGCACAATCCCCTGTAATAGTTAGACTAAGCCGTCCCCACCATTCATTCTACGGTATACACCATAATATTAGTCTAAAACATATATCATAAAATAAAATATAACATCGGACTTGACTAACCTAAAGTAGAAGTGGTGACTTGGACTAATGTGTGTGCTTTGAAGGTTTGTGTGGTATGCTTAGCTTAGGACTTTAGGTTTAAATTTTCCAAGTGTTAAGGACATGTTCAACTTAAAGGAGGGTTTCATTTAAGTTATTTAAGTATTTTGGGTTGGTTTTATTTCTTGTTTTAATTTGGTTTAAGTGAAACCTACAATTAATTACTAAGTTATGAAGAGAGGAAAAGAGAAGAGAACTTCACTTTCCTTTCCTAATCCTTAAGTAATTTCTAAGGTAAGTTCACATTTTTTTAATTTTATTTAGGTGAATATTTTGATTGCATCTTTTAATCAATTCTAAGTTTAGACAAACTCTAAACAAACCTATTCAAAAGAAAGGTATTTTAAGATTAAATAAGATGAATCAAAATTCACATGACACACATTACTTTTTTTTCTTTCCCAACATATATAACATGCATATGGATGGACCCTAAGCATATATATATATATATATATATATATATATATATATATATATATATATATATATATATATATATATATCAAATGAGAATAGTTAACACACTTTATGATGCATGCTAAGTAATCCATTTAAGAAAATTTAAAGTTGAATATGCATAATTTTTCTTAAGTAGAAAAGGTTTTCCTTATCCAAAATTTCACATACATGCATGAAAGCAAGAAAGGCATAAATGAGTGAGTGCCATTGTTAACGGAGGTGTAAGGTAAGAATTTAATTAAAACCTCACAATCTGGGGTTGTATAATATCACTTTCCTTAAGTACAAATTTGCATATAAAAGAAATGAAATGGAAAAGGAATATGTAAAACTTATTTAATTGATTTGTTTTTGTTTATGCAATTTATTCATGCAAGTATTGGAAATCCTTCTTAGATGATAGCATAGGGATGAATAGGGTATAAAATTAAGTAAGTGTTGGATTCTTTTCAAATGAACCCTACATCTTACCAAATCCTATTCAAAACTATGCTAACATAAGAAAGGAAGGAAATGCTACACTAAATATTACTTTATAATCCATCACATGCAAGCTTATAATTAAAGTATAAGAATATCATACTTTTGATTTAATGTTTCATTTATAAGTTTTGAAAATACTTTAGATTTAGTAGTGATAATAGCCACTCATATTTTACTTTAGCCAACAAATGCATATTTAACATAAAATGAAAGCATATAAACAAACTCACTTTACTTAAATCCTAAAGACATTCTTAAGGAATAAAAAAATTTAGACTAAATCAAAGTGAATTTCAAAATGATTTTTATTTAGTTTGAAGTTTGATTTAATTTTGAAAGGGTGAGATGATTTTGCTGTTCCTAACCCATTCCCACATGTGTTTTATATTTTTGTTTAATTTATAGATAATTAAATCTATTTTTAAGCATTGATTAGGTTAAGGTACAAATTAAGTAGCTTAATTAACCCTTACCTATACCATCTTAGAAAAATTAACTAAGAAATTTTGAGCCAATGAGATGACATAAAACCCATAAGGTATTTAAATTTGCAATGCACCTGATAATGAAAAGGCCTAATGCAATTTGGCTCACAATTAAAAGTTAATTAAGCTAAGGGGTTTAGCTTAAGTACTTTAAAAACACCCTTTTATATTTATGAAAGGGGTTTTAATTTTCTTAATTAGACTTAGGCTATTAAACACCTAAGTATCTACCCAAGGTAGATTAATTAAGTTCTGGAACTTTTTTTTGAATTTTGAAAATTATTTAAAGGGGTGATTAATGAGTTAACTCATAATTAAGAAGGGATTAAGGAGAAAAGGAGGGTTTAGGGAATAGCTTAGGAAAATGCCTCAAAATTATTTCATAAAATCCCCCTCATTAGATCGACCTTAATCAAACATAATCATAGTAAATCCACTAATTACACCTTAATTATCCTTAATTACATAAAGGGGTAATTAGAGAAGCAATTTTCCCAATTAAGCCCTCAATAAACCTCAAGAAAATTAGGGGAAGCTGAGTTCATCCCCTAAAATGAATGCTACAAATTTGAGATCAATTGGTGAGTTAATTAGAGAATAATTAGCTAATTAAAATTCCCAAAGTAACCCAAATTCAGAGAAAAGGGAAATTCAAAATCCATTGAAAATATTTTTAAAATATTCTAGATGAAATTATCTATCCATAGCATTTTTCCTTCTTATTTTTTGATTTTTCTTTGAAGAGTTATGAATTTTTGAAGTTCTCTAAGTGAATTAGGAATTAATTAAACATTTTGTTAATCTGTAACTAATCCTTAGCTCACGGCGCGTGGTGGTCGCGCTTTACACGCGTCGCACAGTGAGCCCTTTACTTAAGTTGTCATGTCACAGGTGCTGCACTTATATTCTCGTCATCGATCAAAGGATCGGATGGCTGAGAATTCCCCCGTAGTTTATAAAATGGATAACAGAGATATAAACATGGGAATAATCTTGGTCATCCATCCAAACAGTGCGGATGGATGGCCAAAGATTCATCCCTACCAAAGCTCAAGAGGAAGAGATCCGTCCACCTTTAGGCTTTGATCAGCTGGATGAGCCAAAAAATTTAGCCCACACCTTCATCAGGAAATTACCAATAAATCCAATGGCTAAGATCCTATGAGATTAAAGTTCACTTTACAAAGGACCAACACCTATGAGAATTAAGCTCAAAAAATCTCTAACCTCAGAGGTGATCAGCGATTCCTTGAGGAGCTTCATCAGTTGAGACAAAGCCTTGAAATTTTGAGCACTTGAGGTTGAGTGGCTCTATGGACTAACTCCTCCTCAATCCCTTTGTGGATTTGATCAAGCTAGGTCTCCTCTTTAAAACTTGAGAGGGCTTAGAAAACTCGACTTCACCCGATGGAGTGTCCAAGAGCAATTGGATTAATTTGGTGTGGAAGAAATTGGCTCTTCAATGGACCTCCCATTTTCAAGTGGAGAAAATTGAGAAGATGGAAATTGAATCCCCTGGAAAAATTAATCACTTGCAAATGGCTCCTCGACTCCCTGCTCATGGTGTGAGTCAATGAAAACAAAAGTGAATTAGGGGAGTATATTTCCCCTTGAAGGATCGACGGCGACAATGTCCATTTTGATCCAATTGACTATAGTGAGCCGTTTTGGTTGTTTTGAGTGTGCACATGGTGGTTTGGCGAGGAGTGGTGCCAACTTCCCATGTGCTTGAATTGTGCTTAAGAGGGAATTTGAAATTTCAATTTCAAGCCATAGGGTCGGGTTTGGTCCATGGGTCAAATGGCCTGACCCAAACCCATTGGGTTGGGCGCACCACTCATCACTAAGTCCTCTTGAGCTCTTAGGAAAGCCTGAAGTGATTGTGAAGAGTGTATGACCAAAATACCCATGGGCTAGGCCAAAATTTTTTCTATGTCCTAGGGGTAGAATGTTCATTTTGCTATTTTCTTCACTTTGGATATGTTTGGTATGTTGAGAAAATAGGTTTGGCCAAGTTTCATTGGATTTGGAATCCATTTGATAGGGTTTGGCTCATGTTGACCCATTTAGGTCAAAATGGGTCAACTTGGTCAATTGAGTTGACCAATAGTTCAAATTGGGTCAAACCAATGGTTGGGTCAAGTTCATATGACCATTTGAAATGTTTTGGTGCCTTTGGTTTGATTCAATTTGGATTAGATTTGGTTTTGGCTCATATGACTCATTTAGGTCAAATGGGTCAAGTTGACCTATTTGACCCATTTGACCTATTTGAGGTAGGTCAAGCATAGGTTTAGGTTAGGTTAGCCATATGGAGTGGATATGTATCTTTGTTTCCAATCAATTTGGGTTAAGTTTATTTGGCTCAACATGACCCCAGGTCATGTTGGGTCTAAGGTCAATTTGTTGGGTCTAGTTGGCCAATTGAGGCTTTGGTCAAGTTCTACAAGTGATTTGGAATGGACTTGATCCGGTGATTTCAATCAATTTGGCTTAGATCAAGTTTTGACACATTTTGGTTTAGGGACAAAATGGGTCAACTTGGGTCAAATGAACCAATTTGGCTAGGTTAGGCTCAAATGTTTGCTTGGTCAAGTTCAAAATAGGTCATGAGTGAACTTAGATCAATGGTTTCAATCAATTTAGCATATGGTGGATTTTGGCTATGTAAGGTTTCATTTTAGGTTATGTCTTGGTCAACCCTTAGGTTTGACTTAGTTTGACCCAATTTGATTGATTGATCATTCCATGATGATTGTTGATCATGATGAGAGGGATATATGAGTTTGGTTCAATCCAATTTGGTTAGGATCAAAAGTTGGCTCATAAGGGTCCTTTAGGTCACTTTGGGCCAAGTGAGCCTAAGTGGGTCAAATGGCTTGGTCAAAGCTTGATTTGAAGTTGATTGATCTTGTATATGGACTTATGATTGAAATATAAATCCATTTACAAGTGGTTTGAAGTCAAATGGGTTTAATCAATTTGAAAATTTCATATTCAAAGGAAGAATATAAAGGATTTTGGGTTTGATTTTTATTTGGGTTTTGATTGATTGATTGAGGTTTGGATCTATATATGAGCTTATGATTGTAGGATTGATTGAACCATAATAGAAAATCAAGAGTTTGGCTTGATTTGGATTTGATTTGGCTAAGTTCAAGATTTTGGCTTGAAAGGCTTAGATTGGATATTGAGTTGATTTGAGTTTGATTTTTTTTTGAGTTGGTTTTGATTGTTTATATTTCATTTATATATGTGAATATAAATTGATCATGAAAATTTCAAGAATTTGAAGTGTTTTAATCATGATTTGGGTTAAATCTATTAAAGGGAATTTAAAGGATTTAATAGAATTTTTATTTTGAAATTTAATTTTTGGATTGGATTTGATTGATTTATATTTATATATGAGAATATAAATGAGAATACAAATATGTTTTGAGAAAATCACATGAGTTTGAATAGGTTTGATAAATGTTTTAGTTAAATCCATTAATGGGAAATTAAGTGATTTAAGGGAATTTCAAGGATTTTAAATTGGGAATTTAATTGTTTGCCTTAGATTGATTGATTTATATTTATATTTCATTTATATATGAGAATATAAATAAGGATATAAATAAGTTTTGAGAAAATCCCAAAGATTTGAATAGGTTTGATCAAGGTTTAGGTTAAATCCATTAATGAAAAAAATTATGGGATTTAAGAGAATTTCAGGCATTTTAAATTTGGAATTTAATTTGATGGTTTAATTTGATTGAGTTATATTTATATTTCATTTATATATGAGAATATAAATGAGGATATAAATAACTTTTGAGAAGATCCCAAGGATTTGAATAGGTTTGATCAAAGTTTAGAGTTGATTTTGGCTAAGTCCTTTAATGAAAAATTAAAGGGACTTAAGAAAATTTCATGAATTGATTTTGAATTTTTAATTTGATTTGATGGGTTTGAATTTATATTTTATTTATAAATATGAATATAAATGAGAATATAAATGGATCATGAGAAAATGTCAAAGATTTGAATAGGTTTTGATCATAATTTTGGCTAAGTCCTTAAGAAAGGGTTAAGGACTTAAGAAATTTGAACTTAGGAATTTTTTTATGGATTTTGATCATGGGTTTCAATCATGGATTTGAATCATTAAATTGATTTGAGTTTGGAGAAAACCAAATAGAATTGATTTGGAGTTTGACTTGAAAGAAGGAAAGTGAGGAATGATTTGAGCTAAAGGGTAGGAAATTTTCCTAACACCCCAGGCATAACCTATTCCTATGGCTAACTCTTCTAAGTCTTCTAGGGTTAGGGGTGTCCACCTAATCACTAGATGTGTCTTAAGACTAAGGAACTCTTAAAGTCTAAGAGAAGTCTTATGTCAAAGATGGAGGGGTTGAGAGCTCATTCTAAAAATGTGATCAACAATAATCTAAAATATTTAAATGGCATGAAGGATGAAAAAAAAACTTTAAGAATGTTAATAAGAATTCTTTTTAATCGACAAAACCATCAAAATCAAGAAGCAAAATTAAAACAAATTAAAAACAATCTTACTAAAGCCACTTGAATGAATGAAAGTATAAGCACATGACTTAAATGAGTGTTCATCAAAGTTTGTAGTTTGCTTAAAGAATAAAAAGAATTCTCCTCTTAAGTATGGTTGAAGATGAGATCAAGAGAGGAGAATGCTTGATCACTTGAATCCAAAGTAGCACACCAAGATTTTGTTTTGCAAAGGACTAAATTTTGCAAGAGGGATTCAAGTCATAATAACACCATCAAATAGAGTTTATTCATACATGGCTTTGTAAAAGCTAGAGGAAAAAAAGAGAGGGAAAATACATAAAGTAATAATTTGACTTTGAAAATTTGAACACGTGAAAATAAATTTGAATAAAATTAAATTCCAACACAATGGGGCCAGCCAAACAACATGGAGTGAAGTGGATTCAAAGCTTTTAACATAATTAAATAATTACTAATTGATGAAGGGATTAATTAAGGAAGTGAATTGAATTAATTGAAATAAAATAAATCCAAAAATTCCAAAGAGTGTGGGATGGTCAAGACTTACCACATGGGAATCAATCAAGATTAAATGCAAGGTACTCAAGGGATTTAATTAATTTTTCAATCAATCAATAATAAAGGAAGGCATATGAAATTATTTCTGATAAAATATTTAAATAATCTACTAAAGGGTGAGATAGCCAACACTATCTAAATAAGAATTAATCTCAATTAATGTGAATCACCACTGACAAAGTCAATAGAGATTAGATAAGAAAGAATTTGAATCATAAACATAATTTATATTTAAATAAAAATAATAAAATGGGCATACCATAATATTTTCTAAAATATGGAATTTAAAAATGAAAGTGTAATTAATTCAAGGCCAATTGAAGTAAATTAATATATTTTAAATAAAGTCAAATTAATTAATTATAATAAATATAAGGCATGACAAATAATACCAAAATAAATAAAACACATTCAGATTTATTCAAGGCAATATTTAAATTTAAAATTCAATTAAATTTAAAATTTGAGAAAATCCTTAAATAAGAAAAATGATATGGTAATAAGTTAAATAAATCAAGTAAAAATATCTCATAAAAATAAAAAAAATTTGGCCAAGCATGAAGGATTATGAAAAAACATGAAATTATTGATATGAGAGGGAAAACAATAATTTGAATAATTGAATAAATGAATAAATAAGCTTTGTCTCATGCTAAATTAAATATATAAAAATTAGCTCAAGTATAAAAATTAATTAATAAGTGATAAATAAACTAAACTCAATTTAAGATATAATGAATAAGGCTTAAATCAATGCAAGTAGTCAAATTATTCAAAAGGATAATTTCATAAAAATTTAAAAATAATGCAAATTAAATATGACAAAATATTTTAAAATTAAAATAAATAGAAATAAAATATTTTAGTAATTTTTTTATTATGTGAGCTTTAATTTATCTTATTTTGTAATTATTATGGAAATTTTCAAACTTTCTTAGTCGAAGCTATTTTAACTTTCATGATCTAAATTTCAATCAACATGTGAATTATGCCATCAACATCATCTAATTATATATTTGTGTGGTGTTTATTTTTAGATATGATGGGTGGATACCATGCAGATTTTAGGGGGTACTTATTGAAGTGATCGGGTACAACATTAAGGAATAATGTACTGTCTCGAATGATAGAAACATCACCCTACAATAGACCTAGTCACCTAATAAGGTCTCCTAAGACATGATAGGTCTTTGTATGTATCAGAGTTTCTCTTCCTACTTTGTATGGAAAAGTAGAGTTTATTTTGTACTTGGTTCTTTAGTTTCCTACGGAGGCAAGCCTTCATAGTTAATTACATCCAAAGAAATGAGATTTTCTAAGAATACTCTTGATTAAAGTAGTCAATCATTATCTCCAAATATTTCAAGGTTAATACTATCAATAAATTTGGTTGTTTTGAAAAATTAAATTGGATTGTTTAATTAGAAGACTTATTTTAGAATCCAAAAGAAGATGAGTAGAAAATGCTCATGATAATATGAACCTTAGTGAGCATTCCAACATATCCTATGGTGAGGTTTTATATTTTTGAAAGTGAGAGGATTTATTTTGTTTGAGTTGAAATTTTATTAGGTTGCTAGAGCTTATTATCCATCAACACAAGTGTGGTGTTTATTTTCGATTTTTATATGGGGGACACCATGCAGACTTGAGGGTATACTTATTAAGGTGATCTGGTACAATACTAAGGAATAGTGCACTATCTCGAAAGATAGAAATCATAACCCTACAATGGACATAATCACCTTAATAAGGACTCCTAAAGCATGACGAGTCTTCGAATATACTAGATATTTTTTTCCTACTTTACATAGATGAATAAGGTAGGGTTTATTTAAACCAGGTTCTAAAGTTCCCTATGGGAGCAAGCCCACATAGTTAATTACATCCTAAGGAAGATGAGTTCCTTAGGAATATTCTAGACTAAAGTTGACAATTATTATCTCCAAAGATTTCAAAGATATGGCTATCAATAAATTGGCTATGTTTAGAAAATCAAGTGGGATAGAATAACAGAAGAGACTTATTTTATCGAAGCCAAAGGGGATGAGTAAGGGATGCTCATGATACTTGGAAACCTAGTGAGCATTCCAAACTATCCTATGGTTGGGATTTATATAATTGAAATTGAAGAGAATTATTTATTAGAGTTCAAATTTATTAGAAAATTAGGACTTATAATTTTATAATATAAGATTATGAAAATGTGTAAGAGGTGAGGATTTATGCTTGTAGCCCGAGGGGAAACAACTACCTTAGATCCTAAATCTAGGGAGCTTTAGCGAGGGCCAAAGCACGTCCTAAATCTAAGGTGAAAATGAGTATATTGTTTACCTCCACAAGAGAGGGTAAACCACCCGACTGCTGGACTTATAATTGCTTGGAATGGCAGCCAGCTAACTCCTCCTATGCTTTAAAACTATGTGGTCAAGTCATATGTTTGCAAGATGGTTAGGATGTTATCATTTAGAAAGAAGATAAAGTCCTTAAACCCACTCCCTAAGAGACTAAAGCATGAGTGGTATGAATAATGGCACAGTCTAATATAAATTTTATCAATTTTTATTTGACTTTGGACTCTTTATTTTGATAAAGGCTATAGGATTTTTATATGTCAAAATGCATGATGAAATGAGTTATGGGCTAAATCAAAAGAAAGTTATGTTTTTCATCACAGAGGAGACCCTCAATGGTCAAGTTTCTCCTATCGTTGAAAGATGGAAACCATCTCTTAGCAAAAGTGAAATAAGATGACATGCATGATCTTAAGCATACAACATCTAGCTAAGGTGTTGCTAAATCTTTTAATTATGATGATTTAATACCTAGGCTTTAAATGAGGTTATGAGTTATTTAGAAAATTAGTTATGAGTTGTAGTTGGGGTAGAAATTTTATTTTTTTCTAAGAGCCTAACCTGATCCATGCCACACATTAAATCACCATACATGAAGAAACTAAAAAAATACATGTCATGTCTATTACACAATTATAAACAAAGTATCAAATAATTTATAAACCCAACGTAAAAGAATAATAGGCTGGTGCGGTCCGGTACTGTCGTACAACCCGAAAATAGAAATGGGTAGCCGAGCTCTACCCTTATACAACCCGATATATGAAAGAATAATTACAATTATAAATGAATAAATTCTATGGGGGGGGGGGTATTCATATCTTCTTTCTTTATGTCTCCTTCATTCCTCCATTGGATTTGCTTGCTTCAAAAGCATCATGAGGCCTCCCAAGATAAAGTCTTCTTGCCACCACTCATCCTAATCTCTCATAACACAAATCCTAATTCTTAATGCAAAATTACATCAAAAATAAGAAAAGTAAATCTAACTACACCTGCAAGGCAAGTGTTAGCTAAACACACCATACAACCCAAGCAGTTATATATAAAATTTGAACTTAGCACCCTGCACATGGGTAATCAAGTCCACCGGTCCTAATTTAGATTATGCTTAGGGGTTAAACAACTTGTAAAAGAAAGTATTTATATTTATTTTAAGCACTGCTTAAGCACAATCTCCTGCAGAAAATATAATTAGGCTAATCATAGCCTAACATCCAGTCTACGAAGTATACACCCTAACATTTAGTATACAATATTACATCACAAAATAAACATACATCAAACCATGCACTGCTCTAACATAAAGCTAGAAATGATGACTTAATATAAGGTGTGTGTATTAAGGCTTGTGTGGTATATTCTAACTAGGCTTTAGAGTTATCATTCTCTAAGTGTGAAGAAATTTAATTATGAAGGGTGGTTTCACTTTAAGTTGTTTAACTGATTTGTGAGTTTTGCTTAGTGTTTTCTTTTATTCCACTTGATTTATACTTAATAACTAAGTGTTATAAAGAGAAGAAAAGAAAGGGTCACTGTGGTGAAATTTTTCAATTTTCTTTAGAGAATAAGATATATACTTCCATCTTCACTCTATATGGGATAAAATGAGGATGGAAATATGCATCTATTTTCTCTTTTTATGCATTTTGACATCACATAGATCCACAAATATTCTTATTGAGGGTGATCAGGTATGACATTGAGGAGAGGTGTACTATCTCGAAAGATAGAAGTCCTTATAATAAATCACCTCATAAGGACTCCTAAGGGCGATGGGTGCATATATGCAGATTCTTCCCTACTTTACATAGAAAAGTAAAGCTGGGTTTATTTTAAACTCGGTTCATTAAGTTCCCTATAGGGGCAAGCCCCCATAGTTAATTACATCCTAAGGGACGGGATCCCTTAGGAAAACTCTCGATTAAGGTAAATAATCGTTGTCTCTAAAGATTTCAATATGGAAGGACTATCAATCAATTGGTTTATATTTTTAAAGATCAAATAGGATTGATCAAAAGAGGGAGTTATTATCGAAGTCAAAATGGAAGATAAGTAGGAGATGCCCATAATGCTAGGAAACCTAGCGAGCATCTCAAACTAACCTATAGTTGGGCTTTACATTTTAGAAATTGATTTAGTTTATTTGAGTTGTATTTTCATTAAAATTTTAGGACTTAAAATTTCTTAACACAAGATTAAGGAAATGCCTAAGAGGTGAGGAATTATGCTTATGGCCCATAAAGGGAGAAGCAACCTCAAAACCTAAATCTAGGGAGCTTCGACAAGGGCCAGAAGCACAACCTAAATCTAAGGCGAAAAATGGATAAATGGTTTGCCTCCATAAGAGAGGACAAACCACCCTACTACTTGGACTTACAACCGCTTGGGAGTGGCCACCAACTAACTCCTTTTATAATTTTAAATACATGTAGGCAAGTCTTTATGCTTATGTAAGATAGCTAGACTATTATTATTTAGAAATAGACTAAGTCCTTAAACTTACTCCCTAAAGAGACTAGATCATCTAAAGGGACATTCTTCAAATGACCTAAATCTAATGCAATTCAAATTTCATTTTATTTTCATTTTTGGACAATTATTTTGACTTAGGATAATAGGATTTTTATGACTAATGTATGAGAAAGAAGATTATTGGCCAAAATTAGCGAGAAGGGAGGAGGTGAGTTTCCACAATGAACCTCAAAGATCAAGCCAGGTTCTCTGGCAAAGGTGGAAGCCTTCCAATCAAGAGTGAAATAAGATGCATTTGTGCATGATATTATAAAGAAATGCTCATCCAGCTTAGGGGTTGCTAATTCTTTTATCATGATTTTAAACCTAAACTTTAGGTGAGGTTATGAGTTGTTAAGTTGGGAAAAAGATTTATTTTTCCCTAAAGAGCCTAATCCACATCTAGGTCATACATAAAGTAAGGAAGAAACTAGAAAAAGCATGCCACTTAATGCAAAAACTAAATAAATCATCAATCAATTTATAAAGCTTATCATAAAAAAATAAATGGCCATTGTGGCCGGGCACCACCGCACAAACCTGAAAATATCAAATATGTGTAGCTAAGTTTTACCCTTATACAACCCAGATTACAAATGGATATGACATTTAAGCAAAATAATTCATTATTATGGAGGTCTTCAAGCTTCATTCTTCTTTCTTCTTTCTTTTTTCTTCCTTCTTTCTCCTTTTGGTTCCTCCTTTGGATGGTTGGATGATAGATACTCCAAGGCTTCATGGTGCATAAGATAGGATCTTATTACCAATGCTCATCCTAATCCTCATAACAAATCATTCCAAAATTCTACTTATACAAATTTTTACATGAAAAAGAGAAGTATAAATCTAACTAACACCTGCAAAACAAAGGGTAGTTAAATCACACAACATAAATCCCAAGCATGTATATTGGACTTATCACCCCACACATGGGTGACTAAGTCCACCTGGACTATGGATTATGCTTAGGGGTATAAAGCCCTAAAGCAAAAGTATTTATATTTTTTATTTATGATAGCACCCTTAAGCAATCCCTTACAGAAAAGAATAGTTAGACTAAGCACGTCCTACCATTCATTCTATAAGCATACACGCTAACATCCAGTCTAAAACATATATCACAAAACAAAATAAATATCAAACCATGCACTGACCTAACCTATGGCTAGAAGTGGTGACTTGGGCTAATGTGTGTGCTTTGAAGGTTTGTGTGGTATGCTTAGCTATGGCTTTAGGTTTAAATTTTTTAAGTGTGAAGAACATGTTTAACTTAGAGGAGTATTTCATTTAAGTTGTTTAAGCATTTTGGGTTGATTTTATTTCATTTTTTAAATTGGTTCAAGTGAAACCTACAATTAATTACTAAGTTATGAAGAGAGGGAAAGAGAAGATAACTTCTTTTTCCTTCCTTAACCTAAAGTAATTTTCTAAAGTAGGTTCATGTTTTAGTTTCATTTTAGGTGAATGTTTTGATTACATATTTTAATCAATCCTAAGTTTAGATGAACTCTAAACAAACTTATTCAAAATGAATGTCATTTTAAGATTAAATAAAATGAATCAAAATTCCCATAACACACATTACTTCATTTCTTTCCCAACATATATAACATGCATATGGATGGACCCTAAGAATATATATACATGCAAATGAGAGTAGTTAACACACTTTATGATGCATGCTAAGTAATCCATTTAAGAAAATTTAGAAGTTGAATATGCATGATTTTTCTTAAGTAGAAAATGTGTTCCTTATCCAAAATTTCACATACATACATAAAAGTAATAAAGACATAAGTGAGTACAACACTATTGTTAACCAGAGGTGTAAGGTACAAGACCTACTTAGGGCTACTTAAAGCCTCGCAACTTCGGAGTTGTCCAGACTAATATACCACTTTCCTTAAATACAAACATGCATATAAAAGAAATAAAATAGAAAAAGAAGATGCAAAAGTTGTTTAATTGATTTATTTTGTTTATGCAATTTATGTATGTAAGTGTAGGTGCTCTTCTTAGATGGTAGCATAAGGATGAATAGGATATATAATTAGGTGAGCATTAGGTCCTTTTCATATGAACCTTATATCTCACCAAAATTCTTATTCAAAACTATGCCAACATAGGAAAGAAAGGAAACCTATACTAAGCATACCTTTATAATATTTCACATGCAAGCTTATAATTAAAGTATAAGTAGCATACTTTTAGATTTGACATTTCATTTATAAGTTTTGAGAATAATTTGGATTTAGTAGTGATAATAGCCATTCATATTTTACTTTAGCCAACACATGCACATTTGACATAAAGTAAATAATTTCTTTTTTAATTTGAAATATGAAATTATGAATGTATGAAATCACATGGCATACAACTTAGCATGTTGGTAAAGATCCAAGGCAATGAAAGCATGTAAAAAAACTCACTTCACTTAAATCCTAAATACATTCTTATAGAATAAGAAAATTTAGAATAAATCAAAGTGAAATTCAAAGTAACTTTTGTTTAATTTGAAGTTTGATTTAATTTTGAAAAGGTGGGATGAGTTTGCTATTCCTAACCCATTCCCATATGTGTTTTGTATTTTTGTTTAATTTTTAGACAATTAGATTCATTTTTATGTGTTGATTAGATTAAGGTATGAATTAAGTGGCTTAATTAACCTTTATTTACACCACCTTAGAAAAATTAACTAAGTAATTATGAGCCAATGAGATGGCATAAAATTCACAAGGAATTTAAATTTGCAATGCACCTAATAATGAAAAGGCCTAATGCAATTTGGCTCACAATTAAAAGTTAATTAAGCTAAGGGGTTTAGCTTAAGTAATTTCAAAATACCCTTTCACATTTGTGAATTGGATTTTAATTTCCTTAATTGAACTTAGGTTATTAAACACCAAGTCATCTACCCAAGATAGATTAATTAAGTTTTGGAACTTTTTTTTAGAATTTTTAGAAATTGATTAAGGGGATAATTAATGAATTAACCCTTAATTAAGAGGTGATTAAGGAGATAAGAGAGGGTTTAGGGAATAGCTTAGGGGAAATGCCTCAAAATTATTCCATAAACCTTCTACTTATAGGATTTGACCTTAATCAAAAAATCCACTAATCATACCTTAGTTATGTTTAATTATATGAGAAACATAATTAAGGAAATCATATGCAATTACTCTAATTATGCCTCCAATAAATTCCAAGAAAGTTAGGGGAGGCAGAGGTCACCCCCTAATACTTACCCAAGAAATTTAGGATTAATGAGAGGCCTAATTAAAGAGTAATTAGCAAAATAAAATTTCCAATAAAACCCAAATTCAGAGAAAACCATAACTCAAAACTCATGAAAATTAATTTTAAAATGTTCTATGTTTAATTATCTCTCCATAAGTTTTTATTTCATATTTTCTGAATTTTCTATGAAGAGTTATGCATTTTTGAAGATCCATGGATTAATTAAGAATTAATTAGGCATTTTAAATAACTCCCAACTAATCCTTAGCTCACAGCGTGATGTGTGGCGGCGGCAGTCAGCATGTTTTACATGCATTGTGCCATGAGGGGGTACCTTAAATGTCACATCACAAACGGTGGTGGTGGCGCACACGCTTAAATTCTCGGCCATCCGATCAAAGATCGGACGGCTGAGGATTCCCCCGTGGTTTTAAAAAGATAATTGGATTACTAAACATGCCAAATAATCTCAGCTGTCCATCTAAAATGCGTGGATGGATGGTTGAGATGAGCGAAGTTCTTCCCTGAGGATCAATGGAGACCGTCTATGATCTTAGGGGAGATCCAAGATCGATTGAGCTCGGATTGGAATGAGATTGTACCCACACCATCTAAGCACAATTACAAACCTATCCAACAGAGGATTTCACAAGCCATGAACATTTCTTTCATAAAGGACCAACACCTCCTAAGCTAAGTGGTCAGAAAATTCCATACCTTGCCGTAGGTGATCACCTATGCTCGAGCTCAATGAGGTAGCTTCGTCTAGTGGAGAAGAAGTTCTATTGAAAGTTTCAAGCCTTGGGGTTGAGTAAATCTTCCTATGGACCAACACCACTTGCTCCCCTTTGCCGCTTTGATCCAATTCAACTATTCCTTGCTTTGGGAACTGAGGGGGCTTAGGTGTCGACTTGATCCAGCGAGGGTGCAAGGCAATTGCAATTTGAGTATGGAAGGACTTGGGAATTGAGATGAGCTCCGCTATTTTCTAAGGAAGAAAACTAAGAAAGCTAAGATTCAAATCCCCCTTAGAAAGCTTAGGAACGCTCTCTGATGGCTCCTAACTCTCTCTATTGCTCAATCAAGTGTGAGGATGATCAATTCAAATTGAATTAGGGGGGAGTATATCTCCCCCTATGGCAATTGGATGGCCGACACCTCCTTTACCATTTTGATCCAATTGGTCAAATTGGATAGGTTTTTCAGGCTATTTTGAGTGTGCACATGGTCGGTTTGATCTAAGGAGTGGATTGCCAACTTCCCATGGGCTTGAGTTGAGCTTAGGAGGGAATTTGAAAACTCAATTTTGAGCTAGGTGGTCGGGTATGGTCTAGGGACCAAATGGGATAACCCAAACCCATTTGGTTGGGTGCACCACTCATCACTAAGTCCCCTTGAGTTTTTAGGAAAGCCTCAAGTGATTGTGAAGAGGGTATGACCAAAATACCCTTGGGTTAAGTCAAAATTTAATATATGGCCTAGGGGTAGGATGCTTATTCTGTTATTTTTCCACTTTGGATATGTTGGGTATGTGGAGAAACTAGGTTTGGCCAAGTTTCATTAGATTTGGAATCCATTTGATAGGGATTGTCTCATGTTGACCCATTTAGGTCAAAATGGGTCAACTTGGGTCAAGTTGACCAATTGGTCAAATTGGGTCAAACCATGGGTTGGGTCAAGTTCATATGACCATTTAAAATATTTTGGTGACTTTGGTTTGACTCAATTTAATATATATTTGATTTTGGCTCATATGACTTCATTTTGGTCAAATGGGCCTAGTTGACCTATTTCAGGTAGATCAAGGGTAGGTTTAAGTTAGGTTATTCATATGGAGTGAATTGATATCTTTGTTTCCAATTAATTTGAGTTAGGTTCAATTTTAGCTCAGCATGACCCATTTAGGGCATGTTGGTCAATTGGGCTAGGTTAGGTCTAGTTGGCCAATTGAGGCTTTGGTCAAGTTTCACAAGTGATTAGGAATGGGCTTGACCCATTGGTTCCAATCAATTTGTCTTAGATCAAGTTTTGACACATTTTGACCCATTAGGTCAAAACGGGTCAACTTGGGTCAAGTGGCCAATTGGACTAGGTGCTCAAATGTTGACTTGGTCAAGTTCAAACATAGTCATGAGTGAACTTAGGTCAATGGTTTCAATCAATTTGGCCTATGGTGGAATTTATGTAAGGTTTCATTTTAAGTGTTGACTTGGTCAACCCATAAGTTTGACTTGGTTTGACTCAACTTGATTGATTGATCATCCCATGATGATTGTTGATCATAATGAGAGGGATATATGAGTTTAGTTCAATCTAATTTTGGTTTGGATCAAAAGTTGGCTCATAACGGTACTTTAGGTCATTTTGGGTCAAGTGAGCCTAAGTGGGTCAAATGGCTTCATCAAAGCTTGATTTAAAGTTGATTGATCTTGTATATAGACTTATGATTAAAATATAAATCCATTTATAAGTGGTTTGAAGTCAAATGGATTTTGATCCATTTGAAAATTTCATATTCAAAGGAAGAATATGAAGGGGCCTTGGGTTTGATTTTTGAATTAGGTTTTGATTGAGTGATTGAAGTTTGGATTTATGTATGAGCTCATGATTGTAAGGTTGATTGAACCATGAGAGAAAATCAAGGATTTGGCTTGATTTGAAAGTGATTTGACTAAGTTTAAGATTTTGACTTGAAAGGCTTATATTTGATTTTGAATGGATTTGCATTTGATTTTTGGAATTGGTTTTGATTGTTTGAATCAACATTTCATTTATATATGTGAATATAAATGAGAATATAAATTGATCATGAGAAAATTTCAAGGATTTGAAGTGGTTTAATCACTATTTAGGTTAAATCCATTAAAGTGAATTTAAAGGATTTAAAGAAAATTTTAAATTGAAATTTAATTTCTGAATTGGATTTGATTGATTTATATTTATATTTCATTTATGTATGAGAATATAAATGAGGATATAAATAGGTTTTGAGAAAATCCCATGAATTTGAAATGGTTTGATCATGATTTAGGTTAAATCCCTTAAAGGGAAATTTAAAGGATTTAAGGGGATTTGAGGGAATTTTAAAGATTTTAAATTACGAATTTAATATTTGCCTTTGATTGGATTGAATTATATTTATATTTCATTTATATATGAGAATATAAATGAGAATATAAATACGTTTTTGAGAAGATCCCATGAATTTGAATTGATTTGATCGAGGTTTAGGATTAATTTTGGCTAAGTCCTTTAATGAAAAAAAGGGACTCAAGAAGATTTTCATGAATTGATTTGAAATTTTGAGTTTAGTTGGATGGGTTTGAATTTATATTTTATTTATGTATGTGAATATAAATGATAATATAAATGGAGTATGACAAAATCTCAAAATTTTGAGTAGGTTTAGATCATAATCTTGGTTAAGTCCTTAAAGGATGCTTAGAGACTTAGGCAAAAATTTGGACTTAGGAATTTTTGATGGATTTTGATCATGGGTTTCAATCATATGGAGTTGATTTGAATTTTGGAGAAAATTAAATGGAATTGATTTGGAATTTGTCTTGAAATAAGGGAAGTGAGGAATGGTTTAAGCTAAGAGGAAAATTTTCCTAACACCCCTAAGGCATGACCTATTCCTATGGATAAATCTCCTAAGTCTTCTAGGGCTAGGTTGGAGCATCCACCTAATCACTAGATGTGTCTTAACACTAATAAACTCTTAAAGTCTAAGAGAATTCCTATGTTTAGATAAGAGAGCATTCTAAAATGAGGTCAACGGTGGCTACTAGGAAAGGGGTCCAATCCAAAGTAACCAGGTAGTGTCTAAAAGTGCAAAGGACATGATCCAAATAGTGCTCAGGGGCATGGGGCTGCTAAGGGCTTAATCTAAAATCTTGGAGAAGATGACATGGCTAGTCATATATAAGTATTGATCTTAAGGAGAAAGTTGGGACTCATCTGCCGAGTGGTGTATCCACGGGTGAGTGTGTCGACATGGGAACATTAACCAACCTAAGGTGCCAATCAATTTGCAACAATCGACTAGGAAGAAAGCTCTGGGGACTCATCCTCTATGTGGGGCGATTTGGGATAGTCAATCTTCGGCTCGACAAGTGCCATCTGACCTACGATGACTATTGAGTGAATGCCACTAGGAGACTTATATCAACTAAAAATGTATTCAAGAGGAAAGGAGGCTCTAGGGGACTTATCCTAAACCTCAAATATACTCAACCTAATTAGATCATGATGATTAGCTCAAGAAGAAAGCGCAGAGACTCATATCTTCTTAAATAAAATCAACATGAGGTAGCTTACTGGTTGGGCAGTGAAGACTACCATGCTAACAAGGTGTTTGTTGGTTTGCAATGGTTAATGTTATGAAGAAATTGAGGGGACTCACATCCTCCAAATATGTGACCACTGGGGTGACATACTAGCGTTAGCATGTATACTCGACCTAGAGCAGCTAATAAGTGAGTGCCACAGGGGGCTTGCTCCTACGTCAAAATAGCTCGAGATAAAAGATTTGTGTTTATTTTTGTGCATGTGTTAAAAAGGAATATGATGCCTCTGGAAGACTCTTAGACTTACCTTAAACATGCTAGAGGTTTTGATGAATTGCTGCCACAGATGGAAAACAGGATTCCCACTAAGAAAGGATGTTGCTTGGATTCTCTCACACCTAACTTAGTAGTGCTAATCGAAATAGGATGCCTCTTGGGTTCTCTTACACCTATTCTATTAGCGTTAGGAGATTGTGTTTGTATTGTGAAAGAGGGATAGGATGCTGCTAGGGGACTCTTACACCTACCCTAAACACGTCACGGAAGATTCACAAGACAAGCAAACACGGATGCCACGGGGACTCCTACTAAATTAGCAGACAAGCAAACAATGCTTCAAAATAAGAGAAGATTTGATGAATGGAATCTGATTTTGTTCATTTTATTAATAATTATTTTCAAATATGATTTATTTCATGGGTAATATTTCTTTAGATAGAGCCCATTAATTGGAAGCATCGGGTGTTCCCCTTAATAATCAATAAGCTGATAAGATCCTCCTTGATAGGCCTTCTCTATGACATAGGGGCCTTCTAAGTGGGTTCAAACTTGCCTCCCATCTTTCAATGGCCAATGATTGGTCTCCTTAGGACAAACACAAGTTATCCTACTCGAAAAGACTTAGGGCAGACCAGCTTGTTGTGAGCTTGAATCATTTTGGCCTTGTACAGTTCAAGGTTCTGCATGCCCATAGGCGACTCTCCTCCAAACCTTCGAGCTGTTCTAACTGGAACTTTGTATTCTACTCTGTAGTGATCTTGCTACCCAATTCTATCCTTAATGATGAGAGTTGAACTTCTTAAGGTAGAACAACTTCAGACCCATATACTAAGGAAAATGGGGTAGACTGAGTTGGAGTCCGGTATATGGTGCGGTAGGCCCACAAGGCTTCAACCAACTGCTCGTTCCACTATCGTTTGTTATCATCAAGAGTCTTCTTTAGTATCTAGATGAGAGTTTTGTTGAATACTTCTGCTAAGTCATTTACTCTAGGGTAGTAGCTGGTGGAGTATCTCTAATCTATACCGTGTCTTCTGGCAAAGCTGTTGATCTTCGTGCTTTTGAATGCAGTACAATTATTGAATATAATTCATTGAGGCACCTCAAACCTATATACGATATGGCTTCTAAAAAATTGAAGCACATGCTGAGTTGTGACCTCTCTAAGTGGGATGGCTTCCACCCACTTGGAAAAGTAGTTTGGCGACTAAGATGACAGACCCTTGGAAGAAGGAGGATTGATCGTCCCACAATATGGTACCCAACACTCAAATGGCCATGTGTAGGTGTAGAATGTTGGGTGGTTGAGAGGACGCGTGGCATTGATCATCTCCAGCAACATCCATCGATCATCGAAGGCGGTAGTATCTAGTCTCTTGATCTGTCTTCATCTGGACCGGATTCATCTACATAGACGAATATCGTTATAATGCCATGGGCTTTATGTTTGTTTAAATAGTGTAATCACATTTGGTCAAAGGACCGTCGGTACAGGGTGCCATCAACAAGAGCATAGGAGAGAGCTCTCTGTTTCATCTGATGGGCTTATGACTTTTTTTGAGGTAGTTTACCGGTGTTCAAATAATCTATGAACGGTTTCCTCCATCCTTGTCCATTTTGGCAATGACAACCTCCCCTTCAAGAGAAAGTCTCTCGATGTGTTCAATATCAATAAGGAATAGAACTTATCTATTTTGGACCATTATTGAAATAGACTCATATTTTGGACATGCCAATTCTTTGGCAAGTTTGGCCAAAGCATCTACTACTGCGTTCCCTGCTTGGGGAACCTTGTGGATGGTGACTTCAAGAATTTTGGCCAACAACTTCATGGTATACTCGTAGTAATGATGAAGCTTGGTTTTGAGAACCTTGTAGTACCCGATAATCTGGTTGATGACCAACTGAGAATCTCAAAGATGTTTTGATGCTCTTGACACTGATAGTGATGGCTAACTCCAGATCGATAATCAAAGCCTCATACTCAGCTTCGTTGTTGGTGCAGGGGTTGAAAAGATAGTATGAGAATCTCATCACATCATGGTCTAGAGTTAAGAGAACTATTCTTACCCTTGTCTTTCCTGGGAAAATAAATCATGGTGCTTCCCCTTTATAAAAAGAAGCTGCACTATCAAAATACATCTCCTATCAACAGTTATCGGCATCCTTTAAGTTCATGTTTTGTTCATTAGAGAGATCATCACTAAGTGGAGAATCAGCAGGAAGTGGGTGTGCTGCTAAAAAATTAGCTAGTGCCTGTCCTTTTATCATAAGGAAGGGTACAAATATGATATCAAATTGTGAGAGAATCATGGACCATCATGCCAAATGTTCGGATAGTGTAGGCCGTGTCATAAGGTACTGTAGTGGATTTGTTCTAGAGATCAAGTTTACCTTATGAGAAAGCATATAATGTTGTATATTTTGAGAGGCAAAGATCAAAGCTAGGCAATGTTTCTCAATAGGTGGATAGTTTGCTTCAGTAAGAATAAGATGATGCCTGAGGTTGAAGAGAGCGTTCTCCTTCCCTTCATCATTGGCTTGGGCTAAGAGAGCATCAAGAGAGTCGTTCAATGCAGCAGTGTATATGATGAGTGGCCCGGGATACTAGAACTGATGGCTTCACCAAATATTGCTTGATATCTTCAAAGGCATGCTTACACTTATCATCCCACTTGAACTTGGCATCCTTTTTGATAAGTGCTAAGAATGGCTTGCATCTCCTCGATAGGTTAGAGATAAAGCATCTTAGATATGCCAGTGGTCCTTAGAAGGATCTTAGTTGGGTTAAACTCTTAAGAGGTGGCACTTCTAAGATAGCTTTGATCTTTTCAGGATCTATTTCTATTCCCTGGTGTCAAACTATAAACCCAAGGAATTTTCCAAAGCTTCTCCGAATGCACATTTCAGGGGATTCATTTTGAGGTTATATTATCTTAACCATTCAAAAACTACCCTCAAGTTAAAGAGGTGGTTTTCCTTTTCTCTGCTCTTAGCTATTAGATCATCAACATAACACTCAATGATGGATGAGTTCATTGAAGACCTGAGTCATGGCCCGTTGGTATGTAGCACCCGTATTTTTAAGGCCAAAAGGCATGACTCTATAACAGAAGATTCTGATCGGAGTTCGAAAAGCATTATTTCTTTTATCTTCAGGAGACATCTTGATTTGGTTATAGCCAGATGACCCATCCATGAAAGAGAAGACTACATGAGATGAGATGATGCCCACCATTAATTTTGATATAGAAAGAAAAAACTCATCCTTAGGATATGCTTTGTTTAAGTCCCAAAATGACGCGCAAATTTGGTCATTCTTCTTCTTCCCGGTAAATTAACATCAATCAGTTTCTTGACTTCAGAAATGACCTATTATTTAATTTCTAATCGCATGCATCTAGGAGCTTGCTTAATAAGTGTAGCGTTAGGATCTATTGCTAGCTTGTGGACTGCTATGTCAGTAAATAAGCATGGCATCTCTTCATAACTCCATGCGAAGCAGTCTTTAAACTTAATCAATAACCTTACTAAGTCATTGATTTCTTCATCATTCAATAATGAACTGATGTAGGTCAGGTGTGAATTTTCTTCTGTCCTGAGGTTGATTTCTTTAAGTTTGTCAATTGTTGAATGAATTTTCTCTTCAAATTCTAGAGGTGCATCCTTAATTTGGAGATCATCTAGATCATCTGAGGTTTCTAAACACACATTCTCATAAGAGTTGATGTTGTTTGAAAGAACTATCGACTCCAAATGATTGGTTACTAAGTAATGTCGCATCATCATTTGGACCTTACTATGAATCCTAGCCTTGCTATGGATTATGCTTCCCTGCCTGTATTGTTCCATAGCTTTTCAAAGTACTCTAACCTGTGCATTGACCATGTATGAGGAGCTAAACCTTTCTGTATAAGATTATGAACACAAGGTGAGTAAAAGTCAAATGGTAATTCCATTAATTCTTTAAATATATCCTCCTCAAGTTCTACATCAACTTCAGGACTTGAGGATGATGATCCCAAAAGAACTATCACTAGAAGACTTAGGAACTTCCTTAACTACTAAACCTTCAACTTTCTGAGATGTAAGTGAAGTTAGAGCTAAGGTTCCCAGCTGCTGCCTAATAGTTTCACATAAACTGATTCGAGTACTTTGCTTTGTCTGGAGGCCTGGTCTTCATCTCTGTCTGGATCAAAAGTAACCTTCAATGGAACCTATTGAGAGGGGTTTGCTGGTATACTAATCACATTGGACTCATCCTCCGAGCTGGATTCCAAGTTTATGTAAATAGTAGGGGTACTCCTATGACTAGAACATGACCTCTGTTGGCTGATGGCCGACCAGGGGGTCTTCCACCTCTGGAACTGCCTCTGTTTCTACCTCTGCCTCTACCTGGTGGAGGTTGAGCCACCCTACCTATATGTCCATATGATGGAATGAACTAGGGGTGGAATGTAATATACGGATCTATTTCTTCTTCAATTCCCCTTTCTTGTTCACTTAAATTTTCATTTTTCTTTTATTTTTCTTTTGTATTTTCTTTTCCATCATTTTCTTTTTCTTTTGAATTTGAATTTTGTCTAAGTTCACGAGAAAGGGTGTTTTAAGGAAGATAGTATGTTGCATCCTCATAAATCTCAACCTCTCTAACTGAAAATAACTTTTCATCTCCATTGACACGGTATTCAATCCCATCTTTTCTGAACTTGATGCATTGATGGAGGGAGGATGGAATTATCTTATTCTGATGTATTCAAGGCCTACTGTGCGAAGTAGTGAATGAAGTATTTGAATCAATGTTGTAAAACTTGGCTTCAGTCTTCCAATCACCTATCTCCAAAGGTAACACTATAGAACCTAAAGCCCGCTCACCTTGTTCATTGAATCCTCTCAACATCATTTGATCTCCTCAGAGTGTGGAGATGTTGATCCTCAAATAGAAAAAGGTCTTTAGACTCATAATGTTCACAAATGCACCTAGATCAATGCAAACTCTGGCAAGTCTAAACCTATCCATGTCGACTGTGATGTAGAGGGGACGGTTGTGCTCCAAGTGCCCTCGAAAAAGGTCTTCATTTGTGAAGGTGATCCCTTGAGCTTCTTTTGTGTAATGTGTCTCCTCACCTATAGCAATCAACTGAGGTAAGCATATTTCAAGATCTAGGAGAGCATTTATTAATGATTCTCTGATCTCTTTGGATAAGATAAGGGCATCGTATATGCTTAGCTTAGATGACAACTTTCTCAGATGAGAGAGTACATTATAGTCCACTTTGGGCTGATCCTAGACAAGCATATCCACGGGTGGAGCATCCTGTGGAGGGTCTTCTCGATCTTCTGTACCAATGACTTATTTCTCTCTATTTTGACGTGCTGCCTTAGGAGGTAGAACCTTGCCACTACGGAGGTTGACTTGATTTCTTGTGGCGGGGATGGAAGGTTCTACGCAGCTCACCTGACTTCTCCTATGGGACCCTCATAATGGGATGATTCCAAGTCTATCTTAAGAGGCAATAGTATTGAGTAAGAAAGTCCAACTCAATTAGAAGAAAATTGTTATAGTTATTTTGACTTGAAGAGTTATCATTAAGAATAGAAGTAGACAACTCATCAGAAGTGACACAGATGTAATTCAAGCTAGCTTTATTCTTCAATTTGTTGGATTTGTTTGGAGGTACAAAGTAGAAATCAAGTAAAGCGAGTAGGGTAAGGGATTTGATGCCCTTATCCATCGATACAAGAATTCTACTAGTAGAAGAAGAAGAACTAACTGAAGTGGAGGAAGTCGCCGGTGTGGAAGCTGCAACTATAGGCTGAAGGTTGAACTCGATCGGTGGTTGTGCTATTGGGCTAACTTGGCCCGACACTTGATGCTGCTGATGAGCTTCCCCTTTCCTCGAGTTGGCACTTGCAACTTACAAACCTTCCTTGATGTTGGAGGTTTAAGCTGACTCAGACACCTACAAGAAAAACTTCTTGATCTTCTAGATGATCTTCTTAGAGATTTTGAATAAAAATATCCCAACCTTCATTGGTTTTGGAAGGATAACATGTATCCCCAAGGATTACCCTAATTGAACTGGATGGTTGTTCCACAAGGTATTCCTTTGGGATAACTACAGCACTGGTCTTGAAGCTATGCTCCAGCCAGTCCTTAAATGCGAAGCAATCCTCCAAAATAACTAATGGTAGGGGCAAAAGTTAGATCATGACTTTTACTACTTCCTCAGTCTCCCCAGGCTTAGGGCACGAAAATCAGGCTTCTTTAAGAGATTCTTAAAGATCTTCCTGATTATCTCCCTCTTAAATGAATAAGGTTTATTAAGCTTATCTAAAAAAGTAGGTGGACCATATCTACGGCATGGTATGTGCTTTGGTGGTGGTATTAAGGAGGCAGTCTAGCCATGGAGGCTCTGGAGGTGATAGCTAAATGGTGGAAAAGGATGTGGAAGCGAAGGCTACTGAGGTCGTGGTCTCTCAGACTAATTTGGTTGCTTTCCACTTCTACCACTTCCACTCTTCCACTTCTTCATGTACCTTGTGGCTTTGCTTTGGGCAATTGGTCTTAAAAAGGCAACTGTTTGGCCTCTCCTTGTAGACTAGTCACCTTGTGGATTAGCTTCTTAAATGTTTTGATAGTGAAACCCTTAAGCATGAAGGCGACTGGGCCATGGATGTTCTTTAAAAGAATCATAATGGCATCTTTGACATTTACTTTTTCATCAGTTGCCATCGAGAATATAATCAATAAGGGACTCACTTGGTGTTGTTGTACACAAGATCACCTGTAACCCTTTGTTGATCTCCAAAAAATCTTGATAAAGAGTTGCTCAAGAAATATCTTTCTGAAAGTTAAGTTCATCCTCAAGCAATCCCTAGGCTGGAAGGGTGAAATAAAATCACACACCGCATTGCAACAACAGCCCACGGTGTGCTATATCTTTTTCATCAAAGCTTTTGAAGGAAGGTGACACGAAACCCTTGAGATATTGAAATGCATCAAATTATTTTGAGTAGGGTCTACCCTTTGGAACCGATAATCCTCCCCAGGCTTAAGCCAATGCTTCCTTAACTTGCTGCTCAATCATGGATTTGATGACTTTTTTCTTGTATGGAGGTATCCTTACCTTCCTACTTTCTTTACGAGGTAAGGTCTTGGGTCCAATCCACTACTGGTACTAATATGTTATAGTAGGATGATGGGATTGTTTCTAAGTCTTTGGCGCTACTAACAAGTCCTCACTATCTTTGCATCTATCTATCTACTCATCGGGTGTGGTGATTGGGAAGTGTCTTCTGATCAACCTCATCACCTTCCATGCTCACGAGGATCTCTAGTATCTACCATACGGGCAGTCTCCCAACAAATCATCTTCGTTGGGATCGAAGCTGACCTTCTCCTCCTCTGACAAATCATACCCCATAATCTCCTTCTTCTATATAAGATAATGTGCTACTATCTCCTCGAGAGAATGATCAAAATGAACAGGAATAAATGATTTGACCTGGGTGTGATCACGTCGCATCTTGAGGCCGGACCCTACTAGAGAGGCAATCCTATGAGGACTGTACTCACTAGAGGAGACACTCCTGACTGTCACTAGCTATGAAAGAAGTGACATTCCTAGGAGGTTCCACTATCATCGGTGTAGTTGGACTATCATTTGCTACCTCTGTAATAGTTGCTACTATCTCCATATCCTGCTGAACTGGTGGAGTTGGTGAAGGGATGACCACTATGATTCGGGGTCTCTATTCCCTCAGGACCATCAGCAGAAGGTCAAGCAGAAGAGCTCAGCCTCTCCATAATAGGCATTGTAGATGAAGTAGGATCCCTCAGATCGATGGTGCTTCTCTCGGGCCTTCATGGCCTTTGATGGGCGGAATCTTTGATGGGTGGTGATGGAGGATGGATGGGGGGTAAGCGGTGTGGTGGACACCACCGACTCTCTATGAAGGAGTTGTCCTCTCCTGTGATTCCTAAGTAGGATGTTATCTATATGGTGGTAAGCAGAGTTGGAAAATTGATGACTGAGGCATCAGCTGGCGTGAACCTTCACCTCTTCCTACTGGTAATATGAGCAGAAGTATGGGCCTCTCTGGCCCTCTCTTATATACTTCAGGGATGATAAATATCAATCAATTAAGCTCAGACTCGAGCGTCAGCTCAACAACTAGCATAAGGCGATAGAAGGCATACGACCTCCACCTTGTAACCTGATGTGAACCAGCGGTGGAGGTGAAGTGCGTATCCTCCTTGCATTCTCTTTATCTAACTTAGAGAGAGGATGAAACTTGTTCACTGTAACCAGTGGTGAAGTTAAAACAGGAAACTCCTCAACGGCTGAATAGGTGGCTTCTTCCATCTCCCTAGCAATCCTAGAATAATTTCGCTTAATCATGCAATTTTTGTTCCTTCGCTGTGTTATGGTAGGATAAGAGGAGTGAGAGCTAGACCCATACTCAAAAGTAGGGGAGGTAATCCGAGATCGAGGGAGCCTTACTTAGAGTGCTGATGAGAGGGTCTTGCCTCATCCGACAATGGAAAACCATGGGCACTAAAGCGGGGCTGCAGTCTACTCTGAAGCTAGTGGGCAATGCTTTCCTCTTGAGGGAGATGTCGAATGAAGGTATGATGACCTGGCTTTGGCACTCTTGGCGGTTATGAGGGAGTGCCCTCACATGTGATCCTCAGTCCCTCAAATCCCCTACCAAAATGGATAAGGTGGGTATGATCCAATTGAGGGAAGTTGCCCTGGTCCAAGGCCAAGTCTTTGCCGTGAGGGAAAGTGAACACAAAATTCTACGAGCCTTCATTTCAAATCAACTATAAAATTGACTTGATTGGCGATGAGAATCGCATAGAAATGAGCTTGGACCAGATTTTTGTTTTTGTTGATTTCTGAATTTGAATTAAAAATTTGAACCCACATCTGAAATCTTGGAAGTGTTAAGTGGGGTTCAAATGGATTTCAGAAGATTTAGAAATTTTATTGGAAAGAGGAATTTTTTGAATATGAATCCAATGTCAACAAATTTGGGTATGTTGAAAGATGGATTCAAATATTTTTAGAAGGATGCTTCCATAGGTTCATGTTTGGAATTAGAGATTTTGATTTGAGGACCCTTTCCTTTAACAAATTTGGGCATGTTAAAGTAAGGGTCAATTAATTTTGTTTTTGATTTGGTGTTTTAAAATTTTACTTATTGCAAATTTAGGTATGCTAAGTGAAGTGTTTGAAAATAATTGTTTCCTTTTTATGAATTATTGTTTGATTTTAAAAATTGGAATTCCCACTTAGCAAATTTTGGTATGCTAAGTGAAGAACCCAAGTGTGTTTTGTTTGATTTTTGAAAATAGGATTCTTAGAAAATTTGAATATGCTAAGAAAATCTTAAAGTGTTTCATTTTTGTTTTGATTTGTTTTTTGATTGAAAGTGGAGACTTTACTTTAATAAGTATGGTATGCTAAAGATGAAGTCCCACTTAGTTTTTTGAAATGGAAATTTCACTCAGCAAATTTGAATATGCTAAATGAGATTCCCAAAGTTATGCTCCAAAATTTTTGTGTTTTTGGTTTTATTTTGAAAAATAGAAACTTCTCTTTGGAAAACTTGGTATGCTAAAGAATAAAGTTCCAAAGGTGCTTGAAAAATCTTTGGTTTTTAATTTGGAGACTTCACTTAGAAAATTTGAGTATACTAAATGAAGTTCCAAATATGTTTGAAAATTTTTGGCTTTGAATTTGGAGACTTTACTCAGCAAATTTGAATATGCTAAAATGAAGTTCCAAATGTGTTTGAAAAGTTTTCATTGTTGAATTTGGAGACTTAACTTAGAAAAATTGAGTATGCTAAATGAAGTTCCAAATGTGTTAAAGATTTTTGATTTTGAATTTGGAGACTTCACTTAGCAAATTTGAGTATGCTAATTGAAGTTCCAAATGTCTTTAAAGATTTTTGATTTTGAATTTGGAGACTTCACTTAGCAAGTTTGAGTATACTAAATAAAGTTTCAAATGTGTTTGAAAATTTTTTATTTTGAATTTGGAGACTTCACTTAACAAATTTGAGTATGCTAAATGAAGTTTCAAATGTTTTTTAAATTTTGTATATATGATTGTTTAAGTTTTGATTTTTGAAAAGAAGACTTCCATTAAACAAATTTGGGTATATAGAAATGGAAGTCAATCTTATTTTTGAAAATGTGAAAATTTTATTTTTTGTTTGATTATTGCTTTTTGAAAGAGGGCATTCTAACTTAATCATATATGGGATATGTTTAAGTGGGATTTCCAAATGATTTTATTTTTATTTAGGAATGAAATCTTCATTCAATAAATTCGAGTATATTAAATGAAGATGTTCATATGTGCTTTTGAAAAATTTAATTTTATTTGAAAATGAAATTTCCATTCAATAGGTGTGGGTATATTGAATGGAAAGGTTCATATGTGCTTTTTGAAGATCTTATTTTTGATTTTGATTTTGACTTTTGGAAAGATGATTGTTCATTTTATTTTGAGAATGAAATCTTCATCAAAATGTATTTAAGGAAGATGTTCATTCGTGCTTTTGAAAAAGATTGTTAATTTTATTTTTGAAAATTCCTTCATGTAACAATTATGAGAATTGTTAGATGAAGGCGATTTAAGAAAATTTTGTGAAAAATATTTTATTATGTGCATTTTTGAAAGAGTGCTTTTTGAAAAGCTAGATTCTTCTAAAAAATTTATTTTATTTTTATTATTTTAGGATGAATATTTTCTTATCATAAAAATGATAAGGAGGAAGTCTTTAAATGTTTTCTTTTATTTAGATATTTTTATTTTTACCCATTGGAGAACCCAACGGGGGTTTTAAGACCAACACGGAGTGTGGTCCTAAAACCTAAAGATGTTGGCTAACTCAACTTAAGAATGAAATAAGCTAAGTGCAACGGAAAGAATGATAGTCTCAGATTCATACCAAAGTACAAACCCACTATCGATACTCAAAGACAACGATCATTTACCTAAGATGGAAAGAGGAACCATTCTCAGTGGAGTCACCAGAAAAATCTGTGGTGAAAATTTTCAATTTTCTTTAGAGAATAAGATATATACTTCCATGTTCACTCTATGGGAGATAAAATGAGGATGGAGATATACATCTCTTTTCTCTTTTTAAGCATTTTGACACCACGTAGATCCACAGATGTTCTTATTTGAGGGTGATCGGGTACGACATTGAGGGGTGTACTATCTCGAAAGATAGAAGTCACTACCCTACAATGTACTATCTCAATTAAGGTAAATGATTGTCATCTTCAAAGATTTTAATAGGTAGAACTATTAATAGATTAGTTTATTTTGGAAGATCAAATGGGATTAATCAAAGAGAGGGAGTTATTATCGAAGCCAAAAGAAGATAAGTAGGAGATGCTCACGATGCTAGAAAACCTAGCGAGCATCTCAAACTATCGTATGGTTGGGCTTTACATTTTTGAAATTGATTTAATTTGTTTGAGTTGATTTTTTTATTAGAAATTTAGGACTTATGATTCCATAACACAAGATTAAGGAAATGCCTAAGAGGTGAGGATTTAAGCTTATGGCTCACAAAGGGGAAAAGCAACCTCATAACTTAAATCTAGGGAGCTTTGGTGAGGGTTGAAAGCACGACCTAAATCTAAGGAGAAGATGGGTATTTGGTTTGCCTCCACGAGAGAGGACAAACCACTCGACTGCTTGGACTTACAACCACCTAGGGGTGACTGCCAACTAACTCCTTCGATGATTTTAAATTCATGTAGGCAAGTCATATGCTTTATGCAAGATAACTAGGCTATTATTTATTTAGAAAGAGACTAAGTCCTTAAAATCACTCCCTAAAGAGACTAGATCATATAAGAGCATGCTTCAAATGACCAAAATCTAATGTAATTTAGATTTCATTTTATTCTCATTTTTTGGACAATTATTTTGACTTAAACTAATATGATTCATATGCCTAATGCATGAGAAATGAGATTATTGGCTAAAATCAACAAGAAGGGAGGAGGTGTGTTTCCACCATGGTTCTCAAAGGTCAAGCCAAGTTTCTTTGGAAAAGGTGGAAGCCCTCCAATCAAGAGTGAAAATAATATGCATTTATGCATGATGTTATAAAAGAAGTACTCATCCAGCTAAGGGGTTGCTAATTCTTTTATCTTGATTTTAGCCTAAGCTTTAAATGAGGTTATGAGTTCTTTATTTTTAATTTTGAATTATTAAGTTTGGTAGAAGATTTATTTTTTCTTAAGAGCCTAATCCACATCCAGGCCATACATAAAGTAAAGAAGAAACTAGGAAAAGGATGCAACTTAATGCACAAGCTAAACAAATCATCAATCATTTTATAAAGCTAATCGCAAAAGAATAAGAGGCCATTATGGTCGGGTACCACCACACAAACCACAAAATAAATTGGGTAGCTGAGCTCTACCCTTATACAACCCGGATTATAAATGAATTAAATACAATTAAGAAAGGAACTCATTATTATGGGGTCCTTCAAGCTTTATTTCTTCATTCTTCTTTTCTTCTTTCTTCTTTGGTTCCTTCTTTTAGATGGTTGGAAGGTGGATACTCTAAAGGCTTCACATGGTGCATAAGATGAGATCTTATGACCAATGTTCATACTAATCCCCATAATAATCATTCCAAAATCCTAATTGCAAGAATTACATGAAAAGGATAAAATGGAAATCTAACTAACACCTGCAAAATAGAGATTAGTTAAAATAAACCATACAAATCCCAAGCATGTATATTGGATTTATCATCCCACACATGGGTGACTAAGTCCACTTGACCTATTGGATTATGCTTAGGGGTATAAGCACCTGCACAACAAAAACATTTATATTTTTATTTATTACAGTGCCCCATAAGCACAATCCCCTGCAGAAGATAATAGTTAGACTAAGATCACCCTATCATTCATTCTACGCACATACATCCTAACATCTAGACTAAAATATGTATCACAAAATAAAAGCAAGCATGAAACTATGCACCGCCCTAACCTAAAGCTAGAAGTGGTGACTTAGCTTAATGTGTGTGCTTTGGACGTTTGTGTGGTATGCTTTGCTATGGCTTTAAGTTAGAATTCTCTAAGTGTGAAGCATGTTCAACTTAGGGGAGGGTTTTATTTAAGTGATTTAATTATTTTAGGTTGATTTTATTTTATGTTTTGATTAGGTTTAAATGAATCCTACAATTAATTACTAAGTTATAAGAGAGGGAAGAGAGAGAACTTCTCTTTCCCTAACCTAAGTAATTTCTAAAGTGGATTCATATTTTAATTTTGTTTAGTGAATATTTTAATTAAGTGTTTTAATTAATCCGAAGTTTAGATGAACTCTAAACAAACATATTCAAAAAGAAAGACATTTTAAGATTAAGTAAAATGAACTAAATTCACAAAATATACATCACTTTCTTTTCCCAACATGCATATGAATAAATCCTAAAAATATCTATACATACAAATGAGAATATTTAACACACTTTATGATGCATGCTAAGCAATTCATTTAAGAAAATTTGAAAGCTTATGACGCATGATTTTCATTAAGTAACAAACGAGTTTCTTATCCAATTTTCGCACGCACATATGAATGTATGAAAGGCATAAGTGAGTACGATGCCATTGTTAACCAGAGGTGTAAGATACAAGATCTACTTAGGGCTACTTAAAGCCTCACAACCTTGGGTTGTCCAGACTAGTATACCACTTTTCTTAAATACAAGCATGTGTACAAAAGAAGTGAATGAAAAAGAAAGAATGTAAAAATTTGTGTTGGTTGATTTATTTTTATTTATGCAATTTATGTGTGCAAGCATAGGTATCCTTCTTAAGTGATAGTATAGGAATGAATAGGATATGAAATTAGGTAAGTGTTAGGTTCTTTTCAAATGAATCATACACCTTGTCAAATCCTATTCAAAACTATACTAAAAGAGAAGAGAAGAAAAATCTACACTAAGCACATCCTTATGTCCTACTCACATGTAAACTTATAAGTAAGATATAAGTAACACACTTTTAGTTTTGATAATTGATTCATATATTTCGAAAATAATTTGAATTTAATAGTGATAATAGCCACTCATATTCTTACTTTAGCCAACACTTGTAATTTGACATAAAGGAAACTTTTTCATTTTAAATTTTATTTTCAAAAGTACGGATGCATGAAACCATATGACACACATATTTAGCATGTTAGGGAAGAACTAAAGCAATGAAAGCATGTAAACACATTCACTTTAATTAAATCCTAAAGACAATCTTATGAAATAAGAAAGCTTAAAGTAAACCAAAGTTTGTTTAATATGATTTTTATTTGATTTAGAATTTGATTGAATTTTGAAGATGTAAATAGAATTTGCTGTTCCTAACTCGTTCCTACATGTGTTTGATATTTTTGTTCATTTTTTAGATGATTAGATTCATTTTATTTTTTGATTAGGTTAATGTATGAATTAAACTTGTTAGTTAACCCCTATCTACACCACCTTAACATAGTTAATCAAATAATTATGAGCCAATGCGATGACATAAAATTTCACAAGGAATTTAAATTTGCAATGCACTAAGGAAGAAAGGGCCCTAATGTAATTTGGCTCATGATTAATGATTAATTAAGCTAAGGAGTTTAACTTAACTAATTTCAAAACACACCTCACACATATGAGTTGAGTTTTGATTTTCTTAATTGAACTTAGGCTCTTAAACACCTAAGCATCTACCCAAAGTAGATTAATTAAGTTCTATAAAATTTAAGAAATTTTAAGAAATTAATTAAGAGGGTAATTAGTGAATTATCCCTTAATTAAGAGAGGATTAAGAAAGAAAAGGGGGTTTAAGGAATAGCTTAGGCAAAATGCCTCAAAATTATTCCCTAAACCTTTTATTCACTGAAATAGACCTTAATCAACTTCAACAAAGGATTAAAACACTAATCAAATCCTTAATTAACCTTAATTACATAAAGGGGGTAATTAGGAAATGTATTGCAATTCCCCAAATTAAGCTAACAATAAATCACAAGAAAATTAGGGGAGACAGAAGTCATCTCCTAAAATACACTCAAGAAGTTTGAGATTAATTAGTGAATTAATTAGGGAGTAATTAGCAAATTAAAATTTCTAATAAAAGCTAAAATCAAAGAAAGAAAATATCCAAAATCCATTAAAACAAATTTTAGAATATTTTAGATTGAATTATCTTTAGTGGCAGTTTACCTCAGATTTGTTTGATTTTTCTTTAGAGAGATATGAAAATTTGAAGTTTAAGTAATTAATTAGAATTAAATAAACCCTAATTAATCCCTTAATCCTATATGACATAAGCGACTTCGGCACTTTACGCATCATCTGTGGCCCACTTAAACATCACATCATAGCACCGCATGGAAAAGGCGCTATGTGCTTTGGCCTCCGCCGTTCGATCAAGGATCGAACAACTAGGATTTAATCTATGATTTTAAAAGAATAAAATAGGATATAAAATAGTATTTAATCTCGACCGTCCATCTGAAATGCGTGGATGGATGACCAAGATCATCCATGTTCTTCCCTGAGGAATAATGGAGACCATCCACTTTCAAAGGGAAGATCAGAGCTCGATCGAGCTTAGATTGGAATGAAATTTTGCACACACCATCTAACCCTAATGGCAAGCATATCTAAGAATCAAAATCTCATGCCATTAAAATTTCTTTCACAAAGGACCAACACACTTTCAGTTTAGTGATTAGAAAATGTCATACCTCATCGGAGGTGATCACCGGCGCTCGATTCCCTTGGAGGAGCTTCATCTGGTTGAGATAAAGCTTTGGTGAAAGTTTTAGCTCTTGAGGTTGAGTGGATAGCTCTATGGACCAACCCACCCTCCTAGTGAGCTCAGCTTTGATCTAGGTGAGTCTTCCTCTGCCTTTGGAGCTTGGGAAAGGGCTTGGGCAAGCTCGACTTAACCATTTGGTGGAGTGTGCAATGGGATTTTGGTTGAGTTGGAGTGTAGTGGAAGTTGGCAAATCCTTGGAGCTCCCCTATTTTTGCTTAAAGAAAATTGAGAATGGCAACTTCTAACTTCCTCCAGAGAGCTTAGGATCACTCAAGAATGGATTTTAACACTCTCCCTTTCTCAATTGAATTAGGCTCTGTTGTAATTGAAGTGAATTAGTGGGAGTATATATCTCCATTAGGAAATCGAACGGTCGAAGCTCCACTTGCCATTTTGATCCAATTGACCTTAGGAAGTGTGTTGTTTGGTATGTTAGAAGCTTGTATAGGGTCAGTTTGGGCTAAGGAGTGGAGTGGTAACTCCCCATGTGCTTCAAATTAAGCAGGAGCATGATTCCCATGTGGCCAATTTGAGCCATGTGCTCGATTTTTTCCTTGGGTCAAGTTGGGCTGACCCAAACCCAATGGATTGGGTGCACCGCCCTCCATTGGATTTACTTGACCTATTAGGAAAGTATCAAGTAGGTATGAAGAGGATTTGACCAAATTTCCCATGGATTTGACTAAAATTTATTCTATGGACTAGGGGTAGAATGGTCATTTGGTTGATTTTTAAATTTGAATATGTTGGGTATGTTGAGAAAATAGGTTTGGCCAAGTTTCATTTGGATTTGGAGTTCATTTGGTATGGTTTGGCTCATGTTGACCCATTTAGGTCAAAATGGGTCAACTTAGTTGACCTATTGGTCAAATTGGGTCAAACCAAGGGTTGGGTCAAGTTTATATGACCATTTGAAATGTTTTGGTGGCTTTGGTTTATTTCAATTTGGTTTAGGTTTGGTTCATATGACTTCATTTAGGCCAAATGGGTTAAGTTGACCAATTTGACCCATTTGACCTATTTGAGCTAGGTCATGGGTAGGTTTAGGTTTGGTTAGTCATATGAAGTGGATTGGTATCTTTGTTTTCAATCAATTTTGGTTAAGTTTGAATTTGGCTCAACATGACCCTCTACATCAAGTCAAGGTCAATTAGGCTAGGTTAGTTGGCCAATTGAGGCTTTGGTCAAGTTCAACAAGTGATTTAGAATGAACTTGACCCATTGGTTTCAATCAATTTGGCTTAGATCAAGTTTTGGCACATTTTGACTTTTTAGGTCATGTTGGGTCAACTTGGGTCAAGTGGCCAATTGGGCTAGGATAGGCTCAAATGTTGACTTGGTCAAGTTTAAACATTGGTCATGAATGAACTTAGATCATTGGTTTCAATCAATTTGGCCTATAATGGATTTTGTCTATGTTAAGTTTCAATTTGGCTAAGTGTTGACTTGGTCAACCCTTAAGTTTGACTTGGTTTGACCCAATTTGATTGCTTGATCATCTCATGATGATTGTTGATCATGATGAGAGGTATTGAGTTTGATTCAATCCAATTTGGTTAGGATTAGAATTTGGCTCATAAGGGTACTTTAGGTCACTTTTGGGTCAAGTGGGGCCAAATAGGTGATTTGAGTTTGATTGAACTTGTATATGGACTTATGATTGAAATATAAATCCATTTGCAAGTGGTTTGAAGTCAAATGGGTTTTATTCATTTGATAATTTCATATTCAAAGGAAGAACATGAAATGAATTTTGTCTTGATTTTTGAATTGAGTTTTGGTTTAGTAATTGAAGTTTGTATTTATATTTTGATTCATGATTGTAAGATTGATTGAATCATGAAGGAAAATCAAGAGTTTGGCTTGATTTGAAGTTGATTTGGCTAAGTTCAAGATTTTGACTTGAATGGCTTAGGTTGGAATTTGAATGAGCTTAAGTTTGATTTTTGAAATTGGTTTTGATTGTTTGAATTTATATTTCGTTTATATATGTTAATTTAAATGAGAATATAAATGGGTTATGAGAAAATTTCATGAATTTGAGGTGATTTGATCTTGATCTAGGCTAAGTCCTTAAGAGGGAATTAAGGACTTAAGAATAATTTTAGAGTTTTGGATTTAGATTTGATTGATTTTTATTTATATTTCATTTATATATGTGAGTATAAATGAGAATATAAATGAGTTATGAGAAAATATCATGAGTTTGAATTGATTTAGATTTGATTTTGGCTAAGTCCATGAAGAAAAATTTAAAGGACTTAGGAAGTTTTATGAATTGATTTTGAATTTTGAGTTTAGTTTGATTGGTTTGAATTTATATTTCATATATATGTGAATATAAGTGAGAATATAAATGAATTATGAAAAAATCTCATGAGTTTGAATTGGTTTGAATATCATTTAGGATAGGTCCTTAAGAGAAAATTTAAAGGACTTAGGAAAATTTTGGAATTTGAAATTTCATTCATGGGTTTCAATCATGGATTTCAATAATGTGGCATTGATTTGAGTTTGGAGAAAATCAAATAAGATTTATTTGGAGTTTGACTTGAAGAAAGGAATGTGATAAGTGGATCAAGCTAAGGGTAGGCAAATTTTCCTAACACCCATAAGGAATGACCTGTTCCTATGGCTAACTCTTCTAAGTCTCTAGGGCTAGGTTGAGTGGTCACCTAATCACTAGATGTGTCTTAAGACTAAGGAACTCTTAAAGCCTAAGAGAAACCCTATGTCTAAGATGGAGGGGTTGAGAGATCATTTGAAAAATGAGGTCAACAGTCACTCTCTCTTATCCTTATCTTAAGCCATATCTAAAGCCAATTAATTGATCAATTCTCTTTAGGGAATGTCTTATTACATATTTTAATTAATCTTAGGTTTATGTTCACTTTAAATAATATCATTCAATAAGAAAGACATCTCAAGATTAATTAAAATGAACTACCATCATATGACATATGTTTTTTTATTTCTTTCCACCATATATAGCATGCATATGGTTAAGTCCTAAACATAACTATACATGCAATTTATATCTGAGCACACTTAAATGATGAATGTAAGCAAATGTACTTGGAATTGATGTTCATTTGGTTAAATTATTTTGCCATATTAATTTAAAGCTCTATCTAAATTCTTAAACAAAGGCATAAGAAAAGAACTCTTAATCATATGACTAATCAATCCAACCACTTAAACAAAATATGAATGCATGCCTTTTAAATAGAAAAATGGAGTTTTCATTCATTAGCTAAATGCACATTAAAATGTATGAAATTTTTAAGCAAGTATGTTGTCATTATTTTGCACTAGGGGAGTGAGGTAGGAACCTCCTTAGGGCTACTTAAAGGCATGCATCCCCGGAATGTCCAGACTAATATACCCACTATTCTTAAATATATATGGATGTATAAGCAACTATAAGAATAGAAAATCATGCAAAAATAGAGTTTGATTTAATTGATTTATTTATGTGAATGAATTAAAGCTCTATTTAAATTCTAATATCAAGATGCATAAGAATGAAATCAAACAGGTACGTCGCCATTGTTTTACACCAGAGGAGTGAGGTAGGAACCTCCTTGGGGCTACTTAAAGTCGTACATCCCCGGAATGTCCAGACTAATATACCCAGTAACATTCTTACTTATGAAAGTCAACATATGAATGAAAGAAATGAACTTATTTTCATACACTAAGCTTATATTCACATGAACCTCTTATGTATGTATAATTAAATTTACAATATATATTTCTATTCATTAATAAGCTTTTGAAAATATATTTGTAATTTAATAGTGATAAATACACAAAATTTAATTAAGCCAACACATGCAAGTTTGACATAAAGGAAACCATTTTTTTTAATTAATTTTTGAAAGAAATGAATGCATAACTACAAGTGACATCAACATTTTAGCATGATTGGAAAAAAATAAAGAAACACAAGCATGCAATTTCAGTTAATCCAACTAATTCTTAAGGATAATCACATTAAACAAGCTTATTAAAATAAACCAAAGTTTCTTAAAGACATTTTTGATTTCATGTTATATTTGATTTGAGGGATGTGAAAGAGGTTTGCTAATTCTAATCTCATTCCCAATATGTGTGAATTAATTCGGTTTAATGCAAAGCAATTAGGTTGATTTACTAAATTCATTAAGTTAAGTATGGATTAAATCAATTAATTAACCCTTACCTATGTTACCTTAAGGTAATTAGTTAAAAAATTATGAGCTAATATGATGTGCAAATAAATTTAAAAAGTAAATAGCAATGCTCCTATAAAATGAAAGGGGCCTAATGCAATTAACTCATAATTATGAACTAATTAAGCTTAAGGAACTCACTAATTACTTTTATAGTTTTCTCACACATGTGAGCTAACTATAATTTCATTAGCTCTCTTTTAGGTTATTGAACACCCAAAGAGCTACCCAAGAGTTAGTTAGAGAAAACATGTTTAATCAAGTTAATTAAGTTTATTAATTATCTAATTAAATCCTAATTATCCTTAATTAACAATATGAAATGGGCTTAGGGAAGGGGATAAAGAAGTAAACCTAAGTTTTAATCCCTAAATCTTTTCAGTTAATTAATTAAAGTTCAGATATGATTTGGGTTTTGATTAAATTAATTAATTAATTAATTAATTAATGAGCTTTAATTAATTAATTTTAAAGAGGGAATGAAGAAGACTTAAGGAAAATATTAGAAGAGGGGTCCCAATCCATTTCTCTAAGTTTCTCCACTATTAACAGAGGCTAATGAACTTAATTAATGGATCAATTCACTGTTCATTTGATTAATTAACATTAACTAAGCTAAGAGAGTAATTAAGGGTTAACCAATTGTTACCCCAATTAATCAGCTAATAAATTTCAAGAAAAATGGGAGAGGCTGAGGTCATCCCACTAAACATCTCTGAAAAGTTTAAAATTAATCAGATGATTAATTAAAGAGTAATTAGGCTAATTAATTTTTTAATAAAACCCTAATTAAGCAAAAATTACTATTCAAAGTTAATTAATAATAATTTTTTTAGGATTCTCCTATGAAATACCTTTAAAATAAGCCCTCATTTGTTTTTTTGGATTTTTTTACAATTAGTTATGAATTATAAAAGTTTCAGCCTTAAAAATTACTTAAAGCAGCCTATTGCTTAACTACCGTGCGACCGCGAGCACGGCGATGCGTGCGCTTTCCGTGTACGGCGGATAGGTTATTTAAGTTATCATCACATCTGAATTCGCCGGTGGTGGATGTGCTTTCCCGTGGACCATCCGATCTAAGATCGAATGACCACAATTAAATCCCATAGTTAAGGAGAAAATAGAGGTGATCAAAGCGTGATTTGATCAGGACTATCTATTCCAATCACGTGAAATGGACGACCCGTGATCTATCTCCTCCTGTGCGGCGAGAGAGATGTTGTCCATCTTTCTCCATTTGATCCAAGCTCACCAAAGCTCGGATGGAGATCAAATCAATCTCACACCTACAAAATAATGAGATCCAACGGTGGAGATCTAATGACATAGAACTTTCCTTCACAAAGGACCTTCCTATTTTCATACAAGGATTGATTTTAATAGCATACCTCTGGAGCTTATGACCGGCAGTTCCAACTATTGAGGAAGCTTCTTTTGGTAAAAATGAAGCTTTGTTGAGCTGCACAAGCTTTGATTTAAGGTGGATTGCTCTAGAGACCAAGCTCCTCCCTTTGAGCATTTGGCCTTGATTAAACTCGTGCTTAGAGTGGATTTGGAGCTAGAAAAATGACTTCAATTGTTTTGATGACACACGAGGATGGTGTGTGCAAGTTTGATTGAAGTTTGGTAGAGATGGATGAGTTTGAATCAAAGGAGGGATGCCTTATTTTGGCTGCACATGGGAATGGAGAATTCTGGCAAAGGGAAACTCAGGAAGGCTTGGGGAGGCTCTCTGGGATTTCAAAAACACTTAGGAAGCTTAGTGAATTCAAATTATGACAATCCCTATGAGAATTGAGGGAGTATACCCCTCAATTGAGCTTAATGGACGGACGGGATCTGTCCCTGATTTTTGGCCGGCTCATCACCGTCAACCTGCCGGAGGGGTCTCAATCGACTCCATGTGGCATGATTGGAGTGGAGAAAGCTGTGGCAGGAGGTACAAGGAAAGATATGGGCACGTGGTGGTTTATTTATTCTTCCCTTTGTCCATGGGGTTCGACTTTGAGTGAGGAGGAAGAGTTGGGTTTCCTTTGGTCCATGACTGATCCTAAGCTTGCTTAGGTTGGGCTAGAAAGGCTAGGCACTCCCCATTTGGCACTTGGATGCCTGCGTAAGTGATGGGAGAGTAGACTTTGCCAAATGGGGAAGGAATTTAATGTAAATGAGTTTGTCCAATGGCTAATCTCCTTATGTGGGGTCCACTTTACTTTGGGCAGATTTTGGGCTGAGTTAGGGTCAATTTGGGTTGGGTTTGGTCATCCACAAAAGTTTCGTGGGTTGGTTTTGGGTGCTTTAGCTTCATTTGGTCAAATGGGTTCATGTTGGGTTGGGTTCAACTTGACCGATCGATTTGTCAAATTGGTTTCAATTATAGGTTTGTTCAAGTTCAATAAATGATTTGGAATGATCTTGAGCCATTGGTTGTAATAAACTTGGGTTAAATCATAGTTTGACCCATTTTAGCTTTTTAGGCTAATTTGGGTCAACTTAGGTCAAATGATCAATTGGGCTTGGTTTGGCTCAATTGAGAGTTTGGTCCTGTTCAATCATTGATTATGAATTAGTTTTAATCAATGGTTTCAATCAGTTTGATATATGGTGGGTTTTGGCTTGTATAGGTTTCATTTGGGCTAAAGGTTGACTTGGTCAAAGGACCAAGCTGACTTGGTATGACCCAATTTAGGTGATTGATCATCCTAGGGTGATTGTTAATTTGGTTAGATTAAAACTTGGCTCAAAAAGGTCTTTTAGGTCACTTTGGGTCAAGTGAACCTAAATGGGTCAATTGGTTTGATTTTGGCTTGATTCAAGTTTAGATGAACTCGTATATGAGCATAGAACTAAAATCTAAATCTAACTATAAGTAATTAGGAGTAAAATGAATTTTGTCTCATTTAAAGTTTTCAAGTAAAAAAAGGCTAACTTGGGCTTGACTTGGGTTGATCTGAGTTTGATTTTATAATTATAGTTTATGTTCATATTTGAATTAGTGATTGAAGGAAAGATTGATTCATGAAGTAATCCATGGGTTTTGAATTGATTTGGGCATCATTTGGCCAAGTTCAAAAAATTAGCTAAAAGGCTTAAATTAGAAATTTGATTTGATTTGGGTTTATTTTTGGCTATTTGGATTTATATTTAATTTATATTTGGCAATATAAATGAAGATATAAATGGGTTATGAGAAAATCACTTGAGTTTTGAGTGATTTGGAAGCAAATTTAACCAAGGTTAAGAATGTAAGTCAAAATGGCTTAATTAGTGAATTGATTTAGTTTGATTATTTTTTTGTCATTGGAGGGTGGGTTTCATTTATATTTATGAATATAAATAAAAGAATAATTAATTTATAAAGAACTCAATTGATTTTGGGTTGATTTGGTTTAATATTTGATTAAGCCTATGGAGGTAGGTCCATAGGGCTTAAGTAGGGATTTTGGCTTGGTTTGATTTGGTTTGATTTGGTTTTGGCTATTTGGGTATGGATTTCATTTATATTTGTGAATATAAATGAAGGAATAATTGATTTATAAAGAAATCATTTAAGTTTGGGATAATTTGGGTTGAGATTTGATTAAGCTTATGAGAGTGAGTCATAAGGCTTAAGAGGGAAATATGATCTTGGTTTTGATTTGATTTGCTTGGTTTGGAATTTGGATTTGGATTTGGTAAATGATTGAAGGATTGAATTAATCTCTTAAGAAAATCAATTAAATCGGGATTGATTTGAATTTGGTTAAGGCTAAGTCCATAGGATGAAATCAAAGGGCTTAGGAAGGGTTTTGAATTTAATCATGGGGTTTTATGGAGAGATCTTGAGCTTGAATTTGATCATGGGATTGATTATAAGTCTTGGAAATTTGGTTTGGTATGAAATTGAGGTTTGGTTTCAGAAGGAAAGCATGGATTGGGATTAGAATATAGGGTACAAAAGTTTTCCTAAGTCTCTAAGGCATAACTTGTTCCTATGGCTAACCCTTTTAAGTCTCTAGGCTTAGGTTAAGTATTCACCTAATCACCAGTAGTGTCTTAAGACTAAGGAACTCTTAGTGTCTATAAGATTCCTAGATCTATGATGAGGAAGTTGAGAACTCACTTCGAAAGTGAGGTCAATAACAAGATTATGGAAATGCCTAAGAGGTAAGGATTTATGCTCGTAGCCCAAGGGAAACAAGCAACATCAAATCCTAAATCTAGGGAGCTTTAGTATAAGTTAAAAATGACTTAAATCTAAGTGGAAAGGGGGAATAAGAGTCTATTCCATAAGAAAAGATAGACCTGTCTGACTCTACTAGACTTACAACTGCCTGGAGTGGCCGCCAGCTAACACCTCTTATGATTTAAACCTATGTAGGCTAGTCTTATGTAATTGCAAGATAGTTTAAGCTATTTTTTTATTTGAAAAGAGGCTAGAGTCCTAAACTCAATCCCTAAGAGACTAGATCATGACTGAATGAGCATATGACTTAGTCTAAAAATACAAAATATTTTTAAATTTTATATTATTTTGACACATTCATTTGGACAAAAGCTTTTGGGTTTCTTATGTCTAAATGCATGATGAAATTTGATTGTTAGCTAAACAAAAAGAGAAAGAGGGTGAAGCTCCATCATAAGGGGTTGCTCTCATTAGTCAAGTGGTCTTTAAAGTACATGAATGGAGGCCCTCATTTTGTAAGTGTGATTCAATATGACATGCATAATGTGAGACATATAACATATAACTAAGGGGTTGCTAAATCTTTTAGTTATCTTGATTAAGCTTAGGATTTATGATGAGATTGCAAGTTGTTTAAAATTTAGTTATGAGTTGTTAATTGAGTAGAAAATTTTATTTTATTTCTAAGAGCCTACTACATCGAGGCCATACATTCAATCATTAATAAATAAGAAACTATGAAAATCATGATGTTTTACTGCGTAATCCAAACAAAGCAACAATCATTTTATAAAGTAACGTGAAATAATAAGAGGCTGATGCGGACGAGTACTACCGTAGACCCCAAAAAAGAGAAAATTTGGGTAGCTGAGCTCTGCCCTTATACAACTCAAAATTACAAAATAATATTACAATTTAGAATTGAATACATGCTATGGGTCTTCATTCTTCATTTCTTCATTTTTCCTTTTTTTGATTTGATGTGATTCGCTTCAAGGCATGACAAGGCACCCAGACTAAGCCTTCTAGTCACTGCACATCCTCCCCATAGCAGTAATCCTAATTCCTATTGCAAAATTATATTTTTATGGAAAATTAAATCTAATTGCACCTGTAAAATAGACATTAGCTAAACATACATACAAACCGAAGCAGTTATATTTCATAATTTTGACTTAGCACCCTGCACATGGGTAATCAAGCCCACCTGTCCTAATGTGCATTATGCTTAAGGGCATAAACAACCTGCAAATAGGACATTTATATTTATTTTTGGTAGCCCCTTAAGTATAATCCCCTGCAGAAAATAAGATTAGGCTGTCAACGGCCTAACATTTAGTCTATGATCCACATTCCTAACATACAGTCTATAACATTATATCATAAAATAGAACACATCATCATACAGACACTGTCCTATCCTAAAGCTAGAAGTTGTGACTTAGCATTCTAATGTGTGTGTTTAGGTTTCATGTGGTATGTTTTAGTTAGGCTTTAAATTTATAATTTTCTAAGTTTGGAAAATTATTTAAGTTAATATGATGGGTAATTTCATTTTAAATTATTTAGATATTTGTAAATTTTAATTTGTATTTTGTTTTGTTTTATTTGATTTACACTTAACATCTAAGTGTTATAAAGAGAAGAAAGAGGCTTAACCTCTTTCAACCCTACCCTAAGTTATTTACTAAAGCTCATTTTTATGATTTAGTTTTCTTAGTGAATGATTTCTTTATTATTTTATTAATCCTAAGTTTAGGTTAACCTTAAAGAATTCTATTCAACATGAAAGGCGTCTTAAGATTAATGTGGTTGAATTATTGTTGACCTCATTTTTAGGATGAGCTCTCAACACCTCCACCTTAGCCTTAGGACTTCTCTTAGACTTTAAGTGTTCCTTAGTCTTAAGTCACATCTAGTGATTAGGTGGACACTCCAACCTTGCCCTAGAAGACTTAGAAGAGTTAATCATAAGAATAGGTCATGCCTTAGGGGTGTTAGGAAAATCTCCTACCCTTTTGCTTAAACCATTCCTCACTTTCCTTCTTTCATGTAAAACTCCAAATCAATTATATTTGATTTTCTCCAAACTCAAATTAATTCCAAGATTGAAATCCATGGTTGAACTCCATGATTGAAACCTATGATCAAAATCCATCAAAAAGTTCCTAAGTCAAAATTTCCTAAGTCCTTAACCCTTTCTTAAGGACTTAGCCAAAATCATGATCTAAACCAATTCAAATCTTTGATTTTTTTCTCATGAACCATTTATATTTTCATTTATATTCATATTTATAAATGAAATATAAATTCAAACCATCAAATCAAATTCAAAATTTAAAATCAATTCCTGAAATTTCCTTAAGTCCCTTTAATTTTCCATTAAAGGACTTAGCCAAAATAAACTCTAAATCTTGATCAAACCTATTCAAATTCTTGGGATTCTCTCAAAATCAATTTATAATCCCATTTATGTTCTCATATATAAATGAAATATGAATATAACCAAATCAAATCAAACCCAAAAATTAAATTCCAAATTTAAAATGCTTGAAATTCCCCTAAATTCATTAATTTTCTATTAATGGATTTAACCTAAACTTTGATCAAACCACTTCAAACTAATGAGATTTTCTCAAAATATATTTGTATTCTCATTTATGTTCTCATATATATAAATGAAATATGAATACACCTCAATCAAATCCAATTTAAAAATTAAATTTCAAATTAAAAATTCAATTAAATCCTTTACATTCTCTTTAATGGATTTATCCCAAATCATGATTAAACTCTTTCAAATTCTTGAAATTTTCTCATCTTAAATTTATATCTTCATTTATATTCATATATATAAATGAAATATAAATTCAAACAATCCAAATCAACTCCAAAAAAATCAAACTCAAATCAAATCAAAATCAAATCTAAGCCTTTCAAGCCAAAATCTTGAACTTAGCCAAATCAATTCAAATCAAGCCAAACTCTTGATTTTCTCTAATGGTTCAATTAATCCTACAATCATGAGCTCATATATAAATCCAAACTTCAATCCTTCAATCAAAACCTAATTCAAAATTCAAACCCAAAACTCCTTCATATTCTTCCTTTGAATATGAAATTTTCAATTGGATCAAAATCCATTTGACTTCAAATCTCTTGTAAATGGATTTATATTTCAATCATAAGTCCATATACAAGATCTATCAACTTCATATCAAGCTTTGACCATTTGACCCACTTAGGCTTACTTGTAACCTAAAGTACCCTTATGAGACAACTTTTGATCCTAACCAAATTGGATTGAACCAAACTCATATTTGCCTCTCATCATGACCAACAATCATCATGGGATGATCAATCAATCAAATTGGGTCAAACAAAGTCAAACCTAAGGGTTGACCAAGTCAACACTTAACCTAAAATGGAATCTAACATAGCCAAAATCCACCATAGGCCAAATTGATTGAAACCATTGATCCAAGTTCACTCATGACCTATGTTTGAACTTGACCAAGTCAACCTTTGAGCCTAACCTAACCCATTTGGCCTACTTGACCCAAGTTGACCCATTTTGACCTAAAGGGCCAAAATGTGTCAAAACTTGATCTAAGCCAAATTGATTGAAACCAATGGGTCAAGTTCATTCCAAATCACTTGTGAAACTTGACCAAAGCCTCAATTGGCCAACGAGACCCAACCTAGCCCAATTGATCTTAGACCCAACATGACTTAAAGGGATAATGTTGAGCCAAAATTGAACCTAACCCAAATTGATTGGAAACAAAGATATCAATCTGCTCCATATGACCAACTAAACCTAAACCTACCCTTGACCTGACCCAAATAGGTCAAATGGGTCAAATGGGTCAACTTGACCCATTTGACCTAAATGAGTCATATGAGCCAAAATCAAATCTATACCAAATTAAACCAAACCAAAGGCACCAAAACATTTCAAATGGTCATATGAACTTGACCCAACCCTTGGTTTGACCCAATTTGTCCTATTGGTCAACTTGACCCAAGTTGACCAATTTTGACCTAAATGGGTCAACCTGAGCCAAATGACATCAATCAACTCCAAATTCATTGAAATTTGGACCAACCTAATTTCAAACTATTCCAAATCTGCTTAAATTGAATTCAAAGCCAAATAACCATTTTACCCCTAGGTCAAGGGGTAACCTATGGCCAATTCCTCTTGGAATTTGGTCATATCCTTTTCATGGCCACTTAACACCCTCTTAGTGGACCAAATGGACACTAATGGAGATGGTGCACATAACCCAATGGGTTTGGGTCAGCCAAACCCAACCCAAGGCCAAAATAAACCACCCAATAGGAAATTCTCCACATGGAATCACTCCTCCACTCAAAAGAGCACATGGAAACTTCAGCACTCTATTCCTCTACCAAAATTGAACCATGTAGAGCTTAAAATGGCCTAACCAACCCACTCATTATGATCAATTTGATCAAAATGGAAGAGACAAGCTCAGCCGTCGGATCCTTCTAGGGGGAGATATACTCCCCCTAATTTCACTTGAATTTAATTCATTCACACTCGATTGAGCCGTAGGAACTCAGAGTAACCTTCTCCAAGTTTATCCAAGCTTCCTCAACCTATTTTGAATTCTCCATTTTTGGATTTCTTCAAAGCCAAAATAGGGGAGCTCATTGAAAATTCCAACTCATCTATTACTCAACCAAAATGTAATTTCTCTTGCAAGCACCATAAGAGGACCCAATTGAGTTTACGTAAGGTATTTCCCAAATGTTCAAGCCATGAGAAGAGGGGTCTAGATCAAAGCCGCAAGCACTTGAAGCTCACTTTGGTCAATAGGGATCCAATCTACCTCAAGCCTTCAAACTTTCAACAGGGCTTCATCTCCACTAGACAAAGCTACCTCGACGGTTGGGAGCGTCGGTGATAGCCTCCGGTGAGGTATGGATCAAAACCGAGCTTAGGGAGAATTTTCTTTGGTCTTTTGTCAAGGGAATTTTAATACCATTGAATCTTGGCCATTAGATCTTCTTCTTCTTACTACTTGATGGTGTGTGATCAATCCTAATTAAATCTGAGCTCAAGTGAGCTTGGATCAAGCCATGGAGGATGGGCGGTTGCCATCTCCCGCAGGCGAGGGCAAGGATGAATCATGGACCGTCCATCCCACATGTTTTAGATGGATGGTCCTGATTAAATGATCTAGATCCGTTGTTTAATTTTTTAGAAATCGCTGGCTTGATCTCGACCGTCCAATCTTTGATCAAACGATCTTGGGAGAAAATACGTAGTCCTCGACGTGACATAGGATGTGATAACTTAAATAATAAATCTTGTCATGCCACGTGGAAAGTGCGCACCACGTCAGTGGTCCATGTGGCGCCGAAGAGATTAGTTATATAATTAGGGGTTTTTTAATTATCCTTAATCACCAAAAGTTCTAAAATACATAACTAAATTAAAAAAAATGAACGAGGGCTCATTTTAAAGATAATAATAATATAAAATTAATTTTGATTAATTTTGAACAGTGGGTTTTCCTTAATTTGGGTTTATTTAAAATCTTAATAACCCTAATTATTCTGTAATGGCTTCATTAATTAATTCCAAACTTCTTAGGCATGTTTTGGGGGATGACCTCTGCCTCCCCTAATTTTCTTGGAATTTTTTAATGGTTAATTAGTGAAATCACTTAATGAAATCTTAATCACTCTCTTAATGTAATTAAGGGTAATTAAACATGTGAACAATAGTTTAATCACTTAATTAAGATAATTAAACTTTGCTTATCAGATCATGAGGTTTATGGAATAATTTTAGGATATTTTCCTTAAGCTATTCCCTAAACCCCTTTCTTTCCTTAAACTAAATCTAATTAAGGGTTAATCCACTACTAACCTTCTTAATTAGCTTAATCAAATTTTTAAAATCAATCTAAACTTAATCAATCCTTTACTGGGTAGACACTTAGGTGTTTTATAACCTAAGTGAGCTTAAGGAAATAAGATCCAACTTACATGTGTGGGAAGGGTTATGAAAGTACTTAATTAAACCCCTTAGCTTAATTAATTATCAATTATGAGCTAATTTCATTAGGCACTTTCTTTCTTAGGGTTCATTGCTGATTTAAATTTAATGTGGTTGCATATCATATGTTGGCTCACAATTATTTGAATAATTATGTTAAGGAGGTGTAGGTAAGGGGTAATTAATGAACTTAATTTACACTTTAACTTAAACAAAACATAAAATCAACTTAATGGTTCTAAAAATTAAACTAAAATAACACACACATGTGAGAGATGGGTTAGGACCAACAAACCTTTTCACATTTCCTAAATCAAATCAAACTCAAAACAAAACTAAAAATTTCTTTAAATAATTTTTATTCACTTTAAATAATCTTATTCCATAGGATTTCCTTTAGGAATTTATTAGGGTGAATGAATTTACATGCTTTCATCACTTTATTTCTTTCCTAGCATGCTAAATATGTATGTCATATGAAAATCATGCATTCATGTCTTTTGAAAAATCAAATTAAAATGAAATGTTTCCTTTGTGTCAAATTGTATGTTTTGGCTAAAGTAAGAATATGAATGACTATTATCACTACTAAATCTAAAATTATTTTCAAAACTTATGAATCAAACATTACAAATGAAAGGTATGCTACTTATAATTACTTATGAGCTTGCATGTGAGTATAATATAAGATGTGCATGATGTGACTTTTCTTCTCCTCTCTTTTATCATAGTTTTGAATAGGATTTGTAAAGTGTATAGTTCATTTGAAAAGAACACAATGCTTGCTTAAATCCATTCCTAGGTTATTATTTAAGAAGGATCTTTACATTTTCACATGCAAATTAAATAACCAAAAAATAAAACAAACATAGACTTTTTGCATGACTCTTTTTCCATTCATTTCTTTTTGTACAAGCACATGTATTTAAGAAAAGTGGTATGTTAGTCTGGACATTCCGAGATTGTGAGCCTTTAAGTAGCCCCAAGTAGGTCTTATATCTTACACTCCTAGTGTAGAAAATAATGGCGTCGTACTCACTTATGTCTTTCATACATGTAAATTTGCATTTGAATAATGGATAAAAGAATTCCTCTTTTCTACTTAACAAAAATATGCATACATGAAACATTCCAAATTTTATTAAGTAATATCTCTTAGCATTCATCATTAAGGTATGCTAACCCTTCCATTTTCATGTATAACTATGCTTAGGATTCATCCATGTGCATGTTACACATGTTGGAAAGAAATAAAGTGTTGTGTGTTTTGTGATAGTAATTCACTTTACTTAATCTTAAAATGCCTTTTCTTTTTGAATAGGTTTGTTTAGGAAAAATATAAACTTAGGATTAATTAAAACACATTACAAAACATTTACTAAACAAAAATCAATAATGAATCTACTTTAGAAGTTACTTAAGGTAGGGAGGAAAGAAAAGTTCTCTTATCTTTTCCTCTCTTTACAACACTTAGTAATTAGTTATAGGTTCATTCAAACTAAATCAAATCTTGAAATAAAACTTAACCAAATCAACTAAACTACTTAAATGAAACTGCCCTCTAAGTTGAACCCTTCATACCTAGAAAACTCTAACCTTAAAGCCTAGCTAAGACATGCCACACAAATCTTAAATGGCACACACATTAGGCTAAGTGACCATTTCTAGTCTTATGTTAGGGCGATGCATAGTTTTATGCTTATTTTTATTTTGTGATGTGATGTTTTAGTCTAGTGTATGTGTGTATACTGAATAGTAGGATAATCTTAGTCTAATCATTATCTTCTATAGGGGATTCTGCTTAAGGGACACTGTAATAAAAATATAAATACTTTTGCTGTGTAGGTTGCTTATACCCCTAAGCATAATCTAAAATAGGCCAGGTGGATTTGGTTACCTAGTGTGGGTGCTAAGTCTAATTTATTCATATACATATTGGAATTGTATGGTTTGTCTAGCTAATCTTTGTTTTGCAGATTTTAGTTAGATTTAATTTTTCTCATTTTCATGTAACTTTGCAATTAATATTTGGAATGATTGTTATGGGTGATTAAGATGAACATTGGTCATAGGATTATGTCTTACGTACCATGTGAAGCCTTTGGAGCAACCACATTCTAACCAACTAAAAGAAGAAAAAGAAAGAAAAGAAGAAAGAAGAAAAAAGAAAGAAGAACGAAGAATGAAGAAACGAAGAATGAAGACCCTCATAACATAAATTCCTTCTTGATTGTAATTAATTCATTTATAATCTGGCTTGTATAAGGGTAGAGCTTGGCTACCCAATTTGTTTTTGGGTTTGTGCGGTGGAGCCTGACCACAAAAGGCCTCTTATTCTTTTACGCTAGCTTTATAAATTATTTGATGTTTGTTTAGCTTGTGCATTAAGATGACATGTTTTCATAGTTTCTTTTTTTCTTTTATGTATGGCCTGGATGATGATTATGCTCTTAGGAAAATAAATATTCTATCTAATTAATCAATTCAAATTTAAAATAAATAACTCATAACCTCACCTAAAGCTTAGGTTATAAAACAAGATAAAAGATTTAGCTACCCCTTAGTTGGATGTTGTATGTTTTCACATCAAGCATAAAAAGTATCTTATTTCACTCTTGTTATAGAGGGCTTTCACATTTGCCAGAGAATTTGGCTTGACCTTCGAGAGCTATGGTTGAAATACACCCCATTTCTTGCTAATTTTGGCTCATAATCTAATTTCTCATGCATTAGGCATATGAATCTTAAAGCCTGTGTCAAATTGATTATCCAAAATAAAAATAAAATATATCAAAATCTGCATTAGATTTAAGTCATTAATCATACCCTACATGGTCTAGTCTCTTAGGGAGTGTGTTTAAAGACTTAATCTCTTTCTAAATAAACAACAGCCTAGCTATCTTGCAAAAGCATATGACTTGCCTATATGTATTTAAAATCATAGGAGGAGTTAGTTGGCCACCACCCTTAAGCAATTGTAAGTCCAACAATCGAGTTGTTTATCCTCTATTATGAGGGTAAACCAAATATCCATTTTTGCCTTAGATTTAGGTCATGCTTTGGCCCTCACCAAAGCACCCCATATTTAGGTTTAGAGATTACTACTTCCCTGTGTGGGCTATAAGCATAAATCCTCACCTCTTAAGCATTTCCATGATCTTGTGTTATGAAATTATAAGCCCTAGATTCCTAATAAAAATTTAACTCAAACAAATAAATCACTTCAATTTCATAAATATAAAGCCCAATCATAGGATAGTTTGGGATGCTTACTAGGCTTCCTAGTATCACAAGAGTCTCCTACTTATCTTCCTTTGACTTCGATAATAACTCACTCATCTTGATCAGTCCCACTTGATCTTCTAAAAATAAACCAATTGATTGATAGTCCTATCTTTGAAATCTTTGGAGACCATGATCATTTACCTTAATCGAGAGTATTCATAAGGAATCATATTCCTTAGGATGTCATTAACTATGAGAGCTTGCCTTCATAAGGAACTTAACGAACCCGATTTAAAATAAACTCTGCTTTACTTTTCCATGTAAAGTAGGGAAGAATTTTGGTACATTCCAAAGAACCATAGTCCTTAGGAGTCCTTATTAAGGTGATTAGGTTCATTTGTAGGATGGTGATTTCTATCTCTCGAGATAGTACATCATTCCTCAACATCATACCCGATCACCCTAATAAGAACATCTGCGGATCTGCGTAGTGTCTAACACAAGAAGTGTTTGAGAATATTTTTGGTTCTTCATTTATTTCTTTTCTCTTTCAAAAAGATTCGATGAAGAATTGAAAATAATTTCACCACATGGTTCAATTGATTTCATTTGGTTTTGAGTAGATTTAAATTTGACTCATTTGGGTTCATATGTGTCAAATGGGCTAAGTTGACCAATTTTGTCAAATATATCAAATTAGCTTGGGTTGGGTGTTGGTTTCGGTTCAATTGATCACTTGAAGATGATTGAAGGCTTTTATTTTAATCAATTTGTATTTATGAATGATTTAGATCAATTTGATCCTTTAGGTTGATTTGGGCTAAATGAGTCAATTGCATTAATTTAGTCAAATTGGGTTCAACCAAGGGTTTGATCATGTTCAATAATTAATTTCTAATGAGTTTGAGTCATTGGTTGTAATCAATTTGATGTAGGATTTGATTTGGCCCAATTTGTCCCTTTAGGTCAAATTGGGTCAACTTGGGTCAAGAGGCCAAGTGGACTTGGTTTGGTTCAATTAATTTTCAAGACATATTCAAAGATCAATTTGAAGTTAATATGAATCATTGGTTTCAATTGATTTGAATTTGATGGGATTTGGTTCGATTTTTCTTATGTAGGCTAATTGGGTCAACTTGATCACATGACCAAATTAACTTGGCTTTACCTAATTGATTGCAATTGATCAATCAAGGGTGATCAGTAATCAATATAGGAGGTTTTGGAAGATTTGGTTGAATCCAATTTGGGTTGGATTGGATTTTGGTTTTGGGTCAAGTGAGCCTAATGGGTCAATTGAGTTGATTTTGGGTTGAATTGAGTTTGATTGAGTTTGATAATTGATTTAGGATTGATTGATGGCTTTGGTTGCAATTGATTTGGGTTTAATTATATTTTGGCTTATTTGGACATTTTAGATTCAAATGGGCTAACTTGGGTTAATTGAATTGATTTTGGTCAATTGACTTGATTGTAGATTTTGGAATGAGGGTTTTGAATGGTTGGAGTGCTTTTATGAAAATCAATTGAATTTGGGTTTGATTGAAGGAATTTTGGTTAAGTCCATAGGATTGGCTTAAGGGATCAAGATGGATTTAGATCATGGGTTTCAATCATTTGGCTTGGAACTTAGATATGAATTGGAATTCAATTGGGATTGGTTGAATTGATTTGAGATTTGGTTTTGGCTTAAAGAGGTAGGCATAGGCTTGGTTTAGGCCATAGGGTGGATAGGCTACCTAAGATCCTAAGACATAGCCTAAGGCAATTCCTCTTAAGCCTCTAGGTTTGGATTAAGTGTTCACCTAACCACTAGAAGTGTCCTATGATTAAGAAAGTCTTAGTGTCTAGAAGACTCCTAAATCTAAGATAGAAAGATTGAATCCTCACTTCAAAAGTGAGGTCAATAATTTGTTATCATCAAAATTAAGTAATTATATAAGGGGGGATCATGAAGTCAACAATCTCCCCCTTTTTGATAATGACAAAGCTATGTTAGCAGTGTATAGGGATGAAGGCATAAAGTGACCTTACATCAACCTTTTTAACATAAATTTTACAAATAATCATGTAATAAATTAAACTAAGTAAAATATATATATATATCATAGTAAAAAATATAATAAAGTACAACATGTAGTAAAATAAATCAAAACTTAAGTAGCTCCCCCTAAATATATGCATATGTAAAATAAATTTGAAAACCAACATACATATTTCTCTCTCATTTAGCAAGATCAAAAAGGTATGAATATGAGAATATAAAAAGAAGAAATGCATGAAATTAAACAAATGGATCTAACATGTTAAGCATACATCTCATATTATAAAAACATTCTTCAGGTAAAGGTTTTATAAAAATGTTAGCAATTTGTAAATCAGTATTAACAAATTCAATTTCAACATCACCTTTACACACATGATCTCTAGTAAAGTGGTGTCTAATCTCAATATGTTTGGTCTATAAATGTTGAATTGAATTTTTTGTTAAAAAAATATCATCAATGTTGTCACAACTAACAGGAATGCACTCCAGCCTAATGCCAAAGAATTTTAATTATTTCTTTAATTAAATATTCTGAGCAACATAACTTTTCACATCTATATACTGTAGAAAAAATTTATGACACCACATGGATTTTATGGGTACTTATTTAGGTAATCAAATATGTCATTAAGAAATAAAAATGGTATCTCAAAAAGAAAAACATATTATTCTATAATAGATTCAATTACTTAATAAAAACTTTTAAAGCTAACGAGTCTTTAATATTCATAGATTTTTTTTCAAAGAATATATAAAGGTAGAATAGGGTTTATTTTATATTGGATTTATAGTTCCCTATTAGGGCAAGCCCTTATAATTAATTACATCATTGGAAGAAATGATCTCTTCTTAAGAATACTCTTGATTAAACAAATAGACTTTTATTTTTATGAATTTTAATGCTTATCATAAAAGGATTGTTAATTCAAAAATTCAACAATGAATGCTTTATAGGAGAATAGTTATTTTTTTGAGACCACTTGGGATTGAGTAGGAAGTACCTATAGATACTAGGATGCCTAGTAGACATTTTAACTATTATATCATTAGGCTTTATATTTTTAAAATTGAATTTAATAAAGTTTTAAACTAATATTTTATTAGAAATCTAGGACTTAAATTCTACCAGTACAAGACTGTAGAAATTCCTAGTGGTTGAAGACTTATTTTAATAAGATGCTTAAAAACCTAAGTCTATAATACTTCAGACCTAAATCCAAAGTACAACTTAATGTAAATCTTCTAGGAATTATTGATTCTTTTCTTACTCGAGAAAAATGAACATATCACTAACTCTTTTGGACTTATAACCCGTTTGGAAGGGTTGCCAGCTAATATCACATAAGCGATTTTAAAAATCATGAGTCTAGTCTTTATATATGCAAGATGTCGGAGCTGTTGCATTTAGGAAAGAAGCTCAGAACCTAACTCACTCCTTATCCTTAAGACAATGTTTGGCATGTTATGGATTTAATGAATGCAACAATTTTGTCTCCTATGTATTTTGACTAAAAATTCAATTTAAAGGCCTTGGGTAAGCAATTTATGTCCACAATGAGATACATTTAGAAAATGATTGTGGCCAAATCAAAATAAGAAAGCACACTTCCCCTAATAAGGGTGGCCATCCTCAAAGGCCAAATTCCCCTTTATGTGCAATGGGTGAAGTGCTCAATTCAAGAGGAACGAACAATGAGTTCTCATGGTTTGCAATAACTAGTTGCTTCTAATTATTTTTAAGTTATGCCTAGGGATTTAATTAAAGTGATGTTATAAATTTTAATTTTTATGTTTAAGTTGTTTAAACTTAAGGGGGTATAAATTTTATTTTTCCTAGGAGTCTAATGTTTCAGGTAATTCATCACGAAGCACATCACATAAAGAAACATAGAAAAGCATGCATTTCTATTGCACACCCCAAAATAAATCAAGCTAAATTAAATTAATAAAATAGGTCGATGTGGCTGGGTATCGATGTACACCTCGGAAGAAAAGAAAAAAATAGGTTGTCGAGTTCTACTCTTATACAACCCGACTTAGAACTAAAAGTTTTGATCTATAGGGGTCTTCTTCAAGATTGTCACCTTCTTTATGGACCTCCACAAGCTTCTCAGGGGACCACCAATAGGTAAAGTCAACTCCTGCTATTCCTAGATCTCATAGATCCGAACCTAATTCTAGGTTTAAATTACATTTTAAAATTTCAAAATAAATTTCTAATCCCTGCAAAATAGATGTGAAGTAATACATATAACACACGAGGAGCTTATATTTCAAACATATAGTATTAGTATTAATTATTTACCAAGCCCACCTATCCTATTGGGTCATGCTTAAGGACTTAAATATCACCTACAAGCAAACAATATTTATTTTATTTTTATTATAGTACTCTCTTTAAGCATAGCCCACTATAGAAAATAACATTTGCCTAAAAAGAATGCCCTAACATTCAAACTAGTGAGCAAATATTCCTAGCCATCTAGTATAAAATATTATACCATAAAATAAGAAAAATATCACATCACATCACAAAACATCATAGATCGACAACCTAATTCAAGTCTAGGGTCGGTGACCTAATAATCTAATGTGTGAGAGAAGGGCTTGCGTGGTATGGTTGCACTAGGCTTTATTTCAATTTGTATTTAGTTTAAGTTCAAAATTTATTCAACTTATCATTATGTGGTTTCAATTCAAATGATTTAATTGACTTTAAATTCTATTTTGGGTGAAATCCATTCTAGTCAACATTCTAAATTTTGTTTTGACTTTAAATATGCTTAAGATTTATTCTTCTCTCATTTATTTTGATTTGATTAATGTTTCTTAGTTTGATTTATGCCTTTTAATTACAATTTAAAGTATTTATTTAAACTTTAACTAAGAATTTAATCATTTATTAAGTTAAGAGTTAATTTAAATTTCATTTTTAGTTTGATTTGGTTTCAAATGATTTTCTTCACATATGTTTTTATGTTAATTAATTTTTATATTGTGTAGAATGTGTATAATTTCATGACTTAGATTTTTGATTAAATATTCATTTAATCTCATGTGTTATATTTATTTAATCTATTTGATTACAATTGAATTGATTTTATTACATTGCTTCATTAATATTTATGTTTATAAGTTTGAATAAGTTAAGCTAGTTAATTTAAGTTGTTCTTTAATTCAAACTTCATTTAACAGTTTTGATTTCATCTTTCATCATTTGATCCATTACATTTCAATTTCATAACTTAAGAGAGTCCATTAACTTATGCATTTTAATTCATCATTTAGTTTGGTTTTAATGGAATATTATATGTTAAAATTTTATTATTGAATTAAATCTATTAAGGTGAAGTTGTGCTTATCAATCACAAGTCAAGCAACTTAGTAAATGAACAACTTAAGATTTCAAACTTAACCTAGGCCATTTTAAACTTTTAGGTTATTAAGGTTTAGTTGTTTTAATCAATTATTTTTATTTTTATTTGAAATTTCATTATTCATTAATGTCAAATAGATTTAAAGTAATTTTAATATAAATTTCTTATTTTGGGTATGAAGTTTAGAGGTTGATAAGCTTTAATCTTCAAACAAATGTTCATTTTATTTTGAATTCATACTTTTAGCAATTTAAGATTTAATTAGTTTACTTTATTCTTAATTAATCCTAAAACCCCTAAATGAAGAATTATTTAGGTTTTCCAACTTCAAAAGATTAAGAAAGTTTTTTAAGATCCCCTAAAGTTATTTAAAGTGTTTCAAATTGGTTCCATTAATATTTATAATTTCTATGATTTTTTTATTTATCATTTCAATTAAATTAACCTAGAACTTAAAAATTTTATAACTTGTCATCCAAAGGACATTTGGCCTTTAAATGTTTAAGGCAAGTGGGGTGTTCCTTGCTAGTTTTACTTTCCTAAAGTTTTATTTTAATCAAATATGTATTTTATGACTAATTAAAGTTTTAATCTTTTCAATAAAACTTAAATTAAGCCTTAATCATTAGGAATTAATTAGAGATTTTAATTTTCCTTGATTACCCTCTAAATGATGAATCCAAAGAGGTTTATTTCATATTTTGGATTTTTTTTATTTATTATGAATTTTAAAGTTGAAGTTAATTAATTAATTAATTTAATTCAATTAATCCTTAATTAAGGTCATTTTGGGGATTATGAGATTTCAATGAGGTTTTGTATTTTTGATAGAATCATTGTGATGTTTTAAAGTGATTCCATAATTTTCCTCAATTTTGTTAATTTATTTCATTAAATTGAGAGTTGGAGATTAGATATTTATATCTTTCAATTCAATCACCAATAAATCTCCAAATTTTTATCTAAAGTGTGCTTTAACCTTAATTTCAACTCCCCAAAGTTTCAAATTTATTAGATTAATGTACTGAGTTTCATATAGGTTTGATTATTTTTAATTAAACTTATATTAAAACAAAAATGCCTAATAAAATTTAGAGATTTTGAGTTTAATAGATTCCTCTTATTGAGTTGAATTCATGGAACTCTTATTTGCAATTTTTGGTTGAGTATTTTTCTTATGAGTTTTGAAGTTTCTGACAATTTTTTTTGTATTTTTTTAAAATAAAAAATCTGAATTTCTTACTTAACCCAATTAGCACTGACTGGTGGCCCTTTCTGTGTTTTGACAATGGATTGACCTGCGTGGGATCCATGTGGATCCAACATTAAGTGGCGATGGGGACACGGGATAGATTGAAGTTGTCCGATCATGGATCAGATGGCTCAAATTTGACCCCACTTTTCTTTAAGGGAATTAATCAATCGGTCTGCCTACATTACGGCTATTCATTCCAAATAGAAGTAACAGATGATCACGATTCCATCTTCTTCATTCGCGATGGAGTCCAAGCAGCATCCACTTTTTGTGGCTTATCATTGGTGATCTGTGCAATAAAATCACGAGATTTTGATTACAAAATGATTAGATCATTATTTTGAAGGGATTTATATGGTTTGATCGATCCCAAGATCAACTTTGTTTTATAAACGACCAAGACTAAATTGAAAAGAGATCAGTTTCAGCCATACCTCATCGGTGTCAATTCTCGACAGTGATTTGAGTTTCAAAATCACTCAAAGGATTGAGATGAAGCTTTTGAAAGAAGAATTGAGCTTTGCCTCCATCTGGATTATCGTGGCGACGGACATCCACTGTGGTTCGGCGGAATTTGGTTTTGGGAATAATTGGGGAAGCTTGGGCAGAGGGGGAAGGTGTGTTTGAGTTTGATTTCACTTAGAGAAGGTGATGGAATCCAAAGAAACGTGCAATTTAAAGTTTTCTTGGGTTTTTATGGTCGGATGAGAGTTTTCCTTATTGGATTCCCTGGAGGTCACCTGCCATAGAGAGTTGCACTCTAATCATGAGGCTTAAGGTAGTGGAAAATTCAAAACTTTTTTTTGAATCCTTGAAGCCATTAAGATTGTACACATAGAAGAAATCTTGGAGGGATTGGAGGAGATTAGGTTTGGTTTGGCCTTTTCTTTCTCATGGCATATTCCCTTGCCTTTGGACTGACTTAAGACCTCTTTAGACTCTTTAATCTTGGTTGTTAATCACTTTAGATTCATTCTAGAATGAGTCTAAGGGAATTCCAATGTGATTGGTTTGGGTTTGAGCTCAAATGCTTACATTTGGTCCATTTGGATTTAGCTTGATCTAGATTGGATTAAGTGTGATCAATGCTTATTATTCATCCTTTTGGATTGATAATGAGCTATCCAAATCAAGCCTAAGATGATTCATGAGTCAAGCAAACTCATTTGATTTGTATTTAAATTCAAATGCCTTAAATTAATTCATTTAGGTATCATTTCCTTTTGGTTTAATTTAGTTTATTCCATTTGATGGATTAAATCTAGATTTAAGTTTTAATTATGCTTAGTTAATCATTTATGATGTTTTTAATTGATGGGTTTTATAAAATTTGGATTTGATTTTATTTTTTATTTTAATTTGACCCAATTTTAGTTTAATGGGTTAAAATAGGTTCATTTGGGTCATATGATCAAATTGGTCAAATTAAGCTTAATAATTGGTTGAATCATGCTTAATTATGATTTTAAAATTATTTTGGATATTCAATTTGAAATAATTTTAATTTAATTTGAATTTAGGCTCAATAAGTTTCATTTGGATCAAGTGAACTAATTAGCCCATTTGAAGCTTTATTGGATTTAGATTCATTTAGATTTATGTTTACACATGTTCATTTGATAATTCTAAGTCTTTGGGATGATTTAATTTGGTTAAATTTTGGTGAATTGACATTTGAAGCACATAGGTCAATCTTAGGTCGAGTGACATGGCTGATCATCTTGAACCTTATTTAGATTTATTTTTAGGTCATTTATATTCATGCATTGATTTTTATGTTTTTTGTTTTGTTTGATTTCAATTTATCTTAATTTTATTTGAATTTCTTTTGGTTTATGTAATTTTGAGCTTAGGAAAGTTAATTAGGTTGACCACCTAAATTGCCTTAGTTTAAGCTCAATTAGATTGTAGATGTCAATTAAAATGTATTTGATTTAATAATTTATTTAAATTTGAGTTTGGTTTGGGTTGACATAATCCTATTGGGTTAGGTCAACTCCTAGAAGGATTTACTAGGTCACTAATTACAATGTCCTAAGTGCTTAATTAGGAAGCTCTTAATCTATGATTAGATGTCTTAATTACTAGAGTTAGGGCTGATATTAACCTCATTCAAAAATGAGATCAACATATACTCAATTTCAATAGTAAAAAGAGCAATAAAATTTTATTTTCTAGAGAATCAACTCACAAGTGATAAACTTAAAAATTGACATGTACTTGATGTACTTTTCAAATTTATTTTGTAACATATAAAGTTAACATCAGAATAAGCAACAAAATTACATGATAAAGAAATTTTAGCACAAACTTAACCTAAAATTTTCTATCAAATAAAAAAAAATATATGCTTGACTGCAATTAAATGAAATTTCTTAGGATTAGCCTGAAAACAAGCACATAAATAAATACCAAATATAATATTAGGCCTACTGACAGTAAGGTATAGAAGTGAAGCTATCATAGTCAAATAAAATTTTTGGTCAAAAATTTATCTGACTCATCTAAATATAATTTAGTAGAGGGGCTTATTAGAGTTTTAATAGATTTTATTCTTTTTCTTGTCAAACTTTTCAATTAATTCATTAGTTACATAGTTTCTGATAGATAAATGTGCCCTTTTTTATTGTCTAGCTTGAAGACTCAAGAAAAATTTTAGTTCTATCATCATTCTCATTTCAAATTCTTTAGATATTAAATATGAGAACTCATAATATAAAGATTCATTTGTATTTTCAAATTAATTACTATCCACATATATCTACATAATGATCCAATCATCACTTATATTTTTTGAGAAATATGGTGGTATCTACTTTATCTTTTTTAAACACATGATCAATTAAAAAATTACTTAACCTATCATACCAAGGCTGAGGAGCATGTTTCAAATCATATAGAGCTTTCTTTAATTTAAATACATGATCAGGAAAAATCTAAGCTCTCAAAATCATGGAGTTTCTTTACAAAAACATCTTGATCAATAAACTCTTAAAAATATATATGTTTCACATCTATTTGAAAGCGTTTAAAGTCTTTAAAACAATAACAAGCAATGAGCAACCTAATGACCTATAATCTCACTTGAATAAAAAGGATTTCTCAAAATATATCACCTCAATCTGTGTTTACTCTTATGCAACTAACCAAGCCTTATTTCTAACAATACAACCTAAGTCATCTAACTTATTTTAAAATACTCATTTAGTTCTAATTACATTATGATCCTACGTTCTATGGACTAAGACAAATATGTTTAGGTTCCAAAAGTGATTCTTGAAGGCTTCATCAACAGATGTATGTTCAATCTCAAAATAAATAAATAAATAAATAAAATGATTAATCACAAAATTAAAATATCTTTTTGTCACAATACATTAGGATACACCTCATATAGTTAAGTCCTTGGGAAGATTCTTATTAAATTTTCACTCTTTAAGCAATAAATCATCAACCTTATCTTTCAAATTTATTTTTTAAAATCATTTATCTCATCATCAATGACATCATCTTTAACAAAATAAATTAAATTTTCATAGAAAATAACATGCATTGATTCTTCTACAATCAATTTTTTTTATCAAAACTCTAAATGCTCTTCTAGGCATAAAATATCCTAAAAGATTCCAACATCCGATGATTATCAAATTTACTTAAAGAATCTTTTTCATTCTTCAAAATAAAACACTTACATCCAAAATATGAAAATGGCTAATCTTATGTTGCTTTCCAAAATATAACTTATAATAGGTCTTATTTAAAATAACTAATCTTAGGTTTCATTCTAAAATTCTATTTATCACATAACAAGCGGTGTTCACAACTTCATTCTAAAAATATTTAGGTAAATTGTAATCATCTAATGTAGCCTTACTTAATTCAATCAAAATAATATTCTTCCTTTCAACAACACCATTCTATTGGAGAGTTTTAAAAGCAGAAAAATTATGTTTAATTATAAATTCATCATAAAAATTCTTAAATAATTTATTTTTGAATTCACCTCTATAATTAGTTTGAATTTTAGTAATCAAATAATCTCGATCCCTTTTAATATGCTTTACAAATTTTTTAAATACATCAAATGCAACTTTTTTATTTTCTAAAACTATAACCCAAATAAATAAAAAAAGCATCAACTATCACAACACCATAATACTTACTGCCTAAGCTAGGAATGCTAACATGATCAAATAATTTTATATGCAAAAGTTCTAAAGGTTTAGATGTAGAAGTAATATTTTTAATATTTTTATTTTTGAAAGAATGTTTTTGAATGCTTATCATGTATGCATGGCTCGTAAATATAATCTAAATGAAGCTATTAACTAAATCAAGTTTCAATTTTGTTAAGCGAATATATATTAATATGACATATTCTCTTATGCTTCAACCAAACATTCTCACAAGTGCTTTTAAAATAAAGTAAATTTAATTTGTACTATGTTAATTTTTTAAATTAATTAAATAAATATTTTTTGTGCCTATGCTTATAAGCAAAATATTTTCTTTATCTCTATTAACATAAAATGATATATGAAATTTGATATTTAAACCTTTGTCAAAATGTTGGCTAATTGAAATCAAGTTATGCTTTAAGTCACCAACAATAAAAACTTTATCAAATATACTTGAATTTTTATTGATGGAGCCAATACCAATAATTTACCATTGGCATTATCTCAGTAAACAACAAATCCTTCTTCACAACATTCATAAATGTGTAACCTTTTTTATCACCTATCATATATCTTGAACATCCACTGTCCAAGTACCAGATGTCTTCTTTGATTTTGCTTTGAAGGCATTCTCATAAAAAAATCAAGGGTTACCTTTTGGAACACAAACTATATTTGAGTCCACATTCTATAGAAAAAATATGCAATATATATTGCGTAGCAGTGTGTGTTACATTTCTAGTTTTAGGTAACCAAATAAAATTAGATTTTGAGAATGCTTACAATCTACATGCATAACAATTAAATGATATATGATATTTTTATTACAAAAGTTGCTCCAAATATTAATGTTAACATGAGGTCTATATTTAGATGATTTATATGCATTAAGTAATCTACCTTACTAGATGAAACATGTGAATTTAACCTAAAACATAAAATTAATCTTACATTTAAAAAAAATTTTTTTTAAAATTTTTAATATCTTGCATATGCCATAAAACATATTGTTGACTTCACTTTTGGAGTGAGGACTTAATCTTCCCATCGAATTTAGGATCTTCTAGACACTAGATTCTCCTTAGTCATAAGACACTTCTAGAAATTAGGTGAACACTTAACCTAAGCCTAGAGACTTAGAAGGGTTAATCATAGGATTATGGTGTGCCTTAGGATTAGGAAAACTTACCTAGCCTGTAGCCTAACCAAATTCATACTTACCTTTTAAGTTAAACCAAACCCCAAACTCAATTCATCCCAAATCTAAATCAAATTCATAATCAAATTCAAATCAACCAAACCAAATCAAATCAAATTAACCCAAACCTAAGCCATATGATTTAATCCCATAGACTTAGCCAAAATTTCCTTCAATCCAAATCAAACTCAATTGATTTTCTCATGAATCAATTATTTTTCCAATCATAATCCCAAATATAAATGAAATCTACAATCAAATATCCTAAGCCAAAGTCAATTCAATCAAACCTAACTTAACCCATCTTACCCAAAATACCCAAATGAACTAAAATCCATTTCAACCCAAATCAATTGCAATCAAAGCTATAAATCAACCCTAAATCTATATATAAATCAAACTAAACTCAATTCAATCTAAAATTGATTCAACTAGCCCAATTGGTCCACTTGACCCAAAGTGACCAATTTGACCTATTTGAACCAAATTCCAAACCTATCCAAATTGGATTGAGCCAAACCTATCAAAACCCCCTATGATGATTGTTGATCATCCTTGATTGGATCAAATTCCAAACCTATCCAAATTGATCAATTGGGTCAAACCAAGTCAACTTGGTCATTTGAACAAGTCAACCCACCTAACCTCCATAAATCAAACTAGCCAAACCTCAACATAAGCCAAATTAATTGAAACATATGGTTCACATCAACCTAAAATCAACCCTTGAATATTACTTGACCACCAATTGTGCCAAATCTAACCCAATTGACCCTTTGACCCAAGTTACCCCATTTGACCTAAAAGACTAAATTGGGTCAAATCAAGATCTAACCCAAATTAATTGTAACCAATGGCTCAAGTTCATTCCAAATTGATCATTGAACATGATTAAAGCCATAATTGAACCTAATTTCACCAATTGAACCTAATTGACCCATTTAGCCCAAATTGACCTAAAGGGTCAATTTGTCCTAAAATATTCCCAAATTCAAATTAATTTAAACCAAAGCATACAATCATCTTCAATTGATCAATCAAAACCTAAATCAATCCCTAACTCAGGCCAATTTGGCCAATTGGGCCAAATTGGTCATTTTGATCCATTTGACCTATATGAACTCAAATTTGCCAAAATCAAATCCAATCAAAATTGACTCAAATCAATCAAACCAAAATATCCCAAATACTCAATTGAACATGACCAAACCCTTAGTTTGACCCAATTTGACTAATTGGTCAACCTAACCCAACTTAACCTACATTGGTCAAATTGAACCAAACCCAATGAAATCAAGCCCAAACCTATTGGAATCTAGCTTGACCCATGCTTGACTCATCTTGGGTCAGCCCAAAACCAACCCAACCAAATTGGGACCCGATTTAAAATATTACCCATTGGATAAAGCTCCCCACATGGGATAAAACCCATTTTAGGAAGGTCAACTCCCTCTAATTTCAATTCAATTTAGACACACTCACCCTCAGAGAGCTTCCAAGTGCCATTTTGAAATCTCCAGAGCACTCTCCAAGCCTCCCAAGCTTCCACAAACCAAAAAAATTCAAATGAGGCAACCTACCATTCCGTCCAACTTCATCAATACTCAACCTCATTCAAATTAACTTCACCCACATGTTCACTAAGCTCCGGCTAGGTTAAACGAATCATCTCCTAAGCCCTCTGACTACTGAAAGTACATTTTCGATCAACATCGGCTTGCAAAGCGATGGTGCTAGGTCCACCAAGCAAATCCCACTCACTTCTCAACAGGCTTCACCTCCCCAGAAAGCTACCTCAACCGCCGTCTTGAGCTCACGAGTAAATTCCTTCAAACTAAGCTTTTAGCAAAATTTTCTATGCCATTTTGAAGAGAATGTGAACATTGTGAATCCAACCAATAGATCCCTTTAGATCCTTCTTGTGAAGGTGTGGGATCAATCCCGAGCCAATCCGAGCTTTAGTGAGCTCGAATTGGGCGGCGGAAGGCATACGGTCTCCATCTCCCATCATTCGGGGGACGATAGATCATCCACCATCTATTTTGCATAATTGAAATAGATAGTTGTGATTAACTCGCTAGATTTGATCTGATTTAATCCTCAAGAACCGCAGGTTTAATCTTCGTCATCTGATCTTAGATTGGATGGAGGGATGAAATCGCGTCCGCCTCCAGCCACGTCAGTGCTAACTCAGGCATGTTTAAATAACCTATCCCATGGCACCACATAGAAAGCGTGCCACATCAGCGCTCCACATGGCACCGACAGGATTAGGCTTAATTAAGACTTAATTAATTGCTTTAATGGCTGAAACTTTGAAAAATTATAACTAATTATAAAAAATTCAAAACATATAAAAATATTCATTTTAAAGGTAATTTAGAGAAGAATTAAATTTAAAATAAGTCTATATAATTTTGAATAGTAATTAAGACTTAATTTGGGTTTAAGTACAAAATTAATTAACTTAATTAAGCCTTAATTATTTGGGCAATTAATTCCAAATTTTCCTTGTTGATTTAATGGGATGATCTCTGCCTCTCAGATTTTTCTTGAAATTTATTGCTTGATTAATTAGAAATTGTTCATTTGAACCCTAATTATTCCCTTAATCAATTAAATGATTAATTAACACCCTAAATAATAATAAATTAATTAAACTTATTAGTCATTGTTCAACAGTGAATGGATAAGGGAGTGGGATTAGAACCTCTTTCCTAATCTCTTTTCCCAAGTCCATTCCATCTTAAAGAGGGTTAATTAATATGGAAGTTAATTAAGGGTTTAATTAGTTGATTAAGTGGATTAATTAATCAAATTGAAATCATAATCGCTTTAGATAATGAATAATGAAATTAAGGGTTTCTCTTTATATGTTTAATGATATAAAGACCCTTAAGGAAATTATGATTAACCCATAAGTATGGAAAATCATAAAAGTACTTAATTAAGCCTTTAACTTAATTAACATTTAATCATGAGCCATTTGCATTAGGCCTTTAGGAGCATTAAAATTTTATTTTCTCACATACTCATATCATTTGTAGCTCATAATTATGTGGTTAATCTTAAAGAAGCATAGGTGAGAGTAATTAATTGATTTAATTAGTGATTCAACTAAATTAATTCATAAAATCTACTTAATTATCTTTTCTTAAACAAATTAAGTTCGCCAACATAGAAATGTAATTAAAATAGCAAGTAATTCTCCTCCTCTTTAAAATTAATCAAAATCTTAAATCAAATTAATAATAAACTTTGGTTTTCTTTAAATGAGTTTATTTGATGTAATTGTCCTTAGAAATTAATTTAATTGATTGAATCATGTGTTTATGTTTAATTATTCCTTTCCAATCATTTCTAAACATTGTATTGCATATGAATTCATTTTTTCAAATTCAAATGAGCCAAATGAAAGTTATTTATGTAAGCTTGCATGTATTGACTTAATCTAATTATATGTGTGACTACTATCACTATTAAATCTAAAACTATATTTCAAATCTTATAAGTTGTTCATAATATGTGGAGTGTTGGTAGTTCTAAATACATATAGGATTTTCATGTGCTCATAGCTTAAGTATTCGAAATGAAGCTCCCTTTCCTATGTTTTCATATGGATTTACATAGATTTGAATGTTAATGTGTATATAGACTGGACCGACGTCCCGGGAATACGAGGCTTTAAGTAGCCCCAAGGATGTCATTTGATTACCTCAGGTTTAACAATGACACATACTTATTTCATTTCTATGTATTATAATAGATATAGAGCTTTAATTCATATATATATATATATATATATATATATATATATATATATATATATATATATATATATATATTATTTAACTAAATAAAAAAAATAATTTTGTATAATTTTCTATTCTTATAATTACTTACTTTCTTATGTATTTGAATAACAAGTGTTTAGTCTAGACATCTCGGGAATACGAGGCTTTAAGTAGTCCCAAGGAGGTCATTTGATTACCTCACTTCCCTAGTTTAACAATGGCATGTACTTGCTTACATCTTTTATACATTTGCATGTGTAGTTGATTAGAGAATTGTAATCCCATTTTCTACTAAAAATACATGCATCCATGGTCATCTAAGTCATTAAAATACATTACAGATAAAGTAGTGCTTTCTTTCTATGTTTGTATATGGATTTATATAAATTTAAATAATAATGGGTATATAGTTTGGACATCTCGGGAATATGAGGCTTTAAGTAGCCCCAAGGAGGTCATTTGATTATCTCACTTCCATGGTTTAACATGTACTCATTTAATTTTTTTCTTATATATTTTTATATTAGAATTTGGATAAAGCTTTAATTTACATGTATAAATAATTAAATCAAGTAAACTATAACTTTTGAACATATGCATCCATCATCATTTAAGTATACTAAAAATATATTGCATGTATAGATATGCTAAGAGTTAAAGTCATATGCATGTTGCATGTGATGGAAATGAATGATTTGATATATGTCATATGATAGCAATTCAACTAAGCTTCCTTTCATATTGGATAGAATTATTAAAGTTAACCTAAACTTAGGATTAATAAAAATATGTAATAAGTCATTCACTAAAGAGAACTAAGCCATAAAATATGCTTTTGAAAGTGACTTAAGGTAGGGATGAAAGAAGGCAATCCTCTTTCTTCTCTTTATAACACTTAGATGCTAAGTATAAATAAAATGAAATTAAGTAAAATATGAATTAAAATTCACAAATCAATTAAACAACTTGAAATGAAACCAACCTTTATGTTAAATTAAATCCTTCCTCACTTAGAAAATCATAACTCTAATGCTTAGTTAAGATGTACCACACAAAACCTTGGCACACATTATAGAACTAAGTCACCACTTCTAGTCCTAAGTTAGAACGATATATGTTGTGGTGTATATTTTATTTTGTGATGTAATATTTTAGAATGTTAAAGTGTATGTTCGTAGACTGGATGTTAGGCCATTCTTAGCCTAATCATATTTTCTATAGGGGATTGTGCTTAAAGTGATTGCTTAAAAATAAATATAAATGCTCTATTTGCAGGTTGCTTAAAATCCTTAAGCATAATTCAAGTTAGGGCAAGTGGGCTTAGTTACCCATGTGCTGTGAACTAAGTCCAAATTATACATATAATTGCTTAGGATTGTATGTTTGTTTAACAAACTTCTATTTTGTAGGGTAGTTAGATTTATTTTTCTAATATGAATGCAATTTTGTAATATGAATTATGATTAGTACTATGGGAGAATATGATGAGCAGTGGCTAGAAGACTTAGTCTTGGGATGCCCTGTGATGCCTTTGGAGCATAATCAAACCAAAAGAGGAGAAGAAAATGAAGAAATGAATAATGAAAACTCCTATAGCATGTATTCATTCTAATTATAATTATTTTTTCATATTCCATATAGTATAAGGGTAGAGCTTGGCTACCCATCTTTTCTCTTTTCGGGTTATACAACGGTACCCGACCGCACTGTCATCTTCTTTTGCATTAGATTATAAATTATTTGATGATTTATTTAGCTTTCACATTAAAAATGACATATTTTTCTTAGTTTCTTAATGATTGATGCCTTAATGTGTGGCCTGGGTGTGGTAGGCTCTTAGGATAAAAATAATTTTTCTAGCCTTAAAAATTTTAAGATAATAATTGTCTACTTTAATCGAGAGTATTCTTAGAATCTCATTTCCTATAATATAATTAACTATGGAGACTTGCCTCTATAGAGAACTTAAGAACTTAATATAAACCCTGCTTTATTTATGTATGTAAAGTAGGGGAAAAATCTCTAGTATATTTGAAGACCCATCATGCCTTAGGAGTCCTTATTAGATGATTAAGTTCATTGTAGGGTGATGTCCTTATCTTTCGAGATAGTACAATATATATCAATGTCATACCCGATCATTTCAATAAGTACCCCCTACAATCTGCGTGGTGTCTACCCCACATCTAAAAATAAATACCACACATATGTTGGTTTCTTCTTTCGAAGTGGTATTACTTGACTCCTCCAAGTTTGAATTTTTCCATAAAGCTCTCTTTTTCTTTTTTTTCTTCTAATGCTTTTAATTTTCTAGCTTACCTTTTTTTTTTTCTTACTGATTTTTCTTTCTTTGAGCTTTTCTTGGCAATTTCTAGGCATTCTTCTTTTATATATTCAAGCTTTTTCAATTATAGCATATAATACCTTCTTTTGCATTCAACTTTTTAGTATATAATTTATGAACTTTAGATTTTAAATACCTTTACTTTTTCTTCCTAAGTATATTCCCTAATATTTAGAAAACATGGCTATTTTGTCACTATCTGTCTCGGAGCTTGAATTTGTGTTATCACTATTAACTCCACTTGCAAAGCAATGATTTTTTTCTTTTCCCCTTTTTTTGAAAGCATCATTTAGTTCTCTTTAAGCCAAATTCTATTCATGTGCTATAAGAGAATCAAGAAACTGATCAAGTGAATATGAAGTTTTTGTAAACCAAATATTAGTTTTTGTGAATATGAAGTTTTTGTAAACCAAATATTAGTTTTTGTAAATCTTTAGCTTCATTTATAACTATTACCTAAGTAGGCATCTCAAAATTCTGTAAACCAAATATTAGTTTTTGTATTTTATTTTATGAGAATGCAATATATTTATGATTTTCATTATGTAACATACAAATAATTCATATTAGCACACTAATCTATTTATGTGAGCATATTTAACTTCATTAGTGCCTTTATATGTAACAATTAATTTATCCTATATTTTTTAGGAATACTAAACATAAAAATTCTCATGTAATTATCGAGGAGTAAAGCACAATACATAGTATTACAAAATTTTGTATTTAATTCTTTTTTATGAAAAGCCTATTCATCAAAATACTTTTCAACTTTCAAACCATAAATTACTATTATGGGGTTGTTTGGTTGGCTAAAAAAAAGAATCACGATTAAAAAAAAATCTGAAAAAAATACACTAAATTAAATATTTTAGAGTTGTTTGTTTGTGTGTAAAATAAATACATGAAAATTATTATTATTTTTATTTGGTTGGGTGTATGTAAAATAAAGTAAATATATGTATTATGAATACTTTGTTATATGTAAAGTAATTGCATCATTTTTTCACTAATTAAATTATTAAATTTAAAAATTAAATAAATATATTAAAATATAAATAAAAATTTAATGCTTGGTTAAAAAAAGATTACTATATATTTATTTTGAGATAAAAAACTTTTTTATGATTTATATATTAGAGACATATTAGAGTAGAAATAAATTCTCCTAGCTCAATATGTAATCTTGAGTAGAGTTTAGAGTCAAGGTACTTAAAACTAATAAAGTTAAGCTCGACTCAACTATTTACATTATTATCTTACAATCATCATTTTCTAATTCCACTTAGATATCAAGTTTCACAATAAAATTCTAACATGCATTTTTTTATATTTTGTTAACTTTCCTATGTTCTAATTATGTCACACACAAATAGATGAAAATATTCTAAGATATTAATTTATAGTATTATAAATAAATAAAATTTGAATATTATCTATGTACAAGGAGAGAAAGAGATGAAACTTAAAACTATAATGTAAAAATAAATACAATGTATTTTGAATATTTAAAAGTTGTTTGATTATGTGAAAAATAAATACAAGAAAATTGCCTTTTATGTTTGGTTAAGTATATGCAAGTAAAAATAATGTATTTTTAATACATTAGATCTTATTAGTTGTATGTAAATAATTATAACAAATTTTTTTTTGTATTAATATAATGACCCAAATTTAATATATATATATATATATAATTTTATTACTATACTAAACATTAATTAATTAATTAATTAATATGAATAGAAATTTTCATTAAATCAATTAATCATCAATTAATGTTTAATATTTATTTATTAAATATTAATTATTTTTAAATGAATGAATTATTCAATAATTATTAATTTTTTTCCTAAACATACTAAATTTTAATCATTATTTATTTTTTAATTTATCATGACTTAGTTACCTTTAAATTTTAATAAACATAATTATATTTATTAAATTATAATTAAGTTATAATAATATTTAATTTAATTTAAGTTAAATAAAATTAAAATTAATTTATAATAACATTCAAGTTTCCTTCTACTTCGTTGTTCTTGTGCTCTTCCAACCGAGAAGCAGAGAACTTAGACCAAAAAAAAAAAAAGAAACTGTAAAACTATGGCAACAGTGTCAAGGACATTTAGCTTGCAAAACCCTTTCTTTCTCCCAGCCGCTCCGGCCTAACTTGAAATCATCGAAGAAGAGAAGAGACGTCGCAGCAGTAACCCTCGTCTCATCTCATCTGGAGAAATGGGAAGTTTTTGCAGCTTTTGTGTCCTTTGAAGTTGCCATTTTTACTATATGGCAAGATTTAGGTTAAATCATGCTCAAATTAGACTACCAAACAGTCCTGTGCTCCATGGCATTCGATGTCTACATCGCCTGAGGTGATGACAACGGCATCTTCTTTGATTTCCACAATTTTTCCTCACACCATTACTCTGTCATTGTCTCCAACCTCGAGAACGAGGACCTCATCTCCACAATGTATTTGAAATACGCTTGTTTCGAGTGTATTTAGAAGTCACGAAGAATAGGCTATTCATGGGATTTGACATATCAGAAAATTTTATTGCATTATTTTACTACCATCCAAATGATAAAAAGAGAAAAAACACGTAAACTAAATACAATGTATTTCATTTATCGCTAATCAAACAGCTCCTATGTGTTTGTGATATTGATGTGATAACATATGCCATATATATAAGAATCTTGACCATGAAGAAAAATACTAATGCAATTTTTTCAATAATAAAATGAAACATTAAATTAAGTAAAGGTAGTTATATATAGATTGTCCTTCAGGTAGTGCACCCTTAGAAAATCCTTGTGCCATAGTGATCAACTCAAAGATGTTAAGCCAAAAATTGAGCTAAGGCTACCAATTGTTATGAGGCTATGACACCCAAGAGGAGCAATGAGTGAATTAGGTATTTTAAAAAATTTTAAGTTAAAACTTAATTTTTAATTTTTGTAGAAAAGTTAACAAAACAAAAAACTTGAATTAAATGTCACAAAAACAATAAAGAGACTGTAGAAAAATAAAAAAGACAGGAGGCATAGAGATTTTTATGTTATTCGATTGAACCCGAAAAAATGGCCTACATCCATGCCTAACAACCCACATTAACTAAGTCAACTAATATAATAAAGAATTTTTTGTACTATTCTACATCAGATAAGTACAATCCCAATAACATATTTTTCTATACCAAGTAAGTAGAATCCCAACAACATTCTTCCCTACACTAAGCAGGTACAACCTTAATAACATACTTTCTCATATCGGGTAAGTATAATCCTAAAAATATACTTTCTTACACTGGGCAAGTACAACTCTAAATAAAGTACAAGAAAGAGAAAAAAAGTACAAGAATGAAAATATATCTCTCAGAATAAATTTTCTCACAAGCACATTTATGCAATAATAAGATAAATGAAAGAGAGCTCATAATATATTTTTAACCTTTTATTTTATAATATGCAATGATATAATTTTAGAAAAAATTGATGCGAAGAACTTGAAATAAATTAATCTTTGAAAATATTTTACACAAGTGAAGATGATAACTTTGAAAAGCAATAATAAATGATATCTCACAAATCAAAACACAAATATATGATAATATAAAATATTCAAATCACTTGAAGGATAAAAAAATGGACTTCAGAAAAAAAATTTAGCAATGTTAACAAAAATTATTTTTAATCAACATAAACCATCAAATTCAAGAAGCACAATTTATTAAAATAAATTAAAACAATTTTACTGAAGTCACTTGAATGAATGAATGTGTAAGCATAGAACTTGAACGAGTGTTCTCAAAAGCTTGAAGTTTTCTTGAATAAGAAGAAGAACAAGAACAAGAAGAAATCTTCTCTTGAGTATGGTTGAAGATGAGATCAAGAGAGGACAAAGTTTAATCACTTGAATTCAAAGGGACACACCAAGATTTTATTTTGCATGGGGTTGTAAGAGAAATTCAAGGCACAAAAATCACACAATAAATAGAGTTTCTACGCATGGTTCAACCAAAGCTAGAGAAAAAGAGAGGGAAAATCAAGTGGGCAAAATGCATAAAGCAATAATAATTTGACTTTGAAAATTAGAATGCATAAAGTTCAATTTGAATAAAGCAAAGTTAAACATTAAGGGCCCAGCCTAACAACATGGAGGGAAGTGGATTCAAAGCTTTTGACATAATTAAATAATTATTGATTAATGAAGGGATTAATTAAGAAAGTTATTTGAATTAACTGAAATAAAATAAATCCAAAAAATTCAAAGAGTGTAGAACAACCATAACTTACTAAATGGAAGTTAATCAAAATTAAATGTAAGCTAATCAATGAAATAATTAATCAATAAAAAAATAATAAAGGTAGGCATTTGAAATTAATTCAAATAAATTAATTTAAATAATCCAATAAAGGGTGGGACAATCAACACTTTCTAAACTAGAATTAATCCTCAATAAATGTGAATTAATTAATTAGAAATCAATGGAGATTAAATAAAAAGGAATTTGAATCATAAACATAATTTATATTTACATAAAAATAATAAAGGGGGCTTGCCATATATTTTCTAAAATAAGAACTTTAAAAATAAAAACTATAATTAATTCAAGGCCATTTGAATTTAAATTAAATTAAACTAAATTAATTCAAAGATACTCAAATTTAATAAATTAAAACAAATATAGTGCTAGCCAAAACTTGCCAAAAGTAAATAAAACACTTTAATATTCAAAAATTGAAATTCAAATAAATTTAAAATTTGAGAAAATTATTAAATATAGAAAATAACATGAAAATAAATTAAATAAAATCTCTCATGCCAAAATCATCAACAATTCAGCTAAGCATGAGGGACTACTAATCAAATGAAATTATTGATACGAGAGAGAATTAGAATAATAGGAGAAAGAAAAAAAAGTTAATTTGAATAATTAAATAAATAAATTATGTCACATGCTAATTAAATAATTAAAATTTAGTTCAAGCATAAAAATTAATTAATGAAGTAACAATTTTAGATTTAATGGATAAGGCTTAAATCAATGCAAGTAGTTAAATAATCTAAAAATAATAATTTTATGAAAATTTAAAAAATATTATAAATTAAATATGTTTTAAAATATTTTAAAAAAATAAAAAATAAATGAGATAAAAATATTTTAGTAATTAATTTTATTTTGTGAGCAATTATTTATCTTATTTTGTAATTTCTATGAAAAATTTCAAATTACACCAATCCAAGCTAATTGACTTTCCCAATCTGATTATGTTTTCTTATATATGAAAAAATAACCTTAATTTAGTGGGTATGGCCAAGGCTCCCACTGTAGCTCCATTTTATATGTGATCCATTTTAAAATTTTCCTAATAAACACATATTTTGAAATGTTTTATAAATGTAAATTTCAGATTTTTTAGTAGGTTTATGTCATTTAACAATGAGAAATCTTTTATGAAGATTCTAAACAAACTTTGAGAAGATTGTGTAGTCAAATTTTAGGTTTTATGTTTTGAATAAGGGATGATGATTATGTAAATTCAAGGTAAAACTTTAAACCAAATTTTACAACCTACCAAAGGGTGGAATCTCATATATTTGAGGGGGGCCAATTGCCCAACAACAACAACAACAACAACAACAAGCCTTAATCCCACTAGGTGGGGTCAGCTACATGAATCCTTCGTCTCCATTGTGTCCTATTATGTGTCAAATTCTCATTTAATTCAAGTATATTAAGATCATTTTTATACATCTTAACCAAGTCTTTTTAGGTCTACCTCTACCTTTCTTAACATAAGGCAAATCTAATGCATCTACTCTCTAATGGTCATGAGCGGTAGGCTTTATGTGGCCAAACCATCTAAGGCGACTCTCCCTAATCTTATCTACCACTGGAGCTACTCCAACTTTTTCCCGAACATACTCATTTTGCATTCTATCTCTAAGGGTAAAACCACTCATCCACCTGAGCATCCTCATCTCTGTAACACTTAACTTAGTCTTATGTTTCTCTTTTATTGGCCAACATTCTGCACCATAAGTCATTGCAGGTCTTACCACCATCTTATAAAATTTTCCTTAAGTTTAAGTGGAACTTTTCTATCACATAATAGGCGGATGCATTCCTCCACTTCAACCATCCAACTTGAATTCTACTAATAACATCTCCATCTATTTCACCATCATTTTGAACAATAGAGCCTAAATATCGAATCTCACTCTTATTAATGACTTGATCACCTAAAGTCACAACACTACCACTAAAACTTTACAACTAAAATTACACTCCATATATTTAGTTTTAGATCTACTTAAGAAAACCTTTAGACTCTGAGTTGACCTCCATAATTCAAGTTTCTTGGACTCCTCTCTAGTCTTATCAACAAGAAGAATGTCATCGACAAAAGCATACACCAAGGTACATCTTCTTGTAAATGCCTCGTAAGAACATCCATAACTAAAGTAAGAAGATAAGGGCTTAATGTTGATCCTTGATGTAATCCAACTGAAATAGGAAAATATTTTGTCAATCCTCGTTGTGTTTGGACACAAGTAACAGCTCTAGTATACATATCCTTAATGACTTGAATATAACCAATATTAACTTCTTTCGTTCTAGAACTCTCCAAAGAACATCTCTTGAGACTTTATCATAAGCTTTCTCTAAATCAATAAATATCATATGTAGATCCTTCTTATTTTCTCTATGCTTCTCCATCAAACCTCTTAACAAATGTATAGCATCCATAGTAGATCTACGGCATGAAACCAAATTGAGAAACTTATCACATCGTGTATGCTCAATTACTCTCCCATAATTTTAATGTATGGCACATTAACTTAATTCCTCATAATTTGCACACTCTTGTGCATCACCTTTATTCTTAAATATAGGAACCAATAAACTCTTTCTCCACTCATCGACATCTTTTAGTCTTTAAAATAATATTAAAAGATTTGTAAGCCAAGAAATTCCTTGATCTCTAAACATTTCACACTCTATTGGAATATTATCGGTCTCTTGCTTTTCCACATTTCATTTTCTTTAAAGCTTCACTAACTTGATTTACTAATGTGATGATGAAAATGAATTCTCTATTTTTTTAGAGTATTAAGGTTGTTAAAATCAATCGTACTTTCAGATCCTTCATTGAAAAGTTTATTAAAATACCTCATCCACCTATTTTCAATATCTTTTTCTAAGAAAAGCACTTTATTATTTTCATCCTTAATACCCTCACTTGAACTATATGTCTTTACTTCTCTCTATCTCTTTGGTTGGCTAACTTATACATATCTTTCACCTTCTTTGGTATCTAATCTATTGTATAAATCACTAAAAGCTAAATTTTTGCATCATATATTGCTTTCTTAGAATCTTCTGGGCCATTTATATCTTTCCCAATTCTCAGTTTTTTATCTCTAAGTTTTATAACAATGCTTCTTATTTTTTTATCTTTTCTTGCACTGACTCCACCACCAACTATTCTTATTAAAAGCTTTTCCTTTTGATTAAGCACTTCTTTAGCAACTTGCTTAATTTCACTTGATATTTTTCCCACATACGTTAGCTTCCTTATGAACATCCCAAACTCTAATTTCTTGTGCTTGCTCTTAAAATATTTTTATTTGTATTCTTTAAGTGTCCCCATCTAATCCTAGGATAATAATTTAGTTTATTTTTTCTCTTACAACCTTTCATCTTAAAATCTAAAACTAATAATCGATGTTGGGTACTTAAAATTTCACTTGGAATGACCTTACAATTTTTTACAATCTGCGATCTATTTTTCTTATCAAAAAATAATCAATCATGTTTTACTAGATCCATTTTATAAGTAATAATATGTTCATCTCTTTTCTTAAATAAAGTATTAGCAACTACAAAATCATAAGCTAAGGCAAAATCTAATATAGTCCTACCTTCTTCATTAGTCACTCCAAATCCATATGAAAACTTTTAAAATCTTCTACCACTCTTCAACATGTCCATTTAAATCTCAATAAATACTTTTCTTCAAGAGGTATCTTTTGTATTAATCCTCTAATTCATTCCAAAATTTTTTCTTACCTCCAAACTTACTTGAGGAGCATAGACACTTATAACATTGATAATCTTAGTATCACAATAATCTTTAAAGCTATAATTCTATCTCCACATCTATTAATACTTATAACATTATCCTTCAAACTTTTATCTATAATCACACCTATACCATTTCTATTTCAACTTTTACGAATACCAAAGTTTAAAACCTATACCAATCTCCTTGGCCTTCTCCATTTTTAGTTTCTTGAACATAAAATATTTATCTTTCTATGAACTATAATATCTATTAATTCCATTAATTTACTGTAAGAGTACCTATATTCCAAGATCCTAACCTAATTCTAGTTTCATGGACTAACTTCTTTGCCCATAATCCATAATGTGGGAACCCTTGCTTATTTAAAAGCGCCGGGTAGATCGGCTCTAGTATATTTTCACTATATTCAAAACCATGGTAGCGTAACTTGGGGACTAGCATTAACACAATGATTTAAAGGATTCATGTCATGATTATTTCGATAAATTTTATCTTTGTTGACTACCTAGCATAACCCTCCACTTTTGCAACTTGGGACCCCATAAATTTAAAAATTTTCTTTATAGGAGGTGAGCAAATTAGTCATTTGACCATTTTAAAACTATTTGTTCTTTGCTTTATCTAACATAAATTTGCCCTTCTTAAGAAGAAGCTAGTTTCACCTCTAAAACTAAAAAAAATAAATAAATGAATGACAATAAGATCACAATGGCTTCATCAAAGTTATTGAAAGGATCTTTGGGCGAATGAATACACTTGGAGTATCTCAGATGACTTTTGATTCAAAGTATATAATATAATAGTTGTTGTGAGAGTTTTTTAATGGAAATAAGGTGAAGAACTTTGTTCTTTTCTCCCAAAATGATTTGACAAGAAAAAAAATATTGATTGAATGAAATGGCTCTTGGAATCTCTTAGCTTGGTTATAGGCGGCTGGGAAGACGCGTTCAATTTCTTTCCGGCGGAGGTGCCTCTTGAGGATATCAAGGGGACGTTATGGGTGATGAATGTGACCTTTGTGACTATTAGTCAAGCGACATCCCCACCCACAAGATGGGTGGGGTGTTAAGTGAAATTAGCAGTCTGGAAAATAAGGTTTTGGCTAGATTATGCTATTTAATCATTGTTGTATCAGTGTATGTTATTTGGAAGGAAATGAACTCTCGATTCTTTAAGTAGGTGGCAAAATCTTCCTTATGGATAGATAGTCAAATCATAAATATTGTTGCGCATAAGTTGAGAAGGTGGATCTTCAAAGATCATTGGCCTGAAAATATTAATTCTTTTGATTGGAAGCATAATGAAAGTTTTTTGAGTTTGGGTTAAGGGTGTGTATTTCTTCTATTCTCTATATTTCATGGGCGATGATGATTCTTTGGGCAATTTTGTGGTAATTGGATGCTTTGATTGGTTCTTATGGAAGGCCAAGTTGCAACGGACCTCATTTACTTTAATGCGGTTTTTATCGTTCAAGATGATTATGTTAAAATCCCATAAAGGACCCATGGATGGCAACTTTGTAACGATAGTTTATTTGGCTGCCCTTCATCCTGCGTGGATGATTTTTGTGATAGTCCTTACTTAACTATATTATCTAATTTTGTTTTGTTATGTCCTTCATCTCTTAGTGATAATTTAGCTTAGTTTTTAAGTTTTTGGTCCTTTCTAGATTCGTAAGCTTTATGTATTTGTAAAACTCATTTGGAATGAAATTGGGGTTCTCCCTTACATTTTCCCAAAAAAAAAAAATATAAAAAAAAACCGTAAAATAAATGCAATGCATTTCATTTATCGCTAACCAAACAGCTCCTATGTGTTTGTGATATTGATGTGATAACATATGCCATATATAAGAATCTTGACCATGAAGAAAAATACTAATGCAATTTTTTCAATAATAAAATGAAACATTAAATTAAGTAAAGGTATTATATATAGATTGTCCTTCAGGTAGTGCACCCTTAGAAAATCCTTGTGCTATAGTGATCAACTCAAAGATGTTAAGCCAAAAATTGAGCTAAGGCTACCAATTGTTATGAGGCTATGACACCCAAGAGGAACAATGGGTGAATTAGGTATTTTAAAAAATTTAAGTTAAAACTTAATTTTTAATTTTTGTAGAAAAATTAACAAAAAAAACTTGAATTTAAAACAATAAAGAAATAGAGAAAAATAAAAGAGGAGGCATAGAGATTTTTATGTTATTCGATTGAACCCAAAAAATTGGCCTACATCCATGCCTAACAACCCACATTAGGAATTCACTAAATCAACTAAGATAATAAAGAATTTTTTGTACTATTCTACATCAGATAAGTACAATCCCAGCAACATAATTTTCTATACCAAGCAAGTAGAATCCCAACAAAATTCTTCCCTACATTAAGCAGGTACAACCCTAATAACATACTTTCTTATATCGGGCAAGTATAATCCTAAAAACATACTTTCTTACACTGGGCAAGTACAACTCTAAATAAAGTACAAGAATGAGAAAAAAAAGTACAAGAATGAAAATATATCTCTCAGAATAAATGTTCTCACGAGCACATTTATGCAATAATAAGATAAATGAAAGAGAGCTCATAATATATTTTAACCTTTATTTTATAATATGCAATGATATAATTTTAGAAAAATTGATGCAAAGAACTTGAAATAAATTAATCTTTGAAAATATTTTACACAAGTGAAGATGATAACTTTGAAAAGCAATAATAAATGATATCTCACAAATCAAAACACAAATATATGATAATATAAAATATTCAAATCACTTGAAGGATAAAAAAATGGACTTCAAAAAAAAAAAAATTAAGCAATGTTAACAAAAATTATTTTTAATCAACATAAACCATCAAATTCAAGAAGCACAATTTATCAAAATAAATTAAAACAATTTTACTCAAGTCACTTGAATGAATGAATGTGTATGCATAGAACTTGAACGAGTGTTCTCGAAAGCTTGAAGTTTTCTTGAATAATAAGAAGAACAAGAACAAGAAGAAATCTTCTCTTGAGTATGGTTGAAGATGAGATCCAGAGAGGACAAAGTTTAATCACTTGAATTCAAAGGGGCACACCAAGATTTTATTTTGCATGGGGTCAGCCAAGGACTTAATTTTGTAAGAGAAATTCAAGGCACAAAAGTCACACAATAAATAGAGTTTCTATGCATGGTTCAACCAAAGCTAGAGAAAAAGAGAGGGAAAATCAAGAGGGCAAAATGCATAAAGCAATAATAATTTGACTTTGAAAATTAGAATGCATAAAGTTCAATTTGAATAAAAGCAAAGTTAAACATTAAGGGGCCAGCCTAATAACATGGAGGGAAGTGGATTCAAAGCTTTTGACATAATTAAATAATTATTGATTAATGAAGGGATTAATTAAGAAAGTTATTTGAATTGGATAAAATAAATCAAAAAAATTCAAGAGTGTAGAACAACCATAACTTACTAAATGGAAGTTAATCAAAATTAAATGTAAGCTAATCAATGAAATAATTAATCAATAAAAAAATAATAGGCATTTGAAATTAATTCAAATAAATTAATTTAAATAATCCAATAAAGGGTGGGACAGTCAACACTTTCTAAACTAGAATTAATCCTCAATAAATGTGAATTAATTAATTAGAAATCAATGGAGATTAAATAAAAAATAATTTGAATTATAAACATAATTTATATTTACATAAAAATAATAAAGGGGGCTTGCCATATATTTTCTAAAATAAGGAATTTAAAAATAAAAACTATAATTAATTCAAGGCCATTTGAATTTAAATTAAATTAAACTAATTAATTCAAAGATACTCAAATTTAATAAATTAAAACAAATATAGTGTTATCCAAAACTTGCCAAAAGTAAATAAAACACTTTAATATTCAAAAATTGAAATTCAAATAAATTTACAATTTGAGAAAATTATTAAATATAGAAAATAACATGAAAATAAATTAAATAAAATCTCTCATGCCAAAATCATCAACAATTCAGCTAAGCATGAGGGACTACTAAATCAAATGAAATTATTAATACGAGAGAGAATTAGAATAATAGGAGAAAGAAAAAAAAAGTTAATTTGAATAATTAAATAAATAAATTATGTCACATGCTAATTAAATAATTAAAATTTAGCTCAAGCATAAAAATTAATTAATGAAGTGACAATTTTAGATTTAATGGATAAGGCTTAAATCAATGCAAGTAGTTAAATAATCTAAAAATAATAATTTTATGAAAATTTAAAAAATATTATAAATTAAATATGTTTTAAAATATTTTTAAAAATAAGAATTAAATGAGATAAAAATATTTTAGTAATTAATTTTATTTTGTGAGCATTTATTTATCTTATTTTGTAATTTCTATGAAAATTTTCAAATTAAACCAATCCAAGCTAATTGACTTTCCCAATCTGATTGAATAAATTGAGTCTCATAAATTTTCCACAACACTTGAATTAAGTCATTTGCATCATTCAATTATATATTTATTATCTTTAAAATCAAGTAATTATATAATAGGGCTCATAGAATCAACAACTAGGTGGGATTTGATTCTTGCTTAGTCCCTTTATGTTTTCTTATAATGAAAAAATAACCTTAATTTAGTGGGTATGGCCAAGGCTCCCACTGTAGCTCCATTGCTAAAGGTACACACAAGCAGAGTTTTATGCAAATGGGGCATGGCTTTGCTTCACATTAGTAGGGCAAGGGAGGTGCTTACATGTAAGATTTCACATAGAGGGGATGTGTACACATTGGGTTCCTAAAACATGTAGTCCAGTAATGTTTTCTGAAAAACGCATATTCTATCAGCATTTTTTTAAAAGCGCTTACTCCAATTATATTTCTACTCTTTTCTACATAAAATTTTTATCACACTCTTGTTGCTAAATTAAATTTTATATGTGATCCATTTTAAAATTTTCCTAATAAACACATATTTTGAAATGTTTTATAAATGTAAATTTCAGATTTTCAGTAGGTTTATGTGATTTAACAATGAGAAATCTTTTATGAAGATTCTAAACAAACTTTGAGAAGATTGTGTAGTCAAATTTTAGGTTTTATGTTTTGAATAAGGGATGATGATAATGTAAATTCAAGGTAAAACTTTAAACCAAATTTTACAACCTACCAAAGGGTAGAATCTCATATATTTGAGGGGGGGCCAATTGCCCCATAAATTTAAAAATTTTCTTTATAGGAGGTGAGCAAATTAATCATTTGACCATTTTAACTATTTCTGTTCTTTGCTTTATCCTAACACGCAAATTTGCCCTTCTTAAGAAGAGCGGCTAGTTTCACCTCTAAAACTACAAAAAAACAAGTAAATGAATGACAATAAGATCACAATGTCTTCATCCAAAAGTTATTGAAAGGCATGCTGGAACTGAATGAATGCACTTGGAGTATCTCAGGCAGCTTTTTTGATTCAAAGTATATAATATAATAGTTGTTGTGAGAGTTTTTAATAATGGAAATAAGGTGAAGAACTTTGTTCTTTTCTCCCAAAATGATTTGACAAGAGAAAAAAAATATTCAGTGAATGAAATGGCTCTTGGAACCCACGGTCTCTTAGCTCGGTTGGTGGCGGCGGCGAATCCCGGGCGTTGATTTCTCACGGAGGTGCCTCTTGATATCAGGGGAGCGCTGGGTGATGATGTACATGTGAGGAATAAATGGCATAGCACAAGATGGTGGGTGTTGGGTGGATACCCTCACAAAAAAATGGCTCTTGGAAGACAAGAATAATGCTTTACATGACTTTTTATCAAATGCAGTGGGTTGTAAAATAATTATTCGGCACTCAAATTATTATTTGCTTGTTATGTGTTTCAATTGGTTAAAGCGAGAAACAATTTGCAACAAAAAGATTTTGCCTTTTGAGACAGAAGCTTCAAAGCACTGAAGGTTTTGCAATGAGGAATCCAACTAAGTGTTTAGGGAAAAAGACATTCGGATCTTATTCTCAAAAAGCATAGAATAAATACAGAAGCAAAGTAGCTGTTAAGAAGGAATCAAATCAATGTTTAGATAAAAATAGAGCAATAATTACCAATCTGTTTTAGCGATAAGAAGAGTTCTAATCTGTTAGTGAATACAGGTTTCCAAATACCAAGATTTCCTCTTTTAACACAAAGAGGCTAATGGGATGTCAGCGAACTACAATAGATCAAATATTTAGCTTAAGCATCTGAAACTGCTACAGTAAATAAATAAAAGGGATTTATTAGGACAGTGACTGCTACAGTAATTAGGTTACTGCATAAGAAAATGATTTTTTTTGAAATAAGTTCTTTATAATTTATAAATCAGCATAGAATTATCATGAAATTGCTATTTTGGCACGAAATGATATTCTATATTTAACAAAAATAAGTCTGAAAAAGTGTATGTAAAAGTCATGATTTTCTATCAAAAAATACAATCAAATTCAATCAAATGTAGAAAATTTTAAATATATCCAAATTTGATTCCAATTTTGGTAGATCGCCACATACACAAATTAAAATATAATTTAATAAATAAAAGTTATTTATAAAAAATTTTAGAATGCTCATAATGAGATTTAGTATATAGAGTCATTTAAATCTAAATTGGATAAATATGCTAATTTACTCAATTGACTTTGCAATGATTATAAGTTGATATTTAAATTACTATTTAAGAGTTATTTCTCCCACTTCATCTCCAACCTCTAGTAAGTCACCAGTTTTCTTACTTGAGAAAACAAATGATTTATATAGTCATGGATTTCCCACAAAGCTTGAGTTAGAAAAGCTAAAAAAAATGGCCTTTTGTTGGTTTCTCTCTTTGCAAATTGTTATGTACCACACTTTGCCAAAAAAAAAAAAAAAAAAGGGTGAGCTTGTTGAGTGCAGATGGAATTGTTCCGTTGAGAGAATTGCAAGAGAGACCCAACCCTTCCAAGTTCTTCATATTCAAAATGGTTTCAGAGATAGTCCCAGTCGTATGATTACTACTTTGGAACACTGTCAATGCTTCTGAAATATTTTCATGGTTAAGATTTTAAGGCATGCTCTTTAGGAATCTCCCAAAAAATCCATAATGTCCAAAGCTAAGAATAAGAAGCTGCTAGCGATTACAGAGGTTGAAAGGGAGATCAACCAAAAATTATGGCTTATAAGAGCAGGAGTAGTAATTAAAGCCAGCCAGAAAAAGCAACGTAAATTCTCGCGCATAAAGAATTATTTCTCAAATCCCTATCTATAAGCTTAAAACAATCTCCAGTAGATCAGTGAAACTAATGGAGAATGAATTTGAGTCAACAATGAGTTGGTCAAGTTAGATTTCCAAACTCATCAGGGAGTTCACTAGAAAATAATTTATCGTAAATAATAAATTTTCTGGGACTCGAAAGCTTGTTTAAATTCTCACTTTAAACCAGAAAAGAATTTATTGACTGAAAGATACAGCATTTGTTATGAAACCAAATCGAAGAGTGAGACAGGGAGGACACCTGACATAGAATTTGAACTAGTGTTAATTTCAATAAATTTTAAATCATTTTTCAAACTAGTGTTTAATTTTTTTAAAAGCTTCATAGCATATTTTCATGCATAAACATAAAAAAATGATATTAGTTTTTTTTCTTTATTATTTCTAATCTATTTGCAATATATTGCATAGTACTTAACCTATTTTATTGGAATCATTTTGCTGAAACCTATTGTATTGGAATCCATTTTTGCTGAAATCTATTTTGCTAAAATCAATTTTCTAGAGTTCAATTTGTTGAAATTTATTTTGCTGGAGTCATTCTACTAAAATTATTTTGTCGAATAATCATGACATGAATCTTTAAAATATTGTGTTAATGTTAGGGCGTCCTCTAGAAGCAATGCACTGTATGGCCTAAATATAGTGAAAAATGTGCAAGGGCCGCTACATTGATGCCCGCGTGCAATATTAAATAAGCAAGGGTTCCCACATTATAGACGGATGTGGGTAAAGAAGTTAGTCCATGAAACTAGAATTAGGTTAGAAACTTGGAATATAGGGACTCTTATAGATAAATTAATGGAATTAATAGATATTATGGTTCATAGGAAGCTAAATATTTTATGTGTCCAAGAAACTAAATGGGTTGGGGAGAAGGCCAAAGAGATTGATAGTGTAGGTTTTAAACTTTGGCATTCAGTAAAAGTCGAATTAGAAATGACGCATGTGTGATTATAGATAAAAGTATGAAGAATGATGCTATAAATATTAATAGATTTTGAGATAAAATTTTAGCTTTAAAGATTATTATTGATATTAAGATTATCAATATTATAAGTGTTGATGCTCCTCAAGTAGGTTTAGATGTAGACTCAAAAGAAAAATTTTGGAATAAATTAGTAGGATTAATACAAAAAATACCTCTTGAAGAAAAAGTATTTATTGGAGAAGATTTAAATGAACATGTTGATAGAGTGAGAGAAGATTTTAAAAGTATTCAGGGTGGCCATGGATTTGGAGTGACTAATGAAGAAGGTAGGACTACATTAGATTTTACTTTAGCCTATGATTTTGTAGTTGTTAATACTTTATTTAAGAAAAGAGATGAGCATACTATTACTTATAAAAATGGATCTAGTAAAACACATATTGATTATTTTATGATTAAAAAATTAGATCGTTTAGATTGTAAAGATTGTAAGGTCATTTCAAGTGAAAGTTTAAGTACCCAACATCGACTATTAGTTTTAGATTTTAAAATGAATAATTGGAAAATGAAAAATAAATCAAATTATTGTCCTAGGATTAGATAGAGACACTTAAAGAACACTAATAAAAATATTTTTAAGAGCAAGCTACAAGAGCTTAGAATTTGAGATGTTCATAAGGAAGCTAATATTATGTGGGAAAAAGTAGCAAGTGATAAACAAGTTGCAAAAAATGTGCTTGAAGAATCAAAAGGAAAAACTACTTTTAATAAAAATAATTGATGGTGGAGTTAGACTGTATAAGAAAAGATAAAAAATAAGAAACATTATTATGAAATTTGGTTTATATGTAAAAACTCGGAGAATTGGGAAAGATATAAAGTGGCCTGTAGAAATTCTAAGAAAGTAATATATGATGCAAAAAATTTAGCATTTAGAGATTTATACAATAGATTAGATACCAAAGAAGGTGAAAGATGTATGTATAAGTTAGCCAACCAAAGAGATAGAAGAAGTAAAGATTTAGTTCAAGTGAAGTGTATTAAGGATGAAAATCATAAATTGCTTTCCTTAGAAAAATATATTGAAAATAAGTGGATGTGATATTTTGATAAACTTTTCAATGAAGGATATGAAAATTTGATTGATTTTTGCAACCTTAAACAAAAAATAGAGAATTTTATTTTTATTATCGTATTAGTAAATTTGAAGTTAGAAGCTTTAAAGAAAATGAAATGTGAAAAATAGTAGGACATGATATTCCAATAATTGTGGAAATGTTTAGGAGATCAAGTAATTTCTTGGCTTACAAATCTTTTTAATGATATTTTAAAGACTAAAAAGATGTCAGATGAGTGGAGAAATAATTTGTTGGTTTTTACATTTCAAAATAAAGGTGATGCAAATTATAGAGGAATTAAGTTAATGTGACATACATTAAAATTATGAGCGAGAGTAATTGAGCATAGGTTATGATGTGATACAAAATTTTCTCACAATCAATTTGATTTCATGCTAGGTAGATCTACTATGGATGCTATACATTTGTTAAGAGGTTTGATGGAGAAGTATAGAGAAAGTAAAAGATCTACATATGATATTTATTGATTTAGAGAAAGCTTATGATAAAGTTTCAAGAGATGTTCTTTGAAGAGTTCTGTAAAAGAAATGAGTTAATATTGGTTATATTCAAGTCATTAAGAATATGTATCTTAGAGCTGTTACTTGTGTCCAAACATAAGAAGGATTAACAAAATATTTTCCTATTTCAATTGGAATAAATCAAGGATCAGCTTTAAGCCCTTATCTTTTTTTCTTTAGTTATAGATGTTCTTACTAGGCATTTACAATAAGATGTACCTTGGTGTATGCTTTTCGCTGATGGCATTCTTCTTGTTGATAAGACTAGAGAGGGAGTCCAAGAGAAACTTGAATTATGGAGGCCAACTTTAGAGTCTAAAGGTTTTCATTTAAGTAGATCTAAAATTGAATATATGGAGTGTAATTTTAGTTGTAAAAGTTCTAGCGGCAATGTTGTGATATTGGGTGAACAAGTCATTAAAAAGAGTGAGTGATTCAGATATCTAGGCTCTCTTGTTCAAAATGATGATGAAATAGATGGAGATGTTATTAGTAGAATTCAAGTTGGATGGTTGCAGTGGAGGAATGCATCTGGCCTGTTGTGTGATAGAAAGACACAGCTTAAACTTAAGAGAAAATTCTATAAGATGGTGGTAAGACTTGGAATGATTTATGGTGCAGAATGTTGGCCAATAAAAGAGAAGCATAAGACTAAGTTAAGTGTTGCAGAGATGAGGATGCTTAGGTGGATGAGTGGCTTTACTCTTAGAAATAAAATGCGAAATGAGTGTGTTTGGGAAAGGGTTAGAGTAGCTCCAGTGGCAGATAAGATTAGAGAGAGTCACCATAGATGGTTTGGCCACATAAAGCGTTGACCGTCCGATGTCCCGTTTAGAAGAGTAGATGCATTAGATTTGCCTTATGTTAAGAAAGGTAGAGGTTGACCTAAAAAAACTTGGTTAAGATGTATAAAAAATGACCTTAGTGTACTTGAATTAAATGAGAAGTTGATACATAATATGATACAATGGAGACTAAAGATTTATGTAGCCGACCACACTTAGTGGGATAGAGGCTTGTCGTCGTCGTTGTTGTTATTGTTGTTGTTGTTGTTGTTGTTGTTGTTGTTGTTGTTGTATTCTAGTAAAATCTTTTCGCACTGAAATTTATTTTGTTGAAATCTATTTTGCTAAAATTATTTTATTGGAATTATTCATTTTTTAATATCTATTTTAGTTGAATCATTTTGCTAAATCATTTTTATTGAAATTTACTTTTATTGAAATTTATACTTTGTTTACTAAAATTCATTTTATTATATTTTTTATGTATTGCTTACATCTAGGTTCATAATTTTGCTTAAATTGCTAATATTTACTCCTATAGTTTTTCTTTTAATTATCAAAATAGGTTTTGGTATATGTTTTAGCCTGAAACTTAAAATTCACAATAGATTGAAAGTTATATTTATATATTTTCAAATCATTTCAAAATAAGTTTGTTTAAATTAACTTAAGAAAATTATATTCAATTTTCTTAGAACATATGCTGTGAACTTCTACTTTATCAAAAAAATTTAAGTGTGCTATTTTGTAAGGTAATCAAATGATTAGTAAGATCACTATTTCAATTTTAATTTATTTTTTGTATTATCTTGAGATCATATATTATCTTGATTAGTTATTTTGCACTTTCATCATCTTAGCCACTTGCTTGGTGTTGTACTTATTATTATAATATAGGCTAGGGTTGTAATTGTCATTGCCTTCAGTATAGAGTTTCATATGTACATTAGTATGTTTTATAACTCTTTGCAATTTTTTTTTATTATGAATGTCAATCATATTTAATAATAAGTTTTTCCCACCCTTAAAGAGAGACCTTGTTTCGCCCATAAGAGATTTTGAGATGGGTCAAGAGAATAAAGTTCATCAAGATTTGAATGGAAAGGAGTTATTTGAGTAATTAATGAGGCGGTATTGAAATGTGAGGAAGGTTGTCGAGGAAATGAATTATTTTTCTTCTAGAGGCGAATGCATGATGAATTAAGGTGCAAGATGAAGCATTGCAAGAAGGTGCCCACTAAGGAAAGTTAGGATATTCCCATTCTTGAGGGTGAAGGTGTCATGAATTGAAGGCAACAAATAAATATAGATGTTATTGTGGGTGAATGAGATGATTAGCCTCCTAGAATCAAAGGTAGCATAACTTTAATTTTGCTAATAGTGGAATACATAAATGTTGTGAAAGTAATTGATAGTAGTCAAGATGATCCACATTTTAGATGGATATGACTCATCTTTAGGAGCAAACAAGGTAGTACAATAAGGTTAACAATGTCATTAAAATGGTCAGGTTAATCCTTTCGCTAGAGATGAAGATGATTATAAAATTAGTATGCTACTCATAGGATTTTCCACTCTTTAACATTGAGAAATCTTAAGAGGATGACATAGGAGTAGACATAAGGCCCTTAGGAGGCCAAACTACTATACATCGATTTGTGTACTTTATTTTTTTTAGAATTTTATATTCAATAGTATTTTATTTCTTACAAATATTGCAATTGATCTTATATTATCATACTCTTAAATATTACTTGCTTGTAGTTGTTGATTCAAAAAAGAATGGGAAAAGCTAAACATGATTTTCTTTGTCACAATTCATAACAAACTCAATCATATCTCCACTATGACGTTCAGGAGAAACGGTTACAGATTCCCATCTCCTCTCTCCTCTCTCCCTCGGACATTCTGAGCCAAAACGAACTTGCAATGACAGATCTTACTGATCCTTAGCATTACAACTTCGATATAAATACCTTCACCGTAATATAGTTCTAAGAAAAGCAGTTAATCTTGTCTCTACTATCCTCCTTTCCCTCAGTGCGTAGATTTCTTTTCTATCGTCGGTTCGTAAAAGCTTTCATGGTATCAGGCGGTAACTCACGCCAAAATGTCGAATCCTCCTCCCACTCTGAACAATGGATATCTGACAAGAAAGCTTCAACACGTTAACTATTCCACCCTCCCTCAAGTTCCTGATAGGAAATATGAAGTCCGTAGCAAACACTACCCTCATAGCCACCAATTACGCCTTATGGAGCTCACAAATCCACAAACTATTCAAAGCAAATGGATTCATCAGCTTCCTTGAAGGTACCACTCCATGTCCCACCAAATATTCCCTAGACACCAATGGACAACCCTAACCCAACACCAACTACAACATGTGGCAACTAATCGACCAAAACCTTCTTTCTGCTACCATCTCACCATCCATCCTCCCTCTCAACTTAGAAACACCTGGACATCGGATTACTAGCAAGAGACTACAGTCACCCAACCATTTTAGAGTTATCCAACTCAAAAACAAACTTCACCACATATGTCTTCGCGATAAGACGATGACCCAATATCTAGCAGAAATTAAATCCTTGATCGACCAAATCTCAGTAGCCGGCTCCAATTTGGATCCCGAAGACATTATCCTCTATACCCTGAATGGCTTACCATCAACCTATCATGCATTCAAAATAGCTATCATACGAGATCGACCAATCAACATCGTGATCTCTACTCTCTTCTATCGTGAAATCAACATTACCACAGATCATGAAAAAGAACTCACCCCCTCCATCACTGCCCTCCATCTCACCCGAGGCAAATTCTGGAAATCCAACCACAAGGCCAAAGCAAACATCATTACAATTCCTCCCCACAATCAGATACCAGCCGGACCAAAGGACGACCAAATTATCGCAACTCAGAACCACTCCGCTATCAAATATGCAACAAAATAGGCCACTCAGCTCGCTTTCTTTGGATCCGCGGACATCACCAACTATCCTTCTAAAACCCTCGGCCTCCGCGACACCTCAACACCCCTCAAAATGGATACTAGACTTAGAAGCCTCCTCACACCTCACCAACGACCTGGAGGCACTACACAATCCCAGACATCACGGCCACCAATCAGTTCTGATCGACGGGCGGTGCCATTCTTCATCGGGGCTGGGAATTCTTCTCCCCCGTAAGCTCCTACTAAACCAACTCTTTCATGCACCTCACTTGTCTCACAATCTGCTTTCTGTTTCTAATCTTGCCACTGATAACAACTGCTCCATTACCTTCGACACTGATGGATTTCATATCAAGGATCGGACTACACATCAACTCCTCTAGATTATTTGCGCAGATACTCCATCCCTCACACGCGGTCAAGCACTCCACTCGAAACTACACCCTCATTATCTCAGCGCAGCTAGGCCACCCACACAAAGATACTCTCCGGATTATCTCGATCCAAAACAGACACCTCCGCATTAAACCAATCCCCTCTCCCTGCAACGCCTGTATTCAGTCAAAAAGCCATAAATTAGCTTTTACAAAATCTATCTATAGAACTAAACATCCATTTGATTTAATTCACTCGATGTATGGGGTCCATCCCCAACTCTGTCACTACATGGATACAAATATTATGTTACCTTTATTGACGATTACTCGCGGTTTACCTGGTTGTTTCCCTTGCAATACAAACACGAAGTATCCTCTAAATTCCAACAATTACACAAAATGATACAGACACATTTCTCCAAGCCTATTAAAACCTTCAGATCTGATAATGGAGGTGAGTTCTTATCCACTGCACTTCAAACCTTTCTTATCAACCCGGACATCATTCATCAGCAGGTTGTCCAAACACTCCTAAATGCGGGTTGCCAAAGGAAACATAGACATATTATTGAATTAACAAGAACCCTCCTCCAAGCGGTAATCTCCAAACAATTACGGCGACTCTCGCTATCCACCTCATCAACCGACTCCCCACAAAAACTCTCTCTCTCATATCCCCCTATCAAGCTCTCTACAACAAAAACCCAGACTATACAAACCTTAAAGTTTTTGGATCCACCTGCTTTCCCCATCACCATTTACCAAACACTAACAAATTATCCCCAAAAGCTCCCCTCTGCATCTTCATCGGCTACTCCCAACACCACAAAGGATATAAATGCTACACCCTAATGTCCACGATCTCTCGACACGTCATCTTCCAAGCCTTTTCCATACTCACCAAATCAACAACCTACCACTACCCATTCCACCACTGCTGCTAACACCCATTACTCCCCCTAACTCTAATCGGAATATAATCACTCCAACACCCCACCTCACACCAGTTCAGCCCACCCAACCAAACAACACCTCATACACCTCACAACCGGTTACCATAACTCCAAGCCCTTCCACCCAAACATCCAATGAAAACCGACTTCAAATGGGTCAGAAAAATACTTTTAGACCTCCAACATTACCACACTCCAATCGAACCTTTGCCTCAAGCGTCAAATGCGAATGGTGCAAAGTTATGTCGAGGTTCCTTGCCCTCAACAACAAGCCACGGACACTCGTTCCTCCAACAATCAAACAATAATAGGTTGTAAATGGAACATACAAGATCAAATTTCACTCGAATGGTTCCATAGCCCGCTACAAAGCTTGCCTAGTCGCCCAAGGCTTTAAACAAGAATATGGGATTCACTATTCCGAAACCTTGATCAATGGCCAAAATGCCACCATCCACCCCTACTCACCACTTCATCATCATTGGCCAGTTCAACAACTAGATGTCTCCAATGCATTTCTCCATGGCTCTCTCCAAGATACCATCTACATGTCTCAACCTCCAGGTTTCTCCGATACTCAATCTCCACAACATTGCCTCCTAAAAGCCATATATACTCAGCGGTCTCAGGCAATGGTACTCTACATTTATTGAACAACTTAAACATCACGGGTTCACTACTAGTACAGCCGATCCAGCCTTATTCTTATATACCTCAAACGAAAACCGAATCTATCTTCTACTTTACGTGGACGACATACTCATCACCGAAAATGACCCTCAAATCATTTCCTATATACTTCAACAACTCAAGCGGATCACTTGAAGGACCTGGCCAAGTCTCTCCCTCGGCATCCAAATACACCACTGACAACAAGCTCCTCCTAACCCAAACCACCTACACCAACAAACTCTGACTCGGAATGTCCTCCTGCAAGCAAACCAATCTCCAGGTGGATGCCACTTCCTGACACCGAAGCCTTCTCGACCCACACGGTATGGCTGGTGGTTGGCTCCCTCAATTTCTCACAATCACCCGACCTGATATAGCCCTGGCAGTCAATCATCTCTGCCAACACATGCATAAGCCCCTCAACCTGCATTATCAACTCGAATGATTACGCTACTCTTGGGAGCGACAAACTGGCCTCCCAATCACAATTGGGATCTAAATCTCCACTCTACCGACTCGGAAACCAAGCGGTCGTCACTCCGCCATACTCCTAGGATCAACCCTCATCTCAGAAATAAGCAGTTGCCCGTTCTTCCAGGCGAATATAGAGCTTTGGTACGCTATAATCTGGATTTTGCTTAGCCCCCGATCTCGGGATCCCCATGAGCTTCGCCTTTGTGACACCTCGGCCATGGCAATAACAAATCCTATCCGCAGGACAAAACACATAGAGATACCATTTTAGTGCGCGACCACAGCGACAAGCGAAATCTTCGCCACATTTCAGCGGAAGATCAAATCGCGGACATCTTAACCAAGCCACTACCTACCCGTCGGTTTATCAACTTACGCAGCAACCTCACCATCCAAACCATCCAACCACAGGATCATTCGGTTGAGGGGCGCTCATAACAAACTCAATCATATCTCCACTATGACGAGGAAAGCGGTTCTGATTCCCATCTCCTCTCTCCTCTCTCCTGACAGCACTCAGACATTACAGAGCCAAAACACGAACACTGCATCCTCGCCGCTAGTTCACAACTAACCCTCTAAGCAACGACAGATCTTACAGTCCTTCGCATTACAACTACGTTATAAATACGCCTTCACACTGTAATATAATTTACGAGAAAACAGATTAATCACTGTCTCTACTATCCTCCCTTTCCCTCTGGGTACGTAGCTGATTTCTTTTCTATCGTCAGTTTACGTAAAGCTTTCAACAATCCCTATATATATATATATATATATATATATATATATATATATATATATATATATATATATATATATATATATATATATATATATATATATATATCCTTCCTAACTTATTCAAATGTATTAAATAAATTTGAAAATAAAGATTTTGTTTTATAATAATGTTTAAAATACGCATTTTAACTCTAGCTTGATTATCTTTCAATTCATATTAGGCAAGCTTTGCAATCAGTGTGATCCAGATAAATTGAATGAAATCTTCCATATATAAAAAAAAAAAAACTCAATATATTTAATTTATAGGGAAGCAGCCCTTTCTTTATTGCTTAATTAATTTATAATTTTGACTTTGGCTTCTCCCCTTGAACGTATAGCATTGGCGGCCATAAATTAATAGACCAGTATTCTTTATTCTAATCACGTCAACTTTGTTCTTAACGTCCTCCAATTATTAGTAAATTTAGATTGATAATTTATATTATATTAATTTTCATATATGCTCTTTTTTATTACTTTTTTATTAATAAACATTTATTTATCATTCCTTAATGTAGGATTAATTCATGACTGTGATGTGATTAAATAAGTACTGTAATGTACTGTCTAATAAATATTTATAATGCGAGTTTTTTTTTCATACTCTCGGAAATAAATATTTGTGCTTTTTTGACTTATTAAATTCTCATGTTTTTATAATTTTTTTGAATATTTGTTGAATGTGTATTTCTCTTACAAAATCTCATGTGTGAAGTCAAAGATGATTTCTTCTTTTCTTGGTTATTTGTAGAAGATATTCTCTCTCTCTCTCTCTCTCTCTATATATATATATATATAAACACGTATATACATATTCATATGTTTCATAAAGAAGATATAATCAAGCACAAATTTTTTGTAATATTTTGATTTAAAAAGTTTTAAATTAATTAAATTTATAAATTTTAGATTTTATTTTGGAAGTATACAAAATTTAATTTTAGTAAATTAATAATGGAGATAAAGAGTATTATTGCATTGAATTAGGTATTTCTCTTAGATATTTTTAGACTGATGCCATTATTTGCTTCCTTCTTTCAAATGCCATAGCTAATCAAGATCAAATCTCATTGTAATGATCTCACCCCAACCACTCCAATACCAATGGAAATCAACCTTCATATGGATTCATCGGGTAATCTTTCCCACCAAATTAAGTAGCACAAACATTTATCTTGACGTAAAGCCAAGATTCATCATTTGAATCATTAAACTATCCTCTAAAATAAAAATACTTGCCCAATATGAACGGTAAAATCAATGCAATATCATAATATTTTTCAATGTTAACTTCCCCAAGTAGAACCTAACCTCAGTAAAGGATAATTCATGCTAAATTAATTCAACAAGTCTACAATGACTTCAAAGATTAATTTCCATAAAAAATAGCCTATGATCTTTCAAGTTTGCAAATCTTTAGCTTCACTTATGCAAAATACCATGATAAATTTGTTATATTTCTCGAATATCAAAAGTCTTTATGAGTTGGAGACATATTGAACATTTTTCACTTGTAATTAGATATAAGTGTGCAACAATGACAGAGAAGAAGAGACTACACATAATTTAGTTTTCTCATAATGACACTTAATATCAAATACTCTTCATCTAAGAAAAAAAAGTCAATTTATTTTTTCTAAAGTCAATCTCATCATATTGTAAGGAAGAAAACTAAGAAAATATGTAAATACATATAAATAAAATCAATCAATTTATAAAATCAAAATAAGAAAGTTCTTCATTTTTGATAGTTATCTCTCAAATGATTTCAAATATGAGCATCTCATGACTTGGATAATCGTTATAATGGTGCATGATTTCGAATATAACCAACTCAACAAATGCTATTCATCAAGTCAAGCACTTTTGTTGCTTGTAGACATTACTTGGATAATCAAATCTAATCATGGTTAACGAGATAAATATACTATCAAAGCAAAGGATATTTGAGGAACTTCTTCACGTGTTTATGATAATACATCAGCCATGTTATTGGCAATATCATGATTATATTTAGTGGTATAATTAAAATTATATAATTTAACTAAAAGATATTGTTGCTTTTAGTGTTTGAATGAATTTTCATGTAATTTCTTATATGCTCCTTTGATATATTCTTGTAGTAAAATTATAGCCAAATAGATATTGATGCTATTTAGCTATTATTCCATAAATATAAATAATTCTTGAATGTAAGTTGAAGCATATTTGCATTTTTTTTAAATTTAATTTCTTATTAAAAGATTTGATTGACTGCTTTTCTTAAGTTTTTTTTTTGTTTTTTTTTATTTTTTTTATTTATTTTTATTTATTTTTTTATTTTATTTTATTTTTTTTATTTTTTATTTTTTTATTTTTTTTTATTTTTTTATTATTATTATTATTTTTTTATTTTTTATTTTTAATTGACTGCTTTTCTTAAGTTAAAACTATTCCAATTCTTATGTTAGAGGCATCAATTTCCATTTCAAATAATTAAGAAAAATAGGGTAATGCTAAAACAAGAGAAGTGGATGAGATGCACTTATATTTAAGAAAGCTATAACATATTCTAGAGTTCTACAAAATGAGTCTTTATATAACAGAAAAGGAATAGAGAGGGAAAGAGTGCTAAATGTTTAATAAATCTATGTTAATAAGAAACAAATCCAAAAAAATTCACAAAGCTATTTATTATTTGAGGAATATGTGAATTGAAACTTGAATCAATTTTTCTGAGATGCGGCCTCACCATTGATGCCCAAAATATGCCCAAGGTATTCAACACTAGATTTGGCAAAACACATTTAGATTGGGTGGAAAATAGTTGATTGCATTGCAAACAAAGTAAAATAGACTAAAAATGCTTCATAAACCCTTATTCTTCATGTATAGGTTCAAGAAGTAACTAATTATCCACAAACCATTACTCTTCATGTGATTTTACAGCCAAAAGCTAGAAATAAGAGTTTGTTGTTTGCAAAAGCTCTGAATTGTTTTAATTATCTCAATCTCTTAAACTCAACTAACTTGCAATTTCATTAGATTTTCATCCCCAAAATTTTATGACTTCTTACAAAATCTCCCATTAACTAATAATTGTATTAGCATAGTAATGCTTGTACCCTAAATTTGTAAAACATAGCTATCGATTCAAAATGATGTCCACATATCTTAAATCCACTATAAATCTTGACAGTGAAGATCACCAAAATAGAAATAAATTACTTATGATATTAGCCAATAGCCATTAAAGACTTATAGTTGAAGTTTCCAATTAGGGAAGAGTAATACAGAGAAGAACATCAATCAAATTTGTGCTTAACTCAATTATTATTACTACAGTTTATCATCATGAAAAAGTAGCAATTTACATTTAAAATTTTAGTTATTCCTCATGTCAGTCAAATTTGTATTTTAAGTTCTAGGTGATTTCATTTATGTATTAATTACTCATTCATTTGTCTTTAATATGAGTGAATAATTCTCAAATTTATATTCACTTATTTTTTGTACAAATTTTTTTTTTTTTGAAAATAGTAATACAAAATAAAATGAAATAATTTATTTAGTTGAACAATAGCTAAGACTTTTTTCTATTAGAGTGAATCCATTTCTATAGATAAAGACTATTGTTATGAAAAATTAAGCAATTCGTTTTACTTGCACATCTATGCCTATTTATAGTAGTGCATTTCAATTCCAGTTGATGCCATTTATTTGTCTTTTTTATCCATTTATTTGCCTTTAATAGAAGTTTTGTTGTAAGACATCTTGAAAAATATTTAATATTCCTAGAAAGAGGTGGCAATTTGGCCCAAATTAATTTTTAGTAATGATAATATGGGAGATTTATGATGTGGCAATAGAGCATAATCATGTTCATATTAGTCCAAAAAAATTCATTTTCTAAGATCTCAAAGAAAGATAAAAACTCAAAAAGTTAGTGGTGTCGATAATGATTTACAAGAATAAAGATAGAAAATTAATGAAACCAGATAAAAATGCACAATTTTTTAATAAGAATTAAACATTACAAGGTTTATCCTTTTTATTCTATACAAGTTAATGAACTCTTCAATAGATGGGAAAGCTATTATAGATTATATTTTATTTATAGATGCTAAGTTGTTTAATACTCCTTTTCAAAAAAATAAGTATATGCTATTATTTGCACCAATTCTAGGAGTACACATCATCATAATGATATCAATTGTTGTCTTTAGTGCTACACTTTTACTTGATTATTTGAAACATTAAAGCATGCCATGAATGGCAAATAGCTAACAACTATTTTTTTTTCTGATAGATGCACAACAATATTTAATGCTATTAAATAGTATTTGAATCAATGAATCATAAGCTTTGTAAATGGCATAATATTTAAAATGCATGAATGGAATTATCACATCTGGAAAACTTTATCAAGTGATATCTTCTAAAGTGATATCTAAAGTGATAAACACGACTATCTCATTGTATCTATATATTGTGCTAAAGTGATAACGTATTACAGATCCGTGATATCACTTTAGAGGTTTTGTATTATTCAAATACATCTATCTATCTTGAGAGAATTTAAAAGATGCATATACTCTATAAAATTAGCCAATGAATTCAACAAATCATTGATTGATATGCTATCTAATTACAACATTGAGTTAAATAAAAGGTTAATAGAATTATGAAATGCTTGTAAAATTAGTCATTAGCATATAGATGTGAGCCATTTTATGTAGGTATACTACACAAGGAAGTGAAGTGAGTACTTATTTTGTCTAAAAAAGATATCATTTTATAACTTCTTTACATCCTTTATCGAAGCAATTAGGGTTAGAGAGAAGGAATTGTTAGCTGTTTATAGAATCATGATCTCTCATCCGATTTTATGTTCTAATAAGCAACTAATGTTTATTGAAGTGCGCACTTCCCAAACAAACATAATATTTAGTTTATGTGATATAGAATTCAAAGATAGTTTAACAAATGCATATATGCCAATTAGTATTGATGGTGATCAATATTTTTATAGAGTTACTTCTTTTGATGGTGGTGACCTTGGTTTAGTTAAATTAGGAGAAATTATAACAAAATAATTTACTCAAGCAAAACATTTTTAAGTAGAAGCATTTTATGTATGCACATCTAAAAGTTGCGAAGCTAGTTTGAGTTCAAATGTTTGGAGATTAGTGGATGATTCATTCGAGAAGCTCTAAAGGGAAACCAATAAAGAAGTAAATGAATTGGAATATGACGCAAGTATTATAGAAGAAATAAGTGATAATGATAACGATTTAAGTATAGTTTATGAAACTGACTCATCTACTTCCATATAACCTCCTATGAAGTGCAAATTCAAGCAGCATGAAAAGACAAAGGGAGTACTAAAAAGAAGAAAAATATAATAAAAAGTTGGCGTTGCAGAAAAAAAATATCTTTGGACTCGCATCAAGTATTTTTTTTATATTTTTTATGTCATCCACATTTGACATTTTATTTTGCAGTATTCGAATTATGTCATATATTTTACTATGATTTATAATATTTCTATCTACTATGCATCATGAGATTTCAAACGAACAACTAACTATTAGTAAATGTATGGACATAAAAGAGAAGAGAAAATTAGGCAAAATTTTTAAACTAAGCATGATTAAAACCTTAATTATTTGAGTATGTCACGTTTTTAAAAAAAATTTAGAAATAGGACAGCAGCGGTGACTGAAATCAAATAAAAAATTTTTTTTGACAAGCAGTATTTTGATCAAATTATAGCATCGTTGTTATAATTAGAACTTGTATATTTGAATAGCAGAAATTGGTCTCATGTTGACCCAAATTGAGATTGGCCACATAAGAAATTTTGATGTATCCGAGTTGAGTTACATTTATGATTTAAATTTCAATATATATATGGCACAAAGGAACCCTATATAAGCTCTATTTGTAAAACGAAAACTCAACTTATAGGATAATTTATGATTCTCTCTAAGTTTTACATAATTTTGTATTATGTATATTTTATATAAAGATAATGACTATATTAATTTTTTATATAAAGTATTTTTTTTTTTTTTGATGTCGAAATGAATTATCTTTGTTTGATTAATTTTGATCATATTAAAAAATAGAAAAAATAAATGTGATGGATGCTTATTTTTTAATTTTATATTTTTTTTTGCATTTTTTTATAAGTGAATTATTGAATTTTGAATGCTTAGTAGTTTGCATATTGGAGAATTTTGATGTGCTTGTTTGTTATCTTAATGATATTTAAATATTTATATTATTTTTAAAAAATATAAAAATGTAAAAAAAACATTACAAATATTTTTAAAATAATATGTTGGTAATGATTACCTATAAGATACTATTGATCCATAAATTTATTAAATAAAAAATGGCTAGAGTACTTAAAAATATAAAATATCTAGAACAATGTATTCAAGGTAAATATAATCTATTGGTATGCTTGTACATCTAATAATATGTCTCGTGGTGGAAGTTACTTCATGTAATAATGTCTGCGGTCTCGATGACGCGATGCATCATCTTCGAGCTGGTGAATTGAATAATTATGTCCGAGAGGTATAACATGGTATCTCTGCGATGGTCATACAAAAGAATCTTAAAAATTTTAATGCATTAATTGTAATATGGGTGAGGATACATGGAAGAGTATATTGCGTGAAATATTCTATATTTGAGATGCATAAGTGTCTATATGGGTAATGTATGGACCGGCGTCGCATGGGCGATGGACACGCATGAATCTATGTGAAGATTGTCATGGCATAGATAAAAAATTCATCCCGTATTTATTATCATGTCCTTATTAACTTTCTCGTAATTCCTCAAAGTATTTAATCTGGAAATCTTTCCATATCTCTCCCAAAATAAGCGAGAATATATCTTGTGTCCAGATATGTTCCTCTGAGAAAAAAATTATGTTATATATTAAGCATATAAATTTATGAATAGCAAAAAAATTTTTTAACTTACCATCGATTCTCGAGAACACGAGGATAGTTTTATATGAGCCGCATGTAAGGAGGATCGATACCACCTCATTATCGACTCATTTATTATCACTCGCATAATTAATATATTGTAATATGGTAACAAACATTCAACATGTTTTCCATCATCGACTGAAATGAAGGATCTATGATCGGCATCAACTCGATAGCGAGCATCGAAACGCGTAGATACCACGATGCTTCCAGATCAATGGAACACGATGATCATATCTCACGTTAACAATTGCCACTCAGTGCGGATCTTAGGTTATATCACCTAGATAGTCATGATAATTTTTATGTCATGATTAAAAATAATAATAATAACCAAAAGTGTAAATGGTGATACCGACTTTGAAGCAAACCGTCAAGCTCATTGTTACACTTGAGTTTCATCTCCTGAAGTCTCATTCCATGCAACACTCAAACCCTCCAACTTGTAGGGTAGATGTGGGTCAATAAATGCTAAATACCTGCGGTAGGTCTACATCCATGTTTTTGCTTTTTATTTTCTTCATTAATAAGTATGCCAACTACACTGAACTAAATAATGCCATCTCTAATAATGGTAAATCGGAGATGTACCTCGAAATTAACGGCATGAAAGCATTATAGTGAATAGTATATGCCTGACATGCATCCAAAACTTTACATATCCAAGTATGAATCGAAGAATGTCCATAGTAATTCAAATTAATGATATATTTTCTTAAAAAAATCAGGCGTTGGTTTCATAATCATAACCCTTCATCAGCACAATTAAAATTTGCCACTCTCGCTATACCTGCAATACGGTTTAATATTGATATTTATATAATATGTGTAAATGTTCTGATTGTATTTCAAACATACATTTTCGCATGAATTACGTATCGAAATGTCCATTCGCATGCCTCTTGAAATTTTCCCTTGCATGTCGATGTTTTGCTTCAATCTCGTAGCATCGCGCAATCAATGATCGAGATAATGCATCGATTCGTGCATATAATTGGAACCAAGTCTTGTAAAGTCCTAATAAATCTAAGATTCATCATTACGCGCGATGAAATCTAAAATAAACAATTATTAGATGATTATGTACCTCTGCTTTCCCGGTGAAAAGTACCATGACTCAAAACGCCAGTATGGATGGACCAAAAGCAAAATGCGTTCAAATTCGACCAGAATGCTTGCAGTATACATGAATAAGCGAACATAAAACAACCATAAACGATCAGAACGTTACTCTTCGCCAAATATACTTTGTATGGTTTTTCAAGCATATCACATGCTTTCATATATGAAACTCTAATATTAAACTTTGAATCCATTGACTAATGATTTTCCAGGTTTCAAGTCCGACATCGATAAACGGATGTAGTAAATAAATTGGGAGGTGCATTACTTGTCTCATTGAATGTGAACATGTGTGTATTGCAGACTTGAAATTACCCAGCACCAATCTTGCTTGCGACAAGAGATATGGCTCAGTGTTGATTATTGCATGAATGCAGCAGAACCTCGACAATTAGAATCACATGTGACATATTACGTTATTTGTGATTGACCAACCTTGTAAATTTTAGGTGTCTCTTGTCATGGAAACACATTCCTCAGTAGGTCACGGAATAAAATTATCTTCAGATAGACCATCAAAGTTTAGTTCTTCATCCCATTGTTGAGTTGATTGACAAGCTTGGGCGTATTCATTGTTCAACATGTGTTCCAAAGGTCGCTATTTTGTTAGAGTAATCTCTTAATATCGGTTGCGGATTTGGATAATTTTCTTCTATCTCACCATTCTTTATCTCACAAGAAGTTGGGCATTATTTTATATCCCTCATTGAGGAAACCTCATGAGAATGGTGCTCATCCATGTTCAAGTTGCTATGAGAAGGGAGTCGATATCACATCTTTACTGCACATATAAATGTAGTGTTTTAAGTTAATGTCGGTCGAAGATAAAAGCAGTTCAAACAAATTACATGATGTGGTCCTTGTGGCGGTGGTGGTGAGAAGTTTCAATTGCACGAATTCATCTAGACATAATCATGCGGTATGCATTTGTTTCATTTCAATTTCAACATATGAATAGGTTCTTGTGATTCTTTGCATTGATAATGACTCACGAACTCATCATAAGTGGTGTAGCAATGGCGGCACCAGAAAACATATGAGATTAATCACTTGAATCAGCGTTTAGTAGCATGATTGATCTTGAACACTATTAAAATTAGCGGTGAGAAATTAATATAGACGATTTTTTTAAAAGATATGTAGGGAAGAAATCATCACGCTAAGTTCACCATATCTGACCGCACATCATTGCTTGAACTCATTTGAATCAAATATTTGTAAATGGAAATCTTTGAATAGCGGAACTTTTAGTTATTTGAATTAATGATTATCTTGTAAAATACAAATGACCAATAATTTATGATGCAAATAATTTAGATGGCATCGAAAATGATATTTGATTCTCAATCTTTCTAAAAAACCAATTAGCATCATGCTTAATTCTGATTGTTTGCTAGGCATTTTACAAGCATTACTCAAATATTAGAGCTTAAACCCTTCATTGGTTGGCGTATAAAATAGCCTATTGAACAAGCCAAGCAAAAAAATAAAATAAAAGGCTAAACTTGATAAAATCACAAAGGCTACAATCTTTAAATGGTTCATAAAGTTAGCAATGTGGTGAACATGACCTCTTTTTCTTGAAAAGTTTACATAACTTAATTTTCTATGGTAATCAAAGAGTTTGCACTTATTATCGTAAGTAGACTTGATTTTGAAAGAATGGAGTGTTATACCCACAATAATCAAGAGATTAGTGCCCTCAATATTAGAGCAAGTTAATATAAACAAGTCAATCTTCACTACAATTAAGCATACTGGTATCAAGATAAGTAGGTAGCTTACAATAATTCAGTATAATCTAAGTTTAGTGAGACATATATGAAATGATTTATTTTATCACTACATGGAACTTGGGTATGTCATGTCCAATTAGGTCTTAAAGGTATTGCTTTGAGGTATACAAGTGGTATTAAATATTGTTGACACTCAATATTAGCGACACTAATACATTAATAATTACTAATGAAAAATTGCTCATACAACCAGAAACCATATTAAAATTTAAATGACAATTACAAATCAAATTTAAATGACAATAAATTCGACCAAGGAACTACATTAGACCATACCACCTTCATTTAAACTATTCTACATCAGAAAAAAAAAAAAAACAAAACAAGAGCACTTACATTTAATACTAAAAAAATATTATTTCCCTTGATTGGGTCTTGCAAAGAAAAGCTATTTGATCTGAAAAAAATACCTGACAAAAAAAAAACAAAGACACTATGACTAAATCAATCGGTGTAAATAAAGATGAAACACATCAGAGCAAATCAAGTAAGATCCTTCATTTTCAACCATTTTACATCAAAGATGAAGAATAAGAGAGTCTTTTAAATTGATTTAGGTCTTACAAATGAAAAGCATTTGATCATAAGAGAAACAAAAAATCCAAATACTAAAAATATTAAAATAAGTTAGAACGACATATATACCTAAAAATATTAAAATCATATACATGAAATCATATCACGTTTATTTTGAAAAAAAAAAAGCAGAAAATACCTTTTTTCCAAAATTCCGCGGATCTGGTGGCCAATTGTGGTAGGGATCGGCGGCGGTAATAAGGCGAGCCGGCGCTTGCTTGGTGCAGAACTCAGAAAACAGAAGTCGAGATCGGAGAGATCCTCTCGGTTAGCCCTTTTTAAAAAAAATTGATTTAGCTTAAGCGAGGCTTTTCTATTAAATTTTTTAAAACGTATTCGTAATTAAGGTTTTAATTATGCTTAGTTTAAAAATTTTGCCAGAAAATTAATAGAATATTAGGACTAATGATTATTTATTTATTTATTTGAGTATGTCTAGTAAACAAGTGCATCATCAGGACGAAGCAAGCTGGTGAAAACTGGAAAAAATATAAGCATTTTTTATGTATATGAGTAACATCAAAGCGAAAGTAACAAAGTCATATAAAGCAAGCATGCAGGAGGAAATTTAAACTAATCTTAGAGCTAATTAAGTCATATTTGTAGAGAGCACGTCGAGTAAATAACTTTTCCATTGGCCAAAACATATTTTTTTGAAACCCAAATAGCAAGATACTAAAGTAAGTTTTTGATAAAAATCTCAAATTTATTGACAATAAAAAAAAAAGAAAGATTTTACGAGTCTCCACGAAGTACTGCAGCTCTTTAAAAATCTTTACATCTCTCCGCTAAGATGTGTTTGAGATAATTTTTTTTGGCTGTTTTAATTTTTTTAGAAAACAGTAGATTTTGTGAAAGAAGACCGCTTGGTAATGCTAAACAGTTTTATTTGATTATCAATTTTTTTGACTAATTTTTAAAAAATTTTATGATAAAAAAATTATTTTAAGAATAAGATATATTAGAATGGGGTGGCTGTCAGAAAATTATTTTTTGAAATTTTTAAAAAAAAAATATTTGTAACACATAATAATTTTTTTATAAATTTATTTTCTCCACAATAATTTTATAACGAGATTTTCAAAAAAAAACTAAAACTGTTCCAAATTGACTTTAAATTTTACATCAGCAAGTTAAGTTTCAGAAACTCAAATCCCATTTAAAATATCGTTAACTATTCTCCATCACCTTTCATGGGTCTCCGTCGAGTTCTCTGCGAGCATCTGCAATACTTACAGGTCTCTACTAATGTCGATTTCTGAAAATAATTAATGATAAGCTATAGGTTTAAAGCTTAATCAAGCCCATTAATTAGTAAATTTTGAATTCAATGTAATGCATGAATTCGAAACATAAGAAGATAATAGCAGACTAAATAAACAAATGAAACACATAAAATTGTTTAAAATGCGAAAGAAAAAAAAAAGTAAAATCTACAAATCTATGAAATAATGTATTAAGATGGTGAAATTATTAAATGTTGGATCGTTTGAATTGCTGTGTATTAACTATGTATTATTATATATATATCTCTCATGTATTTTATAATATACAGTTAATACACAATAATACAGACGATTTTCTCATTGGGATGGCCCAAAATGAGAGCAAGGTGAATTGAAGAATTATGTCCAAACATATATTGGATTACTGTTATCCATACACAAGAATCATTCTTAAAATATTTTAATAAATTTTAATTAAAAATATTAATATTTTAATGAATAAATGGTGTGTGAAATAAAATTCTATATTTGAGATGATCCATATAGAAAATTTCAATATATTTAATTTATAGGCAAGTAGTCTTTCTTTACTGTTTAATTAAAATATTATGTTTGATTTGGCCTCTCCTGTGAAGACGTACGAAGGCCATAAATTAATCCAACAGCACTTTATTATAATCATGTCAACCTTGTTCTTAACGTCCTCCATTTATTAGTAACAATTTAAATCTTTCTTATGCAATCAAAACATTTTTTTTTTGGAAATTTATTTGATGAGAATACACTGATTAAAATTTTTTTTAGACGAACTTAATATAAATTTTGATTGAATTATTAAATAATTTAATAATTATGAGATTCATATTGTTCAAACTCAATTTTTTATATGAACTCCTTTTGATTTATTATTAGTTTCAATAAGTTTCTTTTATTTAATCACATCGGCATAATTAATATATTTTGATGTAATCAAATTTCTATTGACACCTCCAAATAGAAAGAGACATAATGCTATATATATAGAGAGAGAGAGAGAGAGAGAGAGAGAGAGAGAGAATTTACATTATGTTCGTTCTATCCAGCTTCATGATATTGACAATCAATCTTAATAAAAAATTGTTACGTGACAATAATCATATATATTAAGATGATGATTTCTAAATAAAAGATGACAATGGTACAATTAACAAATTCAAAACGATCACGCAACTGCCATTTAGGGCATGCTAGGGATCAATTTTATTTTGTGATTTAGTTTTTATTGTATTCATAAAAAGAAATTTATTTAGTGTAATTTTTGGTAATTTTATTTTCTAAAACAAATCAAATTATTTATAAAAAGGCTCAAAATAATTTTTGAATATTTTGGATATTTAAAAAAAATCAACAAGCATATTTTATTTTTAATTAAAGCACATATAAAATAATAATAATAATAAAAATAAAACTGACCTCAAATAGCCTTTAAGTGTTTGAATTCGAATTGTGTATCCTCATTATTTTTAAATTGTCTCAAAAGTTTGACAGCTTCATAATCCAGTCCTCATAATAATAAGTGCATTATTTACATAAATAAATTATGTCAAAAAAAAAAAATCGATCAAACAAGATTCCTAATATAATAAATTTAAAATCATCCAAATTTAAATTTCAACAAATTTTTATTTAAAATAAATGTTCTATGAGACGAGCCTAATAATGGGGAAAGTGTTCTGATTTGAATTCAAATGAGCTTAAATCAAGTATTTAAAATATAATTAAAAGCTTACAATATTATTTAAGAGATTAAATGTTCTCTAAATCTTCAGTGCTTATAATTAAAATGACCATCATGATTATCTTTATCTAATTATCATCATTTCTTTGTCATTATTTAACTATCATCATTTAACGACTATCTACTAATTATCGTTGCTCACTTGCCATCTCCTAATGATTGTCCCTTAATTGCCATAATCTACAGATGACAATAATATATACCGAATGACATTCATCTTCGGATAGCTATTATCATCATTCACTACTTCTCATGCATTCTCTCTTTAAATATAGGTGGTTAGGTTACTGTCTATACGTTGTTATTCTACCTTCTCTAATTAAGGAAAAGAGAGTTCATAAAGTTGCTTATTTAGTGTGCTATTTCAATTGGGTTGAGTCCCTATTATTTAGGTAAAAATTAATTAACATTTAATAAAAATATTTGTTTGTATTTATTAAATATAAATTTATGCTTTCTCCGTTTGCATTGATTTGTTACACCATAAAAGGTAATAGTTATGGCACAATTATAACTATTTTAAATCAAATTCAAATGTATTGGTTAGCCCCATTGCACTACTTCCCTTTGTAACTGTATAGAAAGTTGGTGTAAAAATATGTATAATTTTTGTTGTGGAATGAAAATTTTTAGTATTTTTTGAACAAAAGTTGGAGTGAAATTCTAGTGTTTGGTGATGCTTGGTGGTCGGCCATAGCAAGAAGGATTTAGTAACCTCTGCAACTCAAGTCATTTAATTGAGTGATAATTATAAACTCTAATTACTAGTCTTAAACCATTCCAAAATTTTGTAAAAACTCAAGAAATGATCTATAAATATTCCTCTACCACATTCAAGTATTTTTTTTACTAAGTTAGTTCACTACATTGCTAAACCCATTCTAGCCTATTTAGCTAAATTAGCTTATTAGTGAGCATGTGCTTTTGTAAAATCTCTAAATTGAGGGCCTGTTTGGGCCAGTTATAGTTTTTTAAAAAGTTAGTTGTAAAGTTCTTATAGGAAAAATAGCTTTTTGAAATGCTATTGTGTGCGTTACAAATATTTTTATTTTTGAAAAATTCATACAGCTGCTTTCTAATAGTTCTGACTCTTAACAATAGCTTTTCACCACAAAACATTCTAAAAAAAATGATAATCACATACAACTGTAGTTGATTTCTGACTAATTTCTGAAAAATAAAATAGCCAAAAAATTATCTCAAAAATACCCTTAGTCTCATAATATAGGACCGATTTCTCAAAGTCTCATTATATCCCATGTCTTCACCCATTGTATTTGTCTGCCACTTAATGAACCCCCATCATTACCCTTTGGAAGACAATCTTATGATCGTAGTTTCTTCTCACACTCTTTGCGCACTTCAGTTTATCTAAATCTTCTAAATCCCCCAACCAACATAATTTATTAAATACAAGATTTAAATTAAATCCTATAGGACTTTAAAGAAGCCATGTCCATTGTTTGACAGAATTTAAATTAAATCCTGCTAAGTCCTACTGCCTAACAACCCTTTAGAATGCGGGAAAGATGAAGGGGAGGAGAGCAAATGCAGTCAATGTATATGAACCTCTCTTTTGATAACTATGTTGTCTTGTCAGTCCAATGACTCATTGTTTTAATCTAAATGATGTGTCAAATAAAATTTGAAAAATCTCAATATATTTAATTTATAGACAACTATTTAATTAAATATTTTTTAAAAGTTGAATCCTAATGACAAAGCGATTATAAATTAATATTTAGTAAGAATATGTTTTGAATTTAAATCTCAAAGTTAAAAAAAAAAAATTTATGAACTTTTTAAAATGATAAACATAAAAGAAAAAAAAAAAAAAAAAAATCTAATTTGGCCTCTCTTAACCAACATTTATGATGACCATAAAATAATCTAACATTCTTCATTTTATAATCAAGTCAGCCCTATTCTTAATGTCCTCTAATTATTAATATTTTTAGGAAGTTGATCTTAATGCTAACTAGGTTAGGTTAGAAATTAGTAATTAATGATCAAAAATATTATTTAAATCTCAGCCTCCTAATTAAAGAGAAATCACTCTATAAACCCACTGTCTCTTAGCTCGGTTGGTGGGCGAGCGTGGCTGGGAACCCTCCAGCCCATGTTTGATTTCTCTTCAGGGCGGAGGCGCCTAACGGAAAGTAAGTGGGGACCCGGTACGTGTGGGTGATGAATGGCCTCGACGCGTAGGATTAGTGTGATAGCGTCCCCATGAAGATGAGTGGGGTGTTGGGTGGATACCCATTGAAAAAAAAAATCACTATCAACTTCTCTAAAGGTCAATCATATCCCCTCTATATTTAAAAAGATTATTTTGCCTTTCTACAATAAAATAGGTGTGTGTGTATATATATATATATATATATATAATACGAATTAAGGCCACACTGATGAATGAGAAGTAACTTAAGAATAAATTAAAAAGAGTTCATATAATAATTGAGTTTGAACGATATAATGATTATTAAATTTATTTCAAAATTAATATAAATTATAAATTATAAATATAAATTTACATGATTATTAAATTATTTATATTTTTAATGCTGACAATAAGTCTTGGAGTCGAAGGTGCGCACAGTATTTAATGTAAAATTGTTAACTTGGAAATAATGTTACTTAAAATGCCCATACTTTTTATATACAAGAAGGCAAAGGTACAATTAACAAATGCAAACTCTCACGCAAGAGCAATTTTGTGAAAAATAAGATCCTTGATGCAATATTTAAATTTATAATTTTTATAATTAAATTTCGTATCATTCAAAATTTTGATTTTTACAAATTTTTGGTTGAAATGAATATTTCTGCGAGTTGTTATTTTGATCTATGTTCAGATGAGCTAATATTAAGTATTGAAGCATAATTGGAAGTTCTATGGGATATTTGAAAGGCTAAATGATACCTAATTATTGTGTGCTTGTAATTAAAAAGAGCATTTTGACAAGAAAGATTTAAAAAGCTCAATGGCACCATCGATATCAGAAATCCATATTTTGTAAACTCATTTTATTCAATTGAGGAGAAAAGCAGAGTTCTATAATCTTACTTATCTCGCAACTATATCAAGCATTATAGATTTTTTTTCTCTTTTTCGTGTTTTAGAAGGAAAAAATTTCAGTGCATTTTTTAATGTTTTTTTAATCTCTATGCATGTGAGCTATTCATATAAAACTTTGATGATAAGTTCTCTCTACTATCATAAATGCTCTATCACATAATAGCTTGGTTTCATATGTAGAATGACATCGTAATATCATAAAAACTATATTATAATGGATGATAGGAGTAACACCCATAATATTGGAGTTTCTCATAACAACACTCAACAACAACAACAATAACAACAAACAACAACAACAACAACAACAACAACAAGCATTTATCCCACTATGTGGGGTTGGCTACATGAATCCTTTGTCTCCATTGTGTCTTATTATGTGTCAAATTTTCATTTAATTCAAGTTTACTAAGATAAATTTTTATACAATTTAACGAAGTCTTTTTAGGTCTACTTCTATCTTTCTTAATATAAGACAAATCTAATGCATCTACTCTTCTAACTAGGTCATCGGATGACTGATGTTTTATGTGACCAAACCATCTAAGGCAACTCTCTCTAATCTTATCTGCCACTAGAGCTACTCTAACCTTTTTTTTTCGAACATACTCATTTTGCATTTTATCTCTAAGAGTAAAGCCACTCATCCACTTGAGCATCCTCATCTCTACAACACTTAACTTAGTCTTATGCTTCTCTTTTATTGGCCAACATTCTGCACCATAAATCATTATAGGTCTCACAATCTTATAAATTTTTTCCTTAAGTTTAAGTGGTACTGTTCTATCACACAATATGCTAGATGCATTTCTTCAACCATCCAACTTGAATTTTGCTAATAACATCTTCATCTATTTTACCATCATTTTGAACAATAGAGCCTGGATGTCTGAATCGCTCAATCTTTTTAATGACTTGTTCACCCAATGTCCAACACTACTACTCGAACTTCTACAACTAAAATTACACTATGTATATTCAGTTTTGGATCTACTTAAACAAAAACCTGTAGACTCTAAGGTTGACCTCCATAATTCAAGCTCCTCTTGGACTCCCTCTCTAGTCTTATCAACAAAAAGAATGTCATCAGCAAAAAACATACATCAAGGTACATCTTCCTGTAAATACCTAGTAAGAATATCCATAACTAGAGCAAAAAGATAAGGGCTTAAAGATGATCCTTGATGTAATCCAACTGAATTAGAACTCCAGCTCTAGTACACATATCCTTAATGACTTGAATATAACCAATATTAACTCCTTTCTTTTCAAGAACTCTCCAAAGAACATCTCTTGAAATTTTATCATAAGCTTTCTCTAAATCAATAAATATCATATGTAGATCCTCCTTGCTTTCTCTATACTTCTCCATCAAACCTCTTAACTTTCTCACAACAACACACATTAATTTAAAAATTAGTTCCTCAAACAAGGGTGTTAAAATTAAGCATGTGAAAATCTTCATTGGCATGTCTCTAAGGGATCACATATATAGGTCATAAGAGAATTACCTTTAAAAATCTTTGTTCACTTTAAAGAGATAGATTGACAGAGAGTAACATCAGAGTTTAATGAAGTTTACTAACCACAAAATTAATAATATAAAAGGGCTAATAAATTTGAGGACAATCTTATGAAGTCAATTGTTTGCCATGCCACTATAGTTTAGCCTAAGAATAATCTCCTTGATAGACTTATGGCCGCACATCCTTTTTATATTACATGGCAAACCCAAAATTCCTCAATATTTATAGAGTATTTGATGTAGACTTGCTGCTTGTAAAGGAAAAATCACTCTAAGGGAAAGGAAATGACTTACCCTTGGTGCAAATTTTGTGAGTCTTTGCCCTTGAATGATGCAACTCTCCAACAATCTTTGTAAGCTATGCAAATCTAATAAACCATACTAATAGTCTCTCTTCCACCAAACATAATCAAGAGAAAGATTATACTATTGCCTACTTTATAAATTTAATATTTGTGATTAGTATCTCATTTTCTTCATGTGTTGAAGATCTTGCCTATTTTTGTTGCATTCATTTTCTTTTAATTTTGAGCTATATTTATTTAAGCATTTCGAAAGAGAACACTTAAAGGCCTCTTTTTCAATGAAGGAGTATCCTAAGTGTGGTGAACACTTAGGCATGGATGTAGGCTAAAATCATTATGTGTTATATGATTGTTTTATTTATTCATTTTAGTTCTGCATTAATTATCATTTGGTTATTGATCTACAAAGTTGTAATCTATAAAATTATTTTTGTGTCAAAATTTTATTAAGCACTCAATTCAACCTCCTGCCCTTCTCTTAAGCATGTGTAAACTATCAATTATTTCTTTTTTTTTTCTTTTTGCTATGACATTAGATGGTGAACAAGAACAAAATAAATAAAAATAAATGTTAAGAGGCTATGACACCCAAGGGGGAGGGGTGAATTGGGAGGTTTTTTTTTTAAATTTTAAGTTAAAGATTAATTTTAAACTTTATAGAAAACTTAGTTAAAGATAAATTTTAGTCTAATAAAAGAACAAGGAAACAAACTAAACAAAGTGTGAAAAAGTAAATAAAAAAAAAACTAAAAGATAGGGGGCACATAGATTTTTACGTGGCTCGACCAAACTCAAAAATTGGCCTATGTGCATGCCTAGTCACCTTAACTAAAATTCACTAATAAAAATAATATTACAATGAATCTCTCATACTTTCTTACAGTGGGCAAGTACAACTCCAACAATGTACTTTCCTTTACAATGATCAAGTCATCTCCTATGTTCTTAATGAATAAGATGGCATCTACATTGGCATTTCTAAACCCATGGTTAATAAGAAACTACTCAATCTATCATCCCATGCTCAAAGGGTCTATTTCAAACAAAATAAAACTTTCTTTAATTTAAATACATGATTAAGAAAATATAGGTTCTCAAAATTAGAGGTTGCTTTATGAAGACATCTTGGTTAATAAACTCATTTAACAATACACTTTTCACATTCATTTAAAAAAAGTATAAAGTCCATGAAGCAATCATAAGCAATGTGCAAGCTAATGTATTCTAATATTGCTAAAGGTGCAAAGGATTCCTCAAAATTTATCCTCTTAATCTATGTGTGGCCTTATGCAATTAACCTAGTCTTATTTCTAAGAATGCAACCTAAGTCATCTATTTTATTTCTAAAAATGAATTTAGTTTCAATAACATTCTAATGTTGGGGTCTAGGGACTGATTCCCAAATGTCATTCCAAACAAACTAATTCAATTCATCTTCAATAACTACAATTCAATAATGATCTTTTAAAGTTTCATTAATTGTCTTAGGTTCAATCTATGATAAAAAATGGAATGATTTATCACATCTTAATGTGTCTTCTAGTCATATCACCTTGAGATTTATCTCTTATAATCAAATCTTTAGGATGATTCTTATTAAATGTCCAATATTTAGGCATAGAATCATCAACATTTTCTTCTAAATTTATTTTCTTAAGATCATCTACCTCATTATCAACTAAATCACATTTGATTAAATTAACTATATTTATCAAAAGTTACATGTACAAATTCTTCTACGATTATCTTCTTTTTATTTAACACTCTAGAAGATCTATTAGACATCGAATAATCTAAAAAGATTCCATTACCTAATTTACTATCAAATTTTTCTAAAGAATATTTTTCCATTATTCAAGATAAAGCACTTATAATTAAAAATATGAAAATGACTAACTTTAGGTTTGTATCCAATAAGCAACTCATAGGGGGTCTTAATCAAGATAGATCTCAACTAAGCTCCATTCATAATATAACAAGCTATATTAATAACTTCAACCCAAAAATATTTAGGTAAAGAATAAACATTTTACATAGCTCTACTCAATTCAATTAAAATTTACTTTTTTTTATACAACACCATTCTTCTAAGGAGTCCTAGAAGAAAATTAATAATAATAATAATAATAATAATAAAATAAATAAATGCTTAATTTCAAAATCATCAAGAAAAAAAACTTAAATAATTTATTTTCAAATTCACCTTTATGATCTATTTGAATTCTACTAATCAAATGACCTAAATCTCATTGAATATATTTTGTAAATTTTTTAAAGACATCAAATGGATCATTCTTATGTTTAAAAACATATCCTAAGTAAATTATAAAAAATCATCAATAATAATAAAGCCATAAAGTTTGCCTCCTAACCTAGCAATGCTAATGGATTCAAACAAATCTATATTCAAAAGTTCTAAGGGTCTAGATGTAGAAATAATTTTTTCTTTATTTTTTAAAGAATGTTTTGTGTGCATACCATGTATGCTTGAATCACAAATATAATTAGAATGTAAATTAATTTTAGGCAAGCCATCAACTAAATTAAGTTTTATAATTTTATTTAAAGAATGCATATTACGATGACATAACCTTTTGTGCCACAACAAAATATCATCATGAGTATTTTTGAAAGAAAGTAAATTTCAAATTTATGTCACAAGAATTTTTAAACTCAATTAAGTAAATATTTTTGTGTCTATGGCTTCTAAGCAAAACATTTTTTTAAAATTTCTAATAACATAAAAGAATGTACGAAATTTAACATTTTAACTTTTATAACATAGTTGGCTAATTAAAATTATGTTTTACTTTGAGCCATCAATAAGAAACCCTTTATCTGAAGTAATTGAATTTTTGAAATGTAACAAATAATAATCATTTTACTTTTAGCATTATCACCATAAACAACATATCCTTCCTCAAAAGGTTCTAACTGAGTAAATTTAGTTTTATCACCTATCATATGCCTTGAACATTCATTGTCCAAGTATTACATGCCAGCTTTGATCTTGCTTTGAAGGCATTCCTATAAAAGAAAATCAAGGATCAATTTTTGGAATCCAAATATGTTTGGGTCCACATTCTATAGAAAAATGATGTAATATTTGCTCTGTAGCGTGTGTTGTTTCATTTTTATTTTAGGTAGCCAAATGAAATTAGAAATTGGAAATTCTTGTAATTATGTGCATGGAAATCAAAATATATATGACATTTTTTTTGTTGCAAAAATTATACCAAAGATTAGTAGTAGCATAAGATCTATATCTAAATGATTTAGATGCATTGAAAGATCCACCTCTACTAGATAAAGCATGCGAATGTCAATTTTAACATGTATTCAATCTTGCATGTGATAAAGTGTTTTCTCTTTTTAAATTTTCTATAATTAAAGGTTTATCAATGAAAGTATTATTTTTGGCTCTTAGCTCACTATATTGGTCTTTTAAAGAAAAAGCACACACTTCTAATTTTTCTCTTTTCTTTTTTTAAACTATGATATTTTCTTCTAAAATTTTTGTATTCATTAGCGAACTCATTAAAAGCATCATCTAACTCTTCATAAGAAATTTTTTACATACCTCATTCGAAGTGTCAACATCCACCATAAGACATATTGGTTTATTCTTCAAATGTTGCATCACTTGACTCCTTTGAGTCTGAAGTCACTCGTAATGCTTATTTCTCCTTTGAGGTTTTTTATGATGATTTTGAGCTATTATTTAACTTTTATTGCAAATCCTAAGAATGTTTCCAAATAGCCATAGTCTAGGTTGATTTGATCTTTTAAATTTGACTGTGTAAGCTAAGTTTAGTAACTTTTTGAACCACTTAAAATAAATTATTAGTATCTTCCAAGCATATGTTTGTTATTGTCATAATCAATTAATTATATAGTGGGGCTCATGAAGTCAACAAAGAAATTGGTTCTCAACATTCACTTAATACTCACAATTTCAATATTATTGATTTGTCATTTACTTTACAATAATTAATAAAAGATTTAACATATGTGATCCTAAATACATCTGAAGAACAATTAAATAAGTATGTGCAATTTCAAAGTAAATAAGTTATTTTAATAAATCTATAGCATTAATTGTTATATTTTAGCTCATTTCATTTTTTTTATAGTTGATGAGGGGGATGGAAGCTGTGAAAGTAAATCATTCATAGTTTTAAAATTGATATTGATTCAAAACAAAAATAATTTATAATTAAGTGCAATAGTATGATAAATCATACCTTCATTTATAATAATGCTCATAACATGCAAAATTTCTATTATGATCTAAAATGTCCATCTCAATTTAATGCAGAGAATATAAGGTGCGAATAAAATATTGGTTGACAAAAATGTTTATACTCATTTATTGCTTTGAAGGGTTTTAGATATCAAGTATATAAGATGCATGAATCCTTTCTGTGTGGTATTTTCTCTAGTTTATATGTTAACTATAATGGTGCATAATGAAATGAAGTTAAAGAAAAAAAATTAAGCTAAATTAAAATAAGAAGTAAAATCCAACATTTCTAATTCCCTCATATCTCCTCTCATCTCCCCCACTTGCCTCACTTAGAATGGTCCTAATTAATTAATCATTGAGCCCAACAAGTCCCCAGGCCTTAAATCCCCATGATTTTTCATCTCAAGCTCCATGAATGGTGGAGGTGTTCGACTAAGCTCAAACCCCCAACAACAACCCCCCTCACAATTTTGACTCACTAGACACCTTCCTTAGTACATAAGAAGCAAAACTACACCATACCCTCCTTTCTTGGCCTCAAAGCACCCAAAAATGGCCAAACTTAGGTGAGGAGTTGTGACCATTGGTGGTTTGGACAATTCACAAGGAAATAAGAGGGGAAATTCATCCCAGAGCTTCATCTCACACTAAAGAGTAATTTTGAATTGAGAAAATTACAAGACATTAGCTTTGATGAGGTACCAAATCAGAGCTAAGCTTTAGGTTCCCATGCTTTGTAAATGAAATGTTCAATTCGTTATGATTAAACTATAGAAACTCACTACAATTTTTATTCTCATCATTTCCAATGCAAAAGATCATGAAAATGAGGCCTTGATCACCAAAATTGTGAGGTTTCTCGTAGATGGTCTCCTTTGCTGTTGAGTTGGGGAAGATGGTCCCCTAGCCGTCCATTCCATCTGATTAAAATGGATGGCCCATATTAGATAATATGAAATCCTCATTTTAACCCCCTTTAAAATCGTAGATTGATTCTCAACTATTTGAGCTCAGAGATCTAACAATCTTGGAAGATTTCATGTGATCATCACCATCTAGGTTGGTCTCCATAAGCCAATGGAGCATTATTGCATGTAGAGTGTGGTCTAGTTAGCACTGAGTGGCTTAAGTAGAAAATTAGGTTATTAAATAATTTAAAAATTCTAGAAATCACTCAAAAATTCAAAATATCATAAAAACTAAAATGTTAAGTCAATAATTAATCCAATGACCCAACAAATTTCAATTTTATTGGGTATCTTAGTAGAAATATAAGTTTAATTAAAAGTTAAAATTTATTAATTACTCCTAAAATATAGATTCAATTAAGTTGAAATTCTTAGGAGGAACCTAAAGATATTTTCTACTTCCTAAAAAAATTGAAAGCGATTTTGATTGTAAATTAAAAATTATTAATTTTTGAACTATCTTAAAAAAATTTAATTAAATAATTAATTATAAATTATAAAAATTGTAAATTTTTCTAAATGCTTAAAACTACTTTCCTTGTTAATGAAAACCTGAGAAAATTAATTAAACCCCTTATGTTCACTTAAAACACAAAATCACTTAACTATAGTTAATTAAGCTCTATTTAATTAATCTAATTAAATTAAACTTAAAATAATTTTTAGAAATTCAACCACTAAGTCAAAAGTTGTAAATGACCCATCTCTAGAATCAATATTTAGAGAGGAGTCTAATGAATCCAAAATCCCTAATGCATAATTGATATATTGAGATTAATTTGATCTTAATAAAAAAATTAAATTTTTTAATACTCTTAAAATATATATCCAATTAACTTGGAAACTTTAGGGTATGATCCAAATATCATTCCTCACTTTTCATAAAAATTTTGAAATATTTTGACAACTAGATCAAGAATTTCCAATTTGTAAACCCTCTTCACAGAGTTTAATTAAATAATTAATTATAAATCACAAAAAAATTAAAAATATCAACAAATGGCTTTACACTTTTTTTTAATAGAGAACAACCTAATAAAATAATCAGACTCTTAGATTCTAATTATATCACAAAATTACTAATTCAAACCCTAATTAACTTTAATTAAATTAATTATAAAAAATTTAATAAATTATGATAAATTAAATATTTAATTAAAATTATGAATAAACCTTTTTTGAATTTAATATCATGAGGAAAATTTCATAAAAATAAAAGCCCTAAATTTTATCAATTGATTAAGGATTAATTAGGGAATCATTAAAGTCTTAATTATTAAAATTTATCACAAAATATAAGTCTAATTAAGGTGAAACTTTCAAGGAATATCTCTAGAGGTATTTTCTATCTATATTGAGTTTCTTGAAGGATTTGAAGATATTCATGATGAGTTACTAGAACCTAACACTAAAATAAGAATTAAGGATCCATAATTAATCATTAAATTATAAAAATCATGATAATTAATAAATAAGATTTTAAAAATCCTAAAAAAATATAGAAAGTTTAAATAGAAATTATTAAACTCACTAATCTTAATTAGATGTAATTAATAATATAATTAAGATTAATTAACCCTTAATTAAATCTTAATCAAATTAATTAATTAGTAATTTTAATGAAATTCATGATTAAATCAAATTAAACCCGTAAAACATAAAATGACTTTTTTTGTCAAATCTAATTAATGCTGAATATAAAAGGAAATTACAATCTTGATTAATTAATTAAGATTTTAACTACTTTAACTAAATAATTCAAATTAATTGAATAAAATGCATAAAATCCAAATTAATCCTAAATAATTTTAAAATTTATGGAAGCCTTTAGACATCAAAGACACCCTTGGAAAGTCTCTTTATAATATTTTGATTTAATTAATAAAAATATTTAATTAAATTATGTAGTTAATTAGTAATGACAATATATAATAAATAAACCCTTAACTCTAAAAAAAATCATATAAATCCAATGAAGTTATAAAAATCACCAAATTTTACATGTAAGCACAATTAGTAGAAGAGAATTAATAAAAATAAAACTAACTTATTTTAAATATTAAAATATTTCTTAAAATATAATTAATTAAAAAAATCACATAATTCTTACAAAAGTCAAATGATATCCAAATGATCAAAAAATCTTCAAAAAAGTCAAAACTTTAATCCAAACATGATTGTACATTTTCTTAATTTTCGTTGATATAGATTAATTTAAATAGTTTATACAAAATAAAATATTTAAATAATTCTAAAAAAATTTAAATTGATTTGAAATCAATCCAAAATTTTATAAAATGCTTCTCTAGTTCTTTTGACTATAAAAAATATTCTCATAATTTTTACAGGGACTTTTGATGGTGATCTAAATTTTTTTTTGAAAATTGATGAATAAATAATAATTAATTATAAATTATTCTAAAATTAATCAAAATTTTATGGAATATTTTAAAGGATGTCTCTGACTTTAGGAATTAATTCTATGGAATTAAAAAGTCATTTGAACTCTAAATAAAGTTAAAGATAATTAAAACTTGTAATTTAATAATAATGAAATTAAAATAACACAATTGGTGAAAATCGATAAAGTTCACATTGCTTAGAATCTTAAGGTGGCTTCTCATCCTTTGGTGAGGTGCCCTTTTTATTAGGACTCTAGTGTAAGGAAGAGTGAAGCCTACTACTCTCTACACTGTTTAAAATCTTGAGTCCAATCTTAACATAAAATGACAACAACAATAACAACAACAACAAGCTTTTGTCCCACTATATGGGGTCGACTATATGAATCCTTTATCTTCATTGTGTCATATTATGTGTCAAATTCTCGTTTAATTTAAATATACTAAGGCCATACATCTTAACCAAGTATTTTTAGGTCTACCTCTACCTTTCTTAACATAAGGAAAATATAATGCATCTACTCTCCTAACCGGGTCATCGGACGACTAATGCTTTATGTGGCCAAACAATCTAAGGAGACTCTCTCTAATCTTATTTACCACTGGCACTGCTCCAACTTTGTAGTAGGGTCGGGGAGAAAGACATTTTTTTTTCCCGAACATACTCATTTCACATTTATGTCTAAGAGTAAAGTCACTCATCCACCCGAGCATCCTCATCTCTGCAACACTTAACTTAGTATTATGCTTCTCTTTTATTGGCCAACATTCTACACCATAAATCATTGCAAGTCTTACCATCATCTTATAAAATTTTCCCTTAAGTTTGAGCGATACTTTTCTATCACACAACAGGCTAGATGCATTCCTCCACTTCAACCATCCAACTTGAATTCTACTAATAACATCTCCATCTATTTCACCATCATTTTGAACAATAGAGCCTAGATATCTAAATCACTCTCTTTTTAATGACTTGTTCACCCAATGTCACAACACTACCATTAGAACTTCTACAACTAAAATTACACTCCATATATTCAGTTTTAGATCTATTTAAATGAAAACCTTCAGACTCGAAGGTTGACCTCCATAATTCAAGCTTCTCTTGGATTCCCTCTTTAGTCTTATCAATAAGAAGAATGCCATCAACAAAAAACATACACCAAGGTACATCTTTCTGTAATTGCCTAGTAAGAACATCCATAACTAAAGCAAAAAAGATAAGGGCTTAAAGTTGATCCTTGATGTAATCCAACTGAAATAAGAAAATATTTTGTCAATCCTCCTTGTGTTTGGACACAAGTAAAAGCTCAAGTATACATATCCTTAATGACTTGAATATAACCAATATTAACTCCTTTCTTTTCTAGAACTCTCTAAAGAACATCTCTTAAAACTTTATCATAAGCTTTCTCTAAATCAATAAATATCATATGTAAATCCTTCTTACTTTCTCTATACTTCTCCATCAAACCTCTTAACAAATGTATATCATCCATAGTAGATCTACCTGGCATGAAACCAAACTGATTGTGAGAAATATTTATATCACATCGTAACCTATTCTCAATTACTCTCTCCCATAATTTTAATATATGATACATTAAATTAATTCCTCTATAATTTGCGCACTCTTATGCATCACCTTTATTATTAAAAAAAGGAACTAACAAACTCTTTCTCCACTCATCTGCCATCTTTTTAGTCTTTAAAATAATATTAAAAAGATTTGTAAGCCAAGAAATTCATTGATCTCTTAAACATTTCCACACTTCTATTGAATTATCATGAGGTCATACTATTTTTCCACATTTTATTTTCTTTAAAGCTTATTTAACTTCAAATTTACTAATATGACAATACAAATAAAATTATCTATTTTTGTTTAGGGTATTAAGGTTGCTAAAATCAATTGTATTTCATATTCTTCATTGAAAAGTTTATCAAAATACCTTATTCACCTATTTTTAATATCCTTTTATGAGAAAAGTATTTTATGATTTTCATCCTTAATACACCTCACTTGAACTAAATCTTTACTTCTCTTATCTCTTTGGTTGACTAACTTATACATACATCTTTTACCTTATTTGGTATCCAATCTATTGTATAAATCACTAAAAGATAAATTTTTTGCATCATATATTGCTTTCTTTGAATCTCTACGGGCCACTTTATATCTTTCCCAATTATTTGAGTTTTTACATCTAAACCAAATTTTATAATAATGCTTCTTATTTCTTACCTTTTCTTGCACATTCTGACTCTACCACCAACTATTTTTATTAAAAGAAGCTTTTCCTTTTGATTCTCAAAGCACATTTTTTGTAACTTGCTTAATTTCACTTGCTATTTTTTTTTCACATAACATTAGCATCCTTATGAACATCCTAAATTCTAAGCTCTTGTAGCTTGCTCTTAAAAATATTTTTATTAGTGTTCTTTAAGTGACCCCATCTAATCATAGAATAATAATTTGATTTATTTTTCATCTTTCAAATTTTTATCTTAAAATCTAAAACTAACAGTTGATGTTGGGTACTTAAACTTTCACTTGGAATGACCTTACAATCTTTATAATCTAGACGATCTAGTTTTCTTATAAAAAAATAATCATTTGAGTTTTACTTGATCCATTTTTATAAGTAATAATATGCTCATATCTTTTCTTAAATAAGATATTAGCAACTATAAAATCATAGGCTAAAATAAAATCTAATATAATCTTACCTCTTCATTAATCACTTTAAATCCATAGCCACCATGAATATTTTTAAAATCTTCCACTAGTCTACCAACATGTCCATTTAAATCTCCTCCAATAAATACTTTTTTCTTTAAGAGGTATCTTTTGTATTAATTCCTCTAATTCATTCCAAATTTTTTTTAGCCTACATCCTAACCTACTTGAGGAGCATAAATATTTATAACATTGATAATCTTAGTATCAATAATAATATTTAAAGCTATAATTCTATCTCCAAATCTATTAATATTTATAACATTATCCTTCAAACTTTTATCTATAATCACACCTACTCTATTTCTAATTCAACTTCTACCTGAATATCAAAGTTTAAAATCTAAACTATCAATCTCCTTAGCCTTCTCCCCAACCCATTTAGTTTCTTGAATATATAAAATATTTATTTTTCTATGAATCATAATATCTATTAAATTCTATTAATTTACCTATAAAAGTACTAAAATTCCAAGTTCCTAACCTAATTCTAGTTTCAGGGACTAATTTCTTTGCTCACGTCAATCCATAATATGGAAACCTTTGCTTATTTAACATTGCACCTGTGGTGATGCAATGTCTTGACACTTTTTTTCATGTAAGGCCATAAGGTTGCATTGCTTCTAGGAGACGCCCTAGGATTAACACAATGTTTTAAAGGATTCATGTCATGATTATTTCGATAAGTTTTACGCTGACTGTTGACTGCCTATCGTAACCCTCCACTTTTCACATCCGGACTTGGAACTGGCAAATGTAGTGTTAAATAATTACTTAAAGTAAAATTGCCTAATTATAACAAATTAAACTCCTCACATGAAATAAAATCGAAACCATTAAAAACCTAACAAAGCCTTACCACACCATTTCTCTCTCACACACACTAGTCTTTTAGGCCATAGACTCTAGACTTAAATTAGGGTAGTACTTTATTATATGATGTACTACTCTTCGTGGTTTACATTATATTGTTTATATATATACTATATGGTATGGTGGGTGCCTTCTCATAGACTAGATGTTAGGGGGATCTTTCATAGTCTTAATAATATTTTATGCAGGTAGTCGTGCTTAGTTGGGATTCTTAAGTAATTTAAAACTAACATATTTGGTTCTAGGTGCTTATTCTTATTGCTCTAAGCATGATTCATTAAGATAGATTGACTTGTTACTTGCAAGTGCTAAGCTCATATGCTTAACATATATCTATAAATATGTTTGTGTGCTTTGGTAATCTCCCTTTTATAGGGTTTAGTTAGACTTTTAATTTAGAAATAAAAATATAATTTGCCACACCCCATCGTTGGCCAACCCAAAAATATGAAAATAATTATTTTCTGCTTATTATTATTATTATTATTATTATTATTATTTTGCAATAAATGCTTTATTCTAATTTTTTTATAATTTGTAAAAAATTTAAACTCCACATGAGCTCCTGAAATTAACACACACATAAAGTCTTACAACTTTAACAAAAAAAATCATAACATTGTGATGGTTAATTAAGCCACTGTAATTGCATGTGAAGTCCAACCGATTCAGAATTAAGTTCATGAGTCAGTATGATGTAGCCAAGAAATATTCTATTGGGGATGGCCTGAAAGGAGAGCAACGTGAACTTAATAGTTGTGCTCAAGTATAAATTTGCTTGCTCTTATCCATCCACAAGAATCATTTTTAAAATATTTAAATTAAATATATTAAAATTTTGAATGGATTGTTAAATTAAATTCTATATTTAAGATGATCCATAAAGAACATTTTCAATATATTTAATTTATAGGCAAGTAGCCATTTTTTTTTACTGTTTATTTAAATAAAATATATTATTTGATTTGGCCTCTCGTCGTGAACACGTATGGCGGCCATAAATCAAACTAACAGCATTCTTTATTATAATAAAGTCAACCCCAAATAATTAATAATCCTATTTGGGATAATTATAGTTATCTTAAAAATATTAATAGAATTATTATTTAAAAAATTATGATTAATATTATAATTTTTTATTATTTAAAAAAATTATATAATAATTTTCTGATAGTATGACTAATCATGTCGGCTAAGTTAAGATACTATGATGTACATCTGTGTAAGAAATCTTAGCCTATTGTGTGTATGAGTTTAAGATTAAATTCGCTCAAATATTTCAAAAAAAAAAAAAAAGGCATAAACCTAATATTTAATATAAATTTGTTGACTTGGCCATAATCTTACTAGACATGCTGATAAGTACTAAATGCAAGAAGACAATGCTACAAATAACAAATTCAAAATCCTCACGCAACCGCAATTTAAAGTTTGAATTCGAATCGTCAGAGGGGAGGAGGGGGCTCGGTATGCTCGCATTATTTTTAAATTGCTTCAAAAAGTCCGACAGCTGCATTACCAGCCTTAATGCAATGTTCATAAACATTTTAACTTTTGAAAATTTCTTGACTAAATGAATATTTCAATTTGATGAGTCTACTAATAGAAAAATATATATATTTTTTGATCCCTATCCAAATGAACTGATCATATTAAGCACTAGAAGCATAATTGAAAGTTTAATAAGATATTTAGAAGGTCAGATGATCTCTAATTCTAGCATGTATATAATAAAAATGAGCATCTTGATCGGAGAAATCCAAGGAGTTCAATGACCATCATGGACAAGAGAAATCCTTACTTTGTAATCCAATTTTCTTCATTAAGGTGAAGAGCAGAGTCATATAATCATAATATCTAGTGGATTATTTCAACAATGCAAGCTTCATAATTTTTTTTCTTTTTTAAGTTTTTAACATAAAAAATATTGTGCTTTTTTTATTTTTTTTTTCATCTTTATGTGTGTAAGATATTTATGTAAAGCTAAGATGATAAATTCTACTTACTACTATGAATGCTCCATCACATTTAGTGGAATATGAGGGCTAGACAATGCATTAAGTGGCTTTAAAATCACTTTGATCTTCTTTAGATCGATCTCGATCCCACAATATCGTATGATGAACCCTAGACACTTCCCTTAAGTCACCCCAAAAGCATACTTTAAAGGGTTTATTTTTAAGTTATAACATTGTAACTATCTGAAAACTGCTCCCAAGTCATATAGATAGTCTTCCATTTATTTGCTTTTAACTATGTGGTCATTGACATAGCACTCAACCTAGTGATGAATGAGTTCAACAAAAATTTGAGTCATATCCCATTGGTATGTGGCACTAGCATTCTTAAGGCCAAAAGACATGACCTTATAACAAAATATTTTGTTTAAAGTTCTAAATGGGGTATTCTTCTCGTCCTAAAACACCATCTTAATTTGATTGTAATCAGATGTCCCATCCATGAATAAAAAGATAACATGTGAGGAGGTTATGTTTACTATCATCTCTAGTATGGGTAACGAGAACTCATCTTTGGGATAAGCCTTATTAAGATTCTTAAAATCGACACATGTAAATTTGAAAAAAAAATTTTTACTGGTATGACGCTAACTAACCCTGTGGGATACCTTTTTTTCTGGATAAAACTAGCATTGATCGGTCTCTTAACCTTAAAATAACTTATTTTTCAATATCTCATCACATGCATCTAGGAGCTTACTTCACGGGTTTTACATCAAACAATATTTCTAGTTTATGGACCACAATGTCAGGTACTTCTTCATTACTCTATGCAAGGTAATCCTTAAACTCTAAAGTAGCTAGATTAGGTCATTAGCTTCAAGCTCACTTAATAGTGAACTTATAAATATTAGGCATGGGTTATTCTTGGTGCCCAAATTGATTTCTTTCAACTCATCTATGGTTGACTTTATTTCCTCCTCCAATTATGAGGCCATTGGAGATCATCCAGATCATCTGAAGTTTTCAAACAAACCTCTTCAAATAAATTGAGTTTGTTTATAAAGAGCCTATCCGACACTAGGTGGTTGGTGATGATTAGGCAATACTTGTTATCTTCTAATAGCTCAACCACGCCAAATCCTAGCCATAGCCTTGATTAAACCTTCTTACCCTTCTTTTTTTCATAATTTTTAAAATAATTTGATTTATGTCTGGACCATGTGTGAGGTATTAATCCCTGTATTGTTAAGTTCTGAACACAAGGCAAGTACTAATCAAAATACAATTCTATTATTTCTTTGAAAGATCCATCCTCAAGTTTTACATCAACTCCTGAACTTGAAGATGATCTCCTAAATAAAACTTTTGATGTTTGGTATTCTCGCTAAGTTTTGGTGAAACTTTAACTACTATTCCCTCAATATTTTTTGCAGAATGTGGGGTTAGAGATAGAGTGCTCACATATTGGTTAAGCCTCTTATACAATAATAACTCAGAGACTTCATTACAAAGCCTGTCACCATTAGGTTTTCATTTCTTCTAGGATTCACTATTGACTTGGTATTCAAATCTTAACAGGTAACTAGAGAACTAACCATATATGACTCATCCTTTGAGTTGGATTCTAAGTTTATGTATATATTAGAAGGTGCTTGATTTGGTGGTGCATAGAATAGTCTGCACCTTCTAATGCCTCTTTGAAGCCTGCTTTATCCTCAATATATAAGAGGTTGGGACATCTCACCTATTTGTTGGAAAAGTAAGGTAAGATGTGGCTTGTAAGTGATGTCAAACTCTATCTCCTTCATTAAGTCTTCTTCTCTTTTAGATTTTCTTTTTTTTTCTTCTTTTTTTTCTTTCTCTTTTTGATTGATATTATTTTGAACATATGAGACTACATAGTTTATTTTTTTGGGGATGTAGTAGGCTCCATCCTAGTATATTCCAATCTCATGCACTAAGAAGGGTTTGAGGTCCCCTTTGATGCAATACTTTAAACCATTTTGCATGAACTCAATACACTAATGTAAAAAGAATGGTACCATCTTATTCTCATGCAGTTTGGGTCTTCCAAGTAAAGCATTGAAAGACATGTCTGAATCTATGATGTGAAACTTTGCTTTAGTCTTTAAATTATTGATCTATAATGATAATGTGATTGAACCTAAGTCCCTCTCACCTGGTTCATTGAATCTTTTCGACATCATCTTATCGACTCTATATTTAGTGATTTTAATCCTCAAGTAGGTGAAGGTTCTTGAACTTATAATGTTGGCTGATAAACCTGGGTCAGCAAACACTTTAGTCAGACTTGAAGTTGTTTATATTCATTGAGATGTACAGAGAGTGATTGTGATCAGTAGTTTTTGGGAACACGTCTTCAACTAAAAAGATAACTCTCAAGACCTCTTTGAACTAGCAGACTTTTATGTGGCTGTGGAAGTAACAGGAAACTGAGCTAAGCATATCTTAGAATCTAACAAAGCTTTGATTAAGGACCTTTTCATCTATTTAAATATGGTGAGGGCATCGTATATACTTAGCTTAGTTGGTAACTTTCTAAGATAAGCTAGAATATTGTAGGCAACCTTAGGTTGGTTCTCCATAAGCATATTTATTACTGGAGCATCTTATGGAGGGGCTATCTACTTATTAGAGTCAATGACTTATTTACTCTTATCTTGAGATGTCATCATAGGAGATAAAACTTTGCTACTATGAAGTTGACTTTGATGATCTCTTAAACTGGAGAAATTATAGTGGTATCTACTTGCTTGTTAGGAGCACCTGAAGCTTTTACTAGTAGATCTTTAGAATCAGATGACTCTAACTCTATCTCAATAGGGGCACCTTGAAGATTTATAGTAGGAATGTCACTATCAAAGTTAGAGTCATCAAGAAGAAGAGAATGATCTGAATTATTTTGATTATTAAGACTTAGAGAGTTACTGTCAAGAACAAGATCATCAAAATCATCACACAAAGAGAAGATGTAAGTGGAATATTTCTTCATTAATTTGTATGCCTTAGGTAGTGCAACATAGAAGTCATGAGCAACATGAGTGACTTGACACCGATATTCATAGATATAATTCCCCTAGTAGTTAAAGCAAGACAAATAATAGGTGATGATGCTGCTATAATATCTCAAGCATGTAGTGATAACTTTTGCTCGACATCCACCCTCCATGGGTTAACCTTTGCAACTAGCCCACTACTAGTGTAATAGAGGTTAGAGCTGGCTCAGCTACCAACAGAGAAAGCTCCCTAATTTTAGAAATAATTTTCATAGATATTTGAGATAAAGAGATGTCATAATCTTCTTTGATCTTAAGAGAATCAAATAACTCCCCAAAGATTACTTTGATAGAACTAGTGGTGTGTTCTATCAAATACTCTTTGAGTATCATGATAGCTCCAAACTTATAGCTTTTCTTAAGCCAATCCATGAATGTAATATAATTCTACAAGACATGACCCAACACTCGGTGGTAAGGGTGAACGTTAGAATCATCACTTTTGCCCCCTTTTTCAGGCTTCTTTGGTTCGGGTAGCTGAAAATCAAGTTTCTTGAGGAGACTCTTGAAATTTTTCTTGACTACCTCCTTCTTAAATGAATAATGTTTGTTCCACTTATCAGTAAGGGTAGGTAGAGTGTAGCTACTTGGTGGATAGTACTAAGAATGATACTATTGATACTTCTTATGTTGTAGTTATGGAGGTGGAAGAGGAGGTGGGAGTGGAGATAGCTAGGGTCTAGATCTCTTAGGTTGTACTCTCATAGATTCGTTCCCCTTATCCACTACTAAGACTACCCCATGTTTCTTCTTATATATTTTCTGAAGTTTGGGCTTGAACAACTAGTCATAGAAGGGTAGCTATTAGCTTCCTCGTAGGGGTTAGCTACTTCCTAATCAATTTCTCAAAGATCTTAATGGCGAAATCTTTAAGCATGAATGGTACAGGACCATGCATTTTCTTAAAAAAATTCTCAATGCATGTTGTTCCTGTAATTGAGATTTGTATTTCATGTTAATGTTTCTTTACCTTAGGATGTAGTCGACTATAGAATCATTGGGTTTTTGCTTTTCTATCACTAAGTCTCCTACTATGAGCCTCTTGATAAAGAGTTGCTCTAATTCTATAAAAAGCTTTTACTAAACTGCTAGGTAGTTCTGCGTACCAATCAAGTAACTCTTGCCATGTTGCTAATGAATAACCTGAATAATAAGATCTCACTGCCTGCTGCATTATAATAGCTAGCTCTAAAGTACACAATATGTTATCGTAGGTTCCCACTATCATCAAAGACCTTGAAGGATGGTGTTACAAACTTCTTAAAGTATTACAATACTTTAAAATCCTCTAGGTAGGGTATATCCTTTGGAATCAATGAAGCTCCTTGGGCTTGCACTAATGTATCCTTCACCTATTGTTCTACCAACTATTTAATGTCCCTTTCATCTAACATTGTGCCCTCAATACCTTTCCTATATATATTACCTATATTTTTATAAATTGGGGTAGTGCACTTATGTCTATCAAAGGTATGTTTCACCTCTGAACTATCAGTCTCTATAGGTGTAGCCTGTGGTACTACTGTTTGACCTTGAAGGGTTAAAAAAACTAACATGAGCTCCTCTACCCTCCTCTCCATGCGAGTAATTTGATCATATTTTTGCTTTAGTTGTTGCAACATTCATTTTGTAGAGTCAGATGTCTCACCCTCCTCGATCACAATACTCTATTCATCAACACTGTGATGGTGCTGTGTGAGGATGTCCTAGTATCCAACATGCAAACCTTTATGGTCTCATCAAAGAGGTCATCCTCATCAGCATCAAAGTCTACCACTCACTATCTCAATTGTCCCTGACTATCTCCTTAGTTATGGCCCAATAGTCGGTTAAGATATCCTCTAAAGAATGAGTATCTACCCTTTGAGGATCTTTTGGGATGTATCTAGGATGACTATTGGTAATAACTTGACTTTCTATATCCATGCTATCTCGGACTCCCTGCTCTACTTGTGCACTTGCTGGCTCAGGTGCTTCACATGTATGAGCCTTCCCCTCTTTCTCTTCCTTCTCTCCGCCAAGCATCGGTGGGAAAGCAACACCTACACTTTTGGGCTACCACTCCTTCTACATCACTGAAGTAGGAGGACTAATAGGAGAGCTCGGATTCACACCATTAGTATGAGAGGATGAAGGGTGGCCCTCAAGTCATAGTTTGATTATTAAAGGGTTGAGCCTTCATATCCTTAGATTATTTCTCATATTTATGGAGAACCTTGGATGCTACTACTTGGATGGGGGATGGTGGTTAGTGAGTCTAGCAGTGTGATGGTGATCGTAGCAGCTACGCTCTACAGACACTCTCCTCCCTTGATTGGACCTGGTGAGAACTATATAGTCGGGTATGCCTGTGTAGTCATACTGTCTTTGACTAAGGTGTATAGCCATAAATGTTGAAGATGTTAACTGCATTGCAAATCTCTTCTTATCTCTCCTGTCTGCCAGAATTTCTATCTTGGCCTTTAAGGTTCTTTTCTTATTGATTTGATTCTACATGCTCCTAGGTATTACTGATCTCAAATCATGGACTATGACAGACTTAGATTGTCTATGGACTCTTCCAACCCTCCTGAGAACTGACCTCAGTCCAGCATAGAATTTTATATTTTCCCTAGATGATGTCTCGTACTCAAAGGGGTATGGTGGTGATGCTGGTATATGGCGTATGTCTTCCTCTCCCTTAGTCGTGGAGAGTGAGTGAAACCTACTACCCCCAAAGAGGGGAGAGTTCTCTCAAAGGGACCCATCTTCTACAACATTAGATGAGGTTTCAATCTCTCAAAACATTTTCTCATACTACTTCTTCAGTTTTCTATTTTGTTCCTCCTTTGTATCTTAGTGGGAGGAATGTGGCAGGAGCTAAACCTACCTCAAAGACAGATGGGACAACCATTGGCTCTGCTTTGGCCTTTCTTTTGGAGACCGAGATTATCCTAGATGTTGCCTTAACTCTAGCAACCCTATTAGTGGTGGAAACTACAAATGGTAATGGTATAATGGGAACCTCAGCAACATTTATCTTCAGTGAGGGCAACTCTAAATTAAATCTTAAATCAAACTGAATCAAGGGATTCTTATCTTCAACCTCCTGATGCTCCACTATAGTAAATGTTGGACCATCATAGGTAACCTTCAGATCCTCAAAGCTTAGTCTAAACTTGATGATTAGGGTGTTATTCAGATAAGCCTGATCCATGGCCAAGCCCAACCTAGTGGCAAATGAGAATAGCAACTTTTCAAAAGAAATGGTGGCAATTTGAATGAACTAACTAAACATGATGCTCTCCTATTGTGAGAGGGAAAGGCATCATTTACTGAAAGGGTTATGTAAATTTTGTATATTCATATCCCACAAAATTTGATTATGGTAAGTGAAGTTAAGATTGTGGAGATTTTGATTTGAACCTCCCTATAAATAGTAGGTTCAATAATTATTGGAAAGGAAACCATAATCATCAAGTTTGAACATGATGGGTTCGATAATTGTTTAAGAATCCAAAGAAAATTATTTTTGCACAAATTTTGGTGAGGTTTACAACTTTCCATATATTGAATCCCATTGGGAGTCTAATGATGAGATCCTAGAATCCACTCATTTGACTGTGGTAAATAAGAGGTTTAGGACTAAAAGATGAAGATGTAAATCACACCCACCCAAAAAAGAAATGGGCGAGGAGTTCAACAGAATGAAATGTAGTCTAAGTCTATGAGTGGTCTAGACTTACTACCGATGTATAGAGATATTAGTCAATCATTAAAGATGGAGAGAGGAACTTTCCCAAGTAAAGTTGCAAAAAAATCTATGGTGTTTAAAATATTAGTCATAGGGACACCATGTAAATTTTCTAGGGTACTTATTCAAATGATCAAATATGACTTCAAGGAATGAGATACTAACTTGGAAAGTAGAAACATCACCTTATGATAAACTCAATCATCTAATAAGCACTAATAAGACTCATGAGCCTATGTGTACCAGAGTTTTTTCTCCTATTTTATATGGATGAAGTAAAGCAGAGTTTATTTTAAGACAAATTCTTAGGTTCCCTATAGGGGCAACCTCCATAGTTTATTATATCTTAAAAGAAGTAATCTCCTATGAATACTCTCTATTAAAATGATTGGTGAATATCTCTATAGAGTTTAAAGTTTGATATCAAAGAATTAATAGTTATCAGAAATCAAATGGGAAAGCTCAAATAGGAAGAGTTCTTAATGGAATTCGAAGAAGAGTAAGTAGGAGGTTAGTGAGCACTTCAATCAATCATATGGTGGAGCTTTATATTTTTAAAATTAAAAATTATTATTATTTAAATTGACATTTTATTAAAAAGCTAGGTCTTATATTTCAACAATACAAGATTGTGAAAATATCAAAGAAGTAAGGATTTACACTCATACTAAAGGAGAAATGGGCCACCTTTGAACCAATATTTAAAGTACTCTAGCACAAGCTAAGAGCTTGACTTAATTCTACTCAAGAAAAAAAATGAGATTTATTGGTTTTCTTCTACTAGAGAGAGTGAACCTATCATGACTCTTCTGGACTTACAACCATCTAAAGAGGTCATCGGCTAATACCTCCTATGAGTTAAAATCATGTGGCCAAGTTTTATGAATACACAATAGTTAAGGATGTTATTTATTAGAAATAGAAACCTAAGAGCCTAAACTTACTCCCTAAGAGACTATATTATAATTAGTATGAAAGTATGTCCTCTTTTAATGCAAAATAAATTACTTATTTTATTTATCTTTGAAGGTATGCCTACATGCATGATGAAATTCAATTGTGCATCAATTTGTAAGAAGGGTTTTCTTCATTTAAGGGGTTATTGTCAACAGTCCTGCACTCCCCTTATCGTGCAACGAGTGAAGATCTCCTATATTCAAGGAGGAAAGTCAATATGCACGCATGATGTTATCCACATTCATCACAGACTTATGACGTCTAAATCGATTCTTATTGATTAACTCTTATGGCTTTATAATGAGGTTATGAGTTGTATTAATGTTATGCTAAAGTTGTTTATTTTGATTGGATGGAAAATTGTAAAGTTTAAAGAGCCTAATGAAATCTAAGACATACAACAATCATCACACTTTAAGAAACCTAAGATAAAACATATAGTTTTATTATGCAAACAAAGTAAACACACCAATCAATCAATCAAATTAAATGAATAATAAAATACCAGTGAGACTGAGTTCTGTTGTACACGCCGAAAAAGAAAAAAAGTTGGTTGCCGAGCTCAACCCTTACATAGCTCTAATTACAATTACATAAATGAAATTGAAATAAGTCATGGGAGTCTTTATCTTCACTTGCCTTCAAAACTTTGGATCCTCCAAGCACCACAGAGCTTCATAGGTATATGCATTCTAACATCAGCTCATCCTAAATCCCTTGGCTTCTAATCCTATTCTATTACAAAGTTACATTTAAAACTCTAAAAATAAAATCTTGACTATACTTGCAAAATAGGAGTTAGCTATAATACACATACACATCAAGTAGTTATATATTACACAATTAGACTTAGCACCCATGGGTGCCAAGCCTACCTATCCTAATGGGATATATTTAGGGACTTAAGCAAAGCAACATCTATAAGCAAAGAATCTTTATAATTTTTTTTTATTATGGCAAACCCTTAAGCACAATCCCACAAAAAAATAATGTTATTCTAACAATTAACATCCTGCCATCCAAACTAGCGCACAAGCAATCATAGTCATCCAATCTAAAATAATACACCACTAAACCAAGGAAAAATATTACATCACAATCAACACATCGATCTATCCTAATTCTAAGATCAGTGATCTAGCATTATAGTATATGAAGAGATGGCTATTGTGGCAAGTTTGTACTAGGCTTCTTTAAGTTTAAGTTTTGATTTGAGTTCAAGATATGCTAATTTATCGTTGGGTGGTTGCACTTTAAAAGATTTGGTTAATTTCAAATTTTATTTCCAATTTTAGTACTTTTTTACATTAAAGTTGAATTTAAGTTAGGTTACACACATAGTCATTGAGTGTAGTATTCTAAGTGTTTAATTCAAATGATCTTAATATAATAGATTCAATTTAAATAAAAGCCATCTAACCTATCAAATCATATCTAAAAAAAATTAGTGAATTCAAAGGAAAAAAATTATGTTGAAATTTAGTAACTAAAAAATATTTTATGTAAAAATACTAACTTTTATATATTTATAGGAATTTTTAAATGTATTAAATAACAATAAAAAATGTAAAATAATTTATATAGAAATACATATATTCCAGTAATTTTTCATAAAAGTTTTATGTAAAATAAAAATGGTAAGTACACTAAATAAAATTTTAAGAATATAGACTTTTTTTTTCTTTTAATTACCATAATTATCTTTATATAATTTTCACTAGACTTGATGCTATTATGAAGCATAAAAAATTATCAAAATTTTTCAATACAAATTTAATTAATTAAAAAAGTTTATTAATATCTAATTTAAGCTTGCCATCCTCAGTTAATAATATGTAGTAAAATATTGAAATATACTAGATCATGAGCAAATCAAAAATCAAACTATGCAAGTAAACTCCTAGACAACTCTAAGATTCTTTCAAATGCATGTAACCTGAAAAATTATATCTAAAGCTCCAAACTATCCAAGTTAACCTAACTTAGGTTCTTCTATACTCAGATTTGGATCAAACTAAGTATTTATAATTTATAATCCATATAAGTAGTCATGTTGAACATTTTTAGATCCAATGCACCTAAAATACTTGTCATCAATTGTTGACCTCACTTTTAGTGAGATTGACACATATCACTCTTTAGACCTAGGATCCCATCTAGATACTAAGACTCCCTTTACTTAGACATTAAGACACACCTAATGGTTAGGTGGAAACCCAAACCAACTTTAAGGTAAAGACTCAACCTAGGGTTAAGTCAGATATCCATGTAAAAATGTAGGACATCATTATTTTGTAAAGACCCCTCATCAAAGATGACTTAACCTTGTTAATATTGTTCAAGCCAATCAACTAACATCGCATTTGCATGAAAAAGATGAGATATCGAAGGTGCATATTCACTCAACTGGGTACATTTTAAGCACGAACAAGATTATAAAGTAAAAAATTACAAGACAATTTATAATCAATAATATGGAAATTTCACATTCTGTAAATTTTTTTAAAAAAATCTCAATCTTGCAGAATTACAAACACAAATTGCAGGTTGAGTCAAATCTGTACAATACTCCTGACTTTACAACAGCAAGACGCCACTCAAAATGATACAGTTTCACATTCTTTTACATACATTCCATTCAATCCCTCTGCAGCGACTACTCAAACTATTGGAATTTCATTTAACAATAAAACAGTGTGACAAGCTTGAAGCGTTTTTGTGTAACAAAGAAAACCTTTTAATTATTCTATATTTTCTATCACATAACACATACATTCAGTATCAGAACTTTAAGACTTTAAACCTGTTGAAAATACTTCTTGAATTGCCTTTCTCAGCCTTATTGTTAAGATCAAGTTTAGCTTCAAATCCAACAGCACATTATTTCTCCCTTTGCTGACTGCTGAGTTGCAGGCCAATAACGCACAGTAATTTTCACCTTGCAGAGAACTGTGTAATTGATACAGTTGCTTGGGTTGCCGAAGATGACCACGCAGAGGAGGATGTTTCGCCACGAACCCGGGCTGAAGAATCTAAAAAAATAGGCCTAGTAGGCTCAGTATGAGGTTCAGCTTGGGTTAGCAGTGAGACCACAACTTCAGACATTGTTGGCCTCACGGCCACCATAGACTGAGTGCAAAGGAGAGCTATCTTCATTACTCTTTTGATTTCTTCTAGCTCAGAGTCATTAGGATTCAGAGATTTATCTATCAACTCTGTCAGACCATCTTCCTCATAAAGCTTCCACGCCTGTTAAGAAAACAATGAAAGGAGAATGAATGATATATCAGATTAAGAACTTGACAAAGCTAGACTTACATGCTTGATTTCTTAAATGGCCAATAAAATAAAATTTCAGAGAACTATTACCCATTCTAGAAGATACTGATTAATAGGTTCAAGCTTAGGATTGCTGTTCCTCCGTCCACTAATGAGTTCCAGGATAACAACACCGAAGCTGTATGTATCAACCTTCTCGGTAAGCTGACCGTGTAGAGCATACTCAGGTGCTGTATATCCCCTGGGAAAAAGTATTTAGAAAAACTGATAACTTAGTATCGGCAAAGAAAAAATACTTGTGTCCTACACATCAGGAATATCAAGGTAAATCATACATACAATGTTCCAGCAAATTTGGTGCTTAGATGGCTCTGATCTCCTGGTAGAAGTCTCGCGAGCCCAAAATCAGCAATTTTTGGCTGGAAATTGTCATCAAGGAGTATGTTGCTAGGTTTTATATCACGATGTATGATGCAGACATGGAATTCTTGATGCAGATATGAAATACCCTTGGCCATGCCAACTATAATATCAAATCTTTGCTTCCAGCTAAGCAATTCACTCTTTTCACCTGCAGAAAACATGGAAAAATAAAATATCTAATGGTTTCATGAGTAGCATTTCTTAGACCACACCAACTCATTACAACACCAAATCACTACCACCATACAACACTAGTAGTGTCAACGTTTCCAGGTCATAAAAATAAGGTATGCTCAGCATTTCCAAGTCAGACTTTGGTTAACCTCACTAAAGAAAACAAGCCAGAAAACAATTTTCATATAAGAATTCCTATTTTCAATGGCTTTAGTAAGTGAAGAAAGGGTTGTTACCAAATAAGAATTTATCAAGACTTCCGTTCGCCATGTACTCATAAACAAGCAACAAGTCATTGCGATTGCCACAACAGCCAAGCAATCGAACCAAGTTTCGATGATGAGCATTGCTTATAAGCTTAACTTCACTCTGAAAACTTGCTTTCGTGGTTTCTGATCGAGATATTGCCAATCTCTTCACTGCTACTATCTTGCCATTTTTCAATGTACCCTACGAGGAAATATTACTTCAAGGATCCAGACTAAAAGTACGACTAAAATGATGATAGTTTACAGAAGAAAAAATAATGCAAATTCGTACATTTGGGGAAATGACTCAGTATTTCTTATAGTATTTATACCAATGAAGAAAACAATGCTAGTATAAAGTCTGTTGATATTCCACATGCTCTATAAACACCTTAAATGGTTTACCTTGTAAACCTCTCCAAAACCTCCTTCTCCCAACTTATTTTCTTGGCTAAAATTTTTTGTTGCAGATTTCAGATCTCTATAATGGAAACTTACAGGACCTCGAAGCTCTGTTGCTCCCAGTATATCTCCTATAAGAGAAATCTATTCATCAGAAGTTTTATAAATGTATAGAAAGAGTACAGATCATTAAAAAAAAAAAAAAACTCAGCACTACATTGAATATATCGATAGGACTTTTTCATGCACCTGTTAGTCGTTGGTCTTATTAGTTTTCATCTTCATATTTTAGCTTTGTAACACCTCCTTATGCAATGCAGTCACATTAGAGCAACTAAATGTTGAATTTAGCATATTCATTAAAGCAATATTTCTTAAAATTTTTTTGCATAATCTACCAATAGAATTTCTTAGGCATTTTATCGCTCCTCATAGCTAAATGCTCCTTTGCCATAAAACAGCAACATCCATTATTCAATCATCAAAACCTCACATATCTTTTATGCCAAAATAACATATTAAATATTTTGCAAAAGCCACAACCATAACCACTGGTATATAAATTTGGAGGAAGAGGCCAAGTAATTGGAAATGGATATGAACAACTAGAAGAATATAATATGCCTTTTTCATAAAGGTATTTCAAAACCTGTTTTGTCTAAGAAACTGAACTTAGATAATAGCATGGACTTTTATTTAATAAGTCATTTTTAGGTGCCAAATTCTGATATATCAGTATGCTGTCTAACATGGTATAAACAAAATAATAAAAAGTAAATGATTGCATACACTCTTCTTCAGAATAAGATAATTTTTCGATATGTATTAGTTGGACATGAACCTTGCAAGCTATAATGAGGTTACATGTGAAAGGATTCATAGTCTAGTGGTTGGAAAAGATTGTTGTTTCTTAAAGGTCATAAGTTTGAACCACATACTTTGAGATTTACTGCTCGTCATTTCCCAAAAAATGAGCGCAAATTGATTAGACAAAACTTTATTTTGGGAAATGGCGAATACTACAATGCAAATATTAGTAAGATTAATGAAAATTAAAATTAAAATGCGAGAGCTTGAACCTACTATGAGAAAGAAAAATTCCCAACCATTCGGCCACACCTCTAATTATATTTGATTAGGCGATTAAATTTAACAACATAATCTTGTTGTCTTCAAAACTATACTTAAATATGACAATCATGTTTTAGGAAATAAGTTCTTTTAAAGTGACATATTCTAATATACCATTATGCTCTTCAAAAAGACAAACAAAACAACAAGATGCCAATGATTGCATACATTCTTCATAAGAACAAAATAACTTCTCCAAATGTACCCATCAAATATGAATCTAAGAGCCTAATACGGGATAGTTGTGAAAGGATTCATATTAGTGGTTAAAGGAGACTATTGTTTCTCAAAGATCATGAATTTGAACCACATACTTTGAGATTTATCGCTCATCAATTCTCAAAAAAATGAGCTTATTGATTATTATTATGTTTTTGAAATGGTATGCACCAAATGCAAATATTAGTAAGATTAACAAAAATTAAAATGCTAGGGCTTGAACCTATGGTGAGAAAAAAAAACCCCCTAATGCAGCTCTAATTGCATTTGATTAGACAACAAAATCTAACAACGGAATCCAACTAATCAGAAGACGACGTCTGCAATTTATTGTATTCATACGTAACAAGCAAAATCAAAAAGAGTGGTCATATATCCACATCAGCTTTAGGAATATGAATCAAGAAAACCCCATTTTAAGGGTCGTAAGATAAGCATTACTCTTCAAATAAAAGGCAAAAGCAATGACCAGAACTTCATAGGACATAGGAAAAGCACATAAGCAGTATAAGAAAGAAAATACTCCTTACCTTTCCAATCATCCTCCTGCCTTTTATATTTTCTGATCAGCAAAAACGCCAGAAGACAGAGAATCAACAAGGCCACGATTCCACCAACCACGCCCCCAGAAATAGCTCGTTTATTCTTGCTCGATTCCCCTGCTCGGCATGTTAACAAACATCATCCGCTCAAAATTAAACCAGCATAATCATTCACAAGTTCCCAGCTTTGTTAAATCAAATCAATCATAAATCCCATCAAATACCTGATCCACCTAAATAATGCGACAGATCCACAGTCTGGTTCGCTGAGAAGAACGTCAGATTAGAGTACCTCATAAAGCACCCAGCGTCCACCGCTCGCCCATTCTCCGACGGCAAACAGCCTTGTATATTCGTATATGCAACCTGTAAGCACTGCGCACAGACTTCTTTGCTCACCGTATCCGCGCACTGTGCCGCACCATACACCCCATCTCCCTCCGCCGCCGCCGCATAATCGGCGATGTTTGGCACCGCCAAGCTCAAATCCTTGGTCAACGCCGTCGCCGAGGCGGCGAACCCTGCCAAAGCTGCCGAGCCGTTGCTGCAAACTGCGGTATTTCCGGGAAGGGTTCCCTGGTCGAAAAATGGCGCGCTTTCGTAGCGAAGAGTACAACCATCGAAGATGACGCGGCCGCCGGTGCCTGCGCCGCACCGGCGGGTGAGCGCGACAGCAGCGGCGAGGCAGGCGAGGCAGTCAGAAAGGGAGAGATAGGGCCGGCAGAAGAAAAGGGCGTAGAGGGCTGTGGCGGATTGCGGCAGTTCAGAAGTGGCGGAGAGGTTTCCTACGGGAGCAGAAGAGATTTTGGAGCGGAGGTTAGAGAACGTGGTGTTGAGGTTGGATAAGAAGAGGGAGGAATTGCTGGCGTTGTAAGTGCTGCAGCCAATGTTGAGGAGATTGGTCTGTGGGTCAGCGATGATGGGATCTGTGTTCCACAGGAGGACGAGGAAGACGATGGTGTAAGGAAGCATTTTGGGTGTCCGAGAAAGAGAGACGTTGGGATGCCGACTAAGTAGCAAGAGGAGGCGATGCAACTTGCCAAAAAAAATCAGGCATTTGCAGAATCATATGCTGGGTTTTGTGTACAATGTCAACGGGGTCTGAGGTGTATTCTTACATCAGAGAAGATAGTCCTAAAAATATATCAGAGGATGTGATGTTGGCATGTCGAAGACGACGCACTCAGAAATTCCAACTAGTAGTTCGCGCCATTTGGGATATTCCCATAATTAGTTTAGACATAGAGATAGCGAGTTTCATACGTCCAAGTTGAAAAATTTTAAAAAGTAAAAATAAATTTAGTCGGTAAATATTTTATTAGTCATTATTAAAATTAAAATTAAAATTTTATAAATTTATGCTTTTAGTATTTATAATTAAAAAAATAATACTTTCAAATTAAAATTATTAAATTAAAGAGAAAAAAACAAAAATTATCACTTTAGTTGTTTATATAAATGATATGTAATTTGATTATTTTTTATAAAAATAATGAAATTTTGCAACTTCAATATTATTATTTTGTTAAGCTTAAATGGAGCTTAAGCTTTTAAAATTAACCAAATAGTCTCCCAAATTAAAATAATTTAAGGTAAATACATGTTGATTAAGGATTTATTTTGATCATATAAATTTTAGATTCAAATTTCTTTGTGTGTGGTATTGGACCTTATTGATATGATTGACAGAGAAACAAGAGGGATAGAGAGTATAAGTTAAGTTGTGTCTTAAGCTTGTCCTCTAATTCTTCATCTATAGGTCTTGGGAAAGATATTGGTTTATAGAAAATATCAAAATTTATCAAATGTCACATCCCTAAAAGTTTATTTAATTTAATTTGACATTTTTCATACACACCAATATTATAAGTATCTAGAGATATAAACATGGGCCTTTATTTTTTTTTGCATTTCATTGACGAAGATGCTCTAGGTAGGGGTGTAAATGAGCCGAGCTTAAGCGAACAAAGCTCTTGTTCGTGTTCGATTCGTTTGAAATTTATTTTGTTCGTGTTCAAAATGCAATAATCCGAAAGATATTTATTGATTCAACCTGCGCCCAATCTTTTCGATAATAAAAATTTTAACCACTAAGTAAGCTTACATACATTTGTATAATGTTCAGATGTATATATAATAATAATAATAATAATAATAATAATAATAATAATAATAATAATAACTAATAGTAATAAATAATAGTAATAAATAATAGTAATAAAAAAACAATAGTAATAAAAAAACAATAGTAATAAAAAAATAATAGTAATAAAAAAATAATAGTAATAAATAATAGTAATAAAAAAATAGTAATAAAAAAATAGTAGTAATAAAAAATAATAGTAATAAATAATAGTAATAAAAAATAGTAATAAAAAATACTAATAAAATAATAATAATAATAATAATAATAATAATAATAATATAGTAATAAATAATAATAATAATAATAATAATAATAATAATAATAATAATAATAATAATAATAATATAATAATAATAATAATAATATAATATAATATAATATAATTTTTTATTTCGTAAATCGAAATAAACACATCGAACAAATATTTGTTACGTTCTACCATTTATATATCGAGCTTAAAATCGTTGCTGTTACTCGTTTAGTTAATGAATGAGCCAAACACGAGATACATAACGAGCCGAACACGAGCTATTTTTGACAGCCCTAGCCCTAGGAGGCATCCCTATTTTAGCAATGTTTCGCATCATCTAATTTTATCCTTTGATGGAGCTTTTTTTATGGGACTCTGTATTCTTATGATACTATCTACCACCGTTTCATGACTTTTGTCCTTGTGCTTCTTTCTAGCATATTGATTTTTTTTATCAATAATTGTAATGTATAGAGAGATCTCTCATTCGAGGGAGTGGTTATAAGATCTTCCACCCTTAAGCTTTCTTACTAAAGCTTTTCACAAGGCATTAACTACAACATAAACTCCTTGTCTCTTTTTCTTTGTTGGATTTAGTTAGATTTCCCTTAACATGATTTCCCTGAGTTTGTTTTGTTTGAAGGAATAGCAAGTGAGAAAGTGAAAAGGAATCGGCAAAGGGATTGAATTGAATGCATTTTCCACCCTTGATTGGTCGAGAATAAATTGGGATCATTGAAGATTTTTTTAAACTTATGTGGTTTTTGTATTGATTTGATTTTTAATTATCATAACATTTCTATCATATAATTATCTATTTTATTTTATATGGAAGTGAAGCTATTATTATAGGAATGATCTTGATTAAAAAAAAATTGATTCTGTGCAACCATTTTTTAAGTGAAATTATGATAATTGGTCTTGCCATGATATTAAGAGGTGATCCGTAAGCGTTCAGTGGTTTTTCGACCCTTGCATACAAATCATAAATTTTGACGTTATTTTTTGTCTTTATCATAATGAGAAATGAAAAAATAAATTAAGAATTTCTTGACCAAAATTTAATTATGAGAAATATACATAGGCATACTTTTTTTATGTATTTTATTTAATTAAAATAATTATTATTATCAATATTAAATTTGATATTTTTATTAAGCATAATTTGGTTATCAAGATTGTGGTCAAATTAGAAAGTTTATTAAATTACTGATGTGTATGTGATACTAATATTGAATTGTTTTTAATTTTATCATAAGTAATTAAAGTTTAATGGTTATAAATTATGTAATAATTGTCTAGAGATAGATTAATCGATTTGTAATCAAGAACATGATTGTGATTAATTAATACACTTAATTAGATGTGTTTAGTATATTCAAAGGTAAAAAATCATAGTTAATTGAAGTATATATATAATTTTCAATTATGTGAAAATTTATATTGAGCGTCACTTATATTTTATTATTGTATATTATCACTCAGAGAAGAACTTCAGTATGCATTTATGTGGATATATGAATGTCATCTAAATCTATTTAATGTGTTTGTGTTTACAATTCAAATTAATAATATGTGAGTATTTAATATTTTATAGCAACTATTTTTGTTACCCTTCATTCTCAATCTTCTTCTATTCCAAAGTTCAATGGTTAGAGTGGACAAATTCAATTCTATTTAGGAGCCTTGGATCTTGATTTGACATTTCTTAATGATATGCTCGCTGCTATTACTACTACTAGCAATAATGAATTAAAGTGCTTTAACTACTTGGGAAAAATCAAATAGACTTAGTTTGATGTTTATGTTAATAGTTGTACAAGAAATTATTAAATAAAAAATTTTCAAAATTGATAATGCAAAGGAATTTATAAAATATGTGAAAAATTTATCTTAATATGAGTCTACTAATAAGTCAATTGTTGGGAGATTAATAAGTATGTTGTTTATCATGAAATTTGATGGTTCACGTACCATACATGAGCATATCATTGAAATGAAAAATATTGTAATGAGATTAAACTCTATTACAATAAATGTAAGTGAAAATTCTCTTATGCAATTTCTTATGATCTCCTTCCCTCTTGAATATCATCCATTATTCCAAATAAACAATAACACTATTAAAGATAAATGGAATGTGATTGAATTACAAAGTACACTTTTTAAATAGAAGATAAAGCTTAAAAATGAGAAATTATTCAGTTAATCTCATGGGTCAATCAGAACTAAAAAAAATAAAAAAATTAATTACCAAGAATGCTAAGGCCTTGAGGGCAATAAATGAAACTTAAAGGCTAATGTGTCATATGCTTGAATTCAAAAAAGGAGATAAAAGAATGATAAGTGTCCTTTCTATCATAAACATGAACACTATCAAAAAAATTGTTAGAAATATAAAGCTTAAATCGAAAAGAAAAGTAAGCCTAGTATTTTTTGTATGTTTCAATTCAAATTTGACAAAAAAAATTTATAATACTTGGTAAATTGATTCTAGTTGTACCACATATGTTTCAATTGTAATCCAAAGAATCTTATAATTTATGCCATAAAGTCAATGAAAAATTTATTTTCAAGGGTAATCGAGTCAAAGATCCAATTAAAGCCATTAAAATGTATTAGTTAATTTTAGACATTAGAAATTATTTAGATCTTTTTCAAACTCTTTATATTTCATCTATTTCTAAAAACTTAATTTCTTTTTCTAACTTGATACAACTAGATATTATTTTAACTTTGAAAATAAACATTTCAATTTGTTTAAACATAATCATTTTATTTCTTCATAATTAGTGGGAGTACAGAACCAAGAAATCTAAACATTCAAAAAATTAAGGTGAAAATTCCCTTACCCATTATTTCTTTTGATATTGTTGTTCTTATAATTGTTGAATAATTTGACAACTTATAAGAATAATAAATGAATGAACATATATCCCAAAATAAAGTTGTCACAATGAACATATAATTAATGAACCACAAAAAACTAGTATTAAGGCATTCTCAAAGAAAAATAAAGTATGCTATTTTGGATGATTGTGTTTTATTTATAAGAGTCAGAATTTAAATTAGAAATTGATAATGATCCAATTTCATTTTCACAAGCCATAAAAAGAGTTAATTCTATTAAATGGTTATATACTATTAAAGAAGAGTTGAAATCAATGGATCTCGCTAAAGTCTTAAATCTCATTATATTACCTGAAGGTTCTAAACAAGTTAGATATAAATGGGCCTTTAAGACTAAACATAACTCTAATGGCAATATAGAAAAAATATAGAGCTAGACTTGTTGCTAAAGGATCACTTAAAAAGTTGATGTTATCTATAAAGAGATCTTTTTGCCTATCTCGAAAAAGGATTCATTAAGAATTATTATGATATTAGTGGCTTAATATGATTTGTAGTAACATCAAATGGATATGAAAACTGCATTTCTAAAAGAAAATTTAGAGTAAGAAGTTTATACGAATCAACCTAAATACTTTTTTAGTTAAATAAAAGGAAGACATGGTGTGTAAACTTAAGAAATCAATTTATATGCTTAAACAAGCCGCCTAACAATAGTTTCTTCAATTCAATGATACTATCACTTCCTTTAAATTTTTTAAAAATACTATTGATCAGTGTATATATCTAATGATTAATGGGAGCAAGTTTATATATTTGATTATATATGTTGATGATATCTTGTTTACTACTAATTATCTTGATTTATTATATAAAACTAAATTAATTTTCTCAAATGATTTTGAAATGAAAGATATGAGTGATGCATCCTATGTGATAGATTTGAAATATTTTGTGATAGATCACAAGGATTGTTAAGATTGCATTAAAAAAGCACACATTAATAAGTTTTAGAGATATTTAAGATGAAAAAGTGTTCTGCAAGTTTATTCCAATTCAGAAAGAAAATAAATTAAGCCTTGTACTATTCCCAAAGAATGAATTGAACCGTAAGTAAATGAAATAAATTTCTTATGCATTTATTGTTGGAAGTCTAATGTATGCTTAGACACGTACTATGCTAGATATCAATTTTTTGTGGGAGTATTTAAAATACTTGATGGATTGATTCTAGTTGTACAACATATGTTTTAAATGTAATCCAAAGAATCTTATAACTTAAGCCATAAAGTCAATGAAAAATTTATTTTCAAGGGTAATCAAGTCAAAGATCCAATTAAAGCCATTAAAATCTATTAGTTAATTTTAGACATTAGAAATCATTTAGATAATTTTCAAACTCTTTATATTTCATCTATTTTAAAAACTTAATTTCTTTTTCTAACTTGATACAACTAGATATTATTTTAACTTTGAAAATAAACGTTTCAGTTTGTTTAAACATAATCATTTTATTGGTTCTAGTATTTTTTGTGATAGTTTATATAAATTAAAGCTTGATAATTTATTTGTCAAAACTTTATTTCCATTGCATCATAATATTGGAATGATAGTTGATAAAAGATCAGCTCATTTGTGGCATAAATTTTTGGGCCATATATTTAAAGAAAAAAAATACAAATATTAGTAAAAAAAATAAGATTATTTCTTTTCTAAATTTCATTGATCTTGGTATATGTATGGATTATATTAAAAGAAAATCTATAAAACACAAAATTAAGAAAGTAGCCATAAGAAGCATACAATCTTTAGAGATTATACACACTAATTTATGTGGACCTTTTGATGTTTCATTTTTTGGTGGAGAAAACTATTTTTACCTTTATTGATGATTTTTCACATTATGATTATGTCTATTTTTGTATGAAAAATGTCAATTAATAAATGTCTTAGAGATATTTATTAATGAGGTTGAGAGAAAATTAGATAAAAGTGTGAAATTATTAGATCTCATATTGACGGTGAATATTATAGAAGGCTTAATGAACCTAGATAATGTTGTGGTCCATTTACTAAATTCCTAAAAAATTATCATATATGCTCAATGCACAATGCCAGACACACCATCTAAAATGGTGTTATTGAAATATGCAACTATACTATAATATATATGGTTAGAAAAATGTTAAGTTATTCTTCTTTACCCTTATCATTATGAATGTACACATTAAAAATTATTGTGTATTTATTAAACATGGTTCTTAGTAAGGTAGTTTCAAAATTTTTTTTTGAACTGTGAACATGAATGGATCTTTGGAGTTGCTCGACAGAAATAAGAATGTATAATCCACATGAAAAAAAAAACTAGATTTAAGAATAATAAGTGGATTTTTAATAAGTTATCTAGAAAAATATAAAAAGGTATAGTTTTTATTATCCTAATCATAGTATGAAAATTATTGAAATTGAAAATACTAAGTTCATTGAAAATGTTGACATTAGTTGAGTACAGAACCAAGAAATCTAAACATTCAAAAAGTTAAGGTGAAAATTCCCTTACCCATGACTTCTTTTGAAGTTTTTGTTCTTATAATTGTTGAATAATTTGACAACTTATAAGAATAATAAATGAATGAACATACATCCCAAAATAAAGTTGTCACAATGAACATATAATTAATGAACCACAAAAAAATAGTATTAAGGCGTTCTCAAAGAAAAATAAAGTATGCTATTTTGGATGATTATGTGTTTTATTTATAAGAGTCAGAATTTAAATTAGAAATTGATAATGATCCAATTTCATTTTCACAAGCCATAAAAAGAGTTAATTCTATTAAATGGTTATATACTATTAAAGAAGAGTTGAAATCAATGGATCTCTAATGGATCTCACTAAAGTCTTAAATCTCATTATATTACCTAAAGGTTCTAAACAAGTTAGATTAAATGGGCCTTTAAGACTAAACATAACTATAATGGCAATATAGAAAAATATAAAGCTAGACTTATTGCTAAAGGATCACTTAAAAAGTTGATGTTATCTATAAAGAGATCTTTTTGCCTATCTCGAAAAAGGATTCATTAAGAATTATTATGAAATTAGGGGCTTATTATGATTTGTAGTAACATCAAATGGATATAAAAACTGCATGTCTAAAAGAAAATTTACAGTAAGAAGTTTATATGAATCAACCTAAATACTTTTTTAGTTAAATAAAAGGAAGACATGGTGTGTAAACTTAAGAAATCAATTTATATGCTTAAACAAGCTGCCTAGCAATAGTATCTTCAATTCAATGATACTATCACTTCCTTTAAATTTTTAAAAAATACTATTGATCAGTGTATATATCTAATGATTAATGGGAGCAAGTTTATATGTTTGATTATATATGTTGATGATAACTTGTTTACTACTAATTATCTTGATTTATTATATAAAACCAAAAAAAATTTCTCAAATAATTTTGAAATGAAAGATATGAGTGATGCATGTGATAGATTTGAAATATTTTGATAGATCACAAGGATTGTTAAGATTGCATTAAAAAAAGCACACATTAATAAGTTTTAGAGATATTTAAGATGAAAAGTGCAAGTTTATTCCAATTAAAAGAAAAAATAAATTAAGCCTTGTACTATTCCCAAAGAATGAATTGAACCGTAAGTAAATGAAATAAATTCCTTATGCATTTATTGTTGGAAGTCTAATGTATGCTTAGACACGTACTAAGCAAGATATTAATTTTTTGTGGGAGTATTGGATAGAAATCAGAGTAATCCAAGAATTGAACATTGGATGGTTGTAAATAAAGTTTTGTAATATCTACAAGAAACTAAATAATACATGCTCACTAGTAGAAGATCTGATCATCTTGATGTGATTAGATATTCAAATTCATATTTTACTAGATGTATGGATATTAGAAAATTCACATTTGACTATTTATTCTTATTTCTTAGAGAAGATACTCATAGAAGAGTGGGAAGCGGTATGTCATTATCATATCTATTGAAGTTGTGTATAATTCAAGGATTGTGACAAAAAAATATTTCTCACTAGTTAATGAGATCTCTTGAAAATTTATTGTGATAATATTGCATCAATCTTCATTTCGAAGAATGACAAAAATTAAATGACACTAAATATAAGTAATTGAAGTACTTTGTCATCAAAAATTTTTTTTCGAAAACAAAGGGTATTAATTGAGCATATTAGCACCGATCTTATGTTTAGTGATCAATTAACTAAGGGATTGTCACGTAAGACATTTAATGAACATGATGAGAGGATGGGAATTATTGAAAACCATTATCAAATTATATGTTTAATTTTATGCTCTTTATGTAATTAACTCTCTGAGTTCTTTATTGCACTATTTTTAACATATTATTGCATCCTATTTCATTATATTTTATTATTGCATCCTCTGAATATTAAGATGTTCCTTCTTTAATAAAGATATTAATATTGAATCATTATAATTGTCACCCATTACAGATCATATTAAGTCTAAAACTAATATTATGATATATGAACGTAAATGTGTTGCATTAATGATATATGATCGTCATGATCCATGTTAGTTTTTTATTTAATAATGAATTATTATTTAACCTATTTTAGAAAATATTTGTCATATAATGTTCATTATGTTTATGTCTTATAATTATAAATCATTAAATTGAATAATATCATATGGGCTAAGAGAGAGAATGTTGGAATAATATAATTAATATAAGTAATTTCAAAGTGTGGCCCAGAGTATTGATTATTTAATTAATTATTTAATAATTAATAAAGTATTTATTTTTTATTGATCAATAAAGAGTTTGATCAATCGTTTATGATCCATTTGATCAATAACTATATGTTGTAATTATCGAATAATTAATTATGAAGTTTGGCTCACATTAAAGATTTTAATTTATTATTTAACAATTAATTATGTACTTATTACTTATTAGTTAGAGAGTTTGATCAATTGTTTAATTGATCAATATTGTATGTTGTAAAAACTAAAATGTTGTTCATGAATGTCGTGATGTTATGTTTTTATCGTAAACGATTAATTATTTAAGCTGATATATATAATGAATCATAATCATTTTTGTTTATCGTTTCATGATAATTTCAAATAAAAAATTATATTATATTATTATTATTGTATTACTATTATTATTTTATTACTATTATTTTTATTATTATTTTATTATTATTATTATTATTATTATTATTATTATTATTATTATTATTATTATTATATATATATACAACATATTTACATATCAAAAAGTTTAAATGTTTAAAATTTTATGCAAAAGATTGTGAAATACTATCAATATGTATTGTAATTAATTAAACGAAATAACACTAACAAACATTAAAGATTTTAATATATAAACAAACATTAATAAAACAAATTTCAAATGAGTAAACACAAACAAGAGTTTTCAATTTTACGCTTTACACTAATAAATCACCGATCATCTTCCAAAGCGTTAAAGTTTAGGTGCCTCTCCATAAAGATGACTACATCAAGAAAAAAAAATTGGGTGATGAAAGAGAAACTCTATTCTCTTAAACTTGAAAAAAAAAATTCATGTTGAATCAAGATATTTATACATATTTTAATTTTAGTTTTATGAAAATTACTTTATTCAAGTTGTTGGATCTAAAGGATTTATGCAAGTAATATTATTTGTATAATAAAGAAAATATTTTTGATGAATGTAAAAATTATTTTACAAGTGTAAAAAAATTCAAGTCGAATCAAGGCATGTGTATGTATTTTAATTTCATTTTTTGTAAGAATTCATAATTTATCTTTAATTTTATGCGCTTTATATAAGTAACTCTTTGTGTTCTTTATTGTGTTGTTTCTAACATATTGTTACATCCTGTTTCATTATATAGTATGTATATACATGACAAAATTATGTGAATATTAGGATGCTCTATCTTTAATAATGACATTAACATTGGACCATTATAATTATCTATCATTACATATCATATTAAGTATAAATCAAATATTGTGATATTTTGAAGGAAATGTTTCACACTAATGATGTTTGACCATCATGATCTCTATTATTTTTTATTTTATAATGAATTATTATTTGATCAATTAAAGAAAATATATGGCATATAATGCTCATTATGTTTATTTCTTCTTCTTCTTATTATTAAATCATTAAATTGAATAATATCATATGGGCCAAATGGGAGAATGTTGAATAATGTAATTAATTTAATTAAATAAATAATATAATTAATTATGAAGTGTGATTTATATTAATAATTATTCAATTTATTATTTAATAATTAATTATGTACTTAAATTCAATTGATCAAGAGAGAGTTTGATCAATCATTTATGGCCCATTTGATTAATAATTGTATGTTGTAACTATCAGTCCTCTTCCTAACCTTTAAAGTCTAACTATTTCTCAATAAAGATAACTACATCAACAAAGAAAAATTAGGTGATGGAAGATAAACTCTAGTTCTCAAACTTGAAAAACAAATTAATGTTGAATTAAGATATGTAAATGTATTTAAATTTTAGTGTTGTGAAAATCACTTTATTCAAGTTATTGGATTTAACTAATTTATGCAATTAATGTTATGCAATTATTTGCATAATAAAGAAAATATTTTCGGTGTATGTAAAAATTATCTTACACGTGGAAAAAAAATTCATGTCGAATCAAGGCATGTGGATGTATTTAATTTTAGTTTTGTGAAAATCACTTTGTTCAAATTCTTGGATTTAAAGGATTTATGCAATTAATGTTGTTTGCATAATAAAACATATATTTTTGACAAATGTGAAAAATTATCTTACAAGAATTTGTTATGTTCTCATAAGATCTAAATAATTTCCTCACACATGCGAGTATTCTAGCTCATTTTTTATTCCCTTCAAAACAAATTTTTTCTTTCTTTCTTATTTACAGGTGTTGACCTCACTTTTGAGTGAGGATGATGATCATCTCCATAGACCTAGGATTTAATCTAGGCACTAAGGCTTTCTTATAGCTAAAACACTTCTAGTGGCTAGGTGAACTCTAACCCTAAGTCTAGAAGACTCATAGGGATTCAACCCTAGGGTTAGACCTTGACCTAGCAAGACCTACCTATCCTTAACCCAAACCAACCCCTATATCAAATCAATACTCCAAATCAAACCAACTGGTTACAAATCAAATCTCAACCAAGATCAAATGATATTAAACCTAACTTAATCCATGATGGTTCAATTTGACATAGTGGCTAAGTTGACATAATGTGACCCATTTGGGCTTAAAAGGGCTAAATCCAAAATTAATCTAATACATTTGAACTTGAACTCAACCAAACTCATTTGAAACTCAATTAAACTTGATTGAAGCTTGATGGCAATCCAATTGAACCAAATTGAAATATTTTGGCCCTTAACCCACCCAAGTTAACTTAATCAAACCTATATAAAATCTAATTAAATTTGATTTAAGCCAAACTGAACCAATCCAAGCCTCACAATCATTCTAATAAATTAATTGAATATTTTAATTGACTCTTATCAATCTAATTTCACCAATTGATCCCCTTAACCCAATTTGACCTAATTTGGCCTAACAATTCAAAATTGAGTTAAAACTCAATTCGATCCAAATTAAATCAAATCAAAGCCACCAATGACTTGCAAATTGATCATTGATCATGTAGCAACCCTTATTTTATCCCAATTAACCCAATCAACCCAATTAACCCACTTGACCTAATTTGACCAAAAGGGTCAAATTAAGTTAAATCTTGATTTAACCCAAATTGGACTAAATTATTCCACTCAATAAATTCTGAATGATTATTAATCATGACCAATCAGTCAATTGCAATCAATTGAATCCATTTGAGCCAATTTAGCTCTTTGACCCAAGTTGACCCAGTTTGACCCAATTTGACCTAAACGGTTAAATTGAATCAAAACTTGACCCAAGACAAATTAGATTAAACCAATACATATAATCATTCCTAAGTTGATTATTGAACACTTTAATTCACCAATTGAGGCAAATTTAATCAACATAACCCAATTAGCTCATTTAGCCCAATTTTACCTAAAGGTTTAAATTGAACCAAAATTGACTCTAAACTAAATCAATTCATATCAAAGCCTCCAAGAACTTTCAAATGATCAATTAAACTTGACTCAACCTCTCATCTACCCAATTTAGCTAATTTGATCAAATCAATCAACTTAACCCATTTAACCCATATGAACTCATATGCACCAAATTCAAATCTAATCCAATTTAAATCAAACCAATTGCACTAATAAGTTTTAAATCATCATTTGAATATAACTCAATAACCATTTTGATATAATATAGTTAATTGGTTAACCTAGCCCAATTAAACTCAAATTGACCTATATAGGTCTAATTGAGCATAACCCAATCAAACCAAGTCCAATCCCAACCAAACTTGATATTACTCACCCTTAGGTCCCCTTTACCTGTCCAAGTGGACCCAACCAAAGGTGAACCTAGTTTAGCTCAAACCAAGTGAACCAAGCCACCTAAATAAGATTAAAAAAATCTAAAATAGGAAGGTCCAACCACTCCCTTGCCTTGGGCAACTACCAAACCATGCCTTGAGCTCTTCCATATTGATTAGACCTAATTCAAAGCTATTGGGCTCAACCATTGGCCAAGGAGAGGTCAACCTCACTTTGGCCAAAACTTGTTCAACCACCAAGCCTTGTCCCCATCACTTATGGCCACCAAACTTCTCAACCACTAGGGGACATCCACCTCATTATTGACATGCCATCTGACTGACTGGTTGCCATGATTTGAACTAACAATTTTGATTTGTTCACTTGTGGAGGATAGTATACAGCTCCTTTCCCAATCTAACCAAGCACATACTATCCTCATAAGCCTAACCTCAGTCCCCTAAGTCCTTAGAGCTCCTTGTGTACTCAGCAATCAGCAAGACCAACTCCTCCCTCAACCCGAGCACTCTCACACCAGACTCCACCAAATTGACTACAAATTCAAATTAAACCTTCTCCTACATATGATGAACCAAACCGAATCAAAAGCCACTTGATTCAAGCACTAAAAGGAACTCTAAAACCATCTCCAATATGGTTCATGGTGGTGTTTGGTCTGTAGAGCAATTAGCGGGGATGTAGCTCATGACTTCTTTAGTAAGGCTTCAACTCTTCAAGGAGAAGCTATATCAGTCATTGGGCTATCAGTCTTAAGCTCCAGCGAGGTAAATTTTGTTAAATCATAGAAAATCATATGATTTTTGGGCCTTTGTAAAACGTTTGTGCATTTGATGCAAATCAAGTCATAAGATCCCCCTTAGATTCATTCCTTGATCATTTTGGAGTCAATTCCACCATAAAATGAGCTCAAATTGATAGAAACATGAACATTATTCATCACCTCCAAGAGGTCAATGATAGATCATTTGTCATCCATTCTACATTATTAGAATGGACGGTCATGATTAATCGTGTTAGAAATTTTGATTTAATTCTTTTTAATCCATGGGATTAATCTCGATCTTTTGATCCATGATCGAACAACTGAGATGAAACTGTTCATCGCCTCTAAGTTAGTTCCATGCAGGACATTTTAAATAACGAAGCCATGCGAAAAGCACTCATGTGATGTTGACTATGTAAATCATTTAAATATGTTTAAAAAGTAATTTAAATGGATATAATTTTAAAAATTCATAACTAATTATAGAAAAATTTAAAAAAATATAAATAAACATATTATAAAAAGCTTAGACAGTGTAGAATCTATGAAAAATAAAAAGGCCCAAATTTTATTGACTATATAATGAGTAATTAAGTTTGAAGTATTTTTTAATTAATTAAATTAAACTTTAATTACATGGATAATTGACTTGAAACTTTGGGTGATTGTCCTATGGGATGACTTATGCTTTTTATAATTATTTTAAGTCAATTGGTTGGGTAATTTGTGAGATTCAAAGTTTCAAACTCAGAATAAGCATTTTGTGCATTTAATAAATAAATAAAATTAAGAAAATTATGAGAATAATTATGGAAGCTTAAATATGTTTTAGAATAGTAATGGAGACCATAGAACTAAATAATGACTTATGATCCTAATTATTTTCTAGAATCATCATTAAGGGACTTTTTATTAATTAATTAAAATATTAATTACCCTAAAGCTTAGAAAATTCATAGTAATTAGCATAATTTTTCCAAAATTTTAATCAATCCTTTTTTGGGCTAAGCTAACAAAGAGGTTTTCAATAAAATCAAGATCCCCGATTGGTTTGGAGTATTTTAAATGTAATTGATGATTTTAGATTTTCCCCATTTCTTTAATTAACCCTTAATTACAAGTCTAATTGTATTAGAAACTTTAGGATATATTTATTTCATGTTTATGCATGTTCAATAATTTTCTCTTAAATTTTTGGGCTTATATTTAGAGACTAATTAATTTTTTGAGCTCTTTTGAGTTTAAATGGCTAAATAATTAATTAACTTTAATTAATTCATAAGAAGCACCTAAATCACTTAATGAAAAGAAGTGAGTCAAAGCTTAATTTTAAATTTTTTTTCTTTATTAGGTTTAAATAGTTGAATTTTCAAAGTCAACACTAATGAACTTGATTAGGCATGATTTTTTTCATATGAATGACCATGGGAATTAATGACTTCAAATTTAATTACTCCACTTCAATCATTTATAAATTTGTATTTCATATTTTTAATACATTCATGTTTCAAAAACAAATAAAGAATTTTATTTAATTGTATGCTTTGGATTAACAGTATGACTATTATCACTAATAAATATCAAATTAGTATAAATTTGATTTAATCTCAATAATTAAAATTTAATTTTATCTTATATGTATGAGTTACAACTTTGAAAAGCATGTAGTCTTGACATCCTGGGAATACGAGACTTTAAGTAGTCTCAAAGGGTCTTTGTAGTAAAATACATAGGAAGATTAAATTATTTTCACATATGTATTCAAGCATCTCAAAATATTTACAATTCATCTTTATACTTATATACATATGTATGTCTATGAATTAGCAAGTATATAGTCTGGACATCCTGAGAACACGAGACTTGAAGTAGTCCCAAGGTGATATCTGGTTACCTCACATCCCTAGTTCAACAATGGCTTGTACTTGTATAAATTCAATATACTAATGTGCATGTATATATAAGGGATAATTAAATCACATTTTCTACAAAATTCATGCTTTACATATTCAAATCCTATATTAAATATTAGTAAATGAAACATACTAATTTATTCATGCATGAATGAGTGAAATGTTCAAACGACACACACACACACACACACACACACACGTATTAAATTCAATCAATTCATCAAATATGCCATTTAATTAAATGAATATTAAGCAGTGATGAAGCAAGGCTAAGAAAATATTGCTAAGTTAATCATGATTTGACTACATTAATCTTAGGATGTTGTTTTATATTTAGATAAAAACACTTAAGTCAAATCCAAACCCATGGCTTAATAAGAAAATTCATATCCCTTTCATTAAGATGATTAAAAGTCATAAATTTATCTTTAGATTCAACCTTAACGTTAAGGATTGAGGTGGGTTCCACTCCTTTTCTCTCTCTTAGAATTATAAATCCAAATGAAATCAAATGAAGCTAAATTAAAAAATCATTAACCACTTAACACATAATCATCATTTAATGGTAAATTTAAACATTCATCCTTAGAATAATATAAGCATAAAATCCTAACCTTGTCCTACTACAGTAAGTCATAGCACACACTTAGAATATTAAATAGCCGGTCTTAGACTTAAGTTAAGATGGTGATTTATTATGGATTGAATGTTTTATTTTGTGATGTAATATTTTAGGCTTAATGTTAAGATTGTTTGTGCATAGTCTGGATGTTAGGGCAACATTAGACTAATGATATTTTTTTGTAGTAAATTGTGCTTAAGGGACCATTGTATTAATAAAAATTATAAATACTTTTGCTTACAGGTGCTTCTTAAGTCCCTAAGTATAATTCATTAAGATAAGTGGGCTTTGTGACCCAAGGAAGGTGCCAAGTCCCAATGTATGAAATATAATGGTTTGGTGTGTGTATATATGTTAATCTAACTTCTATCTTGTAGGTGTAGTTAGATTTAATTTTCAAAAAAAATATAATTTTTATAGTAGGATTAAGATTTTAGTTATGGGGTTTAAGATTAGTGGTGGCTAGAAAGCTTAGACTTAGGAGGCCAGTGATGCTTGGAGAACCAATCCATGAAGTCAAGATGAAGATTGAAAACCCCCATAACATTATGTTCATTGTAAAATTAATTATAATCCAAGTTATATAAGAGTAGAGCTTGACTATCCAACTTTTTATCTTTTCTAGGTGTACGATAGTACTCGGGTGCATCAACATTTTATTCTTTTAATCAATGCTATTTGTTTGATTTATTTACATAATTGTATAATAGAAATAACATGCTTCTCATAAGTTTCTTAAAGTTTTATTATTTATTGTATGGCTTGGATGCGGTAGACTCTTTAGGAACTTAGTTTTTTTTACTCCAACTAATCAAACTTAAATAATTTCAAAAAACTTGTAACCTCACTTTAAAGCTTAGGAATTTATTCAAAGAAATACAAGTTTTAGTAATCCATTAGAAGTATAGTTGTATGTTATAACATCATGCATACATCTTATTTTCTTTCTTGCAAATAAGGGGTCTCCACTCTTGCATGATAAAGGCATTACTTAAACTATGAGAGCAGTTCCCAAGTAGTGGAGAACACCCTCCGATTTAGCCCATAACTATATTTCATCATGCATGTAGGAATAAACTTTTCTAAGCCTGAGTCTAAAATGATGAGTCAAAATGAAACAAAAATTTATAAATTTTGCTACATTAGTCTAAGGCATGATTTTTTATATCAATCATGATCTAGTCTCTTAGGGAGTGGGTCTAAGATTCTATATTCATTCCTAAAAATTAACAACCCAGCTATTTTGCATTTACATAAAACTGGCCCACATGATTTTGAAATATAAAAGGTGTTAGCTGGCAACCACACCAGGCAATTTTAAGTCTAGAAGAGTCGGGATTAGTTCACTCTCTATCTAGTAGAGGTAAACTAACATATCTCAATTTTCCCTAAGTAGAATTAAGTCAAGCTCTTGGTTTATAGTAGAACACTTTAGATGTAGGTTCAGAGGAAGCTCATTTCTCTTTTACTATGGATATAAGCCATTGCCTATTAGGCATTTTTTAATCTTGTGTTGTTGGAATCTAAGTCCCAGCACTCAAATAAAATATCAACTCAAATGAATAATAATTATTTTCAAAAATATAAAATCTCATTATAAGATATTTTAAATTGTCAACTAAGCTTCATAGTATCTTGAGCACCTTGTACTTATCCTCCTTCAAAATCTACTAAGAAATCTTTCTATTTTGACTCCTTTGACATCAACACTTTGAAATCTTTGAAGACATTAGTTGATTACTTTAATTGAGAGTATTCTTAGGAGATCTCTATCTCCTAAGATGTAAATAACTATGGGGCTTCTCTCCATAAGGAACTTAAGAACCCAACATAAAATAAACCCTACTTTCCTTCATCTATGTAAAGTATGAAAAATATCTATGATATACGTAGACCCATCGATCTTATGAGTCCTTATTAGAAGATTGTGTCCATTATAGGGTGATATTTCTACCTTTTGAGATAGTACATCATTCTTGATGTCGTACTCGATCATTTCAATAAGTACCTCCTAAGATCTATGTGGTGTCCCTATGACTCCAAATACAAACACCATAATAGGTGTTATACATTAAGAGCCACTTAAACATATGGACCTTATATAAGATGCACACGATTTTCAATGGTTGCACAATTATTTTAGAAGTGCCATGATGTACATAATCCTAGTCAAACCATTATGCCTAATATTGTCAATTAGGAGGGACATTTGGGGCAACCCCAAAAATTTATGCTTATAAATTATAATAATTTTAAATCATTGATTATTATTTTCTCTTTTCATATGGTTATTCTGCACTCTAATATGTGAGTGCTAAAAATATTCAAAACTTGAAATTCACTTAATTTTTTAGTTGCAATTATTTTGAGTTTGAAGTGGCTTATTAAGATATAATTTGATTATGCTCAAAATTATTATATTAAAAATATTTGATATAATATAAATAGAAGTTATTATTAATCCATTTGGTTTGTATTTTAGAATTCATGTGATTGATTTTAGGTCCAATCCCTTAGTCTAAACTTTTTTTTAATAATTTTTAAATTCCATGAACTAATTTTTAAAGCATGCTGAAAGTGAAGAAAATCATAGAAGGAATATGTGGAAAAATTGAAAATCTTGATTCTTACTAAAGTAATAAGATCAATTTAGAGCAACCAAGCAATCGACTTCTAGTTCAATCACCAAACAAGATTTTTTGATGGAACACTACATTTAAAAATAGAATTTTCATCATTTATAGGCCATCACATTAGATTGAAATAAAATTTGCAAGGGGAGACAGTAGTTGGTTGAGGTTCCAAGCAAGTAGTGGTAGCATTTTAACTCCAAGAATTATATTATGTTGTGTTGATAGTTGAAAATAATTCTTAACTTGTGAATTGTACTTTTGGAAGTCTTTAATATGGTAATGAAGATATGCATTCCTCCACTTGGATTAACCCTTAGTTTGATCTCCAATATGTTCATTGACATTTCATTACTTGGTTGATCCTTGTATGGTCCATGCATTTGCATTCTTCAAAACATCATATCTAACTACTAATTCAAAAATTCAAGCCACATAGTATACTACGAAAGTCCATATATCACATTCATAACATAACTTCAATTTTATAGTAATGAAAATTCCACATGACAATAACTGCACAAATATTAAAGTATCAAGAAGAAAATGTAAATATTTTTGGTGGATCTACTTGATGTGAATTTTCAAAATTAATTGTATCAGACATTTTCATTTTCATTTTCAATAAAGAAGATAGGAGTATAAAAATCAAAGATTTTAAGAGATTTAATGTGCCAAAATAATTATTATCATTATTTTAAATGCTTATACTTATGAAATTCAAAATGAGGGTAAAAGCATAATACTTTTGTTTTGCAATAAGCTAGGTCTATACATGTGTTAAATAGACAAAAAGTTGAATCGACACCCTTTAAAAAAGTAAGTGTCAAAGAGAAATAACTAAGTCAATAAAATTTGTCCTTTTAATCTAAGATAGGCCCCATAAAATTTTCTCTTCCTATTAGTTAGATCCCTTTACCCATTTATTTAGCTTCGACAAACACTTGTTTACTTTTCCTTGACTATTTCTAGTTCAACATAGTCAATGACTTGACTTTTCTCCTAGAACGCCTCTTAATTCTAGAAGGCCATGTTGACCTCTTTTTTTATGAGGTTGACATCATTCAATCCTAGTAATTAAGACTCCTAATCTTAAATTATGAGCTTCTTAATTAAGAACTTAGGACACTACACTTAGTGACTAGGTGAGCAAATCAAAATCAAATAATAAAGTAAATCAAATACTAAATTTAAAACCAAAAGTCAAGAATGTTGGATGCATTAAAGCTACGAGGAAGATTTGATGGAGATAAGCCACCATCGTTATGTCCTCCTCCATAAACAACACTCGTCCTACTTTAATGCTGACTTTAAGCTAGATCATGAAGCCACATTTCCTCTTGCACCCTCTCTAGATAGCTTCAAAAGTCAATAATGGTAGTCATTTGGGATAGCAATAGATTCATTGCAACCTTGATATCATTGTAGAGGTCATAGGAAAACTCTTGGGGATAGCCTATTTAAGAAAGTATCTTTGCAATATCTTTTTATGCTTATAGAGGTAGTTGTGCAAAGCTTGCTTCCTTTGATGCCACTCTATGTTAACCAAAAGAACGCCCTTAGGATCAATGAGGCCCTTCAAGAAAAAACTTCCAAGTAACTCTAGCCAACTCACTTTCCAATCTAGCCAACCTCAATGCTAGTTGATGGAAGGCTTTTCACACTGACTCTCTAGAAAGAGAAGTGTTCACTCCTTCCATTTGCTCTTTCTCACATGTTCATCTGTGCCTCTTTCTTCCTCCATTGAAGTTTCTTTAATGATGATCTACACTATTTTGCTAGATGGTGGGATCTCTACTTTGAAAAGTTCATCATGTTCACATGTGTTGCTAGCATCCACTTATATGAGTCTACCATGGTACCCACCACTTGAAACTTAATATGTTTGCTTGCGAGATCACTCACTCATGAAGAACCAGACCAAATCTATTTCATCATAGATTTTAATGAAAGGCGAGATTATAGCTACAATGGACAAGAAGGAAAGAAGATTTGAAAAATTATAATAAAGTAGATGAAATTTGTTGATAAGTCATTCTCTACCATTGAAATATTATTTATAACATTCAAAGGTAGAGGGAAAGTTGTAATATCCAATTTTCAACAATGACACATGGCGACATTGGAATGGATGCAGATTAGATCTTAATTTGATGAGATACTATAATCGGGACCTACATGTTTTTCTCATTAAAGCTTTGAATTATGTTTTTTCCTTTTGGAAATGATACAAACACCTTATGGAATTTTAAGAGCACTTTTCATCCATTTTCATGCAATAAATGGACACATATACATGGAATCTTTACATATACAAGACATCATTGGGCAATTTAGCTAGGTCATCTCAATAATGATTTTTCTATATTTGAAATAATTTCAAGGGATGATTTGTCCAAGAAGTGTGAAGGTGTCATCAAAGAGTGTAACAACAGTCATTGATTAGGTAAATTAGTATAAATACATGAGTAGAGATGAGAAATGAGATCATTTTCTGGGACTAGGCAGTCATATTGAACAAAGATCATTTTAAAGAACCCATGCAAAAGAGTGTTTCCCCTTTTATCAATCTTTCTTTCAACTTAAATCTTCATCTGAAAAGATAGTTATTGGAGAGCATACAAATTTTGCATTCAAGATAGAGAGAGAGAGAGAGATCTTAAAGTCTTATACCTAATATATAGTTTTAGTAAGAAAATATTACTCTCTCACTTGAGTTGATATATGTCAAATTATTTATGGCCCAACCACTTTAAATGTTTGTGTTCTGATGTGGATGTTCTTTTCATTTCTAATTTCATTACTCTAAAGTCTTTTCTTATTGAGTAACTTATTTGGTATGACTTTCTTAATTAATCAACACTTAATACCTTACTTTTGATATTCTCTTTAGTCTCTGACATACAAAAAAACTCATTAACAACCTCCATCCTTATTGATGTTGACCTCACTTTTGAAGTGAGAATTGACCTTCCTCATCTTAGGCTTAGGAACTTTCTAGGCATTTGGATTTCACTAGTTATCAGACACTTCTAGCAATGAAAGGAACACTAAACCCAAGCCTAAAGACTTAGGAAGACATAACCTAAACTTAGGATATGCCATAGAACAAATAGGTTTTACCTATCCTATGGCCTAAACCAAAATCCATGCTTGTCCACTCATCCAAATATAAGACTCTCATAAATTAAACATACCAACCTCAAGTCAAATTTTTATTTAATATCCAAGCTCTAGCTTAATCAACTTAGCCCCCAGCCTAAGTTAATTCCACCATGATCTTATGGATCCAACCCAAATCCATTCAAACAAACTAAACCCAACTTAATTTTTCTCAATCACTCAAATCATTCAGTAGATCATTTCAAATCATTCCAATCCTTGCAATCAAACAAATTGAACCAATGAATCCAATCAATCGAAGTTAGCCCATTTGACCCAAAGGGTCCAAATGAGCCAAAATCTAATCAAATTGCAATTAAGGCCACCAATCAACCCTAAATCCACCATTGAACTCTTATCAACACCCAATCCCACCAATTCAACTCAATTAACCTAATTGGTCCACTTGATCCAAAGTGGACTAAATAAATTGACTCAAACTTCAATCCAACCCAAATTAAATTGAATCAACCCAACCAACCCCTTCCATAATGATTATTGATCATCTTGGATAACCCAATTGTAATCAATTGAATCGAACTAAACTAATTTGACCAATTAGCCCAGGTTGACCCTATTTGACCTAAGGGGTCACATTGGGCCAAATTCATTCCAACTTCAATTGATTAAAACCAATGCTTCTAATCAATCATAAATTAATTATTGGACATGATCTAACCTTCAATTGCACCCAATTTGGTCAAGCTAACCCAATTGACCCCTTTTAGCTCAAAGTGATCTAAAGGATCCAATTGAACCAAATCCTTCTCAAATCTAAATTAATTCAAACCAACACCTACAATCACTCTTAAATGATCAATTAAACCTAAACCAACCCTCCATCCAAGCCCATTTGGCCAATTTGACCAAATTTGACAACTTAGCTCATTTGGCCTAAATGAGCTCATATGAGCCAAAATCAAATCCACTACAAATTAAACCAAGTCAATTGATCCAATACATTCCAAATGATCAATTGAACATACCCAAATTCTTGATTTAACCCAATTTGACTAATTGGTCAACCTAACCAAATTGAACCCAATTTGACCTATATGGGTCTAATTGAGCCAAACCTATCCAAACCAAGTCAAAGCCCAACCAAACTTGGCATGACTCATCCTTAGGTCACTAGGTGTCTACCCAAATGGGCCCAACCCATAGTGAACCTTGTTTGGGTTAAAACTCTTGAACCAAGCCACCCAAATGGGACAAAATCCCCATTTGGATGGGTTCTCCCACTCCCCATGCCTTGGCAGTCACCTTTGGCTCTTCTTGGACATGTGGACCACTAACCCAACCTAACCCAAGGCTATTGGATTCAACCTTTGGCCATGGGAGGGTGAGTTCACCCTTGGCTCTCCATTGGTTCACTTAGAGGAAGAGGTACACCCCATGCCAATCCATGTCACTGCCTCAGCTTCTCAAGCACCACCACCTTAGCAGTCCATTGCCACCTCCGCCACCTACCCCGGTCAAATGGATGCCAAAGGCTTAGCCAATCTCAACCCTTGGTTCACTTAAGAAGAAGAGTATACTCCTCCCCATCCATTCAAACTTCACAGAGGGCATCCCAAGAGTATTTCAAGCAGTCCAAAGACCCTTCCCTGAATCCCTAATGCACTCCATCACCGGTGAGACCAACCACCGAGTGAAATCAAGCCCCATCCATCCAACCTCACCAAATTCCACCAAATCCAAATTAACTCTCCGACACCGTCACCACACTCTAGCGAGATGAATCATCAATCCTGCGATTATCTTTGGACCCAAGACCAACTACAATAAGTTTTGTAGTGGAGCTTGGCCTACAGAGCGAACAGTAGGGAGGAAGCTCAAGATCTTTTCCTACCTCAGTCGACAGACCACCAATTTTTAGCTCATGTGAGGTAAAAATTTGGCTACCATAAATTTTCCTATTAGGTGTTTATCTTTTATGAAATGAAATGTGATTTTTTGTGATTTCCATTGTATGGTCTCCTTAGATCTTTCCTAAAACATTTTAGAGTCAATCTCACCATCCCACGAGCTTCGGTGAGTTCAGATCGAGTGGTGGAAGGCAGACAATGTCCGTCTTCCAACATTCGGGGGACGACGGATCACCTACCATCCATTCTGTGTTATTAGAATAGACAACCATAATTTAATCTACTAAATTTCTCAATTTATTCCATTCCAAATCATGAGATTAATCTAGGCCATCTGATTCCAGATCGGATGATGAGGATGAAATCATGTCCGTCGTTGTTAAGTTAGCTACTATGTCCGATGTTTTAAATAATCTATCCCATGGCGCCACATGGAAATCACTGTCGCATCAGCTTCCACATAGTGCCGATAGTTTATGAGGTTAATTAAGCATTAAAATAGGATTAAATGGCCAGAACTATGAAAATTCATAACTAATTATGGAAAAATATAAAAAATGCAAGTAAACCCATTTTGGAAAGGTTAAATATAAGAGAATTTAATAAAAATAAAATCTATAATATTTGATTAGTAAATAGTGCTTAATTAGGATTTGATGTTTAGGATAATTATCTTAATTAAGGCTTAATTACTTGGCCAATTTATCCTATTTGATGGGTTAATTCCATGGGATTTTTTCTACCTCCCATAATTTTTTTGGAATTAATTGGCCATATAATTTAAAGAATTTCAAATTCTAATTCTAATTACCCTCTTTAATCAAGTTTATATTTATTAAAATTGTTAAACAGTAACAAATTAAATAATTAATAATGAATGATCACTGTAAATAGTGGAAATAGTGATGGGGAAATAATTAGGACCCCTTTCCTAACTGTTTTCCTAAATGCATTTCTTTGGGAGGGTTAATTAAGACATGTGGTCAATAAGGGAAATCAATGGTAAGATAAAGATCAAATCAAATTAATCTTTGGTTTAGAAGATTCAAATTCAATTCTTGGGTTTCCCCTTTATGTTTAATAACATAAAGTCCTTAAGGAATTTATGGTTAACTTATGGGTGTGGGAAAAGCTTAAGAGTACTTAATTTAGATTCTTCCTTAATCTAATTAACTCTTAAGCATGAGTCTAATTGCATTAAGTCCTTTTAGTTGCATTACAATTTTTAATCTCATAAAAAAATTATTGGAGGCACACGATTAAGTAGTTAATCAAATTAAAAAGGCTTAGGAAAGGGTAATTAAATTCATTACTTAATGATTTGAACTTAATCAATTCATAAAATTCATTTAATCACTTTTCCTTAAATACACTAAGTCACCAATATGGGATGGGGCAAACATCAAGTGTCTTTTCTCCTCTTAAAGTTTTAATAATTCGAACACCAAAATCAAACTTCATAAAACAACTTTGGTTAATCTAAAGGAATGTTTAATTGACTTCATTGTCCTTAAGAATTAATGTAGTTGAATGTATTATGTGGCAATGTTTAGTTATTCTTTTTCAATCATTATAAATTGGCATGCCACTTGTATCATGTATTCATGTTTTCAAATAAAAGAATCAAATGAACATGGTTATGTATATGTAAGTTGCATGTGTTGGGTTAATCTTATTTATGTTGTAGCTATTATCACTAATAAATCTCTAATTATTTTTAAAATTATAAATCAATGATAAAAGTCCAAATTAATGTTGGCTATGAATATCCTATGAAATTTACATTCTCTTAATAGTTTAAATATATTAAAGGATTGTTTTAATTTCATAATTCATATGTATGCTTACATATGTTTGAATCTAATAAGTATATAGTCTAGACATCTCGAGAATACGAGGCTTTAAGTATCCCCAAGGAGGTCTTAGATTATCTCACTTTTCTGGTTTAACAACGCACATACTTGATTAATTTCATTCATATGTGTACAAGTACTAGAATTTGGATAGAACTTTACTTTACATGAATAAATAATTTGTTAATATATAATATTTGTAGGATTTTCATTCTTATTTATTTGTATGTTTATGTGTATTGAAGAAAGTAAGTATATAGTCTAGACATCTCAAGAATATGAGGCTTTAAGTAGCTCCAAGGAGATCTTATATTACCTTACTTTCCTAGTTTAACAACGACACGTACTTACTTAATCTTTAATACATGTATATGTAAGCTTAACTAAGGATTAAAATATTTCTTTTTCTACCAAAATACATGAATTAAGAATCATCAAGTTTGTAAAAATATGAAAAATTTATTGTATGTATAAGTAAGAAATAAAGAGATATGGATGTTATAGATGATCAAAAGGAATGATGAAATGTTCTCCATGTGATAGTAATTCAATCGTATTAATCTTAAGATGCATGTCATGTTTGAATAGGATTTTTTTTAAGATTGACCCAAATCTAGGATTAATAAAATGTTTAATAAATTATTCACTAAAAGAAACCCAAGCCATAACAACATATCCTTAGAAAATAACTTAGGATCAGGATAAAGAGGTTCATACCTCTTTTCTCTCTTTATAATAATTAGATATCAAAATATATCTAATGAAACTAAAAAAATATATAAGTTAAAATTGATGAAACCTTTTAATAGCTTGAAGTGGAACATCCCCCAATGTTTAACTTAAATAATTCCAAACTTAGATAATAATAATCCTAAAGCCTAGCTAAGAAATACCACACCAAATCTTAGCACACACATTAGAATACTAAGTCACTACTTCTAGCTCTAAGTTAGGATGGTGTATGTTGTGATGTTATATTTTATTTTATGATGTAATATTTTAGACTGAATATTAGGATTGTTTATGCGTAGACTAGATGTTTGGTCGCTATTAGCCTAATGATATTTTTTTGGGGATTGTGCTAAAGGGGCTATTGAAATAATAAATAAATATAAATGCTCTTGCTTGCAAGTTGCTTATGCCCCTAACTATAATCAAATTAGGGCATGTGGGCTTGGTTACCCATGTGCATGGTATTAAGTCCAAATATATGAAATATAAATACTTGGTTTGTATGTTTGTTTAGGTAACATTTATTTTCAAGTGTAATTTGATTTTATTTTCTATACATATGTAATTTTTGCAAATAGGATTAGGATTACTGCTAAGAGGTTTAGGATGAGTAGTGACTAGAAAGTAAAGACCTCGGAGGCCCTTGTGAAGCCTGGAGCAAATTAAGCTAGAAGAAGGAAGAGGAATGAAGATAAAGAATGAAGACCCCCATAACATTTATTTTCATTATAATTGTAATATTCTTTTATATTATTGGTTGTATAAGGGTAGAGCTTGGCTACCCAACTTCTTTTATTTTCCATGGTGTATGACGACACCCGATCGCACCAACTTCTTATTCTTTTACAAAATTTAAAAATGTTTGATTATTGTATTTAATTTGTGCAATAGAAATGACATATTTTTCATGAGTTTCTTAAAGCTTGATGATTGAATGTGTGGCCTAGATATGATAGGCTCTTTAGGATGAAATTATTATTTTTCCCCAATTAACAACTCATAACTAAATTTTAATACAACTCATAGCCTCACTTTAAAGCCCATGTTATAATCAAGATAAATAAAAGATTTATCAACCTTTTAGCTGAACGTTGAATGTTATAACATCATGCATAAGTTCTTATTTCACTCTTGAATAGGGAGGGTCTTCATTCTTGCACGATAGAGGAATGCTTGACCTTTGAGGGCATCCCTTGTAGTGGAGAACACTTCCTCTTGCTGATTTAGTTTATAATCTTATTTCATCATGCATGTAGGCATAATTTTCCCAAAACCTCATCCAAAATGAATGTGTCAAAAAATTGAAAAAATTGCATTAGTTTAAGTCATGTTTTTTTGCCAGTCATGATCTAGTCTCTTAGGGAGTGAGTTTAGGACTCTAGCTTCCTTCCTAATTAAATAAAAACTTACTTATCTTGTATTTACATAAGATCAGCCTACATGATTTTAAAGCATATGATGTGTTAGCTGGCGGCCACTCTAGGTGGTTATAACTCTAGAAGAGTCGGGATGGATTTGTCCACTCTTGTGGAGGTAAACAACTATGTCCCACTTTTTCAGTTAGACTTAGGTCGTGATTTTAGCTTATGATAAGGCATCCTAGATTTAGGTTTTGAGGCTATTTATTTCCTACGGGCTATGAGTATAAGTCATCACATCTTAGAATTTTTACAATATTGTGTTGATGGACTATATGCCCTAGTATTCTAATAAAGATTATAACTTAAGCAAAACTAAATTCTCTCTTTCAAATATGTAAAGCCTCACTATAGGATAGATTGGAGCACTTATTAGGCTTTCTAGTATCATGAGTTCTCCCTACTTATCCTTGGAATCCATAAATAAGTCTTCCACTTGAACTCTCCCATTTGACTTTCCATAAATACCTAATTCTTTGAACTCTTTGGAGATATTGACTGACTACTTTAATCGAGAATGTTCTTAGAAAATTCTTATTTCCTAGGATATAATTAATTATGAAAGCTTGCTTCCATAGGGAACTAAAGAATCCAACATAAAATAAACCATGCTTTACTTTTTCATGTAATGTAGAGGAAAGATCTCTGGTATATGCGAAGACTCATCTACCTCAGGAGTCCTTATTAGGTGATTAGGTCCATTATAAGGTGATATTTTTTATCTTTCGAGATGGAACATCATACCTTAATGCCATACCCGATCACTTCAATAAGTATCCCATAAGATTTGTGTGGTGTCCCTACGACTCCAAATTAAAATCCCATAGATTTTTCTAGCAACTCCACTAAGGAGAGTTCCTCTCTCCATCTTTAGTAGTCAATCATTATCTTCAAACATCGATAGTGGACTATCATCTTTTATATAAGTCCAAGACTATCATCCTTTCCATTGGACACCTTGCTTATTTCATCTTAAAGCAAGGATGGCCAACATCCTTTAGGTTTTATGACCTCACTCCAAGTAGGTCTTAAAACCCCTATTGGGTCTCTAATAGGTAAAAAAAATTAACTAATGAAATCACCAAAAAATAAATCAAATAAAATCAAGAACCTCTTACCACTAGCTTGGCTAAGTAAGGTTCATCCAACATTTTCAAGATTCTATTGAAGTTCAAAAGAAAAGCAGAACATTCCTCTCCAAAATCATAAATCTCTTCAATAACACATGAACCCCATTTAACATAATCAAATTTGTTAAATGAGGGTTCCAATTCAAAATCAAATCAAAAGAACAACAATCAAGGGGCTATTTGGTAGCGTGCATTTGGAATGCACTGCATTCCAAATGCACGCTTTTGAACATTTCAACCATTTGGTTCTAAGTAAAGTAAAATTCGGCATTTCAAATACACCGAGGAGGTTTGTATTTGGGCTAATTGGCAATTCATCTACAATATAAGTGATCTTGCGCCGCTGCCACCCAGTGGTGTTTCTTGCCGGTTCGCTGCCGCCCATCACTTGCCGCATTGCCGTCGCTCATTTGCCGCACTACCATTGCTCAGCGCCATTGCCGCTGGCTCATTTCTTGCCCTGGGCTTCAGCCGTATTTATTCTGCCATCAGCCGCTTTATCTGCCATAGCCCATCATCGATCCACCATGGATCGCCGGCTTCGCCGTGGGTCGCCAGACTCACCCCCATCCGACAAACCTTCAATTTACATTACATTTTGTCAACTAAAAAAAATCAAAGTCATGAATTGTAAAGCTCTCAAAATAATTATAAAGTAATCCTTTTAAATTCCTTTCTTCATTCCTACTACTTCTTTACTGCATTCCAAATCAGAAACCATGAAAAATGAAGTCTAAAATACACCATTCTTTTCTAATAATAAAGAAGAAAGCCCGTTCTCACTTCTCACAAGCAATCAGTCATCATGTCTGTCGAAAATCTTATTTTCTCTTTCGCCTCGGGTGTGGATTTGTCCATGGATCAGGTTTTTGCTCACCTCATCTCCCATCATCAAGTTTGGCTTGGGATTTGAGCACTTCAAATTCACATGTAATGGACTTGCCCTCGTATATTAGTGAGGAGGTGGAGAGAAGCCACGTAGTTTAACTTTCATTCGAGATCGAAGTTCTATCATTGAAGAGGAAGGCCTTAGAGGTTCCTCTGTCAGACAATATTTAGAGAAAGAGCATCCCCCTTGGTGATACAATTACATCCAAGGACCACATTCCATCTACCCGCCAGTTAAGGTGAGGCCGATCCCCCTGCTCGACCTTTCTTCCCAAGGGTGGAGAAGAAGGAGTGGCGGACCGAGAGCGTAGTAGTCGCTCTACCACTACAACCTAGGAGAAGAAAGAAGGAGATACCAGGTTGACTCCCATGATTATCGAGCTAGTTAGAGATAACTCCCCATTTATAACATACAGTGCATCACTTCTTTAGAACAGAGTCTAATTGTGAGTCACCACTTAGCACATGTCCCATTAATCTAGTATAGTGGATGATAGATCATTAGAAGAGATTTTGGAGGGCGTCTATCATGCCATGGTGAGGCAGATAATTGGAGATGACCATTCTGACCTAGAGGAGGGTATGGTAGATTTTAATGCCAATGAAGATGACCTTTGGATGACATTATCGAAGTCCATATGGTAGATACCTGAGGATCTTTGCATAGGGAGCAGCTTGGCCAGAAAGATTAAGGCGTTATAGTTGAGGAAGGTGAGACATCAGACTCAATTCAATGCCTACTCAAATAAATCAAACTCAAGGATGATCATATTAATAGGATGGAGGGGAGAGTAGAGGAGTTGATGGCAGTGGTCTTATCATTACAAAACCAAGCACCTGTCTCACAACTTACTCCTCTAAAGGCCGATAACCCAAGTTAGTGCACCTGTTAGATCATCCCAAGAGCACTATTCCTATGGATGAGGATGCTGGTAGCTTGCATATGAAGGTACAGTACCTCCATGCATGAAAAAGACATCAAGCAGAAGGTGGAGCAGCAAGTGAAGGAAGCGTTGGCACAAGCCCAAGTGAGCTCATCAGTTCCAAATGGTAGACCCTACCTAGAATAATTTGATGTAGTTCAATACCCTAAGGGTTTTGTATTACCATCCTTCAAGGTATTTGATGGCAGTGGGAACTCTAGGTAGCATATAGCACTCTTTAGAGCCAGTTGCTATAATGCGTTGGTGGTTATGATGCTTTACTCTTCCAGTAGTTTGTCAGTAACCTTTATGGAGTAGCATTTGTTGGTATGCCAAATTGCCTATGGTTCGGTGAAGTCCTTTGTAGAGTTAGAGCAACCCTTCATTAAGAGATTCATAAGAGCTCAATAGAGAGTAACTTTGGGGACCTACTTATAGAGAAATATAAGTCCCTATGAGTCCCATGTTGATTATATTCTCAGATGGTGAAACCTAAGCATGAAATGTGAACCACAGTTATAAGAGCAGCATGCCATTGAAATTTTTCTCAAGAATATCCATGGCTCGATTTCCATCATGCTCAAGGGCTTTACCATAAAGATATTTGAGAAATTAATCATGAAGGTAGCTAACCTACAAGAGGAAGCCAAATAGTTATCCTTCTCAGACCAGTCATCCAAGCCCAAGCCCCAAAAAGTGTTTGAAAGGATGCCAGGAATAGTGGTAGTAGTGGGTAAGGGGAAGCAGCTAGTGAGAGCACAGTTTAAGAGTCCAGAGTTCTTGACCTCCCTCCCACCTCCTTCTTCCCTCGGCCGACCCACGGCTGCCAGTCTTGGCCTATCGATGGTTATCGATCACCATGTGCACTTTCCACTACTGGCGATAAACTCAATAATCCATACTTATTTTAGAGGGAGGTAGTCAGGACGATTTTCAAGAACCTTCTTAAGAAGCCTGATTTCTAGCTACCCAAGCAAGAAAGCCTGAGAAAGTGGGTAGGAGTGATGATCCCACTCTTACCCTAGCATGTCGGTGTCTTAGAGGATTGCTATACCTTCAAAGGATTGGCTTGAAGTATAAATGGTGAGACCATAGTTATCTCCAAAGAATACTTAATAGAATAACCTTCTTATTATATTAAAGTATTCTTTGGAGATACATTCGATCCTCTCAAGATAAAAGAAGATTGGGATATCCCTTTATCTCATGCCTCTAAAAGGATCATCTCTAAAATCAAGAAATATTCTCTATAGGTTCCCCAGCTTCATTTCAGGATCTGGCTGCTTTAAGGTCACATGGTTGTGAGGGACAACTTCGAGGATGGCTTTATCCGGCGGCGGCAGACATTACATCCCAGAGATAGCTCCATAGCACCACCACCGTCTGAGTCCATCATTCTTCATTCCACTGTTGTAGTTACTACTTCTACCAGGTTCTCCACCATAAGCGGGGAGCATGTGGTTGCAGGGCCCAGGCCAAACCACTCGCATCACTTACATGATTTACTATCACCACCTCAAAATTAAGAAATCAATGAAGAAGAATGATTCTGCTTACATATTGTCTACCTTTGATGATCTCAGTAATTTTATTCCTATTGATAGCTCTCCAAGTCATAATGATAATAATCTAAATAATTTTGATCAATTCCATTCTGATTTAGAAATAGCTTTCCCTTTTATGAATCTTCAGGGTTCACCATTTCAGATTGATTTGGAGTCATTCGACTTCGATAATCCTTTAAGAGAAGTTGTAGGTATGCCTGATGACCAGGTATAACTTTCAATAAGCTCCTCATCATAAGAAGTCATTGAAGTCAACCTCTATGGTGATAAAGTTCTACCTCTTAGGGTAGCACCTCAATAAAAGAGTAAACAAGTCATTAGTTCTAGTGAGCAGATAGCCCCTCCATAAGATGCTCCACCATTAGATATGCTTATAGAGGACCAACCCAAAGTTGACTACAACACACTTAGAAAGTTGCCGAGGTTAGCATTAAGTTAAGCATATATGATGCCCTCTAAAGAGATAAAGGGAGTCACTGAATTAAAAGCATTGCTTGACCTGAAATATGTTTAAACAGTCTCTTGGTCAGGTGGAGAAGAGGCATGCTTTTCAAAGGAAGTCCTAGCAGTCACATTCTCAGATGAAGACTTACTATTGGGGATAAGTTGACCTCACTTTTAGAGTGAGGATTCAATATCCTCTTATTAGATTTATGAGTCTTCTAGACCTTTAGATTTCAGTCATAAGACCTTATATCGATTCGTGAACACTTAGAACACTTAGCTTAGAAGAAAGATTAGTATAGGATTAGGCTGCCTTAGGACCTAGAAGAAATTCACATCCTACCAGCCTAAACCAAATCTATGCCTCTTTGCTTTGCCTTGACCTCAAATTCAATTCAGGGAATGTCAAATCCAGCTTCAAATGACCGACCAAATCCTCAAGCCCATTGATTCAATCCACAATGGTTTGGCCAAATCTCCTTCAATTCAAACTAAAATCAATTGAACATGAATCAATGATTCCTTAAATTATCTTATAAATTAGATCAGTATATAGAATGATCAAAACAAAACCAATCAAATCAAATACCAAACTTTCCTTTGATTCAATCCTATGGACTTAGCCAAATTTCTTTCAATTCAAACCAAAACCAATTAATTTTTTCCATGAATCACTTATTCCTTCAATCATCATGCCAAATATAAATGAAATATATAATCATCAAGCCAAATCAAATCAACCCAAATCAAACCCAACTTAGCCCATTTGACTTGAAATATCCAAATGAGCCAAAATCCATTCAAACCCAAATCAATTACAACTAAGGCTACATATCAATCCTAAATCCATTTATAAACTCAACTAAGTCTAAATCAACCCAAAATCAAGCTAATTAATTCACTTAGACTCACTTGACCTAAAGTAACCAACTTGACCTATTTGAACTAAACTCACAATCCTACTGATTGGATTGAACTACCAAAATCTTATGATGATCATCAATCTTGATTGATCAATTTTGTCATGACCAAGTCCCAGCGGTCATTTGAAAGTCAAACCTCTTAACTTCCATATGAACCAAACAAGCCAAATCTCAACTAAACCAAATCAATTGAAACCAAGGATTCGCATGATCGATGATTGAACATGACTTGGCCTGATTTAGCCAATCCCATTGTGATTGCCTTTGACTAAGTTGACCTAATTTAAAATAAAATACTAAATTGGGTCAAATAAAAAATCTAACCAAATTTATTGCTCTAGTTCATTCCAAATTGATTGTTGAACTTGACCCAAGTGAAGCCTAATTGACCCACTAATTGACCCACTTGACCAAATTGAAGGGTGGCTTAAATCTGACTAAAGTAATTCCAAATCAAATCCTACAATCATCCATCTATAATTAACCAATGAACATAGCAGCTATTTGGCCAATTTGGTCAAATTGGTCAAGTGACTGTTATTTGTTATTCGATCAAGGCCAAAACCAAATCAGGGCCAAATTGATTTGGTTGAACCAAAATATCCCAAGTACTCATTTGAACATGACAAAGTCTTAGTTTGACCAATTTGACCAATTTGGTGATTATTTAAACCTAACTAGCTTTAATTTGATACAAGTGTCAAATTGAGCCAAACCAAACCATAAACCATACCAAATGAGACTTGACCCAACCCTTCAAAAACTCGCCTTGGGTTAGCCCCAAACCATTCCAACCTAAATTGGGTCCAATCCAAAGCCTTACCCATTGGATTTTCCTCCCCACATGGGATTAAACATAAAATTGAAAACTCAACCCTCCTCCTTTCCACTTGGTAGCCTCTTCACACCCAAATGAGAACTTTTCTATCTGGCGACCCAATTGGCTAGGTTGGATGGACAGGGGAGGTGAGTTAACTCACCTCAACACTTGAAACCATTAGATCCAAGATGGAGCTGCCTTGGGCGGGCATATGGGTGAGCCACAGGATTAGACGGTACTTTGTTTGTGCTAATAAGAATTCTGTCACATTAAGATCCAGGGAGGGATATACCCCCCTCATTTTGATCGAAATAACACCATTCACACTCAAAGAGTTTGCAGGAGTGATTTTGAAATCCCCAGAGCTCTCCCTAAGTCTCCCAAGCTGTCCCAATATCAAACTTCTCTGATTTAAAATAGGGCAACCTCAATTCTAACCAACTCCCTCAAATCTCAAACTCAAATTAATTTCACCCACACCTTCCCTGCCTCTGAACATGAACAAATCATTTCCTGGGCTCCTTCGAACACTAGAGGTATGACTTCAATTAATGTCCAGTTGCATTTCATTGGTTCATGGTCCACCGAGCAAACGATAAGGAATCCTCATGCGTGCTGATTAGTAGGGCTTCATCTCTACAAGATGAAGCTACCTCAAATATTGCACCGGTCTTGAGCTCCGGCGAGTTAATTTCTCTCAAACTGAGCTTTTGGTGAAAAATGTTTGGTCCTTTTTGAAGAAAATTTATATGTCGCTCAAATCTGACTGGTGGATCCCTTCAGATCTCTCGTGATGGTGTGGGTTGAATCCTGAATTGATCCGAGCTCGAGTGAGCTCAGATTGAGCGATGGAAAGTAGACGATGTCTGTTTCTTATTGCTCGGGGGACAATGGATCACGCACCATCCATTTTGCATGATCAAAATGGATGGTCATGATTATTCGCTAGATAAAATTCAATTTAACCCTATTAAAATTACGGGGTTAATCCTGACCATCAGATCTTAGATCAGATGTCGGATAAGAAAGCTAGGTTTACCAATGCCACGTAGGAGCCAAGTCGAAGGGCTTTAAGCAACCAATCCCACGGTGCCAAGTGGAAAGCATACCATGTCAGTGGTCCGCGTGGTGCCGACAACATTAGACTTTATTACTTGATTTAATGGTTAAAATTTCAAAAAATTATAATAAATTATAGAAAAATTCAAAAATTACAAATAAATACTCAGTTTAAAGGTATTTCAGAGGAGAATCATTTAAAATTAATTTCAAATAATTTTAAATAGTAATTAAGGCTTAATTAGGGTTTAATTATAAACTTAATTAGCTTAATTATCCCTTAATTACTTGATTAATTAATCCCAAACTTTGTGTGTTAGTTTAGTGGGATGACCTCTACCTCCCATAATTTCCTTAGGATTTATTGCTTGGCCAATTAGGGGAATTGACCATTTAAGCCCTAATTACTCTCTTAGTTAATCTAATTGATTAATTAATCTTTCAAATAGTAAAAATTAATTAATTAAGTGCACTATCACTATTGAAGAGTGAATGGGCAAGGAATGGGGTTAGGATCTCCTTCCTAACTTCTTTTTCTTAGTCCATTTCCCTTTGAAGGAAAATTAATTAAAATGAAATTAATTAAGAGTTTAATTTCTTAATTATGTGGCTTAATTAATCAAATTAAAATTATGATTACATCAGATAATTAATAATGAGATTAAGGGTTCCTCCTTATGTGTTTAATAACATAAATACCCTTAAAGAAATTATGATTAACCCATAACTATGGGAAAATCATAAAAGTACTTAATTAGGTTCTTTAATTTAATTAATTCATAATTATGAGCCATTTGCATTAGGTCTTTGTAGGAGCATTATAATTTTATTTTCTCACATGTTCATGTCATTTGTGGCTCATAATTAAGTGGTTAATCAAATGAAAGAAGTATAGATAAGGGTAATTAATTGATTTAATTAAGGATCCAACTTAATTAACTCATAAAATCAATTTAATTACCTTTTTCTTAAACCAAATCAAATTACTAATGTGGGAATGGGATTTAAACAACAAAGATATGTTCTCCTCTTTCAACTTAATTAAAACCTTAAGTCATAAATTAATAAAGAAACTATGGTTTTCTTTAAATAACTTTATTTGGTGTGATTATCCTTTGAAATTAATTTAGATGAATGAACCATGTGTTTGTACTTAATTATTCCTTTCCAATCACATTAAATGTTGTATTTCTTTTGAATCCATGCATTCATGCTTTCAAATTCAAATAAATCAAATGAATTTCCTTTATGTAAGCTTGCATGTGTTGGATTAACTTAAATATATATGTGGCTATGATCACTAATAATATCACTAATAAACTCAAAACTATTTTAAAAAGCTTATAAATCCAATTATAATACTTAGAGTGCTGATAGTTATGAATATACATAAGATTTGCATGTGTGTATAGCTTAGTCATGTGATAGTAAGCTCTCTTTTTCCAAATCTTTGTATGAATTTACATGGGATTAAATGCTAATAAGTATATAGTTTGGACATCCCAAGAATATGAGGCTTTAGCTAGCCCTAAGGAGGTCATTTGGCTACCTCACTTCCCTAAAAGCATGTACTTATTTAATTCATTCTTTATGTATTTTTGTATTAGAATTTAGATAGAGCTTTAAATCATATGAATAAATAATTCAATCAAATAAAAATACAACTTTATATGATTCTCTTTCCTTTAGTTACTTAGACATCTATATGTATTTAAGAAAGTAAGTATATAGTCTGCACATCCCATGAATACGAGGCTTTAGCTAGCCCCAAGGAGGTCGTTTGATTACCTCACTTCCCTAGTTAATAATGGCACATACTTGCTTATGTATTTTATACATATATGTGTGTATTTAATTAAGGAATTAAGATCCTCCTTTTCTACTAAAAATGCAAGCATCCAAATTCACCTAAGTTATTAGCACATGCTATATAGAAATTAGTGCTCTCTTTTTCTTATTCATGCATAAATTTACATAGGTTTGGAATGTTAATAAGTATATAGTTTGGATATCTCAGGAATATGAGGCTTTAGTTAGCCCCAAGGAGGCCATTGGATTATCTCACTTCCTTGGTTAACAAAGGCATGTACTTATGTGATTCCATCCTTATATATTTAGGTATTAGAATTTGGATAGAGCTTTAATTGATATGTTCATGTAATCAATCAAAATGAAAATATAAACTACAAATATACACATTCATCATCATTTAAGTGTGCTAAAACATATTGCATGGATAGATATGTTAAGTATTAAATCATATGCATGTTGCATGTGATGGAAAGGAATGCCTTAATATACTTCATGTGATTGTAATTCAATTAGATTAATCATAAGATGTCTTTCATGTTGGATAAGATTATTTAGAGTTTACCCAAACTTAGGATTAATTAAAAATCATTTAATAAGTCATTCTATAAAGAGAACTAAATTAAATTAATATGCTTTAGAAAGTGGCTTAAGGTAGGGTGAAAGAGGGCGATTCTTTTTCTTCTCTTTATAACATTTAGATGTTAAGTGTAAATCAAGTGAAATGAAATAAATCACAAATTAAAATTCACAAACCAACTAAACAACTTGAAGTGAAACCAACTGCTATGTAAAATTGAATCTTTCCAAATTTAGAAAGGTATAACTATAATGCTTAGTTAAGACATACCACACAAAGCCTTAACACACACAATAGAATTAAGTCACCACTTCTAGCTCTATGTTAGGACGGTGTATGGTGCGATGTATATTTTGTTTTCTGATGTATTATTTTAGACTAGATGTTAGGGTGTATGATTCGTAGACTGGATGTTAGGCTGCTATTATCCTAATCATGATCTCTGCATGGGATTGTGTTTAAGGGATGCTTAAAAATTAAATATAAATGCTCTCTTTCCAGGTTGCTTAAACCCCTAAGCATAATCCAAGTTAGAATAGGTGGGCTTGGTTACCCATGTGCAAGGTGCTAAGTCCAAATTATATATATAATTGCTTGGGATTGTATGTGTGTTTAACTAACCTTTGCTTTACAGGTATAGTTAGATTTACATTTCTTATGTAATTTTGCAATTAGGAATTAAGATTAGTGTTATGGGGATTAGGATGAGCTATGGCTAGAAGGCTTTATGGGATTTACCTGTGATGCCTTTGGAGCAAGCACATCCAAATCAATGAAGGAAAGAAGTGAAGGAAATAAAGACATGAAGAATGAAGAAGAGAAGACCCCCTAACATTTATTCATTTCTAATTATAATTATTCTTTTATATTCTAGGTTGTATAAGGGTCGAGCTCGCTACCCATCTTTTTTTCTTTTTGGGGTGTACAGTGGTACCCGAGTGCAATAGCCTATTTAATTTTGCATTAGATTATAGAATTGTTTAATGTTATGTTTAAATTGTGCATTAGAATAGCATGCTTTTCCTAGTTTCTTTATGCTTGATGCTTTGATGTGTGGCCTAGATGCATTAGGCTCTTAGAATAAAACAAATTTTATACCCGACTAACAACTCAAAATTAAAATGTAAATTAACTCACAATCTCACCATTAGAGCCTAGGTTATAATCAATATAACTAAAATATTTACATGCATGCATATTATTGCTTCTTTGAATATAGGGGATCTCCATCCTTGCACGATAGGAGAATCTTAGCCTGTGAGGGCATCCCTTGTGGTGGAGAACACACTCTTCCAACTATTTTGGCCAATAACCAACTTCAACATGCATTTAGGCATCAAAAATCCCAGGCCTTTGTCCAAAATATTGAGTCAAAAATGAATAAAATTTGTAAATATTTTGCATTTGTACTAAGTCATGTGCTTATACCACTCATGCTCTTGTCTCTTAGGGAGTGGGTTTAGGACTTTAGTCTCTTTGAAATTAAATAACCACCCTAGCCATCTTGCAATCCATAAGATTGGACCACATGGATTTGAATCGTAGGAGGAGTTAGCTGGCAGCAACTCCAGGTGGTTGTAAGTCCAAAATGATTTATCCTCTCTTGTGGAGGTAAACCATCATGTCCATTTCTCATTTAGATTTAAGTCATGCTTTAGCTTATGCTAAAGCTCCCTAGATTAATGATTCGAGGTAGTTGTTTCTTTCTGGCTACAAGCATAAATCCTTACCTCTTAGGCATTTTCATAATATTGTGTTGGTGGATTATAAGCCCTAGCAATCTAATAAAATTTCAACTCAAACAAATAAACCCTCTTCAATCTTAAATATATAAAGCCCAACTATAGGATATATTGGAACACTCACTAGGCTTCCTAGTATCATGAGCATTCCCTACTCATCTCCTTTGGCTTCCAAAATAAGTCTTTTGATTTGATCTATCCCACTTGATTTTCTTAATGTAGCTAATCCTTTGATAGTCTAACCTTGAAATCATTAGAGAACACCCTAATTGGCTACTTTAATCGAGAGTATTCTTAAAGAATTCATATTTCTTAAGATGTAATAATTATGGAGGCTTGCCTCCATAGAGAACTTAAGAACTCAGCTTAAAATAAACCCTACTCTACCTTTCCATGTAAAGTAGGGGAAAAATTTATGGTATATTCGAAGACCCATCATGCTTTAGAAGTCCTTATTAGATGATTAGATCCATTGAAGGGTGATGTCCCTATCTTTGAGATAGCATGTCATACCTCAATGTTGTATCCGATCATTTCAATAAGTACCCCCTAAGATCTATGTGGTGTCCCACATCCAAAAATAAACACCACAGATTTTTTGGTGACTCTGTTGGGGAGGATTCCTCTCTCCATCTATAGTAGATAATTATCATCTCCAAGCATCGATAGTGGGTTTATATTTTTGTATAAGTCCGAGGCTAACTTTCTTTCCATTAGCCCATTGCTCATTTCACTCTTAAGCAAAGTTAGCTAGCATCCTTTAGGTTTTAGGACCTCACTCCCGTGTAGGTCCTAAGACTTCTATTGGGTCCTTGATAGGTAATAACAAAATAATAAAAGAAGGGAGATGACTAAATATAAGTCAAATAGAATTTGGAACCTCTTAACACCAGCTTGGTGAAGCAAGGTTCATTTCATATTTGACAAAATCTTAAAAGAATCTAAAGTAAAACAAATACGATCCTTTGTAAAAATTTTCAAAATATTTTCAAAGTTTCATTTGAACTTAACATAACATGATTGGCCAAATAGATATCCTCTTTTAAAATTGAAGTCAAAAAATAAAATAAAATTAACATCTTTCAAAACTCAATTTCAAAAAAATTGATTGAATCTCACTTAGTGCACCTAAAATTGCTGAGTGAGTGTTCCTTTTTCCAAAATCAAACCAAACAACAAATCACTTTTTCATAAACATATTTAAACCCTCTTACAAGATCAACTAACCTCATTTAACATACTTAAATTTGTTAAATGAGGGTCCCCTTTTCAAAATTAAAATCAAACATACCCAAAATATTTTCAAACAAAACTAACACCATTTAACATACCCATATTTATTAAATGAGAGTTTCATTTTTAAAACCAAACCAAAATTAAGATGAACAACATATAATTGAACTCCATTTAACATAATCATATTTGTTAAATGAGATCTCCTTTTTTCAAACTAAAATCAAGATAACCAACATACAAATTGGACTTCGCTTAACATGCCCAAATTTGGTAAGTGAAGATTCCCCTTTTAAAAAAAATTAAAATAATATACAATTGAACTCCATTTAACATACCCATACTTGTTAAATGAGAGTTCTATTTTCAAAATCAAATTAAAATCAAAATATCCAACACACATTTGAACCCCATTTAACATACCCATATTTATTAAATGAGAGTTTAATCTCCAAAATCAAAACAAAACCACATATCAACAAACAAACAAACATATAAATGAACTCCACTTAGCATGTATCAAATTTTTAAGTGTGGGTCTCATTTCTAAAACAAAATCAAACTCTAACAATAAACATCAAACATATATTTGAACTTTATTTGACATACCTAAATTCATCAAAAAAGAGTTTTTCTTTGAAAAATCAAATCAAATCAACAAATATCAAACATATAATTGAACTCCATTTGACATGCTTAAATGAGAGTTCTTATTTTCAAATCAAATCAACATATCAAATAAACAACAATCAAACCATTAATACAGAAAGCTTTCAAAATTTTCAAACATATAATTGAACTCCACTTAACTTACCTTTCGCTAAGTGAGGGTTTCCAAAATCAAAATTCAAACAAAAGATAAATAACAAGTACATCTCCAAAGGTCTCTCCAAAACATTTGAACCCCACTCAACATACCTAAATTTGTTGAATGAGAGCCCTAAATTAAAATCAAATTCTTATGGCAAAGTCTCTCCTCAAATTCCTAAATCTCTCTAATATAATGAACCCCACTTAGCATACCTAAATTTGTTAAGCCTGGGTTCAAATTCTAAAGTCCAATCAAGAAAATAATTCAAGAAAATTAGGTCGATTTAGTTCTATTTCAAATACAGATCCGTTCATTTTTTTCCTCTTCTCCGGTCAGCTTTAATCATGTCTCCCAGGATGTTGATCTTTTTCTTTGCTTTCAGTGTGGATTTGGCCTTGACTAGGCCATACTCATCATTGCTCTTGTGATCCAGTTTGGACTTGGCTTTGAGAACCACATCACATGTGAGGGACTAGCCCTCACCACTGTCAGCAAGGAGGAGGAGGTTGGCAAGAAGCCACTTCTTCATTTTGATGTGCAGTCTGATTCTTAGTTTTCATCACTGAAGAGGAAGGTCACTAAGGTTCCCACACCCATTTTAGTGCTGCCAATGTTTTCTGCCTGCTGTTTTGGTTCCAGTCATCCATAGTTCTAGTGAGGGGTAGCACCACCTCTGTTGTTCCCCCTACTCTGAAGGGGAAGGCCATCTTAGTATGGGATAGTTTCTTCCACCTTTGAGGTTGGTATTAGCTCCCGCTCTGCCCCACTCACTAGAACCCAACCCCATAATAAGAACCACAATATCAAGCGGTGACACAAGCGTGAGGCCAAGTAGATAGATCGAGCCTCCCTTATTACTGAGGTGGGTTCCCCTCGTGAGTCCTCTCTACTCGAGTGATAGTAGGTTCCAGCCCCTCTCAGCTTTAGAGGGAGAAGAGGATTACTATAGGATTGCTGCATCACCCCCATCTCTTACAGAGTTTGAGACACCAGCTAGGGATGAGGAAGCTCTATGCTAGTCTACGGTCCATCTTATGTAGAGTCGGTAGAGCCCACGAACGCAGAGTCCAGCCTTTCACATGATCTAAGGAGTCTGATCCCTAGGAGTGTTAGGGGTTAGATATATGGAGAGAGAGAGAAGTCCATTGAGGCTAGGGTTGCTGCCCAAGCTGGAAACCAAGAGAGGAGGAGGTACGCCAGATAGTCGGCAGCCTCCACTTTGATGGATTTTTCGATTGGCAAGTTGTTAGAGCCGATCATTTAGCCATTATAGTTCTCACCAGACTATCAAAAGTAGGAGGAGATCTCTAACAGAGAGGCATCACTACACCACTCCACCACCATCACCTGTCCAGCTTCCAGCATCTGCAGTCCCACCAAGTTCCATAAGCCCCCTTCTAGAGAGCGAGCATCTCCACTGGTGATCTACGCCCAAGGATCACACTCCATCAATTTTACCCATTGAGGTGAGCCTAAGCTCCCCTACTCGACCTTGCACTTCAACTGTGGTAAAGCAGGAGTGGTGACCTAAGAATGTTATGGTCACTCCACATTCACAGCTGATGGAGGAAGAGAAGGGAGGGTACAATGACACAGTCTCCATGTCAATTGAGCTAGCTAGGGAGTGCACCCTGCCATAGAGCATCCAGTGTATACAGTCTGTAGAGCATAGTCCAATGGTCAGTCGACAGCCAATCTACATCCCAGTATAGCCAGGCATGGTAGATGACCATTCCTTAGATGAAATCATAGAGGACTACCGCACTGCAATCAGGCAGATTATTGGCAGTGATCATTCCAATCAGGAGGAGGGTGTGGTTAGCTTTGACCTTGATGAGCATGACATGTTGGATGACTTAGCAGAAGTCCACATGGTAGACACCTGAGGATCCTGCATAGAGAGCACCAGAGCCAGGAAGTTGTTATAGTTAAGGAGGGTGACACATCTCATTCAACTCAACACTAGACAGAATGATGATCAGATTGATAGAATGAAGAAAAAGGTAGAGGAACTAATGGCAGTAGTTCAAGCCCTGCAGAACCAAGTCCCAGTCTCTCATCCTTGTCCAATGGAGGCCAAACGGCCTAACTTAATCCATACCTTAGATCGTCCCAGGTGCACTCCCATGGATGATGATGCTGGTAGTTTGCAAAAGAAGGTCATAGATAGCACGTCCATGCATGAGGAAGATATCAAACAAATGATGAAACAATAGGTGGAGGAAGTGTTGGCGCAAGCCTGGGGGAGCTCATCCATTCCAAAGGGTAGACCCTACCTGAAGGAATTCGATGTAGTCCAATACCCCAAGGGTTTCATGCCACCATCCTTCAAGATCTTTGATAGTGGGGATCCATGATAACACATTACACATTTTAGAGTGTTAATGCAACATCGGTGGCAGTGATGCACTCTATTCAAACTTTTTATTAGCAGCTTAGCAGGTGTTGCATTTGATTATTACATTAAATCGCCCAACGGTTCGATAAAGATCTTTGCTGAGTTAGAGCACCTCTCAATCAAGAGGTTCGATGGAGAGAGGGTAAATGTAGGTGATCTCATTATAGAGAAACATAAACCCAACAAGTCCTTTATTGATTAAATTCTTAGGTATTTCAACCTGAGTATGAAATGCAAATCATAGCTTTCCAAATAGCATGCCATTGAGATTCTACACAAGAATATCCATGGCCCTATGACCTTAATGCTTAAGGGTTTCACCATCAAAATATTTGAGAAAATAATCAACAAGGTGGTTAGCCTGTAAGAGGAAGTCAAACAGTTGCCCTTCCAAGACCAATCATCTAAGTCCAAGCTGCAAAAAATACTTGAGAAAAAGAAATGGACATTTATATCAGTGAGGGAAGCAACCAGCTAGAGTTCAGTTTGAAGTCCTAAATTTTAGCACCCTCTTTTGCCACCTCCTCTTCCACCACTTCAGTCATCATATTGCCACCATGCCACCACAATGCACCACCTCACACTAGCTTACTGAGTGATTTATATCGCTAGGTAGCTATTTTCCACTTACTCTTACTGAGAAACTTAGTAAACTATACTCATTCAAGAGGGAGGTAGTTAGAAAAATCTTTAAGAATTTATTGAAGTAGCCTGATCTTCAACTACTAGAGCCTAAGAGGCTGGAGGAAGTGGACAAGAGCAATGATCCTAGCTATTATCCCTACCACATGTTAGGCCATGTCTTAGAGAATTATATCACTTTTAAGGACTAGCTTGAGCTTAGCTACAAGTCAGGAGCCATACTCATCTCTAAGGAATACTTATTAGAATAACTGTCTAGTTATGCTAGAGTAATCCTTGGGGATACTTTTGATTCTCTTAAGACCAAAGAAGGTTGGGATATTTCATATCCCGTACCTCTAAGAAAATTATTTCTAAGATCAAGAAACTTTCCTTGTAGGTGCCTAAAGTAGCTCAAATCTCCAATACTAAGAAATGTCTGCTAGTTGTAAAGGACAATTCAGGGAGGGTGGAAGCCCAATGCAGCAGTAGCCTACCATATTTTCTGGGATAGATCTGTAGTGCAACCACCATCCAAGTCTAGCACTCTCTCCACCATTATAGAAACTACTTCCTCTGCTAGCTCCTCTTCTATCAGTAGGAGCCTTGTATCCGTAGATGAGAACACCAAACCCCTCACTCCCCTTACTTTACTTGATTTCTGTTATGTACCTCCACCTAAGTTAAAGAAATGAATGAAGAAAGCTAATTCCAATTACATTCTCTCTACTTTTGATGCTCCTAATTTTATTCTTTAAATCTCTAAGTCAAAATGATAACAATAGTCTAAATAATTCTGATCCTTTCCTCTCTGATTCAGAATCAGACTTCCCTTTCTGAATGAATTAGGTTCACCTCTTGAGATGAGTTAGAGTCATCCAACTACAAGGATCCCATAGGAGAAGCTGTAGGTATGCTTGATGAGCAGGTAGAACTTTCCACAAACCCATCTCTTAAAGTCATTGAAGTCAACCTCCACCATGACAAAGTTTTACCTCTAGGGTAGCACCTCAAGACAAGGGTAAACAGGTCATTAGATCTTGTGAGTAGATAGCCCTTCCACAAGATGCTCCACCTATGGATATACTTATGGAGGACTAGCCCTGAGTTGATTACAACATCCTCACACATCTTAGAAAGCTGACAGCTAAGTTAAGCATATACGATGCCATTATCTTATGCAAAGAGATGAGAGAGTCTATAATCAAGACATTACTTGATCTAGAGATATGCTTATCTCAGTTGATCACTAGTGGAGAGGAAGTGTACTACTCAAAGGACATTTAGGAGTTACATTCAGTGTTGAAGACCTACTTTTATGAACAATTGAGAGCATAACCGTCCCCTCTACATTACAGTGGATGTTGGCAGATTCAGGCTATCCGTAGTTCTAGTTGACCCGGGTGCATCAATCAACATTATGAGTCTAAGAATCCTTGCCTACATAAGTATCGAGATCTCTAAACTTCACATGAAAAGGATGATGTTGAAAGGATTCAATGAACAAGGCGAGAGGGCCTTAGGCTCCATAGTATTACTGTTGGAGATAGATGATTGGAAGACTGAAGCCAAGTTTCACATTATAGACTCAGATACATCTTTCAATGCTTTCTTGGGAGACCATGGATACACGAGAACAACATGGTTCCTTCTTCTCTACACCAGTGCATCAAGTTCATGAGAGGTGGAATCGAGTACTATGCCAAAGAAGATATTAAGCCATTTTTAGTACACGAGGTCAGTATATATAAGGATGTAGCCTACTACCTCCATCAAAATTAAAAAGTCTATTCTCATGAACTTAGTCAAAATCCTCATATGAGAGAAAAATAAAAAGAGAAAGAAAGAAATGAAACAAAAAAAGGAAAAAGAAGAAGAAATAAAAAGAGAAACAGAAAAGAAAAGGGAGCGAGAAATAGACAATCGGGAGGAAGTAGAGTCTGAGATCAGATTTCACCCACAGTTCGTTACTCCATTCAAACATATGAGTAGGATGATCCGACCTCCATCAGGATGAGGAAAAGGCAAGTCCAGAGGTAGTCCTGGGTGAGATATGTCCCAAATACTGTGAGAAATGCTATCCATATAAACTTAGAATCTAGTTAGAGGATGAGTCTTATATGGTTAGCACACCAGTTAGCTCTTCTCGATAGTAGATCCAAATGGAGTGACACTCAAGCCAGACAATAATAAAGATTGGGCTCCAAAGCAAATTATAAGTGTATCCAAGTCTCTATGTGAAAATGTTAGGCATTAGTTGGGAACCTTAGTTTTAATCCCCACTTTTCTCATAAAAAGTTGAGGGTTTGGTAGTTAAGGAAGCCCCTAAATCACCCACAGATGTGAAGATTCAAAGGTTCTTTCCTTAAGCATCATCCTCAAGTCAAGAAATTAATGTAGAACTTGAGCATGATTCATACAAAGAATTAATAGAATTACCTTTTGATTGGTATTCACCTTGTGTTCATAATTTAGCAAAGAAAGGATTAATTCCACATACATGGTCTAAACATAGGTTAGAATACTTTGAAAGGCTATGGAATGATAAATGCATAAGTTCTCAATCAAGATCAGGATTAGGCTTTGGCATGATAGGCTCAGTCGATGATGATAATTATTTCTAGTCATCATCAATCATCTAGAATCTGATAGGTTCTTTTCAAATCACATTAACTCTTATGAGGAGGTGTGATTAGAAACTTTAGATGATCCAGATGATTTCCAAGTCAAAGATGCATCGCTAGAGTTGAAGAAGAGGTCAAGTCAACCATTAATGTTGAACTAAAAGAAGTCAACTTAAGAACTAAAGACAATCCACGTCGACATATATCATTGATTATTGAATGAAATTGAAATCAATGACTTAGTTAGGCTACTCATTGAGTTATAGACTACTTTGCATGGATTTATGAAGAAATGTTTGGATTGACTTCTAACGTAGCAGTCCATAAACTAGCAATACAACCAAATGCTAAGCCTGTCAAGCAAGCTCCTAGACGCATGTGATTAGACATTGAGAAATAAGTCATTTTTGAAGTCAAGAAACTAATCGATGATGGCTTCATCCAAGAGAAAAATATCCCACGTGATTAGGTAGTGTCATCCCAGTTAAGAAAAATAATGGACAAATTTACATATGCATCAATTTTAGGGATCTAAATAAGGTATGTCCAAAAGATGAATTTTTAGTACTATTACCAGAGTTGATGGTGGACATCGCCTCATCTCATGCAGTCTTCTCCTTGATGGATGGCTCATATGAATATAATCAAATAAAGATGGCCCCTGAAAATGAAAAATACTACTTTTAGAACCCCGATTGGAATCTTTTACTACAAGGTCATATCTTTCGGCCTTAAAAATGCTAGTGCCTCATACCAGTGGACCATGACTTGAATCTTTGATGAACTCATTCATCACCAAGTTGAATGCTACGTCGATGATCTTATGGTTAAGAGTAATGAAAAGGAAGACTTTCTCTTTGACTTGGGAGTAGTTTTTGAATGGTTAAGATAATTTAACCACAAAATGAACCCCCTGATGTGTGCATTCGAAGTAGCTTCTGGAAAATTCCTTGGGTTTGTTGTCCACATACTGTGGAATCAAAATCAATTTATAGAAGATCAAAGCGATATTAGAAATGTCACCCCCTAAAAGTTTAACTCAACTTAGATCATTTTAAAGGCAGTTGGTGTATCGAAGATGCTTTATATCCAACCTATCAAGGAGATGCCATCTATTCTCAACACTTGTTAAGAAGGATGCCAAGTTCATGTGGGATGACAAGTGTCAACATGCTTTTGAAGACATCAAGCAATACCTGATGACGCCACCAGTTCTAACAGCCCTTATCCCAGCAAGCCCTTTATACTCTACACTGTCGCTCTTGTTGACTCCCTTGGTGCTTTGTTAGTCCAAGCCAACAATGAAGGAAAAAGAATGAGCTCTACTACCTCAGCAATTGTTTAAACCTCACTGAAGTAAATTATCCACCCATTGAGAAGCATTGTCTAGCTCTAATCTTTACAGCTCAAAAGCTACGACATTACATGCTTTCTCACAAAGTGAACTTGATTTCTAGAATCAATCCACTGCAATACCTCATAACACTATTGATGCTATCTAGATGGTTGGCACATTGGTCCATGATTTTATCATAGTTTGACATCACTTTTGTACCCCTCCATGCGATGAAAAGACATGCACTTGTGGATTTCTTATCAGCACACCCACTTTCTATTGACTCTTTGCTTAGTGATGATCTCCCTGATAAACAAATCATGAACTTAAAGGATACCAGTAGTCACCGCTTGGAGATGTACTTGATGGTATAACTTCCTCTCAAAGTGGAGAAGAACCATAATCTACTCTTCCAGAAAAGTCAGGGGTATGACTAGTTCTCTTAACTCTGGACCATGATGTGATGAGATTCTCATATCATCTATCTAATCCTTGCACCAATAATGAAGCCTATAAGGCTCTGATTGTCAGTCTAGAGTTAATTACACTAAGCATCCAGAGCATCAACATCTTTAGGGATCCTCAGCTAGTCATCAATCAAATCGTAGGGTCCTATAAAGTCCTCAAGCCTAAACTCCATCACTATCACAAGAATACCATGGAGTTGTTGGCCCAAATCCTAGTTACCATCTACAAGGTTCCTTGAGGGAAAATTCCATGGCAGATGCTTTAGCTAAGTTAGCCAAGGAATTGGCATCGAAGATGAGTCCATATCGATAAAGGTCTAGAATAAACAAATCTTATCTCTTATTGATACTGAACTTATCAAAAAGTACTCTCTTGAAGGGGAGGTTGCCATTGGTAAAAAGGATGAGGAGCTGGATTAGAGGCAGCCATTCATAGATTACCTGAACAATATCTCAAGAGAAATCACAGGCACATCAGATGAAACATAGAGCATTTTTTTACGCCTTCATGGATTATGTCTTATACCAGTGGTTCTTTGATCATATGTGATTACATTATTTAGATAAGCACGAAGCCCATAAAATCATGACTGAGGTACACTCAGGATTATGCCAAGCTCATCAATCCGGTCCCAAGGTGAATGCTAAAATTAAGAGATTTAGATACTATTGGCATATGATGATCACAGATTGCATGGATGTAGCTAAGCAATGCCATTAGTGTCAAGTACATAGAGTGGTCCTGCATCAACCACCCAACATTAGCCTCATGGTCATTTGAGTGTTGGGGTACTGACATAGTGGGTCCAATCGATCCTCCTTCTTCCAAGGGTCATTAGTTTATCCTGCTGCTACACACTAATTTTCCAAATGGGTGGAGGCGATTCTGCTCAGAGAGATCACAACTCAGCATGTGCTCTAGTTTTTTAGGAACCATATCATGTATAGATTTGAAGTTTTCACTGAATTATATTGATAATGGTACCACATTCATGAGCACCAAGATCAATAACTTCACCTGGAGACACATCATAGATTAGAGATACTCTACCATCTATTATTTGAGATCAAATGGTTTCAATAAAAACTCTCATCTAAGTACTCAAGAAAATTCTCGATAATACCAAACGATAGTGGCATGAATAGTTAGTTGAGGCGTTGTTGGCCTACCGCACTACCAAAACTCAAACTTAGTCTACCCCTTTCTCTTTGGTGTATGGGTCCAAGCTGTTCTGCTATTAGAAGTCCAACTCCCATCATTAAAGATAGCTATAGGTAGCAAGATCACAACAAAGTAGAACACCCAGTTGTATTTAGAAGAGCTTGAAGGTTTGGAGGAGAGATACATACGGGCATGTCAAAATCTTGAGTTGTACAAAGCCAAAATGATTCAAGCTCACAGTAAGCTGGTCTGTCCTAGAGCTTTTCAAGTAGGAGAGCTTATTTTAGTTCTAAGGAGACCAATTGCTGCTCATCGTAAGATGAGAGGCAAGTTTGAACCTACTTGGGAATGCCCTTTTATTATAGAGAAAGACTACCAAGGAGGATCATATTAACTTATCAATTATAAGGGAGAGCACCTGATGTTTCCAATCAATGGGCTCTACCTAAAGAAATATTATCCATGAAATAATATTTGAAAATAATTACCATCGATGAAAATTCAATTTCAAAATTTTAATCTCTTCAAATTAAAAGCATTTCTGCCTACGAATCCACCATGATGTGTTTAGGGTAAGTGTGAGAGAACCCGAGCGACACTCTATCTTCATCAACACAACACAAAAATGAAACTACACATAAAATACAAATAAAATAAATACACATCTTTTGACTCGGGAAACTTTGAGCTGCAATAATGTCTCCAGCAGCCCTCACTCAGTAGCTACTCTATGTTAGGATGATTCACTACTTAGTTAGTGTGTCACCCCAGTGGTTGTGGTGTTTATTTTTGAGATGTAGGGCACCATGTAGATCTTAGGGGGAACTTATAGGAGTGATAAGGTATGACATGAAGAAATGGTGCACTATCTCAAAAGATAGAAATCACCACCCTAAAATGAACCTAATCACCTAATAAGGACTCTTAAAGCATGATGGGTCTTCAAATATACTAGAGATTTTCCCCTACTTTATATGGAAAAATAAAGTAGGGTTTATTTTAAGCTTGGTTCATTAAGTTCTCTATGGAGGCAAGCCCCGATAGTTAATTATCAAAGGAATGAAATCCCTTAGAAATACTCTCAATTAAAGTAGAAATTAAAGTCTCCAAAGATTTCAAGGTTAAACTATCAAATGATTAGTTGTATTAGAAAATCAAGTGGAATACTCAAGGAGAAGACTTATTATTGAAGCCAAAGAAAATGAGTAGAATGCTCATGATACTAAGAAACCTAGTGAGCATTCCAAACCTATCCTATAATTAGGTTTTATATGTTTAAAATTGAAGAGATTTATTTATTTGAGTTGAAATTTTATAAGATTACTAGGGCTTATAATCTGCCAACACAAGGTTAAGAAAATTCCTAAGAGGTGAGGATTTATGCTTGTAGCTTGAAGGAAATAGCTACCTTAGATCCTAAATCTAAGGAGAACTTTAGGAAGAGCTAAGGCATGACTTAAATCTATGTAAAATGGGCAATGGTTTACCTCTATAAGAGAGAGTAAACCACTCGACTGGTGGACTTATAACCACCTGGAGTGGTTGCTAGCTAACTCCTCCTACTCTTTAAAGTCATGTAGGTAAGTCATATGATTTTGTAATATAGTTGGGCTATTATTTATTTAGAAAGAAACTAAAGTTCTTAATCTCACTCCCTAAGAGACTAGAACATGAGTGGTATGAGTAATGACTTAATCTAATGAAAAATCTTTTCAAATTTTAATTTTGACACTTCATTTTGACAAAGGCTTTGAGATTTTAATATGTTTAAATGCACGATGAAATGGATTATAGGCAAAATTAGAAGAGAAGAGGGTGAAGCTCTGTCAGTAGGAGTTGCTCTCATAGGTCAAGCGGTTCCCATGCGTGTAAGAACGGAGGCCCTCATTTTTGCAAGAGTGGTAGAAGATGCATGGATGATATTAGACATACAACCATACAAGTAAGGGGTTGCTAAAACTTTTAATTATCTTGTTTAATGCTTAAGCATTATAGTGAGGTTATGAGTTGTAGAAGATTTTAGTTATGAGTTATAGTTGGGTAGAAAATTTATTTTTCTCTAAGAGTCTAATCATATCCGGGACACACATTAAAGCATCAATTATAAAGAAACTATGAAGAGGCATGTAATTTCTAATGCACAAGTTAAACATAACATCAAATGATTTTATAACTAGCACAAAAGAATAAAAGGTCGGTGCGATCAGGTGTCACTGTGCAACCCAAAAAAGAAAAGATGGGTAGCCGAGCTCTACCCTCATACAACCCAAAAAATGAAAGAATAATTACAATTACAATGAATGAATGCTATGGAGGGGGGGTCTTCATTTTTTATGCTTCATGTCTTCATCTTTATATCTTCATTTGATTTGATTTACTCCACTTCAAAGGCATCACATGGCTCGCAAGACAAAGCCTTCTAGCCAATGTTCATCTTTATCCCCCATAGAACTAATCCTAATTTCAAATACAAAATTATATGAAAAATAGGAAAAGTAAATCTAACTACACCTGCAAGACAAGTGTTAGCTAAACACACATACAACCCAAGTAGTTATATTTATAATTTGGACTTAGCGCCCTGCACATGGATAACCAAGTCCACCTATCCTAACTTGTATTATGCTTAGGGACTTCAGCAACCTTGCAAAGAGAGCATTTATATTTACTTTTAAGCAGAAACTTAAGCATAATCCCTTGTAGAAAATATGATTAAGCTAATCATGGCTACCATCTAGTCTATGAATCATTCTCCCTAACATCTAGTCTAAAATAATATACATCACAAAACAAAACATACATCACACCATGCACCATCCTAACATAAAGCTAGAAGTGTTGACTTAATCTAATGTGTGTATTAAGCCTTATGTGGTATGTCCTAGCTAGCTATTAAGTTTATGATTTTTTAAGTGTGAAAGGATGTTTAATCATAAGAGGTTGATTTCACTTTAAGTGGTTTAATTGATTTGAGAATTTTATTTAGTATTTTCTTTTATTTCATATGGCCTACACTTAACAACTAAGTGTTGTAAAGAGAAGAAAAGAGGTTTCCCTCTTTCATCCCTACCTTAAGCCACTTTCTAAAGCATGTTGATTTAATTTGATTCTCTTTAGTGAATGGATTATTACACATCTTAGATTAATCTTGAGTTTAGGTTCTCTTTAAATAATTCTATTCAATGTGAAAGGCTTCTTAAGATTAATCTAATTGAAATACTATCACATGACACATGCTAAATCATTCCTTTCCATCAGATGTAACATGCATAAGATATTAAATCCTAAGTATACCTACAAATGCAATATATTTCCTTTAGCACACTTTAAATGAAAGATGCATATGCATATTTTGTAAAAAATGGGATTTGTATTCATTAGCTACATGCACATTCAAGTGTATAAAGTTTTAAGCAAGTACTTCACCATTGTTAAACCAGTGGAGTGAGAGAAAGACCTCCTTGGGGCTACTTAAAACCTTGCATCTCCGGAATGTCCAAACTAGATATACACACTATTCTTGAATACACATGAATGTACAAATGACTACAAGAGTGAAAAATCATGCAAAAGTTGTATTTCTTTCAATTGAATTATTTATACATGTGAACTAGAGTTGAAAAGGAGATTTTCATTCATTAGCTAAATGCACATACAAGTGTATACAAGTTTTAAGCAAATACTTCGCCATTGTTAAACCAGGGGAGTAAGGAAAAGACCTCCTTAAAGCCTTAGCTCCCAAAATATCCAGATTAGATATACCCATTATTCTTAAATACACATGAATGTACAAATGACTACAAGATGGAAAATAATGCAAAAGTTATATTTTTATTCAATTGAAATATTTATGCATATGGATTAAAGTTCTATTCAAATTCTAATATAGAAATACATGTAAATGAAATTAAATAGTACATGTTGTTAACTAGAGAAGTGAGGTAATCAAATAACCTCTTTGGGGCTACCTAAAGTCTTGTGTTCCTGGGATGTTCAGACTATATACTTATTAACATTCAAGTACATGTAAAACTACATATGAATTAAAGAAAAGAAGCTTCATTCCATATACTTAGGCTATAATCACATGCATCTCCTATGTATTCATAACTAGCATTCATAACATATATGATCATTTGTTTATAAGCTTTCAAAAAATATATTTGATTTAATAGTGATAATAGCCACACATATATTTAAATTAAATCAACACATGCAAGCTTGACACAAAGAAAACCATTTGATTTAATTAATTTTTTTATCTTTTTGTTTTTTTTTTGTTTTTTTTTTCAAAAGATGAATGCATGAATCAAATGACATACATCATTTAATGTGATTGGAAAGGAATAAATAACATAAAACACATGATCTCATTCAACTAAATTAATTCCTAAGGACAATCATCTCAAATATAAGCATTTAAAGAAAACAAAGGCTTTTTATTTATCCTTTTTTTAATTCATGTTTGATTTGATTTAAGAAATGTGAAGAGAAATTTGTTGATCCTAAACCCATTCCCATGTTTGTGAATTAATTTTGTTTAATAAAATATAATTAAGTTGATTTTAAGGATTAATTAGGTCGTATTATGCATTAAATCCATTAATTAACTCTTACCTATGTTGCCTTAATTTAATTAATCAAGTAATTATGAGCTAACATGATATGCACATATATTGGAAATTAAATTAGCAATGAACCTAAGAAATGAAAGAGGCCTAATGCAATTGGCTCATAATTAGTGATTAATAAAGTTAAAGAACTTAATTAAGAACTCTTATAATTCTCCCACACGTGTGGGCTAATTATAATTTCCATAAGATTTGCTTAGGTTATTGAACACCTAAGTGGCTACCCAAGATTTGATTAATTAAGATTCCATGTGATTATAGTTTCTAATTGATTAATTAAGCAATTTAATTAATGAATTAAACCATCAATTAATCCCAACTTAATTAATTTCCATTCAAGTGAAATGGACTTAGCGAAAAGATTGGAAAAGGGGTCCCAATCTCATTTCCCATGCTCATTCACTGTTTCACAATGATTACCAAGCTTAATTAATGATTTCATTACTCTTTTGAATATTAATTTATTACCAAATCATTTAGGAAAGTAATTAAGGTTAAGATAACCAATTTTCCTAATTAACCAAGCAATAAATCCCAAGAAAATTATAAGAAGCAGAGGTCATCCCATTAATCAACCTCAAAAAATTTGGGATTAATTAATAATAATTAGAGAGTAATTAAGTTAATTAAGTTTTTAATTAAACCTAATTTAAGTCTAATTATTGTTTAAAATTAGTTGGGATCAATTTTAATTGAATCTCAGAATAATTTATTTTAACTATTTGAACTTCAGAATACAAAATCTCCCAATCTAGAAATCTTTTTGACTTGAAATTTTAATGGTAGGTAGATTTTAATCTCAATTTCAATCTTTGAAAATTTCAAATCAATCTGATGTGAATTTTAGTTTAATTAATAAAATTTGATTTTCACTAAAACCTAAATTAAACTCAAAATATTAAGTAAAATATAGGGATTTTGGGTTTGTTGGATTCCTAAAAAAAAAGATGAATCCAACGAGCCCTTGCTTGTAATTTTTAATTAAGTATTTTAGTTTCTATGAATTTTTGAAGTGTGTGATTTAAATAATTTTAAAATTTAGAAAATCCCTAATTTCTTACTTAACCCAGTCAGCGTCGCATGACACTAACATGGTGACGCGATTCCACCTGACATTGTGTGAATGGGCCTCGTGAAGACCGCGCATGCTACATCGCATGGTAGTAGAGATCCAGCGGTGGCGTGGTGCTACATGGTGAGCACCGATTGGTGTCATTTCATGAGCAAGAAATAAAAGGTGGAATAGGGATCATGATGTGTGAATCATATTGAACTGTGTGATCATGGATCAGACAGTCCAGATCGATCCGCGCGATCCAACGGGGCAAAATGGGCAGATCTGTCGTTAATCTTAACCATCCATCTCCTTGAACGGAAGATCGGATGGCTACCACTGCACGTGATTACCAAGCAATGAGAATGATGGTATACTGTATAATGGACAGTAAAAAGTAAATAATTTTGGCGAGATTAGATGAGATTTTGTTCATTTGGGCTCGATTTCATGATGATCTTCCCGATTCGTACGGGGATAATATAAAATGAAAATTGTAAGGTTTATCTAAGAAAAATTCCTAAAATCATGCAAAAACCATCACAAATAAAAGCTTATAAGGTTGACTATGGTTCTTAAAATTACCTCACCAGGGATGATTTTCAGCGGCAGTGATGATCCAAGTATGCTCCTGAATGCAAGAAGAAGCTTTGGAGTCAATCAAGACCTTTACCTCCCTTTGGAATGATGTATCCACCAATGGTCATCGCTTTCTTAATGGAATCTACTTGATTTTGATGAATTTTACTCCAAAATGAAGTGGGAATGGTTGTTGGTTTGGTAGCTCCAAGGGAGTGAAATGAGGGGCAAAAAGAGAAATCTTCAGGATTTTATTTTCTTGTCCTTATTTTTGGCCTAAAATCTCTTTCATTGTGATTTTTTGGCTCCTAGTGGATGCCCTATGGCTTGGGATAGTTGGAAATGGTGGGAATCATCCTAGGTGGCTTCACTTGAGTGGAAGAAGATGTGAGAATGCAGCTATGGCAAAGGGAGTTGGGAGTCCTTGCTTGCCAAGTGTTCCAATGGGAGAGGTGAGGTGAATTCACCTCCCCATGAGTCATGGTTGACCCAACCACCTCTTGGGTTAGGTTGGTCAGTGTCCTTGGAGGCTAAGTGGACCAATGGATGAGTCCCAAGTGGCCAAGGAAGAGAAATGACCATTTACATGGGTGTTTTATCTTATGTGATACCCTTAGCCCAAGGGTAGAGTGGTCATTTGGCATTGAATTTGATTTAGGTAGATTTAAAATGAGTCAAAAGTGTGTTGGACCAAATTTCATATCATTTGGAGTTCATTTGGTTCAATTGACTCAAGACCCAAATCGAGTCAAAATGGGTTAGGTTGACCAATTGGCAAATTGAGTTAAACCAAGGGTTGGGTTAAGTTCAAATGACCATTTGGAGTGTATTGATTTAATTAGTTTCAATCAATTTGGTGTAAGTTGGATTTTGGCTCATTTGGACTCATATAGGTCGAATGGGTCAAGTTGACCAATTTGACCAAATTGGCCAAATTGGCTTGGGTTAGGTGTTGGTTAAATTTCAATTGGTTAATTGAAAATGATTGTAGGCTTTGGTTTGATTTAATTTAGATTTATTTTGGGTTTAGTCTAATTTGACCCTTTATGTCAATTTGGGTCAACTTGGGTCAAGAGGGCCAATTGGGCTAGATTTCACTCAATTGAAGGTCAAGTCATGTTTAAATGTTGATTTTGGGTTGATTTGAATCATTAGTTTCAATGGATTAGGCTTAAGTTGTATTTTGGCTAGTTTGGGTTCATATAGGCTAATGGGTTGACTTAGTCAACAAGCTAGGTTGACTTGCTTTGACCCAATTTATATCAATTGATCATCCTAGGGTGATCAACAATCATGACTTGTAGTTTCGATTGGTTTAATTCATTTTGATTTGGATTGAATTTGGATTTTGGTTAATGTAAGTCAAATTGGCCACTTTAGGTCAAGTGAACCAATTGGATTAAATTGGCTTGATTTTGGGTAGAGTTTGATTTAGTTGAGTTTCTATATGGATTTGAGATTGATATATAAATTTAATTGCAATTGATTTGGATTCAAATGATTGGGTGAATCTAGATTGGATTTGGGTTGAGGCTACAGGGTGGTGAATTTACCCTAAGTCCTGAGGCACAACGTAATTCTATGATTAACCTTTCTAAGTCTCTAGGTTTAGATTAAGTGTTCACCTAATCTCTAGAAGTGTCTTATGACTAAGAAAATCTTAGTGTCTAGAAGGTTCTTATGTCTAAGAAGAGGAGGTTGAGAACTCACTCTAAAAGTGAGGTTAACAAAAGGACCCCTAATAGGTGTGGTGTAACTGACAAGGCACACACACGTATGCTGGCGAGATGATCAATGTCCAAAAGATTGCAAGCCAACAAATGATCTATACTTAAACCCAAGAAGGTTGATAGAATCACCATCAGCGAAATGTACGTATCTTTGTTCCATAAAAGAAAAGAAGATTTATCAGGGATAAGAGTTTGATTTCAAATATGATTTGTTTGGGGTGTATCCATTGGAGATAGAGGTTTGATGATATTTCTTATGACTCCACTGGGGACATTAATTTGATTTGTACATCACTGGGGAGAAGTTTGGCATGTCCGATATGTTTAATTTGACTTCACTGAGGAGATTTGTTAATTTATTTTAAATTTTAAAATTTGAATTTTGAGATTAACCCTGTTAGTTTGTGATGGACCGCACTGAGAAGGGGCCATGTTGGCCTTGACCTATCTCAGATTTATCGATCCAAAGGGGTAGTCTATCAGCCACATGGTAGGACTATCTGACCAAAGGGGTTACCTTTCGGTGTGCAACAGCTATATTAAGGAAGAAAATGTAGCAGGCTTACATCTTCCAAAGTAGGGACCAGCCGCTAGGGTGATCTAATGATGGCACAACAGATCAACCCAACCTAAGGGAGACTTCTGAGTGAACAATGCTAGGGGGACTTATGTCAACTCAAAAGTAATCAAGATTAATTTCATTTGATTTCATTTGATGACTCCATTGGTTTACAATGGACCGCACTAAGAAGAGGCTATGTCGGCCTTGGCCTATCTCAAATTTTCCAATCCAAAGGAGTAGTCTACCGACCAAAAGGTAGGACTATCTAACCTAAGGGGTGCCATTCGGTGTGCAACGATTGTGCTGGAGAAAGCATAGCAGACTTACATCTCTAAAGCAAAGAACAACCGCTAGGGTGATCTGTTGGATGCGCATAAAAAAGATACTCAACCTAGGGCTGCCCGTTGGTTTGCGGCCATGTTGGAAAGAATGAGTAGTAGACTTACATCTTCTAAAGTAAAAAAATGACCACCGGGGTGGCCTATTGGTGGCTCAACAAGTCGAATCGGACCTAAGGGTGATTACTGAGTGAATGTCATTGGGGTCTTATCTCAACTCAAGAGTAGCTAGGCAATTCTATAATGAGTTTTATTGACACTGCCTTAAAGATAGGATGCCTCCTTGGCAAAGGTGCCATTGGGAGCTTTAATTCGTAATCCACAAGGAATTTATATTTTGTTTGTTTGTTATCGTGGACCATGTTGGTTTATGAGGGCCCACATTAAGAAGGGGCCACGAGGGCCTTGACCTATCTCAGATTTATTAGACCAAGGAAGAATCTATGCATGTGCTGAACAAATTCTCCAACCGCAGGGGTAATCATTAGGAAAGGGGGACTGTCCAATCCAAAAGTAACATGGGTAGTGTCTAAATTGGGTCGCAAAGGATGTGAGCTAAGTAGTGTGCCTGTAGGGGAGGTGCCACTAGGGGTGTTATCCTAATTATTGAAGAAAATAATGCCTGTAGATATTCAGTGGCCAACTTAAGGAGAAAGCATAGTAGTCTTACATCTACCAAGAGTGGTATATCTACTAGGTGGGTCGTTATTTGCATAGTGAACACCAACCAACCTAAGGTGCCCGTCGGTTTACGATAATCAATCTAGAAAGAAGGCTTTTAGACTTACAGCTCCCTAAAGTGAAACTAATTTATGGGATAGTCTGGAATTGGCTTGACAGGTGTTATCTGACCTAAGGCTGCCCATCGATTTGCAACGACTGTACTTAGGAAGAAAGCATAGCAGACTTACATCTTCCAAAATAGGGATCAATAGTTGGGGTGACCCATGGATGGCGCAATAGATCAACCCAACCTAAGGGCAACTACTAAGTAGGGAGTCACGAAAAGGACTAGACCTAGACTTGAAGTAGTCAGGAGGAAAGGAGCCACTAGGGGACTTACCCTAATCCTCCACTCGACCAAGTTAGTTCATAATGACTAGTTTAAGAAGAATGCATGTAGACTTATATCCTTTTAAATGAAGCCAGTCATGAAGGTAGCTTACCAATCGCGTAGTAAAGCCTACCATGCTAATAAAGCACTCATCGATTCGGCCAAGTCGAAAGAAAGCATAGCAGACTTACATCCTCCTAAACAAGGGACACTAGGGTGACACACTAGCAGGGTAACACGTCAACCCAACCTAGAACAACTAATGAGTGAGTGCTGTAGGGGGCATTATATGACATCAAAGTAGCCCGAGATAAAAGTTATGCATTTTTGTTTGTGTTTGTGTGATGCTGGTGTTTGTGTTGTAGAAAATGGAATATGATGCAGCTTGGATTCTCTTATACCTATCCTAAACACGTTGTGGTAGATTCACAAACAGGTAATGAATGCTTCAGATGAAGAGAAGATTTGATGAATGGAAAGATATAATTTTTATTGATGATAATTATTTTCAAACATTACTTTAAGGATAATATTTCTTTAAATAGAGTCCGTTGATAAGAAACATCGGGTGCTCTCTTTTATGGTTAATCAACTAATATGATCCTCCTTTGTAAGCCTTTTCTATGACAAAAGGGCCTTCCCAAGTGGGTTCAACCTTTCCTCCCATTGTACGACGGGAAATAATTGGTCTTCTTAGAACTAAAATAAGCTCTCCTACTTGAAAAGATCTAGGACAAACCAACTTGTTGTGAGCTTGAATAATTTTAGCTTTATACAACTCAAGGTTCTTGCATGCCCATAGGCATCTCCTCCAAACCTTCAAGCTCTTTTGACCACAGCTTGGCATTCTGCTCCATTGTGATCTTGCTACCCACAATTATTGTTAGTGATGAGAGTTAGACTTCTAATGGTAGAACAGCTTCAGACCCATACACTAAGGAAAAAGAGTATTGAGTTGGAGTTCTATATATGGTGTGTTATACCCACAAGGCTAACTACTTATGCCACTATCATTTATTGTCCTCGAGCATCTTCTTTAATATTTGGATGAGAGTTTTGTTGAAGGCTTCTGTCAAGCCATTTTCCCTCAGATAGTAGATGGTAGAATATCTCCAATCTATGCTGTGTCTCTGGGAAAATTTGTTAATCTTGGTGCTCCTAAATATAATACCATTATCGGATATAATTCATTGAGGCACCTCGAACCTATATATGATATGGTTCCTAAAAAAGTAGCACATGCTGAGTTGTGACCTCTCTGAGTGGAATATCCTCCACCCACTTGGAAAAGTAGTCGGTGGCAGCTAGAATGAACTGATGACCTTTGGAAGAAGGAGGATCAATCAGACCCACTACGTCAGTCCCCCAACACTCAGATGGCCATGAGGCCAAAGTAAGATGTAGAATATTGGGTGGTTGGTCTAAGGCCACACAATGTACCTGACATTGGTGGCATCTCCTAGCTATGTCCATACAATATGTAATCATCGATGGCCAGTAGTATCCTAGTCTCTTGAACTTGGCTCTCATCTTCATATCGGACTGATGAGCTCCGCATAAACCTAAGTGTACCTCAGTCGTGATCTTACGAGTTTCATGTTTGTCCAAACAACGTAACTACATATGATTGAAGGACCGCCTGTATAAGGTGCCATCCATGAGAGCGTAGGAAAGGGATCTCTGGTTCATGTGATATGCTTGTGACTTCTCTTGAGGTAGTTTGCCTACATTTAGGTAATCCATGAATGGATACCTCCAATCTGACTCATCATCCTTTTTGGCAATGACAACCTCCCTTCAAGAGAGAGTTTATCGATGAGTTCAACATCAATAAGGGATAAGATTTATCTATTTTGGACCCTTATTGATATGGACTCATCTTCTAGAGATGCCAACTCCCTGACAAGTTTAGTTAAACACCTGCTACCGCATTTTATCATCGAGGAATCTTATAAATTGTAACCTCTGGGATTTGGGCCAACAACTCCATAGTGTACTTATGTTAGTGATGAAGCTTAGGCTTTAGAACCTTATAGGACCCAGTGATTTGATTGATGACTAACTAAAAATCCCCAAAGATGTCGATGTTTTGGATGCATAGCGTAACTGGTAACTCCAGACTGGCAATCAAAGCCTTATATTCAGCTTTGTTGTTGGTGCAAGGATTGGACAGGTGATATGAGAATCTCATCACATCGCAGTCCGGAGTTAGGAGAACTATTCCTACCCCTGCATTTCCTGGGATAGTAGATTATGGTTCTTCTCATCTTCGAGAGGAAGCCGCACCATCAAAGTACATCTCCCAGCAGTGAATGGTAGTGTCCCCTAAGTTCATAATTTGTTCATCGGGGATGTCATCACTAAGCGGAGAATCAGCAGAATGTGGGTGAGCTGCTAAGAAATCCTCTAGTGCTTGTCCTTTCTTCGCATAGAGGGGTATGAAAGTAATATCAAACTGCAATAAAATCATGGACCAACGTGCCAACCGTCTGGATAGCATCGGCCATGTCATGAGATATTATAGTGGATTGATCCTAGAGACCAAGTTTACCTTATGAGAAAGCATGTAGTGACATAGCTTTTGGGATGCAAAAATTAAAGATAGGCAATGTTTCTCAATGGGTAGATAATTTTCTTCAACAGGGATTAGATGATGGCCGAGGTAGTAGAGAGCATTTTCCTTCCATTCATCATTGGCTTGGGCCAACAAAGTGCCAAGGGAGTCATATAATGCAGCGATGCATATAACCAATGGTTTTATCGGGATAGGGGCTGATAGAATTAGTGACATCATCAGGTAGTGCTTGATGCCTTCAAAGGCATGCTAACACTTATCATCCCACTTGAGCTTAGCATCCTTTTTGACAAGTGCTGAGAATGGCTGGCACATTCTCGATAGGTTGGATATGAAGCATCTTAGATATGCTAATTACCCTTGAAATGATCTGAGTTGAGTTAGACTTTTAGGGGGTGGAATTTCTAATATCATTTTGATCTTCTCCAGATCGATCTCTATTCCCCGATGTCAGACAATAAACTCATGAAATTTTCTTGAAGCTACTCCGAATGCACATTTCAGGGGGTTCATTTTGAGGTTATATTGTCTTAACTATTCAAAAACTATTTCAACTCAAATAGGTGGTCTTCCTATTCTTTACTTTTGACTATGAGATCATTGAGATAATATTTGACTTGATGATGAATGAGTTCATCAAAGATTAGAGTCATAGGCTGCTAGTATGTAGCACCGGTATTTTAAAGGCCTAAAGGCATGACCTTATAGCAAAATATTCTGATAGGGGTTCAAAAAGTAGTGTTTCTTTCATCCTCGGGGCCATCTTTATTTGGTTATATCCATATGAGCCTTCCATGAAAGAGAAGATTGTTTGAGATGAGGCAATATCCACCATCAGTTCTAGTATTGGTAGTGAAAATTCATCTTTTGGACATGCCTTATTTAAGTCCCTAAAATTAATGCATATGCGAATTTGGCCATTCTTCTTTTTAATTGGGATGACACAAGCAAACTAGGTAGAATATTTTTCTTTTCTAATAAAACCAATATCAATCAGTTTCTTGACTTCAGAAATGCATGTTGTTCAATGTCTAATTGCATGTGTCTAGAAGCTTGTTTGACAAGGCTAGCGTAGGTTCTATTGCTAGTTTGTGGACTGCTATGTCTGGAGAAAAATCATGCATTTCTTCATAACTTTATAAAGCAATCCTTAAACTTAGTCAATAGCCTAACTAAGTCATTGGTTTCTATTTGGTTCAATAAAAAAAATGATGTATGTCATGCGTGGATTTTCTTCAATTCCTAAGTTGATTTCTTCGAGCTCGTCGATGGTTAATCTAATCTCTCTTCAAACTCTAGCGGTGAATCTTTGACTTGAAACTCATCTGGATCATCTAAAGTTTCTAAGCACACATCTTTATAAGAGTTAATGTGATTTGAAAATGTCCTATTAGACTCCAGATGGTTGGTGATGACTAAAAAGTAGTCATTATCATCAACGGGACCCACTATGATGAATCCTAGTCCCAATCTTGATTGAGAATGTCTGTATTTATTATTCCATAACCTCTTGAAGTAATCCGACCTGTGTTTAGACCAAGCATATGGAATCAATCCTTTCTTTGCTAAATTTAGAACACACGATGAGTACCCATCAGAATGTAATTCTATTAAATCTTTATATGAATCATCCTCAAGTTCTACATCAACTTCTTGACTTTAGGATGAAACTCCCAAGATTCTCTTATTCTTCACATCTATGACTTATGGGCTTCCTTAACTACCAAACCCTCAACTTTCTGTGAGAAAAGTGGGGTTAGAGCTAAGGTTCCCAACTGATGCCTAATTGTTTCACATATAGACTTGGATACACTTATGCTTTGATTTGGAACCCGATCTTCATCACTGTCCAACTTAAGTGCCACCTTGAAAGGAACCTGCTACTGAGAAGAGCTGGTTGGTGTGCTAACCATATAAGACTCATCCTCTGAACTAGATTCTAAGTTTATATGGATAGCAGGTGTACTCCTGGTGGCTGGGACATACCTCCTATTAGGTGGAGAATAAAGAGGGTTTCCACCTCTCGGGCTATCTCTGAACTATCCTCTTCCTCTGTCTAGTGGAGGTCGGGTCATCCTACCCACGTGTTTGAATGGGGCAATGAACTGTGGGTGGAATTTAATGTCGGGCTCCACTTCCTCCTCCAAGTCTATTTTTCACTCCCTTTTATTTTTCTTTTCAATTTTTTTCTCTTTTTATTTTTCTTTTCTATCTTTTTCTTTTTCTTTTTCTTTTATTTTTAAACTTTAGCTAAGTTCATGAGAATAAACTTGTTGATTTTGAGGGAGGTAGTAGGTCACATCTTCATATATGATGCGAACTGTAAATGGCTTGAGATTTCCTTTGACATAGTAGGAGATCCCAACTCTCATAAAATTCATACATTAAGGTAGAGAGGATGGAATCATGTTATTTGTATATATCTATGGTCTCCCAAGCAAAGCATTGAAAGATGTATCTGAGTATATAATGTGAAATTTAGCTTCAGTCTTCCAATCATCTATCTCCAAAGGCAACACTATGGCACTTAAGGCCCTCTGGCCTTATTCATTGAATCCTCTCAACATCATCCTTTCAGTTTGGAGTTTGGAGATGTTGATCCTCAAATAGGCAAGGGTTCTTAGGCTCATAATGTTGACTGATGCACTTGGATTAACCAACACTCTAAATAGCCTGTATTTTCCCATATCCACTATATTGTAAAGGGGACGATTATGCTCAGCCATCCCTAGAAGTAGTTCTTCATCACTGAATGTAACTCTTGGGATGTCCTTCGAGGAATGAGCCTCTCAATAGAGGCCAGCTGAGTTAAATAGATCTCAGGATCAAGTAGAGCTTTGATTAGAGATTCCCTCATCTCTTTGGATAAGATGAGGGTGTCATATTTTTTTTCTTAGTTGACAACTTTCTCAAGTGGGCAAGGACATTGTAGTCAACCTTGGGTTGATCTTCCATGTTCACGCATGTCTATGGTGGAACATCCTATGGAGGCATCGTCTGCTTGCTTGAACCAATGACTTGTTTGCCCATATCCTGAGGTGCTACCATAATAGGTAAAACTTTGGCACCATGGAGGTTAACTTCAGTGATCTCTTGTGGTAGGTTAGTGAAAAGTTCTATCTACACCTACAGCTTCTCCTATAGGACTCTTAAAGTCAGATGACTCCAAGTCAATCTCAATGGGTGAACTCGATTGATTCAGAAAAGGAAAGTCTGATTCTAAATCATAAGAGAAAGGATCGGAATTATTTGTGCTAATTATTATTATTATTTAGACTTGGAGAGCTTTCAATTGAAATAAGATCATCAAGACTATCAAAAGTAGAGAAGATATAAGTGGAATTTTCCTTCTTCGTTGATTTATTTCTAGGTAGAGGTACATGATAGAAATTAAGTAAAGTAAGCAGAGCGAGGGGTTTAGTGCCCTCATCCATAGATACAATATATCTACTAGAAGATGAGCTGGATGAAGTGGTAGTAGCGCAATGTGGAACAATTCTCGACTCAGGTGGTTGCTCGGCTATCAGCAAGTGAGCTGCACTCACGAGCTCCCACTTTTCTCAAGTTATCTTTAGCAACTTGCAAACCTTCCTTGGTGTCAGAGGTTTGAGCTACCTCAGGAACCTATAAGGAGAGTTTCTTAATTTTAGAAATAATCTTCTTAGAGGTTCAGGATAAGAAAACATCCCAACCTTCTTTTATCTTAAGAGGATCAAATGTATCCCCAAATATTACCCATAGAACTGGATGGTTGTTCTAATAGATATTCCTTGGGGATAACTATGGTGCCTGACTTGTAGTTGTGCTCAAGCTAGTCCTTGAAAGTGAAGCAATCCTTCAAGACATGGCCTAACGTGCGGTGGTATGGGCAGAAGTTAGGATGAACACTTCCTCCGGCTTCTTAGGCTCGGGTACCTAAAAATCAAGCTTCTTTAAAAGGTTCTTAAAGATCTTCATGATTACCTCCCTCTTAAATGAATAAGGCTTGTTTAGTTTATCCAAAAGAATAGGTGGGTAATATCTACCTAGTGGCTAATATGTGTACCACTGCTGAGTATATGGTTGAGGAGGTGGCGGCAATGGCCATGGAGGTTGCTATGGTGGCCGGTATGATGGCCGAGGTGGTGGTAGAGCAGGTGGAAGTGAAGTTGTTGAGCTCGAGGTCTCTTAAATTGAACTCTGGCCAGTTGCTTCCCATTGTAAACTGACACTACTACCCCTGACTTCTTCTCATATACTTTATGTGGCTTGGACTTGGACGGCTCGTCTTGAAAAAGTAACTGTTTTGACTTCCCCTTGTAAACTAGCTTCCTTGTTGATTACTCAAAGGGTTTGATTGTAAATCCCTTGAGCATGAAAGCAACCAGACCATGAATATTCTTTAAAAGAATTTCTATGACATGCTATTCGAATAACTGTAATTTGCATTTCATACTCAGGTTTTGCCACTTGAGAATATAATCAACAAAGGACTTATTAGGATTTTGTTATGCTATAATAAGGTTGCCCACAGTTACCCTTCGTTGAGCTCCAACAAACCCTTAATAAAGAGTTGCTCCAACTCAATAAATATTTTTACCGAACCGTTGAGCAGTTCAGCATACCAATCGAATGTAATTCTCAACAGACTGTTGATGAAATGATGGAAAAGAAGAGCATCGCTACCATCGGCATTGCAATAACTAGCTCTAAAGTGCATTATATGCTGCCAAGTGTTCCCACTGCCATTGAAGATCTTGAAAGAAGGTGGCACAAACCCTTTGGTACACTAGATTATGTCTAATTCCTCTAGGGTCTACCCTTTGGAATGGATGAGGTACCCTGGGCTTGCACCAACGCTTCCCTCACTTTCTATTCCACTATTTGTTTGATGTCCTTCTCCTGCACAGAGGTACTATCTATGACCTTCCTATACAGGCTTTCACTATCCCGATCTACGGAAGATACACTCTTAGGAGGATCTAAAATATGTAGGAGTTCAGGTCGATCAGCCTCCATGGGACTGGGCTGTAAAATCAAGGCTTCATTATTATGTAGTCGAAGAACTGGTGCTAATAGGTCTTCAATCCTCCTCTCCATTCTACTTACTGTTCATCCTTTTCTTGAGCTGTTGAAGGAGGTGTTGGGTTGAATGAGTGGTGTCATCCTCTTCAACCACAATACCTTCCTATTTGTGATGGTCTCTAAGAAGGGATCCTCGGGTATCGACCATATGAACTTCTGTTGAGTCCTCAAATAGATTGTCCTCATTAGCATCGAAGCTACCCTACCCTCTTCTCGATTTGAGTGATCACTCCCAAGAAGTTGCTTCTTCTCAGCAAAGTAATTTTAGGATGTCATCTAAAGAACGGTCTCCTACTCTATCTAGGTGGACTGGCATAAACACCTATTGACTGCTAACTATGAGGATGTGTTCATTTGACTCTATCCATGTGACACTCCCTATTGAATGGGTTCTCTCATTGCGAGGATTCACTGCCATGGAAATTATGCTGTCATCCCCCCTTCCTCCACTACTGCTGGTGACTGCAGTGGTGGCACGACCATGATGCTTTTGGGTTCTCTCACCATTCTCTCTTTGCTACAACTGAAGTGAAAGGTCAATGGAGAGCTTAACCTCACCTCAGCTATTGGGAAAGATGGAGTGGGATCTTTAGCCATAGATGGATCACCAATGAGGATCTCCTCTCCACTAGGGTTTAGGGTTAGATCTTGGAGGGAATTATGGAAGAGGGAACTTGAATGGGTGACGGTGGACAAGGAGTGGAACGCTGTGCAGTGGTGACATTGATTTCCTCTCCACTAGAACTCTCTCCCTCAAAAACTATGCTATCGATGTTGTGGGTGGCCCACCAATGGAAAGTCAATAAGGTGGATGATGACCGGCCTGTCTCTCTCTACCGCTTGCAGCTACTGGCCTCGCCTCCTATGGATCTTACCATTGACACTGGGAATCAAATTAAATAAATGCACCCACTGAGTATCCAAGCTCTACTAGCTTGGCAGAATTATCCCAAGATTGGCAGGGTCTCTTCCTATCCCCTAGCCTAGAAATTATAGTGGTGTGGGTGATGCAGCAATCCTCCTAACATCTTCCTCTCTATCTGAACCCGAGAGGGGGTGGAATCTACTACCAACCAAAAAGGGGAGACCTCCCGTGGAGAACCTTCCTTGATAATGTGGGAGGCGGCATCGATCTCCCTAGCTACTCTCTCGTGATGATGCTTAATATTCCTACTCTTATTGTGGTGTTGGGTGTAGGAGAGAGGGGTGGTACAAGAATTGGAACCAACCTCAAAGGTAGGGTAAACTATCTCAGATGCCAAGATAGCTTTTCCCTTTGAGGGGACTAAAGAGGAGGTGCTGCACTGGGCAGAGTAAGGACAACAACAATACTGACATGGGGAAGCACTGCAGCATGGAACTATGCAACAAGCAGCCATAGGGACCTCCATAGCCTTCCTCTTTAGTGAGGGAAGCTCTGAGTCAGAAGGAATGTCGAAATGAAGAAGTGGCTTCTATCTAGCCACCTCCTCTGTACTAATAGTCGTGAGGGCTGGCCCCTCATAGGTGATCTGAACTCCCTCAAAATTGTGGTCGAAGTAAATCAGATGGGCAGTATTGGTAGAGGTGAGATTGGTCTAATCCAAGGCTAGATCTACACTAGAGGGGAAGGAGAAAACAAACTTGCAAGGAGCCATCGCAGCTGAACTGACTGAAGACTGAGAAGGAACTAACTGCATTGGTATCATTGTATTTGTTGAAATGTAACTGAATCAGACCTTTGCTTTAATACTTATCTTAAAAAAATTATTTCTGATATTAACTTGAATTTTGAACCCACACTTAACAAATTTAAGTATGCTAAGTGGGGTTCATTGAATTGGAGAGATTTGAGGAGAGTCTTTGCCATTGAATATTGATTTTTGATTTAAAACCCTCATTCAACAAATTTGAGTATGTTGAGTGGTTGAGAGACTTTTGAGATAAATTTGTTTTGTTTACCCTTTGTTCTTTTGAAAATTTTAGTTTAATATTTGGAATCTTCACTTAGCAAATTTAGGTTTGCTAAATGAGATTCAAGTGCATGTTTGGAATCATTTTTGTTTGTTTGCGTGATGATATCTGTGTCATGTGTTTGATTTATTTTGATTTATTTTAAAAATGGGATCCTTACTTAGCAAACTTGGGTATGCTAAGTAAGGCCCAAATATGTTTGACATATTTTATTTTTTTGATTTGAAAAATGAGACATTTACTTAACAAATTTGGGTATGTTAAGTAAGACACAAGTTTGTTTGATGAGTTTGTTTTATTTTATTTTGAAAGGGGAGAACATCTATTTAACAAATGTGGTATGTTAAATAAAGTTTAATTTGTTTTCAATTTTGAAAAGGTGGAACTCTCATTTGATAAATTTGGGTATGTCGAATGGAGTTCAAGTGTGTTTGATTTATTTGCGATTTAAAAGGGAACTCTACTTAGCAAATGTGGGTATGTTAAGTAGAGTCCAATTATATTTTGATCTTGAAAAAAGGAATACTCATTTGACAAATTTGGGTATGTCAAATGGAATTCAAATGTGTTTTAATTTTGTTTTGAAAAATAGAACTCTACTTAGCGAATGTGGATATGTTAAGTAGAGTCTAATTTATTTTAGTTTTTTGAAAAAAAGGGAATTCTCATTTGAAAATTTTGGATATGTCAAATGGAATTCCAAATGTGTTATAATTTTAGTGATTTTGAAAAGGGGACTTCCATTTAGGAAATTTAGATATGTTAAATGGAAATCAATTATATTTTTCTTTTTGATTTTCAAAGATGGGATATTTTTGTGTGATGTTGCTTTTTAAAAGAGAAATTCCAACTTAGCACATGTGGGATGTGCTAAATAAAATTTTGATGTCATGTCATGATCTTGTTTGAAAATAAAATTTTCATTCAACAAGCTTAGGTGTGTTGAACGGAGAATACTATTTTGAAATATGTGCTTTTTGGAAAAGGATTTTAAAATTATTTGATTTTAAATATTGAAAAGAACCTCCATGGAACAATCATGGATATTGTTGAATGGGATTTGGTTATCTTTAAATCTTTTTGAAAACTTTACATAAATAATTTATCATGTGATTTTTAATTAATTTGAAAAGTACTTTTTGAAAATAATATTTTTGCAAAGGATTTATTATAGGATGAACCTTGCCTCACCAAGAGGATGGTAAAGAGGTTCTAAAAATTTTTAGTCATCTCCTTTAGTTTAGTTAGTTTATTTCTAAAACCTAAAGAATATTGGCTAGCTTTGCTTAAGTATGAAATAAGCTAAGTGCCAATGAAAAGAAAGATAGTGTTGGGTTTATATTAAATATAAGTCCACTATCGATGCTTGGAGACAATAATTGCTACTAGAGATGGAGAGAGGAACCATCCACAGTGGAGTCACTAGAAAAATCTGTGATGTATATTTTTGAGATGTGAGACACCACACAGATCTTAGGGGATACTTATTGAAGTGATCATGTATGATATTAAGGAATGGTGCATAATCTCAAAAGATAGAAATCATCACCCTATAATGGACCTACTCACCTAATAAGGACTCCTAAGGCATGACGGGTCTTCAAATATACCAAAGATTTTTTCCATACTTTACATGGAAAAGTAAAGCAGAGTTTATTTTAAGCTAGGTCCATTAAGTTCCCTATGGAGGCAAGCCCCATAGTTAATTACATCCTAAGGAATGAAATCCCTTAGTAATACTCTCGATTAAAGTAGAAATTAAAGTCTCCAAAGATTTCAAGGCTACACTATCAAAGGATTAGTTGAATTAGAAAATCAAGTGGGAAAACTCAAGGAGAAGACCTATTATCGAAGCCAAAGAAGTAGGGAATGCTTAGGATACTAGAAAACCTAGTAGGTATTCCAACCTATCCTATAATTGGGCTTTATATGTTTGAATTTGAAGAGATTTATTTATTTGAGTTGAAATTTTATTAGATTGCTAGGGCTTATAATCTGCCAATAGAAGGTTGTAAAAATACTTAAGAGGTGAGGATTTATGCTTGTAACCCGAAGGAAATAGCTACCTCGGATCCTAAATCTAGGGAGGTTTAGGAAGACCTAAAGCATAACCTAAATCTAAGCAAAAATGGGTGATGGTTTACCTCCACAAGAGAGAGTAAACCACCCAATGTCGGACTTATAACCACCTGGAGTGGCTGCCAGTTAACTCCTCCTACGCTTTAAAATCATGTAGGAAAGTCATATGATTTTTCAAGGTAGTTGGGCAGTTATTTTTTTAGAAAGAAACTAAAATCCTTAAACTCACTCTCTAAGAGACTAGAGCATGAGTGGTATGAGTAAAGACTTAATCTGATGTAAAATATTTTCAAATTTTATTTCAATTTTGACACTTCATTTTGACAAAGGCTTTGAGATTTTCATATGTCTAAATGCATGATGAAATGGATTATTGGCCAAATTAGAAGAGAAGAGGGTGAAGCTCCATTAGTAGGAGTTGCTCTCATAGGTCAAGCAGTTCTCATGCATGTAGGAATGAATGCCCTCATTTTTGTAAGAGTGGTAGAGGATGCATGCATGATATTATAGATACAACCATACAACTAAGGGGTTGCTAAATTATTTAATTATCTTATTTAATGCCTAAGTTTTATGGTGAGTGCGGTGAAAAAATATATATTTTTAATCCTTCATTCTAATCTCTTCAAAGAGAGAAAAGAAATAAAATGAAGAACCAAAAATATAATTTCTTCCAAAATAACACTTCTTGTGTTGGACACCACGTAAATTTGCAGATGTTCTTATTAGGTTGATCAGGTATGTTATTGAGGAATGGTGAACTATCTCGAGAGACAAAACCCACCATCCTACAAATAGACCTAATCACCTTAATAAAGACTCCTAAGGACTATGAGTCTTCATAATGTACTAGAGATTCTTCCCCTACTTTACATGGAAAAGTAAAGCAGGGTTTATTTTAAATCGGGTTCATTAAGTTTCCTACAGGGGCAAGCCCCCATAGTTAATTACATCCTAAGAAAGTGGATTCATTAAGAATACTCTCGATTAAGGTAAATGATCGTTGTCTCCAAAGATTTTTGAAGGTGGGACTATCAATCGATTGGTTTATTTTTAGAAAATCAAGTGGGATCGATCAAGAGGAGGGAGTTCTTATCGAAGCCAAATGAAGATAAGTAGGGGATGCTTAGGATACTAGGAATCCTAGTAAGCATCCCAAACTATCCTATGGTTGGGCTTTATATTTTTAAAATTGAGGTGATTTATTTATTTGAGTCGAATTTTTATTAGAAATCAAGGGCTTACAATTCCATAATACAAGGTCATGAAAATGCCTAAGAGGTGAGGATTTATGCTCGTAGCACGCAAAGGGAAGTACTAACCTCTGAACCTAAATCTAGGGAGCTTTGGCGTAGGCCAAAAGCACGGCCTAAATCTAACATGAAAATGGGCATCTGGTTTACCTCCACAAGAGAGGATAAATCACCCGACTGTTGGACTTACAACCCCTAGGGGTGGCTGTCAACTAATTCCTCCTATAATTTTAAATACATGTAGTAAAGTTAAATGCTTTTGCAAGATAGCTAAACTGTTGTTCATTTAGAAAGAGGCTAAGTCCTTAAACACACTCCTTAAGAGACTAGATCATGTAGGGTATGATTTAATGACTTAAATCTAATGCAAATTTTGTTACATTTTTATTTTCATTTTGGACAATCAATTTGACACATGCTTTAGGATTCAAATGCCTAATGCATGAGAAATTAGATTATAGGCCAAAATCAGCAAGGTAAAGAGGTGTGTTACTATGGCTCTTAAAGGTCAAGCCAAGTCTTTGGCAAGGTGAAAGCCCTCCAATCAAGAGTGAAACAATATATTTTTTATTCATGATGTGAGAAAGAAAATACAACATCCAGCTAAGGGGTTGTTAATTCTTTTATCTTGTTTATAACCAAGGCTTTAGGTGAGGTTATAAGTTATTTTATTTTAACTTTTGAGTTATTTTGATTGGATACAAAATTTATTTTTTGAAGATCCTAATCGTCATCGAGGCCATACATCAAAGCAAGGAAGAAACTAGGAAAAGATGCCATCTTAATGCACAAGCTAAGGAATCATCAATCAATTATAAAGCTAGCGCAAAAGAATAAGAGACCATTTGTATTGGCTCCATCCACAAACCCAAATTAAAATGAAGCTCTACACTTATATAGCCCAGATTACAAATGAATAAATTACAATTAAGAAGGAATTCATTATTATGGGGGTCTTCATTTCTTCTTTCTTCTTTCTTCTTTCTTCTTTCTTCTTTCTTCTTTTGGTTGGTTGGAATGTGGTTGCTCAAAGGCTTCACATGGTATATAAGATATAGTCTTATAACCAATGTTCATGCTAATCTCCCATAACAATCATTCCAAAATCCTAATTACAAAATTACATGAAAATGAGAAAAAGGAAATCTAACTAAAACTTGCAAAATATAGATTAACTAAACAAATCATACAATCCCAAGCATGTATATGTATAAATTGGACTTAGCACCCCACACATGGGTAACCAAGTCCACCTGGCCTATTTCGGATTATGCTTAGGGGTATAAGCACCTGCACAGCAAAAGCAGTTATATTTTTATTACATCTTCCTTTAAGCACAATCCCTTGCAGAAGATAATGGTTAGACTAAGATCGCCTTACCATTTAGTATATGCACATACACCTAACATCCAGACTAAAATAATACATCATAAAATAAAAGTAAATATCAAACCATGCACCGCTCTAATTTAAAGCTAAGTGGTGACTTAGCCTAATGTGTGTGCCATTTAAGGTTTGTGTGGTATGCTTAGTTGGGCTTTAGGATTAAAATTTTCTAAGTGTGAAGGTGTTCAACTTAGAGGGTGGTTTCATTTAAGTGTTTTAATTGATTTGGTAGATTTTTATTTGAAATTTTAATTCGGTTTGAATGAACCTACAATTAATTACTAAGTTGTAAAGAGAGGAAAAGAGAAGAAAACTTCTCTTTCCTCCCTTCCTTAAGTAATTTCTAAGGTAGATACATTAAAGATTTTTGTTTAGAGAATGTTTTATTATGTGGTTTTAATTAACCATAAGTTTAGATTTTCCCTAAATGAACCTATTCAAAAAGAAAGGTATTTTAAGATTAAGTGAAGTGAATCACAATCACAAAATACACATCACTTTATTTCTTTCCAGACATGTGTAACATGCATATGGATGGACACTAATCATATTTATACATAAATATGGAAATGTTTAGCACACCTTAATGATGAATGCTAAGGGATGTTACTTAAGAAAATTTGGGATGTTCCCTGTATGCATGATTTTATTAAGTAGAAGAGAGTGATTCTTTTATCCATTTTTCATATGCACATTTACAAGTATAAAAGACATAAGTAAGTATGGCGCCATTGTTAGCACCAAGGGTGTAAGGTATAAGACCTACTTGGGGCTACTTAAATCCTTGCAACTTTGGGGTGTCCAAACTAATATACCACTTTCCTTAAATACAAGTGCATGTACAAAAAGAAATGAATGTAAAAAGAGTCATGCAAAAAGTTTATGTTTGTTTGTTTGATTTGTTTATGAAATTTACATATGCAAGTGTGAATATCCTTCTTAAGTGATAACATAGGAACGAAAAGGAATGGATTTAATTAAGTGTTGTGCTCTTTTCAAATGAACTATACACTTTGTAAAATTCTATTCAAAACTATGCTAAAAGAGAAGAGAAGGAAAGTCACACAATGACACCTTATATTATATTCACATGCAAGCCTATAAATAATCATAATAGCCATCTATATTCTTACTTTAGCCAAAACATGCAATTTGACATAAAGAAAATATTTCATTTTTAATTTGATTTTCAAAAGGCATGAATGCATGATTTTCATATGAAATACACATTTAGCATTCTAGGAAAGAAATTAAGTGATTAAAGCATGTAAATTCATTCACCCTAATTAATTCCTAAAGATAATCTTATGAAATAAGATTATTTAAAGTGAATCAAAATGTTTTAAAGATTTTTTTTTATTTAGTTTGATTTGAATTTAAGAAATGTGAAGAGGTTTGTTGGTCCTAACCCATTTCCCATATGTGTATGTTGATTTAGTTTATTTTAGAACCATTAGATTGATTTTATATTTTATTTAGGTTAAAGTGTACATTAAGTTCATTAATTATCCCTTACCTACACCACTTTAACATATTTAACCAAATAATTATGGGCCAAAGTATGAAAAAACCACAAGGAATTTAAATCAGCAATGCACCTAAGAAAGATAGGGGCCTAATGCATTTGGCTCACAATTAATGATTAATTAAGCTTAAGGATTTAATTTAAGTACTTTCATAACCCTTCCCATATATATGGGTTAGATATGATTTCGTTTAGCTACTTAGGTTATTGAACACCTAAGCATCTACCCAAGAAGGAAATGATTGGGTTCTAGAATGTTTTGAAAATTTTATTAAGTTAATTAAGTAGGCCATTAGTGGATTAGTCCTTAATTAAATTTAGATTACGGAAGGAAAGGGGTTTTAGGGAATGACTTGGGGAAAATAGCCCAAAACCATTCCATAAACCTCTTATTCACTTAAACAAAGTTTAATTAACTTAATCAAGAGATTAAACCACTATTCGCATGCTTAATTAAGTTTAATTTCATTAAGGGAGTGATTAAGGATTCATTAATTGAATTCCCTAATTAACCCATTAATAAATTCCAAGAAAATTAGGGGAGGCAGAGGTCATTCCCCAAAACATGCTTAAGAAGTTTGAGATTAATTAATAAAATTATTAAGGAGTAATTAAGGTTATTAAGATATCAAATAAACCCAAATTAGGGAAAACTCACTATTCAAAATCAATCAAAGTTAATTTTAGATTATTCCCCTTTAAATTATCTTCATAATGCATTTTATTTTATATTTTTCATATTTTTCTATATTTAGTTATGTAATTTTGAAGATTCTGTTATTAAGGATTAATTAAAATGTTAATTATATAACCAATCCCATCGATGTCATGTGGACCACTAACGCGGTGTGTGCTTTCCATGATGATGGGATTTGCTATTTAAGTAGTCACATCCCATGTCACGTCAGTCGACGGTGCTACGCGCTTTCTCCACTATCCGATCAAAGATCGGATGGTCAGGATTGAGCCCGCGATTCTTAAGGGATAAATCAAAGGATCCTACATGGATTAATTAGGATCGTCCAACCAAAACACGTGGGATGGATGGTCCATGATCTGTCACTAAGCTCGCCTATGGGAGAGGGCAACCGTCCACTCCTTAGGGCTTGATCCAAGCTTGACTGAGCTCGAATTGAGCTCAAATTGAACCCACACCATCATCATGCAAGGGGATGAAGATCTAATGGTCAATTTCACTTGGGGTGAAACTTTCCTTTATAAAGGACCAAATAATCCTACATCTAAGCTTAGTTTTGATCCATACCTCGCTGGAGGCTATCACCGGCACTCCCAATCATCGAGATAGTTTTATCTAGTGGAGACGAAGCTCTGTTGAAGGTTTCAAGCTTTGGGATGAAGTGGAACTTTCTATGGACCAAAGTGGGCTTCAATTGCTTACGGCCTTAATCAAACTCCCCTCTCCCATGCCTTGAGAAATTGCATAAGGTTTCAGTGAGCTCAATTGGGTTTCCTCAAGGTGCTTGAAGGAGGAATTGAGCTGAATTTGAGTATTGGATGGGTTGGAAAATCTTGCTATCTCCCCTATTTTTAGTTTTGAAGAAACCGAGAATGGAGAAATCGAATTGGTTTGAGGGAGCTTGGAGACACTTGCAATTGCTTCCTCTGGCTTCCTATCACTCAATGAAATGTAAGAGTCTTAAAATGAAATGAAATTAGGGGAGTATATCTCCCCCTAGGAGGATCAGATGGTCAAGCTTCCCTTTGCCATTTTGATCAAATTGATCAGCTAATTAAGTTTGTTAGGTCATTTGAGGTGGCATGTGATTCAGTTTGGCCAGAGGAGTGGAGTTGTGAAGCTCTCATGTGCTCAAGAGAGTGGAGGAGGGATCCCATGTGCTCAATTTTCAAGTGGGTGGTCAGTTTTGTCCTTAAGTTGGGTTTGGCTGACCCAAACCCATTAGGTCATGTGCAGAACACCCACTAGTGTCCACTTGGTCCACTAAGAGGGTGCCAAGTGGCCATGAAAAGGATATGACCAAATTCCAAGTGAAATTGGCCATGGGTTACCCCTTGACCTAGGGGTAAAATGATCATTTAGCTTTGATTTTAGTTTGGGAAGATTTAGAATAGTTTGAAATTGGGTTGGACCAAATTTTAAGGAATTTGGAGTTAATTTGATAACATTTGGCTCATGTTGACCCATTTAGGTCAAAATGGGTCAACTTGGGTCAAGTTGACCAATTGGTCAAATTAAGTCAAACCAAGGGTTGGGTCAAGATCATATGACCATTTGAAATGTTTTTGCATCATTGGTTTGGTTCAATTTGATTTATATTTAGTTTTGGCTCATTTGATTTCATTTAGGTCAAATGGGTCAAGTTGACCAATTTGACCCAATTGACCTATTTGAGTTAGGTCATGGGTTGGTTTAGGTTTCATTGGTCATTTGAAATGTATTGGTATCTTTCTTTCCAATTAACATTTGGTTTGGTTTGATTTTGGCTCAATTTGACCTTTTAGGTTAAGTTGGGTTCATGATTAATTGGGCTAGGTTAGGTCTAGTTGGTCAGTTGAGGCTTTGGTCAAGTTCAACAAGTGGTTTAGAATGAGCTTGACCCATTGGTTTCAATCAATTTGGCTTGGATCAAGTTTTGACCTATTTTGACTTTTTAGGTCAAGTATGGGTCAACTTAGGTCAAGTGGCCAATTGGGCTAGGTTAGGCTCAAATGATGACTTGGTCAAGTTCAATCATTGATCATGAATGAGTTTTGATCAATGGTTTCAATCAATTTGTCCTATGGTGTATTTTGGATAGTTTAGGTTTCATTTTGGCTAAGTGTTGACTTGGTCAACCCTTAGGTTTGACTTAGTTTGACCCAATTTGAGTGATTGATCATCTCATGATGATTGTTGCTCATAATGTGAGGCTTAGGTGGGCTTAGTTTAGTCTAATTTGGGTAGGATTAGAATTTGGCTCATAAGGTACTTTAGGTCACTTTAGGTCAAGTGAGCCTAAGTGTCAATTTGATCAAGGCTTGAATCAAGTTTGATTGAACTCACATATGGACTTATGATTGAAATATAAATCCATTTACAAGTGGTTTGAAGTCAAATGGGTTTTGATTCATTTGGCAATTTCAAGTTCAAAGAGTGAACATGAATTTGATTTGGGTTTGATTTTTGAATTTAGTTTTGGTTTGATGATTGAAGTTTGTGTTTATATTTGGATTCATGATTGAAGGATTGATTAAATCATGAAGAAAAATTAAGGGTTTGGCTTGATTTGAATTTGATTTGGCTAAGTTCAAGAATTTGACTTGAAAGGCGTAGGTTCGATTTTGGTTGAATTTGGGTTTGATCTTTGAATTGATTTTTGGCTTGATGATTGAAGTTTGTGTTTATATTTGGATTCATGATTGAAGGATTGATTGAATCATGAAGAAAAATTAAGATTTTGGCTTCATTTGGATTTGATTTGGCTAAGTTCAAGAAATTGACTTGAAAGGCTTAGGTTGAATTTTGGTTGATTTTGGGTTTGATTTTTGGATTTATTTTTGGATATTTGAATTTATATTTCATTTGTATTTGTGAATATAAATGAGAATATAGATGGGTTATGAGAAAATTTTATGAATTTGATTTGATTTATATTTGATTTAGGCTAAGTCCATGAGATAGAATCAAAGTGACTTAGGAAGGATTCTTTGAATTTGGAATTTCAATCATGGGCTTCAATCATTTGGAATTGATTCATGATTTGAGAAAATCCATTAAGTTGGAATTGATTTAAGGTTTGAGAAAATCAATTATATTTGGAATTGATTTGAGATTTGATTTAGGATTTATTTGAATTGGAGTTTGACTTGAAAGGAGAAAGTGGGGATTTGGTTCAAGCCATACGGTAGGCAAGTTTTCCTAACACCCCTAAGGCATGACCTCTCGTCTAAGTCTCTAGGGTTAGGTTGCATGTTCACCTAATCACTAGAAGTGTCATAAGATTAAAGGAACTCATAGTGTCTAAGACGGAGGGGTTGAGAGCTCATTCTAAAAATGAGGTCAACAGAGAGGTTATGAGTTATTGTTGGGGAGAAAATTTAATTTTTTCTAAAAGTCTAATCGCATCCAAGCCACAGATTAAAGCATTAATCATAAAGAAACTATGAAGAGGCATGCAATTCCTAATGCACAAGATAAACATAACATCAAATGATTTTATAACAAGCACAAAAGAATAAAAGTATGGTGTGTGCAAAAAAAGAAAAGATGAGTAGCTCTACCCTTATACAACCAAAAATGAAAGAATAATTACAATTATAATGAATGAATGCTATGGGGGGGTCTTCATTCTTCATGCTTCATGCCTTCATCTTTATATCTTATCTTCATTTGATTTACTCAACTTCAAAGGCATTAGATGGCCTACCAAGATAAAGCCTTCTACCTAATGTTCATCCTCCCCCCCATAGCACTAATCCTAATTCCTGATGCAAAATTACATTAAAAATAGAAAAATTAAATCTAACTACACCTGCAAGACAAGTGTTAGCTAAACACACATACAACCCAAGCAGTTATATTTATAATTTGTACTTAGCACCTTGTTCATAGGTATCCAAGCCCACCTGTCCTAACTTGGATTATTCTTAGGGGTTTAAGCAACCTGAAAAGAGAGCATTTATATTTAATTTTAAGCGGGCCCTTAAACATAATCCCCTATAGAAAACATGATTAGGCTAATCACGACCTACCTTCCAAAGGCATACTCCCTAACATCCATAAAATAATATATCACAAAAAAAATATATACATCACATGTGTCATCCCAACATAAAGTGGTTGACTTAATTTAATGCGTGTGTATTAAGGCTTGTGTGGTATGTCCTAGCTAGGTATTAAGGTTATGATTTTCTAATTATGAAAGGATGTTTAATCATAAGAGGTTGATTTTAATTTAAGTGGTTTAATTGATTTGAGAATTTTATTTAGTATTTTCTTTTATTTCATATGGCCTACACTTAGCAACTAAGTGTTGTAAAGAGAAGAAAAGAGGTTGCCCTCTTTCATCCCTACCCTAAGCCACTTTCTAAAGCATGTTTATTTAATTTGATTCTCTTTAGTGAACAACTTATTACACATCTTAGATTAATCCTACGTTTAGGTTCTTTTTAAATAATTCTATCAATGTGAACAGCTTCATAAGATTAATCTAATTGAAATACTGTCACATGACACATGCTAAATCATTCTTTTCCATCACATGTAACATGCATATGATATTAAATCCTAAGTATACCTACACATGCAATATATTTCCTTTAGCACACTTTAAATAAAAGATTCATATGTGTATTTTTTAAGAAAATGGGATTTTCATTCATTAACTACATGCACATTCAAGTGTATAAAAGTTTTAAGCAAGTACTTCACCATTGTTAAATCAGGGGAGTGAGATAAAGATCTCCTTGAGGCTACTTAAAGTCTTGCATCCCCGGAATGTCCAGACTAGATATACCCACTATTCTTGAATACACATAAATGTACAAATGACTACAAGAATGGAAAATCATGCAAAAGTTATATTTCTTTCACTTGAATTATTTATATATGTGAATCATAGTTGAAAAGGAGATTTTCATTCACTAGCTAAATGCACATATAACTCAGATAAAAGTTTCAAGTACTGCCATTTAAACTAGGGAGTGAGGTAAAGACTTCCTTGGGGTTACTTAAAGCCTTGCATCCCCAGAATATCTAGACTAGATATACCCACTATTCTTAATAACAGAAGAATGTACAAATGACTACAAGAATGGAAAATCATGTAAAAGTTGTATTTTTATTCAATTGGAATATTTATGCATATGGATTAAATTTCTATCTAAATTCTAATGTAGAAATACATGTAAATGAAATCAAATAAGTACGCGTCGCTATTAACCACAGAAGTGAGGTAATCAAATCACCTCTTTAGGGCAATCTAAAGTCTCGTGTTTCCGGAATGTCTAGACTATATACTTATTAACATTCAAGTACATGTAAAACTACATATGAATTAAAGAAATAAAAGCTTCATTCTATATATTAAGGCTATAATCACTTGCATCTCCTATGTATTGATAACTAGCATTCATAACATATATAATCATTTGTTTATAAGCTTTTGAAAAATATATTTGGATATAATAGTGATAATATCCACACATATATTTAAATTAAATCAACACATGCAAGCTTGACATAAAGAAAACCATTTGATTTTATTATTATTATTATTATTATTATTATTATTATTATTATTATTATTATTATTGTTATTATTATTATGCAAAAGATAAATGCATGAATCAAATGACAACATTTAATGTGATTAGAAAGGACATAAATAACAGAAAACACATGATCTCATTCAACCAAATTAATTCATAAGGATAGTCATCTCAAATATAAGCATTTAAAGAAAACCAACGCTTTTTTGTTTATCATTTTTTAAAAATTCATGTTTGATTTGATTTAAGAAATGTGAAGAGAAGTTTGTTGATCCTAAACCCATTCCCATGTTTGTGAATTAATTTTGTTTAATAAAATATAATTAAGTTGATTTTATGGATTAATTAGGTTATACTATGCATTAAATCCATTAATTAACCCTTACCTATGTTGCCTTAATTTAATTAACCAAGTAATTATGAACTAACATGATATGCACATATATTGGAAATTAAATCAGTAATGAACCTAAGAAATGAAAGGGTCCTAATACAATTGGCTCACAATTAGTGATTAATTAAGTTAAAGAACTTAATTAAGTACTCTTATAATTCTCCCACACATGTGGGCTAATTATAATTTCCAAAAGATTCGCTTAGGTTATTGAAACCTAAGTGGCTAACCAAGATTTGATTAATTAATATTCCATGTGATTATAGTTTCTAATTGATTAATTAAGCAATTTAATTAATGAATTAAACCATCAATTAATCCCAAATTAATTAATTTCCATTCAAGTGAAATGGACTTAAGGAAAAGATTGGGAAAGGGGTACCAATCTCATTCCCCATGCTCATTCACTATTTCACAATGATTAGCATGCTTAATTAATGATTCTTTTACTATTTAGAATATTATTAATTTACCAATCAGTTAGGAAAGTAATTAAGTTAAGACAACCAATTTCTCTAATGAACCAAGTAATAAATCCCAAGAAAATTATGAGAGGTGGAGGTCATCCCATTAATCAACCTCAAAACATTTGGGATTAATTACTTGGGTAATTAAAGAGTAATTAAACAAATTTAGTTTTCAATTAAACTCAAAATTAAATCTTAATTACTGTTCAAAATTAATTGGGATCAATTTTAATTAAATCTCTTCTTAAATACCTTTAAAATGAATATTTACTTGCATTTATATGATTTTTTTATGATTTGTTATAATTTTCCAAAGTTTCAACTTATTGAAATGATTTTTCATGATTTTTATAAAGTCTGTTAATTTATTTTAACTATTTGAACTTTAGAATACAAAATCTCCCAATCCAAAAATCTTTTTGACTTAAACTTTTTATGGTAGGTAAATTTTAATCTCAATTTCAATCTCTGAAAATTTCAAATTAATCTCATGTGTATTTTTGGTTTAATTAATAAAATTTGTTTTTTACTAAAACTTAAATTAAACTCAAAATATTTAGTAAAATTTAGAGATTTTAGGTTTGTTGGATTCCTCTCGAAAAGATGAATCCAATGATCCCTTGTTTCTAATTTTTAGTTAAGTATTTTATTTTCTATGAATTTTTAAAGTTCATGGTGATTTAAATCATTTTTAAAAATTAGAAAATATCTAATTTCTTACTTAACCCAGTCAGTGCTATGCGGCGCTGATGGGGCATCGTGTTTCCACCTGACACCGCATGATTAAGCCACGTGGTAACTGCATGGTGACCGTGGATTGGATCCACAGTTCTGTGTGGCGCATTGTGCAGCGTGGCAAACACTGATTAGTGCCATAGTTTCATGAGCAGGAAATAAAAGGTGGAACAGGGATCACAATGCACAGATCGGATCGACCCGATTGATCACAGATCGGATGGTCCAGATGGATCTGCGTGATCTAACGGGCTAAAATGGACATATTTATCGTTAATCAATCGTCCATCTCTCTGAACGAGAGATCGGATGGCTACTGATGCACATGATTCCTAGGTAATGAGAACAATGGGATACTATGCAATGAATAGTAAAAATTGAACAATTTTGGCGAGATCAGATGAGATTTCATCTGTTTGGGCTCGATTTCATGGCGATCTTCACCGAATAACTTTTCAATTCACATGGGGATGATATAAAATGAAAATTGCAAGGTTTATCTAAGGAAAATTTCTAATATCACGTAAAAACTATCACAAATAAAAGCTCCTAAGGCTGGCTACGGTTCTTGAAATTACCTCATCGGGGATGATTTCTGGTGGCGGTGATGATTCGAGCATGCTCCTGAATGCAAGAAGAAACTTTGGAATGGATGGAGACCTTTACCTCCTTTTGGAATGATGTATCCACCAATGGCTGCCACTTCCTTGCCGAAATCCACTTGATTTTGATGATTTTCACTCCAAAATGAAGTCGGAATGGTTGCTGGTTGGTTTGGGAGCTCTAGGGGAGTGAAACGAGGGTAGGAGGAGACATCTTCAGGCTTCTATTTTCTTGTCCTTGGTTTTGGCCAAAAATCCCCTTTCATTGTGATTTTTGGCTCCTAGTGGATGTCCTATAGCTTGGGGTGGATGGAAAAGGCAAGGAATCATCTTAGGTGGCTTCACTTGAGTGAAGGATGGTGTGAGAATGCAGCTAAGGAAAAGGGAGGGGGAGTCCTTGCTTGAAAAGTGTTCCAATGGGGGAGGTGAGGTGAATTCACGTCTCCATGAGTCATGGCTGACCCAACCACCTCTTGGGTCAGGTTAATCAGTGTCCTTGGAGCCTAGGTGGACCAATGGAGGAGTGTCAAGTGGCAAAGGAAGAGAAATGACCATTTACATGGGTATTTTATCTTATGTGATACCCTTATCCCAATGATAGAGTGGTCATTTGGCATTGAATTTGATTTGGATAGAATTAAAATGAGTCAAAAGTGAGTTGGACTAAATTTCATATCATTTGGAGTTTATTTGGTTCAATTTGACTTAATTTGACCCATTTGTGTCAAATTGGGTCAAAATGGGTTAGGTTGACCAATTGGTCAAATTGGGTCAAACCAAGGGTTAGGTCAAGTTCAAATGACCATTTGGAGTGCTTTGGTTAAATTGGTTTTAATCAATTTGACCTAGGTTGAATTTTAGTTTATTTAGATTCATATAGGTTAAATGGATCAAGTTGACCAATTTGACCAAATTGGCCAAATTGGCTTGGGTTGGGTGTTGGTTCAAGTTCTATTAGTTAATTGAAAATGAATGTAGGCATTGGTTTGATTTAATTTGGATTTAATTTGGATCAACCCCTAACCCAAGCCAATTTGGGCAATTTGGTCAAATTGGTCAACTTGACCTATTTGACCTACAGGAATCCAATTGAGCCAAAACCAAATCCAAGCCAAATTGACTCAAACCAATTGAACCAAAACATCCCAAATACTCATTTGAACATGAATCAAGTATTAGTTTGACCCAGTTTGAGCAATTGGTCAACCTAACTTGACCTAGCCCAATTTGACCTATAAGGGTCAAATTGAGCCAAACTCATTTAAACTAAGCCAATACCCAATGAGACCTGATCTAACCCATTATAAATTCACCTTGGGTCAAACCTAAACCAGCCCAACTAGAATTGGGTCCAACCAAAGCCTTACCCATTGGATTTTCCTCCTCGTATGGGATCAAACCCAAAATTGGCAACTCAACCCTCCTCCTTTCCTTTTGGCAGCCTCTTCACACTCAAATAAGGACCTGCCCTACCTACCTCACCCAACCCAACTGGACTAGGTCAACCATGGACCAAGGGGAGGTGAGTTAACTCACCTCCCCACACCTAGCCGAAACCATTGGATCCAAAGATGGAGGAGCTGCCTTGAGCCACCCACCAAAGCATTTGGCCAACCAAATCAAGCCACCTTGGATCGGACAGGACCACTCCGGCGCCCGGATGGTGGCTGACCAGTCAAAAATAGGGATTGAATCTCGTCCATCCGATTTAATGGAGGGGGGATATACCCCACTCATTTCGATCAAAAATAACACCATTCGGACTCAGAGAGTTTCCAGGAGTGATTCCAACCTAGGGCAACCTTATTTTCAACCCAACCCCCTCAAATTAATTTTACCCACACCTTCCTCTCCCTTCATCGAGCGTGAATGAATCATCTTCTGAGATCCCTGACCACCAGAGGTATGACAATGATCAATGTCCGCTTGCATTTCATCGATTTGTGGTCCACCAAGCAAATGATAATGAATCCTCGTGTGTGCTAATTAGTAGGGCTTCATCTCTATTAGACGAAGCTACCTCAAATGTTGCACTGTCAGTCTTGAGCTTCGGTGAGGTAATTCCTCTCAAACTGAGCTTTTGGTAAAAAATATTTGGTCCTTTTGAAGAAAATGTACATGTCGCATAAATTCGACAGGTATATCCCTTCAGATCTACCTCGTGATGGTCTGGGTTGAATCCCGAATTGATCTGAGCTCAAGTGAGCTCATATAGAATGACGAAAGGCTGATGGTGTCCATCTCTAGTCGCTCTAGGATGATGGATCACGCACCGTCTGTTCCACGTGATCAGAACGGACGATCATGATTATTTACTTGATAAAATCCAATTTAACCCTATTAAAATTACGGGGTTAATCCTGACCATCCGATCTTAGATCAAACAATGGATAAGCACGCTCACCACCACATAACACCATTAACCCACCTGAAAGCTAGAGGGAAGCCACGTCACGTCCACATGGTACTGACGGGATTAGGTTTAATTACTTGGTTTATTGGCTGAAACTTAAAAAAAATTATAACAAATTATAGGAAAATCCAAAAATTACAAATAAACACTCATTTTAAAGGTATTTTAGAGGAGAATCATTTAAAATTAACACTTAATTAAAGTTTAATTACAAACTTAATTAGCTTAATTAGCCTTTAATTACTTGAGTAATTAATCTCAAACTTTGTGTGTTAGTTTAATATGATGACCTCTACCTCCCATAATTTTCTTGGAAGTTATTGCTTGGTCAATTAGGGGAATTGACCATTTGAGCCCTAATTAATCTCTTAATTAATCTAATTGATTAATTAATATTGCAAATAGTAAAAATTAATTAATTAAGTGCACAAATCACTATTGAGCAGTGAGTAGGCATGGGGAATGGGGTTAGGACCTCCTTCCTAACCTCTTTTCCTAAGTTCATTTCTCTTTGAAGGAAAATTAATTAAAATGAGATTAATTATGAGTTTAATTAATTAATTAAGTGGCTTAATTAATTAAATTAAAATCATGATTACATCAAATAATTAACAATGAAATTAAGGGTTCCTATTTATGTGTTTAACAACATAAAGACCCTTAAAGAAATTATGATTAACCCATAAGTGTGGGAAAATCATAAAAGTATTCAATTAGGTTCTTTAATTTAATTAATTCTTAATTGTAATCCATTTGCATTAGGTCCTTGTAGGAGCATTGAAATTTTATTTCCTCACATGTTCATGTCATTTGTGGCTCATAATTAAGTGGCTAATCAAATTAAAGAAGTATAGGCAAGAGAAATTAATTGATTTAATTAAGGACCCAACTTAATTAACTCATAAAATCCACTTAATTACCTTTTCTTAAACCAAATCAAATTACTAATGTGGGAATAGGATTAAAATAGAAATTGATAAGTTCTCCTCTTTCAACTTAATTAAAACCTTAAGTCATTAATTAATAAAAAAACTTTAGTTTTCTTTAATTAAATTTATTTGATGTGATTGTCCTTAGGAATTAATTTAGTTGAATGAACCATGTGTTTGTACTTAGTAATTCCTTTCCAATCACATTAAATGTTGTATGTCATTTGAATTCATGCATTCATGCTTTCAAATTCAAATAAATTTCCTTTATGTAAGCTTGCATGTGTTGGATTAACTTAAATATATGTGTGGTTATTATCACTAATAAATTCAAATCTATATTCCAAAGCTTATAAATCCAATTATAATACTTAGAGTGTTGATAGTTATGAATATACATAAGATTTTCTTGTGTGTATAGCTTAGTCATGTGATAGTAAGCTCTCTTTTTCCAAATCTTTATATGAATTTACATGGGATTGAATGCTAATAAGTATATAGTCTGGACATCCCGGGAATACGAGGCTTTAGCTAGCCCTAAGGAGGTCGTTTGATTACCTCACTTCCCTGGTTAACAAAGGTGCGTACTAATTTAATTTCATTCTAATATATTTTTGTATTAGAATTTAAATAGAGCTTTAAATCATATGAATAAATAATTCAATCAAATAAAAATACAACTTTGCATGATTCTCTTTCCTTTAGTTACTTATACATCTATATGTATTTAAAAAGAAAGTATATAGTCTGGACATCCCGATAATATAGGGCTTTATCTAGTCTCAAAGAGGTCATTTGATTACCTCACTTCCCTCGTTAATAGTGGCACATACTTGCTTATGTCTTTTATACATATATGTGTGTATTTAATTAAGGAATTAGGATCCTACTTTTTTACTAAAAATACATGCATCCATATTCACCTAAGTTATTAGAACATGTATATATAAATTAGTGCTCTCTTTTCCTTATTCATGTATAGATTGACATAGGTTTGGAATGTTAATAAGTATATAGTCTGGACATCCCGGGAATACAAAGCTTTAGTTAGCCCTAAGGAGGTCGTTTGATTATCTCACTTCCCTGGTTGAAGGCATGTACTTATGTGATTCCATCCTTATGTATTTTGGTATTAAAATTTTGTTAGAGCTTTAATTGATATGCTCATGTAATTCAATTGAAATGAAAATATAAACTCCAAATATACACATTCATCATCATTTAATTTTGCTAAAACATATTGCATGGATAAATATTTTAAGTATTAAATCATATGCATGTTGCATGTGATGGAAAGGAATGACTTAGTATACTTTATGTGATAGTTATTCAATTAGATTAATCCTAAGAAGTCTTTCATGTTGGATAAGATTTCTTAGAGTTGACATAAACTTATGATTAATTAAAAATCATTTAATAAGTCATTCGTTAAAGAGAACTAAATCAAATTAATATGCTTTAGAAAGTGGGTTATGGTAGGGGTGAAAGAGGACAATCCTTTTTTTCTCTTTATTACATTTAGATGTTAAGTGTAAATCAAGTGAAATAAAATAATTCAAAAATCAACAAAACAACTTGAAGTGCAACCAACCTACTATGTAAAATTGAATCTTTCTAAATTTAGAAAAGTATAACTCTAATGCTTAGTTAAGACATACCACACAAAGCCTTAACACACATATTAGAATTAAGTCACCACTTCTAGCTCTATGTTAGGATGGTGTATGGTGTGATGTATGTTTTATTTTGTGATGTATTATTTTAGACTGGATGTTAGGGTGTATGATTCGTAGACTAGATGTTAGGCCATTCTTAGCCTAATCATGTTCTTTGTATGGGATTGTGCTTAAGGGATGCTTAAAAAATAAATATAAATGCTCTCTTTATAGGTTGCTTAAACCCCTAAGCATAATCCAAGTAAGAATAGGTGGGCTTGGTTACCCATGTGTAGGGTGCTAAGTCCAAATTATGTATATAACTACTTGGGCTTATGTATTTAACTAACCTCTATTTTATAGGTGTAGTTAGATTTACTTTTTCTATGTAATTTTGTATATAGGAATTAAGATTAGTGTTATGGAGAAATTAGGAAGAGCAATGGCTAGAAGGCATTATCATGGGGTTGTGATGCCTTTGGAGCAAGCACATTCAAATCAAAGAAGGAAAGAAGTGAAGAAAATTAAGACATGAAGAATGAAGAAGAGAAGACCCCCCTAGCATCTATTCATTTCTAATTGTAATTATTCTTTTATATTTCGGGTTGTATAAGGGCAGAGCTCGACTACCTATCTTTTTTCTTTTGGGGTGTGTTGACCTCATTTTTAGGATGAGCTCTCAACCCCTCCATCTTCGACATAGGACTTCTCTTAGACTTTAGGAGTTCCTTAGTCTTAAGACACATCTAGTGATTAGGTGGACATTCAACCTAGCCCTAAAGACTTAGAAGAGTTAGCCATAGGAATAGGTCATGCCTTAGGGGTGTTAGGAAAATTTCCCTATCCTATAGCTTGAACCACATTCCTCACTTCCTTCCTTCAAGTTAAATTCCAAATCAAATCAACATCAAACCTAAATCAATTCTAGCCTAATTGATTTTCTCCAAACTCAAATCAATTTCATATGAATGAAATCCATGATTGAAACAAATGATTGAAGCCCATGATCCCCTCTTAAGGACTAAGCTTGAATCAAATCCAAATCACTTCAAATCCTCAAAATTTTCTCATAACCCATTTATATTTTCATTTATATTTACATATATAAATAAAATATAAATTCAAACTACCAAAATCTAATTCCAAAAAATCAAACTCAAACCCATTCAAAATTCAATCTAAACCTTTCAAGTCAAATTCTTGAACTTAGCCAAATCAAATCCATCAAGCCAAACTCTTGATTTTTCGTGATACAATCAATCCTTCAATCATGAATCTAAATATAAATAGAAACTTCAATCACTTAACCAAAATTTAATTCAAAAATCAAGTCAAAATCCATTTCATGTTCACCCTTTGAACTTGAAATTGTCAATGAATCAAAACCTATTTGACTTCAAGTCTCTTGCAAATAGATTTATATTTCAATCATAAGTCAATATGTGAGTTCAATCAAACTCAAATCAAACTTTGACTAAGCCATTTGGCCCACTTAGGCTCACTTGACCCAAAGTGACATAAAGTACCCCTTATGAGCCAAGTTCTAATCCTAACCAAATTGGATTGAACTAAGCCCACCTCCTCCTCTCATCATGATCAACAAACCATCATGAGATGATCAATCACTCAAATTGGGTCAAACCAAGTCAACCTAAGGGGTTAAGTCAACTTAGCCAAAATGAAACCCAACATAGCCAAAACCCATCATAGGCCAAATTGTTTGAAACCATTGATCAAAATTCATGACCAATGTTTGAACTTGAGTCAACATTTGAGCTCAACCAGCCAATATTACTTGACCCAAGTTGACCCAACTTGACCTAAAAGTTAAAATGTGTCAAAACTTGATCTAAGCCAAATTGATTAAAACCAATGGGTCAAGTTCATTCCAAAATGATTGTTGAACTTGACCAAAGCTTTGGCCAACTAGACCAACCAGAATTGACTATGAACCAACCAACTTGACCTAAAGGGTCAAATTGATCCAAATTCAAACTTAACCAAAATTGATTGGAACCAAAGATACCAATCTCTTTCATATGACCAACCAAACCTAAACCTACCCATGATAGCTAGGTCAAATGGGTCAATAACTGACCCATTTGACCTAAATGAAATCAAATGAGCCAAATAAACTATAAACCAAATTGAATCAAACCAAATACCAAGATATTTCAAATGGTCATATGAACTTGATCAACCCTTGGTCAATTTGACCATTTGGTCAACTTGACCCAAGTTGACCCATTTTGATCTAAATGGGTCAACATGAGCCAAATCACATCAAACCAACCCCAAATTCAATGAAACTTGGCCAAACCTATTTTCTCATGATACCAAACATGCCTAAACTATAAAGGTCAAATGACCATTTTACAAGATAGAACCCAAATAACACTTGAATTTGGTCAATTTCTTTTCATGGACACTTGGCATCCTCTTAGTGGACAAATTCACTAATGGACCTAATTCACAGGATTCAATGGGTCAACATGAGCCAAATCACATCAAACCAACCCCAAATTCAATGAAACTTGGCCAAACCTATTTTCTCATGATACCAAACATGCCTAAACTAAAATAAAGGTCAAATGACCATTTTACACCTAGGCCATAGCGTAACCCAAAATAACACTTGGAATTTGGTCAATTTCTTTTCATGGACACTTGGAATCCTCTTAGTGGACAAAATGGTCACTAATGGACCTAATTCACAGGATTCAATGGGTTTGGGTTAGCCAAACCCAACCCAAACCTAAAACTGACCATGTGCTTGAAAGTGGCCACATGGATTCCCTCCTCCACTTGTTTCATGCACATGACAACCTCCTCCACTTCTTCCCTGGCCAAAATCAAATGCAATGACTCATGTAACAGCGTAATAAAACCCCTCAAGGAGCTTAATTGGTTCAAAATGGCAAAGCTTTGCTCAACCATCCGATTGCCAAACGGGGAGATATACTCCCCCTAATTTGATTTCATTTCAACATTCTCCAATTCAATTGAGCCTAGGGAAGTCAGAGGAGCCATTGCCAAGCCTCCCCAAGCCCTCTCAAGTGATTTCCAAATTCCCATTTCTCAATTTTCATAGTTTAAAAATAGGTGAGCTCCACTGAAAATCAAACTCATCCTACACTCAATATCAGCCTAATTCCCTTTGCAAGCACTCTCAGGGAGCTCGATCAAACTTTCTTAAGCTCTTTCCTAAGTTCTAAGGTAAGGGAGGAGTCACCTTGATCAAGATCGAGCTCAACACAAAGAGGAATTGGTCTCTATAAGGATCCACCCAATCTCAAGACCTCAAACTCTCAGCAAAACTTCGTCTCCACTAGACGAAGCTTCTCCAAGGGAATCAAGCACCGGTGATCACCTCCGGTGAGGTCAGACATTTTTTTGAGCTTAAATTCAATGTAGTTTGGAGCTTTGTGAAAAGATTTTTAATCCCATGGAATTCTAGCCATTAGATGTGCTTGCGATTACGCTTAAATTGTGTGGGTTGATTTTCAATCCAATTTGAGCTCAATCGAGCTTGGATCATATGGAAGATGGATAGTGTGCATTCACCATAGGAAAATACAAGGATGAATCTCCGACCGTCCATCCATGCATTTTGGATGGATGGTCATGATTAAATCCACGCAGATCCATTAGATTTATCCTTTAGAACCGTGTCTTTAATCTCAACCGTTTGATCCTTGATCGAATGACTGAGGGAAAAGCGCGCCGCCGCTGATGCGGCACTACGATGTGACTACTTTATTATCCAATCTCATCACACCACATGAAAAGAACATGCCACGTCAGTGGCATGCGTGGCGTCGATGGGATTAACTATTTAATTAGGTTATTAAATCTCCTAATTAATTGCCAAACCTTCCTAAATTCATATCTAAGCTTAAAAAATCAAAAAAGTATGAAATAAATTGCACTAAAAAGATAATTAAAAATAGAATATTCTAAAATTAATTTGAATTGATTTTGAATAGTTCTTTTCTCTGAATTTGGGTTTTATTGGGAATGTTATTTTGCTAATTACCCTCCAATTACTTCATTGATTAATCCCAAACTTCTTGTGTATGATTAGTGGGATGACTCCTGCCTCTCCTAATTTTCTTGGGATTTATTGGTGGCTTAATTAGAGGGATTTCTAGTTCATTCCTTAATCACTCCCTTAATGTAATTAGGCTTGATTAAGGGTATAATTAGTGATCTAACCCACTGACTGAATCAATTAAGTTTTGATTAAATTAATATGAGGTTTAGAGAATAATTTTGGGATACTTTCCTTAGGATATTCTTTAAACCTCCTTTTCTTCCTTAATTCATCCTTAATTAAGGTTTAATTCACTAATTACCCCCTTAATTAATTTCATAAAATCCTAAAACTTTCTAGAACTCAATTAATCTATCTTGGGTAGATTCTTAGGTGTTCAAGAGCTTAAGTACATTAAGGAAATCAAAATCCCACTCATATTTGTGGGAGGGGTTATGAAATTACTTAACTTAAATCCATTAGCTTAATTAATCATTAATCATGAGTCAAATGCATTAGGCCCTTTTCTTACTAGGTGCATTGCTGAATTAAATTTATTATGTGGTTTTATGTCATGTCATTGGCTTATAATTATTTGATTAACTATGCTAAGGTGGTATAGGAAAGGGGTAATTAAGACACTTAATATACACCTTAACCTAATCAAAACATAAAAATGGATCTAATCATCTAAAAATTGAACTTAAATATCATACACATGTGGGAAAGGGTTAGGACTAGCAAACTCACCTCACATCTTTTAAATTAAATCAAAATCAAAACAAAAACAAACCTTCTTTAAAAATAACTTGATTTTCTTTAAGCTTTCTTATTTCATAAGATTATCTTTAGGAATTAATTAGGGTGGATGAATTTACATTGCTTTCATCACTTGATTTCTTTCCTAGCATGCTAAATGTGTATGTCATATGGGTTTCATACATTCATGCTTTTCAAAAATTAAATTCAAAATGAAATATTTTCTTTATGTCAAATTGCATGTTTTGGCTAAAGTAAAAAAAAATATGAATGGCTATTATCACTATTAAATCCAAATTATTTTCAAAATATATGAATCAATTATCAAAACTGAAAGTGTGCTACTTATAGTTTATTTATAAGCTTACATGTGAATATAAAAAAGTGTCTTATGTTTGCTTCCTTTCTTTCCTTAGACTTGGATAAGATTTGCCTTTCTTTTGGGATGTGTGTTTTGTGAAAGAAATTAAGTGATGTATGTTTTCGATATTAATTCACTTTACTTAATCTTAAAATGCCTTTCTTTTGAATATGTTTGTTTAGAGTTCATCTAAACCTACGATTAATTCAAACACATAATAAGACATTCACTAAATAAGACAAAAACATGAATCTACTTTAGAAATTACTTAAGGTAGGGAAGGAAAGAGAAGTTTTCTTCTCTTTTCCTTTCTTTGCAACTTAGTAATTAATTATAGGATTCACTTGAACCTAATCAAAACACAAAATAAAATTAACCCAAAATAATTAAACAACTTAAATGAAACTCTCCTCTAAGTTGAACATTATACACACTTAGAAAACTTTAACTTAAAGCCATAGCTAAGCATACCACAAAACCTTAAAAGCACACACATTAGGCTAAGTCACCACTTCTAGGTTTAGGTTAGGGCGTTGCATGGTTTGATGTTTGTTTTTTATTTTGTGATGTAATATTTTAGTCTAGATGTTAAGTGAATGTGTGTAGAATAAATGGTAGGATGATTTAGTCTAATCATTATTTTCTGTAGGGGATTGTGCTTAAGGGGTGCTGTAACAAATAAAAAATATAAATGCTTATGTTGTGCAAGTGCTTATACCCCTATGCATAGTCCAATATACAAGGTGGACTTAGTCGCCCATGTGTGGGGTGTTAAGTCCAATATACATGCTTGAGATTTGTATGGTTTGTTTTAGCTAATCTCTATTTTGCAGGTGTTAGTTAGATTTCTATTTTTCCCTTTTCATGTAATTTTTATAATTAGGATTTTGGAATGATTGTTATGGGGTTAGGATGAGCATTGGTTATAAGGTCATGCCTTATATACCATGTGAAGCCTTCAGAGCATCCACCTTCCAACCATCCAAAAGAAGGAACTAAAGAAGAAAGAAGAAAAGAAAGAAGAAAGAAGAAGGAAGAAAGAAGAAATGAAGAATGAAGACCCCCATAACATGAATTCCCTTACTTGATTGTAATTAATTCATTTGTAATCCAGGTTGTATAAGGGTAGAGCTCAGCTACCCAATTTATTTTCGGGTTTGTGTGGTGGTTGTCGACCACAAATGGCCTTTTATTCTTTTTACATTAGCTTTATAAAATGAGTGATATTTTATTTACCTTGTGCATTAATATGGCATCCTTTTCCTAGTTTCTTTCTTGCTTGATGTATAGCCTGGATGATGATTAAGCTCATAGAAAAATAAATATTTTACTAAATTAATCAACTCAAAATCAAAAATAAAGAAATCATAACCTCATTTAAAGCCTAAGTTAAAAATCAAGATAAAAGAATTAGTAACCCCTTAGCTGGATGAGTATTTCTTTTATAACATCATGCGTAAAAGCATCTCAGTTCACTCTTGATTGGAGGGCTTCCACCTTTGCTAGAGAACTTGGCTTGACCTGTGAGAGCCATGGTGAAATGCACCTCCCCCTTCTCAATGATTTTGGCCCATAATCTTACTTCTCATGCATTAAGCATATGAATCTTATTAGCCTGAGTCAAAAATGATTGTCCAAAAATAAAAATAAAATGTAATATGAATTGCATTAGATCTAGGTCATTTTTCATGCCCGTATGATCTAGTCTCTTAAGGAGTGAGTCAAAGGACTTAGTCTCTTTTCTAAATAAATAACAGCCTAACTATCTTACATAAAGCATAAGACTTGCCTACATGAATTTAAAGTCTTAGGAGGAGTTAGTTGGCAGCCACCCTTAGGCGGTTGTAAGTCCAAGCAGTCAGGTGATTTGTCCTCTCTTGTGGAGGTGAATCATATACCCATTTTTGCTTAGATTTAGGTTATGCTTTTGGCCCTCTCCAAAGCTCCCTAGATTTAGGTTCTGAGGTTGTTTCTCCCTTTTATGGGCCATAAGCATAAATTCTCATCTCTTAAGCATTTCTACAATCTTGTGTTATAGAATCAAAAGCCCTAAATTTCTAATAAAAAATTCAACTCAAATAAATAAAATCAATCTCAAAAATGTAAAGCCCAACCATAGGATAGTTTGAGACTCTTGCTAGGTTTCCTAGCATCATGAGCATCTCCTAATTATCTTCCTTTGGCTTCGATAATAACTCTCTCTTTGATCAATCCCATTTGATCTTCAAAAATAAACTAATCGATTGATAGTCCTACCATATTGAAATCTTTAGAGACAATGATCATTTACTTTAATCAAGAGTATTCCTAAGGAATACCTTTCTTAAGATGTAATTAACTATGGGGGCTTGTCCCTGTAGGAAACTTAACGAACTCGAATTAAAATAAACCCAGCTTTACTTTTTCATGTAAAGTAGGGGAAGAATCTCTAGTACATATGCTGATCCATTCTCCTTAGGAGTCCTTATTGAGGCGATTAGGTCCATTGTAGAGTGGTGACTTTTATCTTTCGAGATAGTGCACCTCTCCTCAATGTAATACCCGATCACCTTAATAAGAACATCTGCATATCTACATGGTGCCCAAATGCATAAAAAGAAAGTATATTTCTATCTTCATTTCATCCTGCATAGATTGAAGATGGAAGTATACCTATTTCTTTTAAAAATGAAAATTTTCACCACAAGGTGTACGGTGGTACCGACCATACCGCCAATTATTCTTTTGCATTGGATTATAAAATTATTTGATGTTATGTTTAAATTATGCATTAGAACAACATGATTTTCCCAGTTTCTTTATGCTTGATGCTTTGATGTGTGGCCTGGATGCATTAGCTCTTAGGATAAAATAAATTTTCTACCCAACTAAAAATCAAAATGTAAATTAACTCACAATCTCACCATAAGAGCTTAGGTTACAATCAAGAAAAAAAATATTTAGCAACCCCTTAGCTGTATGTCGTATATCTCACACCATGCATGCATATTATTTCTTCCTTAAATATGGGGGATCTCCATCTTTGCATAGGAGAATGCTTGGCCTGTGAAGGCATATCTTATGGTGGAGAACACCCTCTTCCTGTTGATTTGGCCAATAACCTACTTCAACATGCATTTAGGCAACAAAAATCTGAAGCCTTTGTCCAAAATATTGAGTCAAAAATGAATAAAATTTATAAATATTTTACATTTATAAACTAAGTCATGTGCTCTTACCACTCATGCTCTTGTCTATTAAGGATGGGTTTAGGACTTTAGTCTCTTTCAAATTAAATAATCCCTAATCATCTTGCAATCCATAAGACTGGACCACATGGATTTGAATCGTAGGAGGAGTTAGTCAGCAGCAACTCCAGGCGGTTGTAAGTCCAGAAGTTAGACAATTTATCCTCTCTTATGGAGGTAAACCATCATGTATGTTTCTTGTTTAGATTTAAGTCATGCTTTAGCTTATGCTAAAGCTTCTTAGATTTAAGATTTGAGGTAGCTATTTCCTTCGGGCTACAAGCATAAATTCTCACATCTTAGGCATTTCCATAATCTTATGTTGATGGATTATAAGCCCTAGCAATCTAATAAAATTTCAACTCAAATAAATAAACCATCTTCAATCTCAAATATATAAAGCTCAACTATAAGATAGATAGGAATGCTCACTAGGATTTATAGTATAATGAACATTCCCTACTCATCTCCTTTGGCTTCTAAAATAAGTCTTTTCATTTGATCTATCCCACTTGATTTTCTAAATGTAGCCAATCCTTTGATAGTTTAGCCTTGTAATCTTTGAAGACCCTAATTGTCTACTTTAATTGAGAGTATTCTTAAAGAATTCATATTCTTTATGAAGTGATTAACTATGGAGGCTTGCCTCCATAAGGAACTTAAGAACTCAACTTAAAATAAATCTTACTCTACTCTTCCATGTAAAATAGGGGAAAAATCTCTAGTATATTTGAAGACCCATCATGCTTTAGGAGTCCTTATTAGATGATTAGGTCCTATCTTTCAAGATAACATGTCATACCTCAATGTCATACCTAATCATTTTAATAAGTACCCCCCCCCTAAGATCTACATGGTGTCCCACATCCAAAAATAAATACCACGGGATAATAAAACATAATCGCCCCCTCTATTATCATGGATGTTAGCGTTTAGGCTATCCAGAGTGTTGGTCAATCCAAGTGCATCAGTAAATATTATGACTCTAAGAACCCTTGCCTACTTGAGAAACACTATCTCTAAACTCCAAACAAAGAAGATGATGTTGAAAGGATTCAATGAACAAGGCAAGAGGGGTCCGTTGCCATGAGATAGATGATTGGAAAATAATTTTCACATTTCTGACATCTTGCTTTTAAGCTACATGGTTTCATCCTACCTACATCAGTTCATTAAGTTCATAAGGGATGGAGTCAAGTATTATGTCAAAGGAGATCTCAAGTCATTTGTAGTTCATGAGGTCAAGATTTATAAGGATGTGGCCTATTACCTCCCTATGAAATAAAATATCTTCTCTCATGAACTTAGTTAGAATCTAAAAGAAAAGAAAAAAAGAAAAGAAAGAAAAGGAAAGAAATAAAAAAGAAAAAGAAAGTAAAAAAGGAAAAGAAAAGGGAACGAGAAGACCTTAGGGATCGATATAGAGCCTGAGATTAGATTCCACCCACAATTTGTTACTCCATTTGAACAAGTGGGGAGGATGACCTTGTGGAGAAAATTTATGACATCACATAGAGTTTAGGAATGTTTTATTTAGATGATCAAATATGACATTAAGGAATAAACATATTATCTAATAAGATAAACATATTTTCTTATAATGGATTTGATCATTTCAATAAAAGACTCATATGGCTAATAGGTCTTTCATGTACTAGAGATTTTTCACCCAAACTATATGGAAAAGTAGAACAAGTTTAATTTAAACTGGGTTCATGGTTCCCTATAGAGGCAAGCTACTATAGTTAATTACATCTTAAGAAGGGTCTCTTCCTAAGAATACTCTCAATTAAAGAAATAAGTGGTTATTTCTAAAGGACTTCTAAGATGGTTTTCAAAGGATTAATTTTTGAAATTTTCAATTGGGAATGATCCAAATTGGAGAGAGTTATTTTGAGGAGTCAAACGGAAGAGAGTAGGAAATACCTATTGATATTGGGATGCCTAGTAGACATTTCAACTATCCTATGATTGGGCTTCAAATTTGGGATTTAATTTTAGATTTTGAGTTATCATTTTCTTAGAAATCTAAGACTTAGATTCTTGAAGCACAAGATTGCAAAATGTCTAGGGTTGAAGACTTTATTCCTAAAAAAGGATGCTTCAGAACCTAGTCTACATGCACTGACACATGTCAAATGCTCAACTTAATTCTATGTTGGGAATGATTGATCATTCCTCTCACTTGAGAGAACTAACATATCCCTGACTTTTCTAGACTTACATCCCACCTGGAAAGGGCTACCAGCTAACACCACCTAAGCGCATTTTAAATTTATGAAGTCAAGTCATATGAATGCAAGATGGATGGGTTGTTACATTTTTAGGAAAGGAATCTATGAACCTAGACTCACTCTAATCCCTAGAATCATGTAGGGTATGAAGATGCATCTAGCTAATGCACATTTTTCAAATTTTTATAAAATTTGACTCAAAATTCATTTACTCATTGGGTATGCATTTTATGCCTAATTCAATGCAATTAGAAATGGATATGGGCCAAATCAATATTAGAAGGTAGGCTTCCCCAAGAAGGTGGTCATCCTCATAGGACAGATGCCCCTTATGTGCAATGGGTGAAGTTGCCCAATTCAAGGAAAGGAAATAAGATGATTTCATAATTTCAAGCCTAATTATTTCTAATTGATTTTATGTTCTATTAAGCCTAAGCATTTAATTAACGAGGTTTTTTATTTCATTTATTTTTATGTTTCGATTGATTTTAGCTGGGTAGAAAATTTAGTTTATTATATGAGCCTACGTCCAGGCATTCATCACATCACAAACACAATCATAGAAAGAAACCAAGAAAAGCATGTTGTTTCTATTGTGCACCAAAAATAAATCAAGCCAAATTTAAATTAATAAAAATAAGCCAATGCGGGTGCCTATACACCCTGAAGAAGAAAAATGGGTACATTCTTAGCCTTATCCTAGAACTACAAGTTTAAATCTATGGGTCTTCTTTCCAGGAAAGTCTCCTTCTTCAGGGACATTCATCGGGCACCACAGGGGACCACTACACCATCTCCTGGTAGAGTCAACTCCTGCTAATCCTCCTAGACCCCATAGATCCTAACCTAATTCTAAGCTCAAATTTACATTTTAAAATTCAAAAGGAAATCTTAATCCTTGCAAAATAGATGTTAGGAAATACAAATAGCACACAATAATTTTAATCACAAACATACGGGCTTAGCATTAGTTGCTTGCCAAGCCAACCTATCCTATGGACTATGTAAAGGGATGTTTTAGCACCTCCAAGCAAATAGTAATTTTATAGTTTTTATTTATGATAGCAATCCCTTTTAACACAGTCCCCTATAGAAAATAGTGTTAATTCTAAAAAAAGAATGCCCTACCATCCAATCTAATGGACAAACAAGCCTAGGCATCTAGTCTAAAGCAATACACCACACAGACATGTGAAGCACAGCACAATATATCATATCAAATTAAAGAAAATAATAGAAAGATCTAACCTAGATCTAGAGTCCAGTGACCTAAATGATCTAGTGTGTGACGAAGAGGGGTTTGTGTGGCAAGGCTTTGCTAGGTTCCTTTAAGTTCAAGTTTCAATTTGAAGTTCGAATTTATTTAAACCTTACCTTTGGGTGATTTCAATTCAAATGTTTTAGTGATTTATTTCCATTTTTATTCCATTTTATTTTGGTTAAAGTAATATTTAGGTTTTCAAGAATCAGAAATAGAATGAATTCCATTTTAGGTGAAACTCATTTTATTTCACATCCTAAATCTTAATGAAGTTTCCAAAAAGTCTAAATAAGATCCTTAAGTATCTTAATTAATCCTTTTGATGTTATTTATGTTTGGATTGATTTTGTTTCTTTTCTTTTCTTTAATTGAGTTTAATTTAGTCCATTTTATTTATTTCATTTTTTATTTATGTTCATTTTATTTAATTTGATTTATGTTCACTTGAAAATATTTAGGTTAAGGTTTATGTTTCATTGATTTAACTAGATTCAAATTGTTTAATTATGAATTTATTTATTAATTTCATTCATTCCTATGTATGTGATTAATTACTTTCTTTCATTTTATGATTGTTAAATGTTTATATTATTTTCATTTGATTTGATTGTCTAAGTTATATGTTTATTTGTTCACATTACATTATTTCATTATGTTTGAATTGTTTTTAAATTGATTTGGCTTGTTCCATTTAGTTTATGTTGAAGGTTTATGTTATCTTTTTAGATTAAGTTATTAAGTTATGTTGATTCAGTTCAGTTTATGTTGACCTAATGTACTTAGGTTAAAGTTTGTATTTATTCTTAGATTGGATTAATTGAAAGTGTTAGGATTCATTGGGTATTTATTTAATTCCAATCATTTGATTTTTCTTTATATGAATTATTAAGTTTATTAATCCTTAAATGTCTAACTAATTAAATTCTTTGGCTTAGGACTATTAATAAACTTTCCCTAAGAGTCTTTTGATGTCTTGATAGAATTATTTTAAGTTATCAAATGATTTAATGAATTAATGAATTTCCTTAATCTATTATTTGATTAATATTGATCTAGGGGTTTATAAAATTAATAACTCCTAATCCAGAGATCAATTGGGTTTGAAAATTTTCTAGCTAGTGGGGTTACATGCCAATTTTATATGTCCAAAGTTTCATATTGATTAGATTTATAATTAGAGTGTAATTAAGGTTTTAATTTTCTTAAAACTTAAATTAAGCCTAATTTAATTAGATTCAATTAAGGATTTTATTTGTAATGGATCCCTCACTGAAGTGTGTTTCCAATGAGGGTTTCATTCATAATTTTTGAATCATTAGTTGATTTATTATGATTTAATTAAATTCTAGTTAATTATTTGAATTAATTAATTCATTGAATTGGATAATTAGTCAATTTATGAATTATTAAGTTCAAATGAGTTCTAATGATGTTTTAATGTTCACTGAGGTTTATTAAGTTGATTTAAGGTTGTTTGAGTCATTTCCATAAGTTAATTTCATTAATTTTAACTTATTTAATTAAATTAGGGGTTTAGAGTTGAAAATTTCATTTCTCATAAAATATGTTGAATTAGATTGTGAAAATTTTAATTAAGGTGTGTTTTAAGGTTAATGTTAGTTGCCCAAAGTTGTATCTTAATTGGATTAGTGGTTAGAGAGTAATTGGGGTTTAATGTTTTTCAATGAATTTTAATTGAGGATTTTAATTTTTATGGATTCCTCTCATCAAAACAAATCCATAGAGCCTTTAGTTTTTTTTTTTTATTTACTTTTCTATGAATTCTTGAAGTTTCAATGAATTTTAATTAATTTAAAACCATTATTTAATGGTTTTAAGTGAGGGGTCCACGCGGGATGGATGGCTGTCACACCCATTGACATATGCGCCATGTGCACTTGTCCATGCTAGATCCGCATGGCATCCGTGTCAAAAGCGACACATGTGGGACCATTTTAGGCGTTCGATCAAAGATCGGATGGCCTAGATCACTCTCGCAGTTCCTTAAGGTTTTAATCAAACACATTCCTAGATCTGAGCCATCCAATCCTAAGAGAAGGATCGGACAGTCGGGATTAAATCCTAAAGCTTGCCGGTGAGAAATGGACAATGTCCGTGATTTCTCCCTAATCTCCGGTGATAGCCAATCAATCAAGCCATGATTTTGATCCCAAAATGTTCAAGGATCGATTTAGGACCCATCCATATGGATAGATCCAATTTGGGATCCAATTTTCTTTATAAAGCTCCAAAACCAATGTCCTAGAGGAAGGGGGAAGATGCGTACCAGGATTTTAGCGATTTCTAATGATGAGACCAACTTCATTAGCTTCGCCTCGACCCAACGAATGTGTGCATGAAATTTGGTGGCTTGGCTCGCCATGGATTGCTCCCTAGACCAATGCACACTCAGTTTGAGGCGGCGTTGGTCATTTTTTGGCTTGTCAATGGTGAAGAGGTTGGGTGGAATTTCATTTTGGATCGCCTTGAGCTCTAGAACGTGTTGGTAGCTTCAAATTGGGGTGAAACCCCCTATCATGGATTTCACCATTGGAGGGCATTGCCTTGCTTAGTTCTCCCGTGTGGGTGTAGGGGTGTCGTGGTCGACATCTTCCCTAGCAAAGCTTTTGGAATAAAAATGGGGAGGGAATAGGCTTCCCCTCCCCACTTTCCATATGAAGCCGATAGCTCTATTGGGAGGGAATTTGGTGGTCGAACTCTGGCCACCGGTGATGTCATGGTCGGCTAAGGGGTGGGATCAACTCCCCTTTGCCTTGTGAACGTGTAGGGATATTCCCTTGGAAGGGAGGAAAGCTCCTTGCTTTCTTACACGCATGGCCGACCTTCCCTTCTCCTCTTCTTCTCCTTTTCTTTCTCTTCTTCTTCCCTTGCTTCCCCTTTGGAAAAGCCAAATCTTTATTTTTTTCTTTTAATTTTCTGCCTTCACTTGAAGGCAGCCATCCTCATAAGAGGTGGCTTTAGTTTTTGCATGGGAAGAGGAGGGAAAAAGGTAATTTGGATTTCCCTTCTTCCTTTTTTTATTTTCATTTCATTTTATTTTATTTTTCTTTTGTTCATTTTTTATGATTAATGGTTGCCCATTTTTTGGGTTTATATTAGAACCAATTTGATTTAGATTGGAGCTTGAGTCCAAATCAAATGTGTTGATTCAAACTTGATCTAATTCAAAATCAATTCAAAGGAGTTTGAAATTAAATTTAATTTGGATTTTAATCATCTTGGATTGGTGATTAATTGATTTAGAATTTGATTAATTGATTTAGACTTTGAGTTGATTTTGAATTTTATTTCAATTTAACCCATTTGGCCTAAATGGGTTGAATTTCTTTCCAATTGGGTTCAAATGACCAATTTGACTCAATTGGATTGGGTTTGGACTCCAATCATATTTGATTACATATATTAGATGATTTAGAGTGATTGATTTCATTTAGTTTCAATTAAATTTCAATTTAAATTAATTGGATTTGTTTGAGTTAATCAAAATTGGAAAATTTAGGTTGATTCCCTAGGACACTAAGTGTAGTATCCTAAGCACTGAATTAAGAGGTTTCTAATTGGAATTAAAACATCCTAAAGATTCATTCAAAAAGGTCAACAAATGGACTCCCAAATAGTATTGGAGTAATTTTTCTGCAAAATTCAAATTCAAATTTTGATTTGATTTTGATTGTGATATATATATAGGCTATTTGTAGTGTGATTCATTCTTAGAAACTTAAACTCCCTAAGTTCTAAGATGGATAGGAATGTAATCACTATGCTCAAAGAAGATTCCTTCAAGGGACTTACTCTTAATTGAGGATGGTAGTGATCCATGTGATTAGCTAATAAGATGGGGTTGTTAAGGGCATGATACATCTTGATTAGCTAAAGAGAGGAGAGGGGTCCTTAAAGACATGACCCAATCCTCCAAATTTTGACTTAAGAGTAGGGGTCTTTAAAGACATGATCCTAACCTTTGTCATTTGAATAGGATGCTAATTGGGACTTATTCCTACATGGTTAGCTAGTAAGATGGGGCCATTAAGGGCATGATCCATCCTAGTTAGCTAAAGAGAGGAGAGGGATTTTTAAAGACATGATCCAATCCTCAGAATTTTGACTTAAGGGTAGGGGTCCCTAAAGACATGATCCTAGCCTTAGTCATTTGAATAGGATGCCAACTAGGGACTTATTCTTATGTGGTTAGCTAGTAAGATGAGGCTATTAAGGGAATGATCCATCCTAGTTAGCTAAAGAGAGGAGAGGGGTCTTCAAAGACATGATCCAATCCTTAGAATTTTGACTTAAGGGTAGAGGTCTTTAAAGACATGATCCTACCCTTAGTCATTTGAATATGATGCCAACTAGGGGACTTACTCCTATGTGATTAGCTAATAAGATGGGGTCATTATGGGCATGATCCATCCTAGTTAGCAAGAAAGGAGAGAGGTCTTTAAAGACATGATCCAATCCTCAGAATTTTGACTTAAGGGTAGGGGTCTTTAAAGACATGATCCTAGCCTTAGTCATTTGAATAGAATGCCAACTGGGGTGATTAGCTAATAAGATGAGGTTGTTAAGGGCATGATCCATCCTATTTAGCTAAAGAGAGGAGAGGAGTCTTTAAAGACAGGATCCAATCCTCAAAATTTTGACTTAAAGGTAGGGGTCTTTAAAGACATGATCCTAACTTTAGTCATTTGAATAGGATGCTGACTAGGGACTTATTCCTATATGATTAGCTAATAAGTGGTCTTTAAGGGCATGATCCATCTTGATTAGCTAAAGAGAGGAGAGGGGTCTTTAAATACATGATTTAATCCTCAAAATTTTGACTTAAGGGTAGGCATCTTTAAAGACATGATCCTAACCTTAGTCATTTAAATAGGATGTCGACTGGGGACTTATTCCTATATGATTAGCTAATAATATGGGGCTGTTAAGGGTATGATCCATCCTAGTTAGCTAAAGAGAGGAGAGGGGTCTTTAAAGATATGATCCAATCCTTAAAATTTTTGTAGGATGCCTGCTGGGGGACTTACTCCTATGTGATTAGAAAGAATGCCAACTATGGGACTTAGTTCTTTCTAGCTATTAGGAAGGGGTATTTTGAGGACTTGATCCAACCTAAATATCTTGTGTGAAGGAAAATGGGTCTTCGATGACTTATTCCTAAACTTCACACAATAATAGGAGGCCTACTGGAGGACTTACTCCTATGTGATTTAGAAAGATTGTCGACTAAGGGACTTAGTTCTTTCTAGCTATTAAAAAGGGGTCTTTGGGGACTTGATCCAACATGAATAGCTTGTGTGATAGAAAAGGCCTTCGATGACTTGAACCTAACATGTACATAATAGGAATGGTGCCATGGAGGCTTACTCCAAACCTATGAGAATGGTGCACGAAGGCTTACTCCACACCCAAAAGACATGAGAAAGGTGCCATAAAGGGCTTACTCACATCCCAAGCTATGTATAGGAAAGGTGCCTATTGACCTCACTTTTGGATTGAGCTCTCAACTTCCTCATCATAGATCTAAGACACTCATAGACACTAAGAGTTCCTTAGTCTTAAGACACTTCTAGTGATTAGGTGAACACTTAACCTTACCCTAAAGGCTTAGAAGAGTTAGCCATAGGAATGGGTTGTGTCTTAGGTATTTAGGAAGACTTACATACCCTATAGCCAAAACCCAATCCTTGCTTCCCTCTTTCAAACTCGAACCTCAAATTCAAAATTCCAAACCCCAAAATCAAATCCAACAATCAAATGATTGAAATCCATCACTAAATTCAAACTCAATCCATTCATATGTTCTTTGATTTTATCTTATGGACTTACCCTTAACCAAATCCAATTCAACCCCAATCTAATTGATTTTCTCAATTATAAAATTCAATCTCAGATCAAATTACAAATCATAAATCAATTCCAAATGCCAAATGATTGAAACCCATGATTAAGTCAAAATTCCAAAATCCTTGAACCACCTTCATATGCTTAGCCAAACTTCAAAACTCAAGCTTGGTTGATTTCTTTATAAATCAATCATTCCTTCATGTATATTCATAAATATAAATGAAATCTAAATTTAAACCATTCAAATCAAATCAAAACAAAATAAACCAAATCAAGACCCTTCTTAAGACATATGGACTCACCTCCATAAACCTAAACAAATCTTGATCCAAATCAACCCAAAAATGATTGGTTCCTTTATAAATTAATCATTCCTTCATTTATACTCATAAATATAAAGAAAATCCACCATCCAATGACCAAAAATAAATCAAACCAAATCAAAACCCAAGTTAGCCCTTTTGACCTACATCCCTAAGCTTAATCAAATTTGCTTCCAAATCACTCCAAACTCAAGTGATTTTCTCATAACACATTTATATCTTCATTTATATTCATAAATCTAAATGAAATATAAATTCAAATGACCAAAACCAAACTCAAATCAAATGAAATTCCCAATTTTAGCCCTTTTAGGCAAACTTTTGAACTTGGCTAAATGAAACCCAAATCAACTCAAAACTCATGGATTTCTTCATGATTCAATCATTCCTTCAATCATTGATCCAAATATAAATACCAACCACCATTATCAAACCAAATCCAGGTCAAACCAAATCAAGCCCAAATTGACCCTTTTGACTTAAAATTATCATATGAACCAAAACCCATTTGGCTCCAAACCAATTGCAATTGTATTTATATTTCAATCCTAAGCTCATATGTGGGTTCAACTAAACTTGAATCAAACCTTGATCAAGCCAATTGACCCATTTAAACTCACTTGACCTAAAGTGACCTAAAAGGCCTTTTTTAGCCAAGTTCTAATCAAACCCTAATTGGATTGAACTAGGCCCATCTAAACCTCAATCTTGATCAACAATCATCATGTGGTGATCAACCACCTTGAATTGGGTCAAACTAAGTCAAACTTAGCCATTGACCAAGTCAACATTTAGCCTAAATAAAACCTAAACTAGCCAAAATCTATCATATACCAAATTGATTGAAACCATTGACTCAAGCCCATTCATAATCAATGATTGAACATGACCAAACCATCAATTGAGCCAAACCAAGCCTAATTGGCCACTTGACCTAAGTTGACCCAAATTGGCCTAAAAAGCCAAAATGGGTCAAATCATGATTTAATCCAAATTGATTGCAACCAATGCCTCAAGTTCATTCCAAATCACTTATTGAACTTAGCCAAAGCCATGATTGAGCCCAAGTTTACCAATTGGTAAAATTGACCCAACTAGCCCAAATTAACCAAAATTTAAATTAATTCCAAATTAAACCAAACCAAAATCTACAATCATTTTCGATCACCAAACTGAACTTGACTCAACACCTAACTCAACTCAATTTGGTCAAATTGATCAAATTGATCAACTTGACCAATTTGACCCTTTTGAATCTAAATGAGTCAAATCCAAACCTAGACTAAAATAATCCAAATTAATTGAACCAAAACATCCTAAATCATCATTTAAACCTAACCCAAGACTTTGTTTAACCCAATTTGACCAATTGGTCAACCCAACCCAACCTAGCCCAAATAAAACCCATTTGACCAATCCAAGCCAAACCACTCAAATCCAACTTAGGGGATCTTATGGGCTAACTTAACTCATCTTAAACTCACCATAGTCAGCCTAAGACCTCCCCAAAAGCCAAGTGAGCTCCACCAAGGAGATTAGCCATCAAACCATAGGATTTAAATCTTAAAACCATTGGATCCAAGCCAAAGTCAACCTTCTAATCCCCATGACAGCTCATTAGCACTCCATGGAACCTTCTCCTAACCCACCTAGCCAACCTAACTCACTAGGTCAGCCAAGGACCTTTGGGAGGTGAGTTGACTCACCTCCTACCCAAATTGAGCACCCATTGGATCCAAGCCTTTGCATCCTTGCACAATGGGTTCATGGCAGCCTCCCATCATTCCTCCCATCCTTGGCATGCCACGCTGACCTGATGGAGATAAGTCTAGTGGCTGGATGGCGATGAGCCTAGTGCAAATCGTGCACGCACTGCCATCCATCCATGATGGGAAATTGAGGGGTATACCCCCTCAATTCAAGCACAATTTCTCACACATTTGCATCGTGATCCCACCTAAGCCATTTTCAAAATCCCACAAAGTGATTCCAAGCCTTCCAGAGTGCTCCAAAATTTACATTCCAGAGCAAAAGCCAAAACAGGGAGGACAATCTCGAACAATACCTCATTTCAATCAAACTTCAATTCCTCTTAGCCACATCCTCATACCCTATTAAAACCAATTCCCAAGCTTCCAAACCATGGGAGGTGAGTTCATTGAGTGAGCCCTTTGCATCGTGGATTGGTCAAGCGCACCTTCCCAAATCAAGCTCAAAGCTCTTCAATGGCCTCCCTAAGCAAGCTACCTCGTGCGGTCTGGGACAGCTCAGTGAGGTAATTTCTAAACCTTATATGGAAAAGTGGGTTGGTCCTTTGTGAGGTAAATCAAATTTCATGGAAAATTGACCATTGGATGTGTGTGTCTCCCTTCCCCAAAGGTGTGGGAAGAATTTGGAGACAATACGAGCTTGAGTGAGCTCGGATCGAATGAGGGAAGACAGATGACATCCATCTTTCATCGTTCGTGAATGGGATAGATCATGAGCCGTCCATCCATGATTGGGATGAACGACTCTAATCAAATCCCATGGTAGAGCCTTTGATTCCTTTCCTAAACTGTGGATCGATTCGTGGTCGTCCGATCTTAGATCATACGATCCATAGCGATCTTTAGTCAATCTTGATGTGACTACTAAATAACCAATCCCATTATGCGGCATGGAAATAGCACCGCGTCAGCCACCTCGTGGCCTGACATGATTAAGGCTTTAATTAGGGCTAATTAATTAGTTTTAATCTTAAAACTTTCTAAAATCATAACTAATTATAGAAAAATCAAAAAAATACAAGCTTAGGCTCATTTTGAAAATATTTAAGAGTAGAATCTAAAACAATTATTATTAATTAATTTTGAGTAGTGATTTGAGCTAAATTAGGATTTTTTTCAAAAATCTAATTAGCTTAATTACACCTTAATTAAGCACTCAATCAATCTCAAATTTTCTATGGATGTTTAGGGGTATGAGCTCTGCCTCCCCTATTTTTTTGGGATTTTACTGATTGCTTAATTAGGAAAATCACTTGATTAAGCCCTAATCAATCTCTTAATTTAATTAATCATAATTAATGAATGAAAAGTAACTTGATTAATCATTTAAACATAATTATGTTTGTTGAACAACAAGATAACTTAGGGGATGTGATTGGGGAGACTTTTCCTAATTCATTTCCTAGGTTTTCTTTATGTTTAAAATGAAATTAATTAATGGTTAATGGAATAATTAAATAATTAATTAATTAAGTGATTAATCTTCAAAATAAGAAAATCAAAATCTAACTGAATGTTTAGAATGATTTAGGATTAGGATTGGGCCTTTCCTTTGATCCCTTCCCCTAAATTAATTTTATCATTAAAATTAAAACATAACCAAAGTGTTTAATCAATTAAATAAAGGCTTAATGAAATTAAAATTAAGAATCAATTCATCCACACCTAAGCAACCTTTAATTGATTTTGGGTAGCTCCTTAGGTGTTCAATAACCCAAGGTGAGAGATAATGAAATTATGGTTGGCTCACATGTGTGAGAAAATCATAAAAGTAATTAAGTGAGATCCCTTAAGCTTAATTAACTATTAATCATAAGCTAATTGCATTAGGCTCCTTTCATTTCTTAAGAGCATTGCAAATTTACTTTTCATGTGGTTATATATCATATTGGCTTATTATTAATTAGTTAATTAACTTAAGGTGATATAGGTAAGGGTTAATTAATTCATACCTTAACCTAATTAAAACATAAAATCAACTTAAATATTCTTCATTAAACCAAATTAATTCACACATGGGGAATAGGTCTAGGATTAGCAAACCTCTCTCATATTTCTTAAATCAAATCAAACTCAAAGTTAAAAATGTCTTTAAAGAATTTTGGTTTATTTTAAATAGCCTTATTTAATATGATTGTCCTTAGAATTAATTGGAGTGAATGAAATCATGTGCTTACATTCCTTTATTTCTTTCCAATCATGCTAAATATTGTTGTCATATGAAATCATGCATTCATTTCTTTTAAAATTAATTAAATGAAATTTTTTTTTTTATGTCAAATTGCATGTGTTGACTTAAATTAAAAATATGAGTGGCTATTATCACTATTAAATCAAAACCTTTTTTAAAAAAACCTATAAATTAATTATTATAAATAAAGTGATGTTAATTACAAATATCTATAAGCTTGCATATGATAACAATATAAGATATGCAATACGAAGGTCTCTTTCCTTATCCTACATGGATTCACATAGGATTTGCAAGTGTATAGTTCATTTGAAAAGAACACAACATTTTGCATCTTCATATGCATCTCCGTTAGAAGAATTTCATATCACATATGTAAATCAAATAATCAAATCAAACATAATTTCATCCATGATTCCCTATTCATGTGGTTCTTTTTTGCATTCATATGTATTTGAGAAAAGTGGTATATTAGTCTGGACATCCCGGGGCTGTGAGGCTTCAAGTAGCCCTAAGTAGGTCTTGTACCTTATGCCCCTAGTGTAGAAAATAATGGTGTCATATTCACTTAAAACTCTTATACATATGCATGTATGATGTGGTTAATGAATAAGAATAAAAAATCAAATAAATCAAACATAACTTTTGCATGGTTTTCCTATCCTCATAGTTGTTCATACATACATGTATCTAAGAAAAGTGGTATATTAGTCGGACATCCGAGGCTGAGGCTTTAAGTAGCCCTAAGTAGGTCTTGTACCTTATGCCCTATGGTGTAGAAAATAAATACTACTCACTTAAAACTTTTATACATTTGAATGTGTATTTAGCTAATGGATGAAAAATCCCTCTTTTCTATATAATAAAGACATGCATTCATAATTTATTCCAAAATAATGAAATATTTAAATTACAAATACACTTCTTTGCATTCTTCACCAAAGTGCGCTAAGATTTACATTGCATGTATATGTATACTTAGGATTATTCATATGCATGATATACATGATGGAAAGAAATGAATGAATATGTGTTATGTGATAGTAATCCATTCTAATTAATCTTAAGATGCCTTTCTTGTTGAATAGGTTATTTAGAATGAACATAAACTTAGGGTTAATTAAAACACATAATAAACCATTCAGTAAAGGAAATTCATTAATTAACTTACCTTAGAAATGACTTAAGGTATGGATAAAAGAGAGATTCCCTTTCTTTCTTCTCTTTATAACACTTAGTTGCTAACTGTAGGCTACATGAAACAAAATAAAATATTAAGTAAAATCTTCAAATCAATTAAATCACTTAAAGAGAAATCAACCCTTTATAAATTAAATCCCTCACACTTAGTAAATCATAACTCTAAAGCCTAGTTAGGACATAACACACAAGCCTTAATACATACACATTAGATTAAGTCACCATTTCTGCTTTATGTTAGGACATTGTATGGTTTGATGTATGTTTAGTTTTGGGATGTATTATTCTAGATTGGATGTTAGGGTGTATGTGCATAGTCTAAATGTTAGGCCGATATTATCCTAATCATGTTTTATGCAGGGGGTCATGCTTAAGGGGCTGTTGTAATAAAAATATAAATGCTTTTTGTTATGCAGGTTGCTTAGACCCTAGGCATAGCCCAAGTTAGGACAAGTGGACTTGGTTACCCATGTGTGGGGTGCTAAGTCCAAATTATTCAAATAACTGCTCGGGTTGTATGGTGTGTTTAGATAACACTTATTTTGCAGGTGTAGCTAGATTTACTTTCCTTCTCTTTTAATATAATTTTTACATTAGGATTAGAATAACTGTTATGGGGGATTAGAATGAAAATTGGTTATAAGATCAAGTCTTATACACCATGTGATGTCTTTGGAGCAAATAACATCTCAATCAAGCCAAAAGAAAGAAAGAAATGGAGCAAATCAAAAATGAAGAAATGAAAGATGAAGAGTGAAGAATGGAGGATGAAGAATGAAGACCCCCATAACACTTATCATTTTATAATTGTAATTATTCTTTCATTATACCGAGATGTATAAGGGTAGAGCTTGGCAACCACATTTCTTTTTGGGTTGTATGGCGATACGCGACCGCATCACCTCTTATTCTTTTTTTGATAGCTTCAATGTTTATTTATGATTGGTGATTGCTGTGTGACCTGGACATGACTAGGCTCTTAGGGTAAAAATAAATTTTCTATCCCACTAACAACTCATAACTAAAACTTTAAAATAATTCATAACCTCGCATAAAAAAGCCTAGGCATCAAATCAAGATAATAAAATATTTAACAACGCCTTAGCTGGATGATTGTATCTTGAATATCATGCATGTCATATTCTTCCACTCTTGTTAAGAGAGGGCTTCGATCTGTGCCAAAGAATAAAGGCTTAACCTATAAGAGCCTTTGATGGAAAAGATAACTCTTTCTCTTTTGATTTGGCCCATAATTAATTTCTCATACATTTAGGCATACAAAATCCTATAGCATGTGTCAAAATAAAAAGTCTAAAAATCAAATAAAACTTGGCAAAATTTGCATTAGATTTAAGTCATTATTCATGCCCTTCATGATCTAGTCTCTTAGGGAGAGGGTTTAAGGACTTAGTTTCTCTTCTAAATAAATAATAACTTAACCATCTTGCAAAGCATATGACTTGCCTAAATGGATTTAAAGCATAGGAGGAGTTAGCTAGCTGCCACTCCAACCTAGTAATAAGTCCAGCAGTCAAGTGATTTACTCTCTCTTGTGGAGGTATACCATATACCCACTTTCACCTTAAATTTAGGTCATATTTTGGCCCTCGCCAAAACTCCCTAGATTTAGGATCTGAGGTTATTGTTTCTTTGGGGGCTACAAGTATAAATCCTCACCTCTTAGGCATTTCCACAATCTTGTGTTGTGGTATTATAAGTCCTAAATTTTTAACAAAATTTCAACTCAAATAAATAAATCTTCTCAAATTCAAATACATAAAACCCAGCCATAGGATAGATTGGAGTGCTTACTAAGTTTCCTTGTATCATGAGCACTCCCTACTCATCTCCTTTGGTTTTGATAATAACTCTCCCCTTTTGATCTCTTCCACTTGATTTTATAAAATATAACCAATTTGTTGATAGTCCTATCTTTGAATTCTTTGGAGATAACAATCTACTTTAATCAAGAGTATTCTTAAGGGATTCATTTCCCTTAAGGTGTAATTAACTATGGAGGCTTGCCTCCATAGGGAACTTAATGAACCTGATTTAAATAAACTCTGCTTTACTTTTCCATATAAAGTAGGGAAAAATCTCTAGTATATTTAAAGGCCAATCATGCCTTAGGGGTCCTTATTAGGTGATTAGGTCCATTATAGGGTAGTGACTTCTTTCTCTTGATATAGTGCACTATTCCTTAATGCCATACCTGATCATCTTAATAAGTACATCCTCAGATCTGTGTGGTGTCCCCTCACATATAACACAAAAATACATAAACCAAAAATGAACACCACAAATTTTTTTGGCGACTCAGTTGGGGATGGTTCCTCGCTCCATCTATAGTATGATTGTTGTCTCCAAGCATCGATAGAGGACTTGCATTTCATGTGATCCCAAGACTATCTTTCCTTCCATTGGCACTTAGCTTATTCTGAAGAAAAATCAGCCAACATCCATTAGGTTTTAGTACCTCACTGTGGAGGTCTTGAAACCCCTATTGGGTTCCCCAATAGGTGAGAACAAAATTTATCAATAAAAGGGGAGATAATAAAAATTTAGAACCTCCTCACCACTAGCTTGGTGAGGCAAGGTTCATCATAAAATTTAAAGTAAATAATTTCTTTCACAAAATGACACTTTCCAAAAGTAGCTTTCAAGAAACTCACAAAATCACAAAATCAAAACCCCTCCATTTAATGATCCCTATGATTTCTACATGGAGGTTCTTTTCAAAAGCACATTCTTGAAAAATAATCATGCCCATTCAACATACTCAAAATTATTAAATGAGGAATCTATTTTTCAAAAAAATTAAAACTTCATGTAACAAATTTCACATATGTTGGAGTTGAAGCTTCCCCCTTTGTAAGAGCAAATCATGTCATGTTTGATTCCCACTTAACATATCCAAACTTGTTAAATGAGAATCTCTATTTGAATCAAACATAAAATTTGACCTTCACTTAACATATTAAACTTGTTAAGTGGGGGTCTCATTTTTCAAAACATCAATTTGACTTTCACTAAACAATTTCAATTTGTTAAGTGGGGGTCTCATTTCCAAAACATAAAATTTTACTTTCACTTAACAATTTCAATTTGTTAAGTGAGGGTCTTATTTTCAAAACATAAATATGACCTTCACTTAACATATTCAATTTGTTAAGTGTGGGTCTTATTTCCAAAACATAAAATTTGACTTTCACTTAACAATTTTAATTTGTTAAGTGAGGGTCTTATTTTCAAAACATAAATTTGACTTTCACTTAACAATTTCAATTTGATAAAGTGGGGTCTCATTTTTAAAATATAAATTTGACTTTCACTTAACAATTTCAATTTGTTAAGTGGGGGTCTCATTTTCAAAACATAAAATTTGACTTTTGCTTAACATATTTAATTTGTTAAGTGAGCTTATCATTTTCAAAAAAACATACATTTAGGCTTTCACTGAGCATATCCAATATTGCTAAGTATTAGTCTCATTTTCAAAGCATTTATTTGGCTCTACTTAACACATCAAATTTCAAGTAAGAATCACATAATCATGCCATATTGGATTCACACTTAACATACCAAATTTGTTAAGTGAGAATCCCATTCTCAAGTCATATCATACTTTGATTTCCACTTAACACACCAAATTGTTAAGTGGGAGTCCCATTTTCAAAAACATATCAAACACATTTAGGCTTTCACTTAACATACCAAATTTGTTAATTGAGGGTCTCTTTTCAACACACATTTGATTCCTATTTTAACATACCAAATTTGTTAAATAAGGATCCAATTTTTCATATCAACCACACTTGAGTTTTCACTTAACATACCAAATTTGTTAAGTGAGAATCTCATTTTCAAAGAAAAGCAGACATATCTTAAACACATTTAGGATTTTCACTTAACATACCAAATTTATTAAGTGGGACTCCCACCTTCAAAGAAAAACAAATCTACCTCACAATCACATTTGGCATTCACTTAACATACCAAATTTGTTAAGTGAAAGTCTCATCTTCAAGCACAAATCAAACATATGTGGCCTCTACTTAATACCAAATTTGTTAAGTAAGAAGCCCCATTTTCAAATCAAAATATCACACAACCAAATCTTCACAAGCAAAGATATTTCAAACACACACAATCACAACTCTTTCTTAGCATACCCAAATTTGCTAAGTAAAGGTTCTTTCAAACTATCCATATTTTCAAATAAGAAACATAAAATGCAAACAATCTCCAAAAAAGAAAAAAATCTCTCCTTAAATTTTTGAACCCCACCCAACCTACCTAAATTGGTTTAGTATGGGTTCTAAAATCAAAAATCAAATGATAAAACACTCCTCCAAACATCCAAATCTCTCCGATGAACCCCACTTAACATATTTGAATTATTGAGTATGGGTTCAAAACTCCAAACCTCTGTTACTTTCTTGGAACAAATATCAAAAATTTGATACAAGTTATATTTCAACATATGCGCATACTGATCAGGGTCCTTTACACACATGGCCTCTCAAAAGTTTATTTTCACCTTTTTGTTCAGGGTAGATTTGGCCTTGGATTGAGCTAGCCTCTCTGACCGACCCACCCATCTTTTCTTTGGCCGAGGATTTGGGAGCTCACATTACCTGAGGGCTACCTCACCACTTAGGGATGAGGTTTGGATGGCACCATGCATCAATTTTCCTTTTGACACTGAGTATCCTTCCTTGAAGAGAAAGGCGATCGAGGCTCTACTAATAAGTCCGCCCCACTCAATCACCCCACCCGGTGTGTGTGGCACCTCCTCATTGGTCCCTCTGGGAAGTCGTCAACTTTGGAGATAGCCTCCCATACCATCGAGGTGGGATCTAGCTCTCACACTTCCTTACTCAGTCGTACACAATGCTGCACACAGCGATGCAACATGAGCCATAAGATCAAGCGGCACTATGACCGTGCCGCCAGAGAGATAGATGTTGCATCTCACATTACAAAGGAGAGTTCTCCCTGTGAGGTTTCTCCATTTTTGACTAGCAAGCCCATAACATCATCATCGATGGAGGAAGACTACCAGAGGATAGTTATATTGCCTCTACCTCCTTCATGCCATGAGGTTTTGTCTAAGGACAAGAGGAAGTCCTAAGTCAGTCTATCGATGGTATATTAGTGGCAGAGTTTGCCGCACATTATTTGACTTGAGGTTGATCATCCCTTGGAGTGTTACCAGGCACATTCACAGTGATAGAGCATCAGAGGCCCGAGTAGTAGCCGTGAGCAGAGTCTTGGAGGTTTACAAGCGTGGGCCTCTCAGAAGTTGATTTTCTTGGTCATCGCCACCGTGGTTATGACATAATCGATAAAGCAGTGTACCACCCATGGGGGAAAGCCCAATGAAGGTAGAGGTTATCTCCACCACAATCCACTCACCCATCAAGTTCGGTCCCACCATCCATCATTCCTGAAGGCATAGAAGACTATGGGAGAAGAAAGCACTTGGTAATTCAACTAAACAAAGGATCCCACTTCATCTACTCCACCGACAGGTGATGAGGTTCCCATACTGACCTCTAGCCTTGGTGAAGAAGGAGTGACCTAACGCCATGGTCACACCACCACCACCACCACCATCGAGTGAGACAACAACAGTAGAGGGGAAGGGCATTCTAGTCATGGCTGGATCTCCTGGGATACCACTTCACCCAAGAAATAATGAGCATATCTCTTCTAGAGCAAACTCTGAGCCAGACTCCAAAGGACAAGCGATTAGTGCATCTTGTCGTGAGCAAGCAAAAGCAGTGTATTTGTATGCATACAAATCACTCCCTGATGATATTTTAGATAGTATTTTTCAAAGAAGAGAGAACTTCGGAAGTGATGGTGTAGAGGAAAAAGGTCGGCTTTGATCCATATGAGGATGATCTTCTTGAGGATTCAAACAAGTTCACATGGTCGACGAGTTCCCTTGTGAGAGATCAACATAGTCGAAATGTATGTAGTTGAAGAGGAAAATGTCCATTCAAGACCTCCTCCACGAAGAGGGATGATCATATTGACCAAATGGGGAAGAAGTTTGAAGAGTTGATGCTAGTGGTGTCAACATTGTAGATTCAATTCATAGCCTTCTCATAGTAGGAGATACAGTTGCACACTTTAGATCATCTAGATGCATTCGAGGGAAATAGTGTACTTGCATGGAAGGTGGTGGATAGCACCTCCATGCATGAAAAAGACATTAAACACATGGTGGAGTCATAGGTGAGGATGCATTAGCGCAAGCCTGAGGTGGCTCATCTATTCCAAAGGGTAGACCTTACCTGGAGGAATTTGATAGTGTCCAATATCCTAAGGCCTTTATGCCTCCATCCTTCAAAATTTTTGATGGCAATGGGAACCCCCGATAGCACAAAGCACATTTCTTTAGGGATGTTGCAATAATAGCATGCACTCTTATTTTGCCTCTTTAATCAAATTTGATTATCACATTTGATTGGTATGTTGAACTATCCAATGGTTCAGTGAAGACATTTATTGAGTTGGAGTAGCTCTTAATTAAGAGATTTGCTGGAGCTCAGCAAAGGGAATTATGGGCGATATCATTGTAGCTCAACAACACCCCGGTGAGTCCCTTGTTGATTACATTTTTAGATGGCAAAATTTATGTATGAAATGCAAACCACAACTATCTAAGCAACATGCCATTAAAATTCTACTCAAGAATATTTATGTCCCGGTTGCCTTCATGCTTAAAGGGTTTACCATTAAGACATTTAAGAAATTAATCAATAAGGTGGCTAGTCTACAAGGAGAGATCAAACAGTTACCTTTCCAAGACCATTCAGCCAAGCCTAGATCACAAAAGACATTTGAGAAAAAAGCTGGCAATCATATTAGCTTGATAAAGGGAAGCTAGTGGTTTAAGACAGACTTAAGTGAGCCTCCTCACCACCTCATTTTATGCCTCGCTACAATGGCTACCACCGGCCTCCGCCAAGAGTGTCCCTGCCCACAAAGATCGCAGAGTATCTTCTATCCACCACTGTAACTATCACTTTACCTACTTCAATAAATGAATAAATTATTCATTCAAGAGGGAGGTAGTCGTGAAGATCTTTAAGAACCTCTTAAAGAAGGTTGATTTTCGCCACGTAACCTAGAGGCCTGGAGGATGTGGGTAAGAGTCATGATCCAAACTAGTGCCCCTACCACGCATGTTTGGTCATGTCTTGAAGATTGCTTTACCTTTAAGGACCTGAGCATAGCTATAAGTGCCATGTCACCATAAGGAATACCTATTAGAACAACCTTCTAGTTTTGTTAGGATAATCCTTTGGGATACACATGATTTTCTCAAGATAGAGGAAGGTTGGGATATCTCCCTATCCCAAACCTCCAAGAAAACCATTTCTAAGATCAGAAAGTTAACCTTGTAGGAGCCTGAAGCAGCTTAAACCTCCAACTCTAAGGAAGGTTTGTAAGTTGCTAAGGACAACTTGAGGGAGGAAGAAGCCCAGCAGTAGCAGCAACAGCCTCCACTTGCCTGGGATAGCACATTAGCATAACCACCGACCAAGTTTAGCACTCCTACTCCATCATACTATAGTTCCCGCCTCTTCTTCTAGAATGTATCAGACGAGAAAGGGGTGTCAAATCCATCACTCTATTTACTTTACTTGATTTCTTTGTACCTTCATCCAAATCTAAAAACTCAATGAAGAAGAAGAATGATTCTGCTTACATCCTCTTTACTTTTGATGATCTTGATGATTTTATTCCTATAGAAAGTTCTCCAAGTACTAATAAATATAACAGTTTTTATCCACTCATTTCTGATTTTGAAATGGATTACCTATTCCTAAATCACCCGGGTTCACCCATTGAGATAGATTTGGAGTCATTTGACTCTGATGATCCTAGGGTAGCTGTAGGTAAACCTGATGAGCAGGTAGAACTTTTCATTAAACCATCTCATGAAGTCACTGAAGTCCTTCGTAGTGGCAAAGTTCTACCTCCTAGGATAGCACCTCGGGATAAGGGTAAACAAGTCATTGGTTCTAGCAATCAAAAACCCCTCCACAGGATGCTCCATCTATGGATATGCTTATGGAGGACCAACCCAAAGTTGACTACAATATCCTCTCTCACTTAAGATAGTTGCCAGCTAAACTAAGCATATATGATGCCCTTGTCTTATCCAAAGAGATGAGGGAGTCATTAATCAAAGTCCTTCTTGATCTAGAAATATGCTTAGCTCAACTGACAGCTATTGGAGAGGAGGCATGTTTTTTAATAGATGCCTGTGGAAATACATTCACCAATGAGGACCTTCTTTTAGGGACAATGGAGCACAATCATCCCCTCTACATCATAGTCGACATGGGAAAATTTAGACTCTCTAGGGTGTTAGTTGATCTAGGTGCATCAGTGAACATTATGAATCTAAAAATTCTTGCCTACTTGAGGATCGACATCTTTGAACTCTGAGGAGATCGGATGATGTTGCGAGGATTCAATGAACAAGGTGAGAGGGCTTTAGGCTCCATAGTGTTACCACTAGAGATATATGACTGAAAGACAAAAACCAAGTTCTACATAATCGACTTAGATACATCTTTCGCTACTTTGCTCGGTAGGCCTTAGATACATGGAAACAACATGATTCCATCCTCTTTGCATTAGTGCATCAAATTCAAAAGAGGTGGAATCGAGTATTATATCAAAGGAGACTTGAAGCCATTCTTAGTTAAAGAGGTTGAGCCTACTATCTTCCTCCAAATCAAAAAGTTCATTCTCATGAACTTGGTAAAAGTTCAAAATCAAAAGAAAAAGAAGCAAAAAAAAAATAAATTGAAAAAGGAAAAGAAAAGAAAAAAAAGAAAAGAAAAAGAAAGTACAAGTGAGCGAATCGTGAAAGAAAAGGTAGAGCATATTAGACCACCCACGCTTGTTCCTTCATATGAATACATGGATGACCCTCCACTAGTAAAGGAAGAGGCAAGTCAGGCGCTAGAGGTAGAAGACCTTCTTGGTGGCCATATAAGCTATGTTCCACTCATAGGAGTACCCCCGCTATCCATATAGACTTAGAGTCCAGTTTGGAGGATGAGTCTCATGTGATTAGCATACCAACCAACCCCTCTCAGTAGGTCCCTTTGGAGGTAACGTTCAAGTCAGACAGTGATAAAGACTAGGCCTCCAAGCAAAGCATCAATATATCCAAATCATCATTATGTAGAACAATCAGGCAGCAATTGGTAACTTTAGCTCTAACCTCACTTTCTTCCCAAAAGTTGAAGGTTTGGTAATTAAGGAGGTCCCCAAGTCATCCACAGACATCAGGCCAAAAAGGTTTTTTTTGGGACCATCATTCTCAAGTTAAGTAGCCAATGTAGAACTTGAGGATGATTCATATAAAGATTTAATACAACTATATTTTGATTGGTATTTACCTTTTGTTATTAACTTAATAAAGAAGAGATTAATTCCACATACTTGGTCTAAACACAGGTCAAACTACTTTGAAAAACTATGGGACAACCAAAGCAAACACTCTCAATCAAGATTAGGACTAAGATTCGACACAGTGGGAATAGTTGACGATGACAACCATTGCCTAGTCATCACCACTCATTTGGGGTCTGATATGTTCTTCGCAAATCATGTTAACTCTTACGAGGAGGCATGTTTAGAAACTTCAGATGACCTAAATGAGCCTAAAGTCAAAGATGCACCACTAGAGTTTCAAGAAGAAATCAGATCAACCATTGATGAACCCAAAAAAATTAACTTGGGAATAAAAGAAGATCCACGCCTGGCGTACATCAATTCCTTGTTGAATGAAGAAGAAACTAATGACTTAGTTAGGCTATTAGCTGAGTTTAAGGATTGCTTTGCATGGAGTTATGAAGAAATGCTCGATTTATCTCCTAACATTGCAGTCCACAAACTAGCAATAAAACCTAATGCTAACCCTATCAAATAGGCTCTTAGACATATGCAATTAGAAATTGAACAATAGGTCACTTTTGAAATCAAGAAACTGATCGATGCTGGTTTTATCTGAGAAGAAAAATACCCTACCTGGTTAGCCAACATCATCCAAATTAAGAAAAATAATGGCCAAATTAGCATATGCATCAATTTTAGGGATCTGAATAAGGCATGTCCTAAAGATAAATTTCCACTTCCTATACTAGATATTGCCTCATCTCATGCAGTATTATCCTTTATGAATGGGTCATCTGGCTACAACCAAATTAAGATGGCCCCCGAGGATGAAAGAAACACTGCTTTTCAAACCCTGATCAAAATCTATTATAATAAGGTCATGCCTTTTAACCTTAAAATGCTAGTGCTACATATAAGTGGGCCATGACTCAAATTTTTAATGACTCATTCATCATCAAGTTGAATACTATGGTGATGATCTAGTAATCAAAAGTAAAGAAAAGGATGACCATCTCTTCGACTTGAGAGTACTTTTCGAATGGTAAAGATAATTTAACCTCAAAATTAATCCTCTGAAGTGTGCATTCAGAGTAGGTTCAGGAAAATTCCTTGGGTTTATTGTCCAACACCAGGGAATAGAGATCGACCCAGAGAAGATCAAGGCTATCTTAAAAATGCCACCACCAAAAGTCTAACTCAACTCAGATCATTTCAAGGGTGGTTGGCATATCTAAGATGCTTCATATCCAACTTATCAAAAAGATGCCAACCATTCTCAGCACTTGTTAAGAAGGATGCCAAGTTCAAGTGGGATGACAAGTGCCTGGATGCTTTTGAAGACATCAAGCACTACCTGATGACGCCGCCAGTTCTAGCAGCCCCTATCCCAGGAAAATCATTGATCTTCTACACTGTTGCATTAGATGACTCTCTTGGTGCTTTATTGGCTCAAACTAATAATGAGGAGAAAGAAAATGCTCTATACTACCTTAGTCATCATCTAATTCCTACTAAGGGAAACTACCCACCTATTGAGAAGCACTATCTAGCTTCAATCTTTGCGTCCCTATGGTGAAAAATATTCCTTCCTTCATCTATCCTTTTGGAAGGAGGATAAATGAAAATAGAAATATATGCTTGTGGGATGCCATGCACATTTGATGTTCTTATTATGGTGATCGGGTTCAACATTGAGGAAAGGTGTACTATCTCAAGAGATAGAAGTCACCACCCTACAATGGACCGAATCACCTTAATAAGGACTCCTAAGGACTATTGGTCTTTGGAATGGACCATAGATTCTTTCCCTACTTTACATGAAAAAGTAAAGCATGATTTATTTTAAACCTGGTTCATTAAGTTTCCTACAGGAGCAAGCCCCCATAGTTAATTACATCTTACAGAATAGGATTCCTTAGGAATACTCTCGATTAAGGTAAATGATCATTATCTCCAAAGATTTTAAAAAGGTAGGACTATTAATCGATTGGTTTATTTTTAAAAAGTCAAGTAGGATAGATCAAGAGGAGGGAGTTCTTTATCGAAGCCAAATGAAATCAAGTAGGGATGCTTAAGATACTAGGAAACCTAGTAAGCATCCCAAACTACTCTATGGCTAGGCTTTACATTTTTGAAATTGAATCAATTGATTTGAGTTGAATTTTTATTAGAATGTTAAGGCTTATAATTTCATGATACAAGGTCACAGAAATGCCTAAGAGGTGAGGATTTATGCTCAAAGCCCGAAAAGAGAAGTAGAAACCTCTGAACCTAAATCTAGGGAGCTTTGGTGATGGCCAAAAGCATGACCTAAATCTAAGAAAAAATGGGTATTTGGTTTACCTCGATAATAAAGGATAAACCACCTGACTGTTGGACTTACAACCACCTGGGGGTGGCCACCAACTAACTCCTCCTACAGTTTTAAAATATGTAGAAAAGTCAAATATTTTTGCAAGATAGTTAAACTGTTAATTATTTACAAAGAAATTAAGTCCTTAAACACACTCCCTAAGATACTAGATCATGTAGGGCATGCTTTAATGACTTAAATCTAATGTAAATTTTGTTATATTTTTATTTTCATTTTGGACATTCAATTTGACACAGGCTTTAGGATTCATTGATCATATGAAATGTATTGGTATCTTTATTTCCAATCAATTTGGTTTATATTTAGATTTGGCTCAATTTGACCTTTTAGGTCAATTTGGGTTCAAGGACAATTGGGCTAGGTTGGGTTTAGTTGGCCAATTGAGACTTTGGTCAAGTTCAACAAGTGATTTGGAATTAACTTGACCCATGAGTTTCAATCAATTTAGCTTAGATCAAGTTTTGATACATTTTGACTTTTTAGGTTAAGTTGGGTCAACTTTGGTCAAGTGGCCAATTGGTCAAGGTTAAGCTAAAATGATGACTTGGTCAAGTTTGAACATTGATCTTGAATGAGTTTTGATCTATGGTTTCAATCAATTTGGCCTATGGTCAATTTTGGCTAATTTAAGTTTCATTTGGCTAAGTGTTTACTTGGTCAACCCTTAGGTTAGACTTGGTTTGACCCAATTTGAGTGATTGATCATCTTATAATGATTGTTGATCAATGTGAGGCTTAGATGGGCTTAGTTCAATCCAATTTGGATAGGATTAGAATTTGGCTCATTAGGGGTACTTTAGGTCACTTTGGGTCAAGTGTGCCTAAGTAAGTCAATTGACTTGATCAAGGCTTGAATCAAGTTTGGTTGAACTCACATATGGACTTATGATTGAATTATAAATCCATGTGCAAGTGGATTGAAGTCAAATGGGTTTTGATTCATTTGACAATTTCAAGTTCAAAAGGGTGAACATGAGTTTGACTTGGATTTGATTTTTGAATTTAGTTTTGGTTTGATGATTGGAGTTTATGTTTATATTTAGATTCATGATTGAAGGATTGATTCAATCATGAAGAGAAATTAGGGTTTGGCTTGATTTTGATTTGGCTAAGTTCAAGAATTTGACTTGAAAGGCTTAGGTTGAATTTTGATTGAATTTGAGTTTGAGTTTTGAATTTATATTTGGATTCATGATTGAAGGACTGATTGAATTATGAAAAAAAATCAAAGGTTTGGCTTGATTTGAAATTTGATTTGGCTAAGTTCAAGAATTTGACTTGAAAGGCTTAGGTTGGATTTTGGTTGAATTTGGATTTGATTTTTGAATTTATTTTTGGATATTTGAATTTATATTTCATTTATATTTATGAATATGAATGAGAATATAAATGGGTTATGAGAAAATTCATTGAATTTGAATTGATTTAGATTTGATTTAGGCTAAGTCCATAAGATAGAATCAAAGTGACTTGGGAAAGATTTTTGATTTGGTTTTGAATCTTGAATTTGGCTTGGTTGATTTGAATTTATATTCCATTTATATATGTGAATATAAATGAGAATATAAATGGGTTGTGAGAAAATTTCTTGAATTTGAATTGATTTAGATTTGATTTGAGCTAAGTCCATGAGAGGGAATCAAAAGACTTAGGAAATATTTTTTGTTTTGGAATTCAATCATGGGCTTCAATCATAAGTTTCAATTATTTCAGAATTGATTCATGATTTGAGAAAATCCATTAAATTGGTTCAAGGTTTGAGTTAGAGTTGGAGTTGATATGAGTTTGGAGAAAATCAATCAAGTTGGAATTTATTTGAGTTTGGAGTTTTGACTTGGAAGAAGGAAGTTTGGAATTTGGTTCAAGCTATAGGGTAGGCAAATTTTCCTAACACCCCTAAGGCATGACCTATTCCTATGGCTAACTCTTCTAAGTCTCTAGAGCTAGGTTGGGTGCCCACCTAATCACTAGATGTGTCTTAAGACTAAGGAACTCTCAAATTTTAAGAGAAGTCTTATGTCTAAGATGGAGGGGTAGAGAGCTCATCCTTAAAATGAGGTCAACAAAGGGTGCCCAATAGGTGTGGTGTGACTGACAAGGAACACCGCAGGTATTGGTGTTAATAGAAATGATAACAACACTGAACAATCACAAGCACTAACAGAAATGGTCTACTCCTAACCAAGGTGTAGATGGAATATGTGACTCTACTCATGTCAAGGACATAAGAGAGGGAAGGATGAATCCACTAGGGAAACAGGTTCAAGTTATCCATATGGGGATGAGAGGTTTGATTTGAATCTTACTGGGGAGAAATTGATTTAATTTGTTTAAATTATTTTAATTATTTTGATTTGATTGACTTCACTAGGGGAGGTTGATTGGATTTATTTTGTTTGTTGTTTGACTCCACTGAGGGAGGAGGGTTGAATTTATTTCAGATTTTTAAAATTTTGGATTTGGAGATGGACCTTGTTGGTTTGTGATGGATCGCACTGAGTAAGAGCCATGGAGACCTAACCTGCATTTACCAATCTAAAGGGGTAGTCTACTAAACACATAGTAGGACTGGCCAACCAAAGGGATGTCTTTCATGAATGCATCTAGGAAGAAAGCATAATAGACTTACATCCTCCAAAGCGGGAGCTAGGGTGATCCATTGGCAAGGCAATGATTGAACCCAACCTAGGGCTCGATCATTGAGTGAATGCGCTGGGAGACTTAGATCAACTCAAAGATAGTTGAGATTAATTTTGTTTTTAAATTATTTATTTTGATGGGTCCCATCGATTTGTGATGGATTGCATTAAGTAGGGGCCATGGTGGCCTTAGGCTAACTCAGATTTACCAATCCAAAGGGAATAGTCTACCAACCACAAGGTAGGACTAACCAATCAGAGGGATGTCTTTCAGTGTGTAATGGTCAAGTTAGGAAGAAAGCACGGGGACTCACATCTTCTAAAATAAGGAACCACTGGGTGATCGACACACAATAAATCGAACCACCTAGGGTCGACTATTGAGTGAATGCTGGGGACTCACTCAAAGATAGTCAAGATTAATTTCATTTTTTTTAGTGTTTATTTTGATGGATTCTTTTATGATGATCACACGAGAAGGAGCCTATATTAGCTAGACCTATCTCGATCAACCAAAGGGAGTAGCTTCACCGACAGAGAACTATCCAACCAAAGGAGTGCCTTTGATTTACATGATCAATTCAAGGGAAGAAAGCTCGGACTCACATCTTCCACTACAAAAGATCACTGGGGTTGCTTTGGGCAACAAATCAACTCGACCTAGGTCGCCTGTCGATTTGCATCATAGAAAGAATGCGCCATAGACTTGCATCTTTCAAAGTAGAATGACTTGGGTAACCTAGTTTGTGGCAAAACAAATTGAACCAGACCTAAAGGCAACTACAGAGTGAGTACCGACCTAGGGATTTATCTCAACTCAAGTAGTCAGGCAATTCCTATAGGGATTTCAGCTGACACTGCCCTAAAGATAGGATGTCTGCTTGGAAAAGGGGACCTTTGGGGGCTTGAATTCCTAATCCACAAGCAAAATAATTTGTTTATTTATTTAGTTTGTTTTAATGTGAACCTTGTTGGTTTGTAAGGGATCAAAATGAGAAGGAGTTTATATCAGCCTAGACCTATCTCAGATTTACTGAACTAAGAGAGAATTTATGCATCCGTTGAACAAATTCTCCAACCACATGGGTGTCTACTAGAAAAGGGGGACTGTCCAATCCAAGAGTAACGGTAGTGTCTAAATGGGGTCGCAAATGACATGATCCAAATAGAATGCTCGCAAGGAGAGGGGTCACTAAGGGCTTGATCTAAAACCCTGGAGAAGATGACATGGCTAGCCATATATCAAATAGTAGGGTGGCCAACTCAAGGAGAAAGCATGGGACTCATACCGCCAAGAGTGGTGTATCCACGGTGAGTCACGCATAGAACATCAACCAACCTAAGGTGTCTGTTGATTTGCAACAATCAACCTAATGAAAAAGCTCGGGGACTCACATCCTCCTATAGTGAAACTGATTACCAGGATAGTCTATCTTCAGCTCAACAAGTGTTATCTAACCTAGGCGACTACTGAGTGAATGTCGTTGGAGGTCTTATATCGACTCAAATGTAGTTAAGAGGATAGGAGCCTTTGGGGGACTTATCCTAAACCTTGAATATACTCGACCTAGTTAGATCATGATGATTAATTTAAGAAGAAAGCTCAGCGACTCACATCTTCTTAAATAAAATCAACATGAGGTAGCATACCGGCGGCAAAGAAGTCTACTAACAAGGTGCTCATTGGTTTGCAATGGTCAAGTTAGGAAGAAAGCGGGGACTCACATCTTTCAAAAAAAAGGAACCACTGACATACCAAGGGTTGCATGTAGACCTAACAGCTAATGAGTGAGTGTTATAGGGGGCTTGCTCTCACATCAAAATAGCACGAGATAAAAGATATGTGTTTATTTTTGTGCTTATGTTAAAGGGAATAGATGTCTCTTGGGTTCTCTCACACCTACCCTAAACACATTGAGGATTTTGATGAAATGGTGCCATGGATGGCAACCAAGATTCCCACTAAGAAAGGATGCCGCTCAGGTTCTCTTATACCTAACTTGGTTATGTTAATCAAAATAGGATGCCTCTTGAGTTCTCCTACACATATTATAATAATGCTGAGAGATAATGTTTGATTGTGTTTGTGTTGTGAAAGAGAGATAGGATGCCTCTAGGGGACTCTTACACCTATCCTAAACACGTCGTGTAGGATTCACAAGACAAGCAAACAATGCTTTAAAAGAAGAGAAGATTTTGATGAAATGGGATCAGATTTTATTCTTTCATTGATAATTATTTTCAAACATGATTTATGGATAATATTTCTTCAAATAGAGCCTATTAATTGGAAGCATCGGGTGTTCTCCTTTATAATCAATAAGCTAATAAGATCCTCCTTGGTAGGCCTTCTCTATGACTTAGGGGCATTCCCAAGTGGGTTCAAACTTGCCTCCCATCTTTCGATGGGCAATAATTGGTCTCCTTAGGACTAACACAAGTTCTCCTACTCAGAAAGACCTAGGGTGGACCAGCTTGTTGTGAGCTTGAATCATTTTGGACTTGTACAACTTGAGGTTCTGGTACGCCCATAGGCGACTCTCCTCCAAACCTTCAAGCTCTTCTAACAGCAACTTTGCATTCTGCACTGTGGTGATCTTGCTACCCAATGCTATCCTTAGTGATGGGAGTTGAACTTCTAAAGGTAGAATGACTTCGGACCCATACACTAAGGAAAACAAGATAGACTGAGTTGGAGTTCGGTATGTGGTACGGTAGGCCCACAAGGCTTCAACCAACTGCTCATTCCACTATCGCTTATTATCATCAAGAGTCTTCTTTAGTATTTGGATGAGAGTTTTGTTGAATGCTTCTACTAAGCCATTTGCTCTGGGATAGTGGATGGTGGAGTATCTCCAATCTATACCTTATCTTCTAGCGAAGCTGTTGATCTTGGTGCTTTTGAATGCAGTATCATTATCAAATATAATTCATCAAGGCACCCCAAACCTATATACAATATGGTTCCTAAAAAATTGAAGCACATGCTAAGTTGTGACCTCTTTGAGTGGGATTGCCTCTGCCCACTTGGAAAAGTAGTCGGTGGTAGCTAAGATGAACCGACCCTTGGAAGAAGCAGGATCGATAGGACCCACAATGTCGATACCCCAACACTCAAATAGCCATGAGGCCAATGTAGGGTGTAGAATATTGGGTGGTTGATGTTGGACCACACCGTGAACCTGACACTGATGGTATCTCCTAGCTACATCCATGCAGTCTGTAATCATTGAAGGCCAGTAGTATCCTAGTCTCTTGATCTTTGTCTTCATCTTCAGATCAGATTGATGTGTTCCACATAGACCTGAATGTACCTAAATTACAATGCCACATGATTCATCTTTATCTAAATAATGTAACCACATTTGATCAAAGGACTGAGTGGTGCCATCAATGAGAGCATAGGAGAGACTCTATTTCACGATGGGCTTGTGACTTTTCTTGAGGTTTTTTGTTCAAATAGTCTATGAACAGTTGCCTCTAATCTAGCTCCTTGTCTTTATAGGCAACTACAACCTCCCCTTCAAGAGAAAGCATCTTGATGAGTTCAGCAATAATAAGGGATAGGACTTGTCTATTTTGGACCCTTACTAGAATGGACTCATCTTCCGGACATGCCAATTCTTTGGAAAGTTTGGCCAAAGCTCTAGCATTTCTCTTGGGGAACCTTGTAGATGGTGACTTGAGATTTGGGCCACTTCATGGTATACTGGTAATGATGAAGCTTGAGTTTGAACCTAGGCAATTTGATTGATGACCAACTGAGAATCCCCAAAGATGTTGATGCTCTTGACATACACTGTAATAGCTAACTCTAGACTGGCAATCAAAGCCTCATACTCAGCTTCATTGCTAGTGCAGGGATTAGAAAGATAATATGAGAATCTCATCACATCATGATCTCGAGTTAAGAGAACTATTCCTACCTTGCCTTTCCTGGAAGAGTAGATCGTGGTGCTTCCCCTTTATGAAAGGAAGCTGCACCATCAAAATACATCTCCCATTGGCAGTTGTCAACCTTCCCAAAGTTTATGATTTGTTCATCGGGGAGATTATCACTAAGGAGAATCAGAAGTGGGTGTGCCGCTAAAAATCGCTAGTGTTTGTCCTTTTATGCACCTAAGAATGTGATATCAAACTGTGAGAGAATCATGGACCATCATGCCAAACTTCTGAATAGCATTGGTTGTGTCATGAGATATTGTAATGGATTGGTTCTAGAAATCAAGTTCACCTTATGAGAAAGCATATAGTGTCGTATCTTTTGGGAGGCAAAGATCAAAGCTAAGTAATATTTCTCAATGGGTGGATAGTTCACAGAATCGATGATGAGGTAGTAGAGAGCACTTTCTTCCTTTGTCATTGGCTTGGGCCAAAAAGCACGAGAGAGTCATCCAATGCAGGTAGAGGATAAGTGGCCCCAAGAGGGTCGCTAAACCGGCCTACACCAAATACTGCTTGATATCTTCGAAGGCATGCTGGCACTTGACATCCCACTTGAACTTGGCATTCTTTTTGACAAGTGCTAAGAATGGCTTACATCTTCCCAATATGTTGCAGATAAAGTATCTCAGATACGCCAACCGTCTTTATAAAGATCTGAGTTGAGTTTTCTAAGATAGCTTTGATCTTTTCTGGATCTATTTCTATTCCTCGATGTCGGACAACAAACCCAAAGAATTTCCCTAAAGCTACTCAATGCACACTGGGGATTCATTTTGAGATTATATTGTCTTAAGTCAAAAGACTATTCTTCTTTTCTCGCTTGACTACTAGATCATTAACGTAGCACTCAACCTGATGATGGATGAGTTCATTGAAGATCTGAGTCATGGCTCGTATGTAGCCCGCATTTTAAGGTCGAAAGGCATGACCCTATCACAATAGATTTTGTTTAGGGTTTGAAAAGTAGTATTTCTTTCATCTACGGTGGCCATCTTGATTTGCTTGTAGCCAGATGACCCATCCATAAAGGAGAATACTACATGAGATGAAGTGATGATGTCCACTATTAATTCTGGTATAGGAAGAGGAAACTCATCCTCAAGACATGCCTTGTTTAAGTTCTTAAAATCGAAGCAAATGTGAATTTGGCCATTCTTCTTCTTAACTGAGATGACACTGGAAAATCATGTAGGGTATTTTTCTTCCCTGATAAAACCAACATCAATTAATTTCTTGACTTCAGAAATGACCTTTTGTTTGATTTTTAATGGCATGCATCTAGGAGCTTGCTTGATAGAGTTAACGCTATGATCTATTGCTAGTTTGTGGACTGCTACATCAGGAAATAATCCGGGCATCTCTTCATAACTCCATGCAAAGCAGTCCTTAAACTCAACCAGTAGCCTAACTAAGTCATTGGTTTCTTCTTCATTCAGTAGCGAACTGATGTATGTCATGCATGGATTTTCTTCTGCCCCGAGGTTGATTTCTTTAAGCTTGTCAATTATTGAATGGATCTCCTCTTCAAATTATGGTAATGCAGCTTTGATTTGGAGATCATCTAGATCATCTGAGATTTTTAAATACACATCCTCATAAGAGTTGGTTTGGTTTGAAAAGAACCTATTAGACTCAAGATGGTTGGTGATAACTAAGTAGTAATCATCATTATCGACTGGACCTATGTATCGAATCCTAGTCCTAATCTTGATTATGCATCCTTTCTTGTGTTATTCCATAACTTTTTGAGTGCTCTGACCTGTGCTTAGACCATGAATAAGGAATCAAACCCTTCTTTGTAAGATTAATAACATAAGGTGAGTACCAATCAAAAGGTAATTCCATTAATTCTTTATTTGAAATATCCTCAAGTCCTACATCAGGTCTTGGACTTAAGGATGATGAACCCAAAAAGAATCTTTTTGGCTTCATATCCTTGGAAGACTGAGGGGCTTCCTTAACTATTAAACCTTCAACTTTTTGAGATGAAAGTGAGGTTAGAGCTAAACCTATCGATAGTTTACATACATTTGATTCAATACTTTGCTTTGTCTAGGTCGATCTTCATCATTGTCACCTCCAATGAAACTCCCGAGAGGGTTGGCGGTATACTAATCACATTAGACTCCCTCCTGGATTTCAAGTCTATGTGAATAGTAGGGTACTCTATGAACTGAACATAACCCCTGCTATGATGGCCAACAGTGTCTTCCACCTGAACCGCTCTCACCTCGCCTGGTGGAGGTCGAGTCATCCTACCCACATGTCCATATGATGGAATGAACTGTGGGTGGAATGTGATATGCGACTCTATTTCTTCTTCAATTTCCCTTTCTTGTTCACTTGGATTTTCATTTTTTTTTCTTTTGCTTTTTCTTTTTCTTCATTTTTTTTTTTGAATTTGAATTTTGTCCATGTTCATGAGAAAGGGTGTTTTGAGGAAGATAGTAGGTCACATCCTCATATATCTTAACCTCTCTAACTGAAAGTAGCTTTTCATCTCATTTTACATAATAAACAATCCCATCCTTCCTGAACTTGATGCACTGATGGAGGGAGGATGGAATCATCTTGTTCTGATGTATCCAAGGCTTACCGAGAAAAGTGGTGAACGAAGTATTCGAATTAATGATATAAAACTTGGCTTTAGTCTTCCAGTCACTTATCTCCAAAGGTAACACAATGGAAACTAAAGCCCTATCACCTTATTCATTGAATCCTCTCAACATCATCCGATCTCCTTAGAGCGTGGAGATGTCGATTCTCAAATAGGCAAGGGTCTTTAGACTCATAATGTTCATCAATGCACCTAGATCAACGAGAGAACTGCAAGTCTGAATCCATGTCCAATAATGCGATGTTGTCAGAAGAAGGTCTTCATCGTGAAAGTGATCACCTGGACTGGAATAATGTGCCTCCTCTCAATAGCCAACCGAAGCATATCTCAAGATCAAGGAGAGCCTTGATTAATGATTCTCATCTCTTTGATAAGATAAAGGGCATCATATATGCTTAGCTTAGATGGTAACTTTCTTAGGTGAGAGGACATTGTAGTCCACCTTGGCTGATCCTCCACAAGCATATCCAAGGGTGGAGCATCCTGGAAGGGCTTCTTGATCCTCAAACCAATGACTTATTTCTATCTTGAGGTGCCCAGGAGGTAGAATCTTACCACTACGGAGGTTGACCTCGGTGATCTCTTGTGGCAAGGTAATGGAAGATTCTACTTGCATGTCAGGCTCACCTACAACTTATCCTATGGGACCCTTGAAATCAGATGATTCCAAGTCTATCTCAAGAGGTGAACCCATAGTATTCAGACTAGGAAAATCCAACTCTAAATCAAAAAGAGGAAGATCAAAATTATTATAGTTATTGTTTAGACTTGAAGAGTTATCATTAAGAATAGATTTAGACAACCCATCAGAAGTGACATGATATAATTCAAGATAGCTTTATTCTTTAATTTCTTGGATTTGATAGGAGGTACATAGTAAAAATCAAGTAAAGTAAGAGGGGTGAGAGATTGGATGCCCTCATCCGCCGATACAAGATGTCTACTAGAAGAAGAAGCTAGGCGTAAGGTGATGTGGCACGCAATGGTGGACTGAGGTTGGACTCGATGGTTGCATGACTAGGCTATCTGGGCACAGGCTTCTTGCTCCGCTCCCCTTTCCCTGAGTTGGCTCTAGAAACTTGCAAATCTTCCTTGATGTTGGAGGTTTAAGCTAGCTCAGGCACCTGCAAGGAAAGTTTCTTGATTTTTGAGATAATTTTCTTAGAGGTTTTGGATAAGGAGATATCCCAACCTTCTTTTGTTTTGGAAGGATCGCAAGTATCCCCAAGGATTACCCTAATGGAACTGGATGGTTTTTCCACAAGGTATTCCTTCAGGATGACTATAGCATCGACCTTGAAGCTATGTTCCATCTAGTCCTTAAATGTGAAGCAATCTTCCAAAACATGACCTAGCATTTGGTGGTAGGGACAAAAGTTAGGATCGTTGCTTTTACCCACTTTCTCTGGTCTCCTAGGTTTGGGTAGCTAAAAATTAGGCTTCTTTAAGAGATTCTTAAAGATCTTCCTGATTACCTCCCTCTTAAATGAATAAGGCCTGTTTAAGTTTATCCAGAAGACAAAGGTGGACCATAGCTACCTATTGGTGGGTATCTGTATCGTTGTTGTTGATGATGTGGCTAAGGAGTAGGCCGTGGAGGCTATTATGGTGGCTAGTAAGGCTACCTCAGTGGTGGTAGAGGAGGCGGAAGTGATGGTTATGGAGCACGAGGTCTCCTAAACTACTGGGTTGGATCCTCTCCTACTATCACCCCCTATTTTCTTCTCATATACCTTCTGTGACTTTGGCTTAGTTGGTAGATCTGGAGAAGGTGACCATTTGGCTTCTCCTGCAAGCTACCCACCTTGTTGATTAATTTCTCAAATTTTGATGGTGAAACCTTTGAGCATGAAGGCGATCGGGCCATGGATATTCTTAAGTATAATCTTGATGGCATGTTGTTCAGATAGCCGAGGTTCACATTCCTTACTCAAATTATGACATCTGAGAATATAATCAATGAGGGACTCAGCAGGATTTTGTTGAGCCACAACAAGATCACCAATAGTGACCCTTTGTTGAGCTCCAACAAACCTCTTGATAAAGAGTTGCTCTAACTCAACAAAAGTCTTTACTGAACTATTGGGAAGTTCAGCATACCAGTCAAATGCTATACCCACTAAGCATGAGAGACGAAAAGAGTAAAGCATCACCACCACTGTACAATAATTGGCCTAAAATGTATACCCTCGGTTCCCACTACCATCAAAACTCTTGAAAGAAGGTGGTGTATAACCCTTAGGATATTGGATTGCATCAATTCCTCTATGTAGGGTCTACCTTTAGAACTGATGATCCTCCTCGGGCTTGTGCCAACGCTTCTTCACCTGCTGCTCAACCATGCTCTTGACATCCTTTCCTTATATGGAGGTACTATCCACTATCTTCTTATATATGCTAGTGCTACCTTGCTCTACTGGAGATAAAGTCTTGGTTGGATCCAAGACATGTAACTCCGACTAGTCTCACTATAGGATGGACCAAGGCTTGGTTTTGAAGTGCTAAGACAGCTGCTAACAGATCTTCGTACCTCTTCTCCATCCTATTTATTTTTTCATCCTTCTGCTTTATCTGCTGAAGGAGGTGTTGGGTCAAGTAGGCTCTTCTTGCCTCCCAACACCTTATAGTCTCCTCTAAGGAGGGATCCTCGGTGTCTACCATGCAAACTCTGAATCTCCCAATAAATCATTTTCTTTGGGTTCAAAGTTGATCTTCTCCTCATCGAACCAGTTCATATCCTAGGATCTCTTTCTTCTCAATGAGATAATGGGATACCATATCATCTAGAGAACGATCCATCTGAACTAGCACAAATGACTTTGGCTGACCGATGGTGGGATCACTATCATGTATTGTGAGGCACTAGACCTCCCCTACTGCTGGAGAGTTAACCCCATGAGGGCTATACTCGCTGGAAGAAATATACTCGACATCACCAATCTATACACTCTAGGAGGATCTATCATCATAGGTGCAACTGAGTTATCACCTTCTCCCTCGGCAACTACTATCTCCATCATATGTTATGGTGGCAGTGGTGATGGAATAACTATGATACTTCGGGGTCGACATTCCTTCCTCACCGTGAATGGGGTGGAAGGTTGAGCAGGAGAGCTTAGCCTCACCATAGTAGGCAGTGTAGATGGAACAGGATCCCTTGGCCATAGCCGGATCACCAGTGGGGTCCTCTTCTCCCCATATGTGGCCTTCATGGCCTTTCGTGGAACTAGAGATACTAGAACTTGGATAGGAGATGGTGGATGGGGGAGCAATGGGGAGACACCATGACTCTCCTGAATAGAGCTCCTCTCTGTGGTGGGTGAGGAATGTCAAGATGGAAGCACCACCAGGAAAATCAACATGAGGTGCCACCATTACCTCTCGGTGTAATGTGAACTAAAGTATGGGCCTCCCGCCCTCTCTGTCTATGCTTCCCCACACTGGGGGATGATCTCAAATCAAACCAAGCCTCCTGATCACCCATGCTCCACCAACTTGGAAGAATTGTCCTCGTGAGCATGACCTCCTCCTCTGACAGAGCCTTCAAAATGCATGGGAGGCAAGGATCCTCCCGACATCCTCTCCGAATCATAAAGAGCGAGAAACCTATTCTCCGTAATGAGAAGAGACACTATCTTAGGTGACTCCTCCATGGCAGACTAAGCACCTGCCTCCAACTCTCTCGTGATGTGAGTGTGATGCCACTTAATCATGTGATTCATGTTTCTTCTTTAGGTCTTGATAGGGAGAGCAGAGTAAGAGCTAGACCCAACCTCAAAAGTGGGGAGACAATGGATCGGGAGCCTTCCCAGAGGGAGCTAGTGAGTGGGTGTTAGCCTAACAAGCATGGGGAACCACGATGGCAGACACACTTCTCTGGAACATGCCTTCCTCTTCATCATCAGGAATCTCAAAATGATGACATGTGACATTGTGTCACTATACTCCTACTAACAGTCAAGGAACATGTAATCTAGGGCCCCTCAAAACCCTGACCAAAGTGGATGAGGTGGGCATAGTGAGAGCGTGGGAGGTTGACCTGATCCAGGGCTAGATCCATCCCATGGGGAAAAGTGAACACATATCTTACAGCCATTGAATCAAAAACTTACTAAATCGACTAAAAATTGATCAAGCTTGAAAGCGTAAAAAATAAACTAATCAAATTTTCTTATTTGTTGATTTTGAATTCAAATTTAGAATTGAACCCATACTCAACATCTTGAAAATATAAGTCACTCAAATGATTTAGAAGGATTTTGAGATTGATTGGAAGAGGATTTTGAATGTAGAATCCACTTTCAATAAATTTGATATGTTGAAAATGGGTTCAAATATTTTGAAGAGATGCTTCCATAGGTTCATATTTGAATTTTGATTTTGATTGAGGACCCTTTATTTAACAAATTTGGGTATGTTAAAGTAAAGAGTCAATTGATTTTATTTTGATTTGATTTTGGAATTTACACTTAGCAAATTTAAGTAAGTGAGGTGTTTGAAAATAATTTCTTCTTTTTTCTTTGTTTGCTTTGTTTTGTGAATCATTTGTGATTTGAAAATGGAATTCTCATTTAGCAAATTTAGGTGTGCAAAAATGAGAAATCAAGTGTGTTTTATTTTTTGAAAATTTTTGAAAATAGGACTCTTAGCAAATTTGAGTATGCTAAGAAAATCCTAATATGTTCCTTTTGTTTTTAGAGATTTTGATTTTGAAAATAGGATCCTTAGCAAATTTGGGTATGCTAGAAATCTAATGTGTTTTTTTTTATTTTTGATTTTGATTTTGAAATAAGATCCTTAGAATTTGGGTGCTAAGAAATCAAGTGTTTTCATTTTGATTTGATTTTGAAAATAGGATACTTAGCAAATTTATAAGGAAATCTTAATGTGTTCCTTTTGTTTTTGAGATTTTGATTTTGAAAATAGATCCTTAGCAAATTTGGGTACTAAGGAAATCCTAATGTGTTTCTTTTTATTTTTGATTTGATTTTGAAAAATAGGATCCTTAGCAAATTTGGGTATGCTAAGTAAATCCTAATGTGTTTCTTTTATTTTTAGAGATTTTGATTTTGAAAAATAAGATCCTTAGAAAATTTGGGTATGCTAAGAAAATCCTAATATGTTTCTTTTGTTTTTAGAGATTTTGATTTTAAAAAATAGGATCCTTAGCAAATTTGGATATTCTAAGGAAATCCTAATGTGTTTCTTTTTGTTTTTGATTTGATTTTAAAAAATAGGATCCTTAGCAAATTTGGATATGCTACAGAAATCCTAATGTGTTTCTTTTATTTTTAGAGATTTTGATTTTGAAAAATAGGATCCTTAACAAATTTGGGTATGCTAAGGAAATCCTAATGTCTTTCTTTTTATTTTTGATTTGATTTTGAAAATAAGATTCTTAGCAAATTTGGGTATGCTAAGAAAATCCTAATGTGTTTCTTCTGTTTTGGATTTTGTTTTGAAAACTGGAGAGTTTACTTTAACAAATGTTGTATGCCAAAATGAAGTTCCAATGTGTTTTGAAATTTTGTGAAATGGAGATTTCACTTAGCAAATTTTTGTATGCTAAATGAAATTCCAAAAATGTGTTTCATTTTTATTTATTTATTTATTTTTTTTTTTGTGTTTTGGTTTTGTTTTGAAAATGGAGAGTTCACTTTAGCAAATGTGCTATGCTAGAATGAAGTTCCAATGTATTTTGAAATTTTGTGAAATGGAGATTTCACTTAGAAAATTTGAGTATGCTAAATGAAATTCCAAAAATGTGTTTCAAATTTTTGTGTTTTTGAAAAGGGAGACTTCACTTTAGCAAATGGGGTATGCAAAATGAAGTTCCAAATGTGTTTTGAAGATTTTTGTGGAATGGAGATTTCACTTAGCAAATTTGAGTATGCTAAATGAAATTCCAAAAAATGTGTTTCAAATTTTTGTGTTTTTGAAAAGGGAGACTTCACTTTAGCAAATGGGGTATGCCAAAATGAAGTTCCAAATGTGTTTTGAAAACTTTTGTGGAATGGAGATTTCACTTAGTAAATTTGAGTATGCTAAATGAAATTCCTAAAATGTGTCTCAAATTTTTGTGTTTTTGAAAAGGGAGACTTCACTTTAGCAAATGGGGTATGCCAAAATGAAGTTCCAAATGTGTTTCAAAATTTTTTGTTGTGTTTTGTTGATTTTAAAAAGAGATATTTCCATTTAACAAATTTGGGTATGTTAGATGGAAATCAACTATGTTTCATTTTTTTTAAAGATGTATTTTCATGTGTGATTATTGCTTTTCTTAAAAGAAGAAATTCCAACCTAATCATATATGGAATATGTTAAGTGGCAATTCAAAATAATGTCATTTTATTTATAAATGAAATATTCATTCAATAAATTTAGGTATATTGAATGGAGATGTTCATATGTGCTTTTTAAAAATTTATTTTTGATTTTGATTGGAAATGAAACCTCTATTCAATAAATGTGGGTATATCGAATGGAGAGGTTTCATATGTGCTTTTTGAAAAGGTGAAAATTCCAACTTAACACATGTGGAATGTGTTGAATGTAATTTCAAAAGTTGTGATTTTGCTTAAAGATGTAACATCAATCCAACATATTTGGATGTATTGAATGGAAAGGCCCATCTTCAAATTTTGTGCTTTTTGAAAGTTTAGGATTGTTGGAAATTTTTTTTTTTTTTTTTTGAAAATGAAGTCTTCATCAAAATGAATTGAGTGAAGAAGTTCATTTGTGCTTTTGGAAGTTATCATTGTTGGTTATATTTTTGAAATATTTCTACATGTAACAATTATGAAAATTGTTAGATGTAGTGCAAATAGTTGATTAAGTGTATTTTGAAAAAGTGCTTTTGAAAAGAAACTTTTATGAAGGATTTATTTTATTTTTATTTTTAGAATGAACCTTTCCTTACCATAAAAAATGGTAAGGAGGAAGTCTTTAATTATTTTCTTTTCATTAAATTTTTATTTTCACCCATTAGGGGAAACCAACGGGGGTTTTAAGACTAACACGGGGTAAGGTCCTAAAACTTAAAGATGTTGACTAGCTTAACTTAAGGACAAAATAAGCTAAGTGTTAATGGAAAGAAAGATAGTCTTGGATTCATACAAAAGCACAAACCCACTATCGATATTTGGAGATAACGATCAATTATCAAAGATGGAGAGAGGAACAATCCCCAGCGAAGTCGCCAAAAAAATCTGCGGTGAAAAATATTCCTTCTTTCATCTATCCTTTTGGAAGGAGGATAAATAAAAATAAAAATATACGCCTTGTGGGATGCCACGCAGATCCACAGATGTTCTTATTAGGGTGATCGGGTATGACATTGAGGAAAGGCATATCCCGAGAGCTAGAAGTCACCACCCTACAATGGACCTAATCACCTTAATAAGGACTCCTAAGACTATGGGTCTTGAATGTAAGATTCTTCCACTTTACATGAAAAGTAAAGGTGGTTTATTTTAAATCTCATTGTTCCTATGAGCAAGCTTAGTTAATTACATCCTATGGAAATTTTAGAATACTCTCGATTAAGGTAAATGATCGTTGTCTCCAAAGGTTTCAAAAAGGTAGGAATATCAATCGATTGGTTTATTTTTAAAAAGTTAAGTGGGATCGATCAAGAGGAGGGAGTTCTTTATCAAAGACAAATGAAAATAAGTAGGGGATGGTTAAGATACTAAGAAACCTAGTAAGCATCCTAAACTACACTATGGTTGGGCTTTATATTTTTGAAATTGAATCAATTTAAATTTTGATTAGAATGTTAGGGCTTATAATTCCATGATACAAGGTCACTAAAATACCTAAGAGGTGAGGATTTATGCTTAGAATAAAAGAGAAGCAAAACATCTAAACCTAAATCTAGATTTTGATGGCCAAAAGTACAACCTAAATCTAAGGCAAAAAAAAATGGTTTACCTCCACATGAGAGGATAAACCATCAAACTAGGACTTACAACCATGGGGTGGCCTAACCAACTCTATGATTTTAAAATATGTAGGCAAGTCAAATGTTTTTGCAAGATAACTAAGCTATTATTTATTTAGAAAGAAACCAAGTCCTTAAACACACTACCTAAGAGACTAGATCATGTAGGGCATGCTTTAATGACTTAAATCTAATGCAAATCTTGTTACATTTTTATTTTCATTTTGGACAATCAATTTGACACAGGCTTTAGGCTTCATTAGTCATATGAAATGTATTGGTATCTTTGTTTCCAATCAATTTGGTTTATATTTGGATTTGGCTCAATTTCACATTTTAGGTCAACTTGGGTTCAAGGTCAATTGGGCTAGGTTGGGTTTAGTTGTCCAATTGGGACTTTGCTCAAGTCCCACAAGTGATTTGGAATGAACTTGACCCATTGGTTTCAATCTATTTTGCTTAGATCAAGTTTTGACACATTTTGACTTTTTTGGTCAAGTTGGGTCAACTTGGGTCAAATGTCCAATTGGGATAGGTTAGGCTCAAATGATAAATTGGTCGTGTTTTAACATTCATCATGAATGAGTTTTGATCAATGGTTTCAATCAATTTGTCCTGTGGTGAATTTTGGCTAGTTTAGGTTTCATTTTTGCTAACTGTTGACTTGGTCAAACCTTAGGTTTGACTTGGTTTGACCCAATTTGAGTGATTGATCATCTTATGATAATTATATCTTACAATTTGAGGCTTAGGTGGGCTTGGTTCAATCCAATTTGGTTAGAATTAGAATTTGGCTCTTAAGGGGTACTTTAGGTCACTTTGGGTCAAGTGAGCCTAAGTAGTTCAATTGACTTGATCAAGGCTTGAATCAAGTTTGGTTGAACTCACATATGAACTTATGATTGAAATATTAATCCATTTACTAGTGGATTGAAGTCAAATGGTTTTCATTCATTTAACAATTTCAAGTTCAAAAGGGTGAACATGAGTTTGACTTGGGTTAGATTTTTGAATTTAGTTTTTGTTTGATGATTGGAGTTTATGTTTATAATTAGATTCATGATTGAAGGATTGATTGAACAGTTACGTATTATAGGTTTGGCTTGATTTGAAATTGATTTGGCTAAGTTCAAGAATTTGACTTGAAAGGCTTAGGTTGAATTTTGATTGAATTTGAGTTTGAGTTTTGAATTTTTTTTTTTTTTGGATTGATGATTGAAATTTGTATTTATATTTGAATTCATGATTGATGTATTGATTTAATCATAAAGAAAAATCATGGTTTTGGCTTGATTTGAAATTTGATTTGGCTAAATTCAAGAATTTGACTTAAAAGGCTTAGGTTGAATTTTGATTGAATTTGGATTTAATTTTTGAATTTATTTTTGGATATTTGAATTTATATTTCATTTATATTTGTGAATATAAATGAGAATATAAATGGGTTATTAGAAATTCCTTGAATTTGAATTGATTTACATTTGATTTAGGCTAAGGCCATAAGATAAAATCAAAGTGACTTAGGAAAGATTTTTTATTTGGATTTGAATTTTGAATTTGGTTTGATTGATTTGAATTTATATTCCATTTACATATGTGAATATAAATGAGAATATAAATGGGTTGTGATAAAATTTCTTGAATTTGAATTGATTTAGATTTGATTTGAGCTAAGTCCATGAGAGGGAATCAAAGGACTTAGGAAATATTTTTGATTTTAGAATCCAATCATGGGCATCAATCATAAGTTTCAATTATTTGGAATTGATTCATGATTTGAGAAAGTCCATTGAACTGGTTCAAGGTTTTAGTTAGAGTTGGAGTTGATATGAGTTTGGATAAAATCAATCAAGTTGGAATTTATTTGAGTTTGGAGTTTTGACTTGGAAGAAGGAAGTGAAGAATTTGGTTCAAGCTATAGGGTCGGCAAATTTTCCTAACACCCCTAAAGCATGACCTATTCCTATAGCTAACTCTTCTAAGTCTCTGGGGCTAGGTTGAGTGTCCACCTAATCAATAGATGTGTCTTAAGACTAAGGAACTCTTAAAGTCTAAGAGAAGTCCTATGTCTAAGATGGAGGGGTTGATAGCTCATCCTAAAATTGAGGTCAACAGTCCCAAAAGCTACGGCACTACATGCTTTCTAATAAGGTGAATCGAATCTCCAGAATCAATCCACTACAATATCTCATGACACAGCCAACATTATCTGGACGATTGGCGTGATGTCCCATGATTTTTTCACAGTTTGACATCATATTGCCCTACGTCTTTGTGAAAGGAAAGGCACTAGCGATTTCTTAGCGACACTACTTCTGATTCTTGCAGTGATGACCTCCCCAATGAATAAATCATGAACTTAGGGGATACTAGCATTCACCATTAGGAGATGTATTTTGATGGTGCAGCTTCCTATCAAAAACGAGAAGAACCATGATCTACTCTTCTAGGGAAGATAGTGGTAAGAATAGTCCTCCTAACTCCAAACAGGGATATGATGGGATTCTCATATCATCTGTCTAATCCATGCACCAACAATGAAGCCAAATATGAGGCTCTGATTGTCGATCTGGAGTTAGTCTTTACATTATGCATTCAAATCATCAACATCTTCAGGGATTCTCAGATCATCATCAACCAAATTATTGGGTCCTATAAAGTTTTAAATTCTAAGCTCCATCATTACCACAAGTACACCATGGATTTGTTGGCTCAGATCCCACAGGTCACGATCTACAAGATTCCTTGAGGAGATAATGATGTAACAGATGCATTGGTCAAGCTCGCCAAGGAGTTAGCATGCTTAGAAGATGAGTCCATTCCAATAAGGGTTTAAAATAGACAAGTCTTATCCCTTATTGATGTTGAACTCATTGAGAGACTCTCTCTTGAAGGGGAGGTTGCCATTGCCAAAGAGGATGATGATTTAGATTGTAGGTAGCCATTCATGGATTACCTAAACACAGGCAAACTACCTCAAGAGAAGTTGTTAGCCCATCATGTGAAACAAAGAGCTCTCTCCTATGTTCTCGTGGATGGCACCTTATATCGGCAGTCTTTTGATCATATGTGGTTTCATTGTTTAGCCAAACATGAAGCCCGTAAGATTGTGACTAAGGTACATTCAAGTTTATGTGGAGCTCACCAGTCCAGTCCGAAGATGAAAGCCAAGTTCAAAATACTAGGATACTATTGGCCTTCGATGATTACAGATGCATGGATGTAGCTAGAAGATGCCACCAATGTCAGGTGCATGGTATGGTCCTGCATCAACCACCCAACATTCTACATCCTACTTTGGCCTCGTGGTCATTTGAGTGTTGGGGCAATGACATAGTGGATCCGATCGATCCTCTTTCTTCCAAGGGTCACCAGTTCATTCTAGTTGCCACCGACTACTTTCCAAGTAGGCAGAGGTAATCCCACTGAGAGAGGTCATAGCTCAGCATGTGCTCCAATTTTTTATGAACCATATTGTATATAAATTCAGGGTGCCTTGACGAATTATATCTGATAATGGTACTACATTCAAGAGCACCAAGATCAATAGCTTTACATAGAGATATATCATATATTAGAGATATTCCACCATATACTACCTGAGGGAAAATGGTCGAGCAGAAGCATTCAACCAAACTCTCATCTAAATATTGAAGAAGACACTCGATGACAACAAGAGACAGTGGCATGAGCAGTTGGTTGAACCCTTATGGACCTACCACACCACATACAGAACTCCAACTCAATCTACCCCATTCTCCGTAGTGTATGGGTTTGAAGTCATTCTACCATTAGAAGTCCAACTCCCATCACTAAGGATAGGCGGTAAAGATTACTGCAAGTAATGTCCGCTGCTAGAAGAACTTGAAGGTTTAGAGGAGAGACACCTCAGGGCATGTCAGCACCTCAAGTTGTATAAAACCAAAATGATTCAAGCTCACAACAAGTTTGTCCGTCCAAGATATTTTCAAGTAGGAGAGCTTGTTTTAGTTCTAAGGAGACCAATATTGCCAAAAAAGATGGGAGGCAAGTTTGAACCCACTTAGGAAGGCCCTTTTCCATAGAGAAGGCCTACCAAGGAGGATCTTATCAACTCATAAACTGTAAGGGAGAGCGCCCTATGCTTTCAATCAATGGGCTCTACTTAAAGAAATATTATCCATAAATCTTGTTAGGAAATAATCATCAATAAAACTTTTTTCATATAAAATTTCACCTCTTATGTGTTAGAAATGTATTTAACTTGTGAATCTGCCACGATGTGTTTAGGGCAGGTGTAAGAAAACCTAAGCGGCATCCTATCTCTCCACAACAAACACAAACTACATTCAATCCTTTAATGCTACTAGGATAGGTGTAAGAGAACTCAAGAGGCATCCTACTTTGATTAGTACAACAAGGCTAGGTATAAGAAACCAAAGTGGCATTTTTTTCTTGGTGGGATAACATTCTTACTTGTTTAGGGTAGGTGTAATGGAACCCAAGCGACATCCTATTCCTTCTCCCCCAACACGAACAAACACATATCTTTTATCTCGAGCTATTTTGATGTGGGAGCAAGTCCCTTGTGGCACTCACTCATTAGCTTCTCTAGGTCGTGCTGATAAATTACTTTGCTAGTATGTCATCCCAATGGTCATCTGTCTGGCCAATATGAGTCCCCATGCTTTCTTCCTGACTTGACCACTACAAATCAACGAACGCTTTATTAGTTTGGTAGGTCTTACTATGCAGTCGGTAGGCTACCCTGTGTTGACTTCATTTAAGAGGATGTAAGCCTACATGCTTTCTTCTTGAACTACCCATCACACATTAATTAGATCAAGTATATTTGAGGTTTAGGATAAGTCCCCCAGAGGCTCCTTTCCTCTTGACTACTTTGAGCTTGGGTTTAGCCCTTACATAGGACTCCTCACTTAGTAGTCACAGGGTCGATAGCCGTCGGAGACTATCGGTGATCGGTGCTTTAGAGATGTAAATCTATAGGCCTTCTTTCTAGATCCGCAAATCGACACTTATTAGGTTGGTTATCCATTCGATACCCACCGGTGGATACACCACTCTGCATGTGAGTCCCCACACTTTCTCCTTGAGTTGGCCAAATACCTACAAGCTTTCTTTTATAGGTTTTGGATCGCCCTACCGACCTCCCTGTGGGCACTCTATTTGGATCACATCCTTAGCGACTCCATTTAGGCACTACCCCGATTACTCTTAGATTGGACAATCACCTTTCCTAGTAGCCACCCCTATGGTTGGAGAATTTGTTCAGTGGATGCACAGATTCTCCTTTGGTCTAGTAAGTCTGAGATAAGACTATGCTAATATAATCTCCTTCTTAGTGTGGTCCCTCACAAACCAACAGGGTCCACGTAAATATAAAATAAACAAAACATATCTTCGCTTGTGGATTAGGAATTCAAGCCCCCAGCGGCCCCTTTCCCAAGCAGGTATCCTATCTTTAGACACACAAAAAACTACAATAAATGGACTACTTTAAGTTGAGATAAGTTCTTGAGTCGGTACTCTCTCAGCAGTTTCCCTTAGGTAAGGTTCAACTTGTTGTGCCACCGATAAGTTACCCTGACGGTCATCTTTGCTTTGGTCTATTATGTATTCTTTCCAAAGACAATGCAACCGACATCTTAGGTCGTGATTTGGGTAAGTAATGATCACCCTAGTGGTTCCTTGTTTAGAATGATGTGAGTCATCATGCTTTCTTCTAATATAACCATTGCAAACTAAAAAGCACCTCTTTGGTTGGTTAGTTCTACCCCACGGCCGGTAGACTATCCCTTTAGATTGGTAAATCTAAGATAGGTCTAGGCTAATATTAGCCCCTTCCATCACAAACTGACAGGATCCATCAAATTAAAATAATTGAAATTAAAATAAATGCAATTAAATCAAATGACATTAACTTGACTACTTCTGAGTTGATATAAGTCCCCTAACGGCATTCATTTAGAAGTCACCCTAGGTCGGGTTTGATTTATTGTCCCAACAGATCACCCCAATGGTTGTCCCTTGCTTTTGGAGATGTAAGTCTACTACACTTTCTCCCTAGCATAGACGTTGTACACTAAAGGGCAACCCTTTTGGTCAGATAGTTCTACCATGTGTCCGGTGGACTACCCCTTTGGATTAGTAAATTTGAGATAGGCCAAGGTCGACAAAGCCCCTTCTCAGTACGACCCATCATAAACCGACAGGGCCCATCTCAAAATCCAAAACCTAAATAAACAATCAATCAATTTCTCTCCAGTGAGACATCAATCATCTCGACCTCCCTAGTGGAGTCAATTAATCCCAATTCAAACTTGCATTCCCCAGCAAGTGCACCCTCAAAAGAAATTCAAACCCTCCTTATCCCTACTAGATAACCTGAACCTGCTTTTCTAGTGGAAGGTTCATGCATCTATCTCGGGTGCATTATACATCCTAATACCCAGTGGATACTCTACCCAAATCATACCTTGCATCTAAATTCAAATCTTTATCCCTAGTGGATAACTTGAACCTGCTTCCCTAGTGGAAGGTTCACATGCTTGATCCTGGATTCTTCTCCTCTTATGCCTCCCATCGCATGACATTCTAATCGATTAATCTCAAAGTGGTGTTTCAAGTGTAATTAATAATTTATTGGTGTTGTCACTTTTGAGTGAGTTTCAACTTTCATAGATCTAGGACTCTCATAGACACTAAGAGTTCCTGTCTTAAGACACTTCTAGATTAGGTGAACACTTAACCTAAACCTAGAGACTTAGAAGAGCCATAGAATGATTTAGGAAGACTTGCCCCCCTATAGCCCAAACCCAATCCTTGCTTCTCTTCAAACCCAAACCTCAAATTCAAAATTCCAAACCCTAAAATCAAATCCAAATCAAATGATTGAAATCCATCACTAAATTCAAACTCTGAATCCCTTCCTAAGCCCTTTGATTTTATCTTATGGACTTAGCCTTAACCAAATCCAAATCAACCCCAATCCAATTGATTTTCTCAATTATCAAATTCAATCTCAGATCAAATTCCAAATCATGAATCAATTCAAAACTCCAAATGATTGAAACTCATGATTAAGTCCAAATTCCAAAATCTTTCTCTAAGCCATATGAACCACCTTCATATGCTTAGCCAAAACTCCTTCAAACCAACTCCAGCTTGGTTTATTTCTTTTAAATCAATCATTCCTTCATGTATATTTACAAATATAAATGAAATATAAATTCAAACCATTCAAATCAAATCAAAATAAAACAAACCAAATCAAGACCCTTCTTAAGCCATATGGACTCACCTCCATAAACCTAATCAAATATTGTTCCAAATCAACCCAAACATGATTGATTTCTTTATAAATCAATCATTCCTTCATTTATACTCATAAATATAAAAGGAAACCTACCCTCTAATGACCAAAAATAAATCAAACTAAATCAAAACCCAAGTTAGCCCTTTTGACTTACATCCCTAAACTTAATCAAATTTGCTTCCAAATCACTCCAAACTCAAGTGATTTTCTCATAACCCATTTATATCTTCATTTATATTCACAAATATAAATGAAATATAAATTCAAATGACCAAAACCAAACTCAAATCAAATCAAATTTTCAATTTTAGCCCTTTTAGCCAAACTTTTGAACTTGGCTAAATGAAACCCAAATCAACTCAAAACTCATGAATTTCTTCATGTTTAAATCATTCCTTCAATCAATGATCCAAATATAAACATCAACCACCATTATCAAACCAAATCCAAGTCAACCAAAATCAAGCCCAAATTGACCCTTTTCACTTGAAATTATCATATGAACCAAAACCCATTTGGCTCCAAACCAATTGCAATTAGATTTATATTTCAATCCTAAGCTCATATGTGGGTTCAACTAAACTTGAATCAAACCTTGATCAAGTAAATCAACTCATTTAGGCTCACTTGACTTAAAGTGACCTAAAAGACTTTTTTGAGCCAAGTTCTAATCCAACCCTAATTGGATTGAACTAAGCCCATCAAGGCCTCAATCATGATCAACAATCATCATGGGGTGATCAACCACCTTAAATTGGGTCAAACCAAGTCAAACCTAGTCTTTAACTATGTCAATATTTAGCCCAAATGAAACTTAAACTAGCCAAAATCCATCATATGCCAAATTAATTGAAACCATTAACTCAAACACATTCATAATCAATGATAGAACATGACCAAACCATCAATTGAGCCAAACCAAGCCTAATTGGCCACTTGACCTAAGTTGACCCAAATTGGCCTAAAAAATCAAAATGGGTCAAATCATGATTTAATCCAAATTTATTGCAACTAATGGCTCAAGTTCATTCCAAATTATTTATTGAACTTGGCCAAAGCCATGATTGAGCCCAAGTTGACCAATTGGTCAACTTGACCCAACCTAGCCCAAAATGACCTAAAAGGTTAAATTGACCAAAATTAAAATTAATTCCAAATTAAATCAAATCAAAGCCTATAATCATTTTCAATCAACCAATTGAACTTAACTCAACACCTAATCCAACCCAATTAGGTCAAATTGGTCAACTTGACCAATTTGACCCTTTTGAATCCAAATGAGTCAAATCCAAACCTAGACCAAACCAATCCAAATTAATTGAATCATAACTTCCCAAATCATCATATGATCCTAACCCAAGCTTTGATCTGACCCAATTTGACCAATTGGTCAACCCAACAACCTAGTCCAAATGAAACCCATTTGACCAATCCAAGCCAAACCACTCAAATCCAACTTAGGGGATCTTATGGGCTGACCTAACTCAGCTTAAACTCACTCTAGGTCAGCCTAAGACCTCCTCAAAAGCCAAGTGGGCCCCACCAAGGGGATTAGCCATCTAACCATAGGATTTAAACCTTGAAATCATTGGATCCAAGCCAAAGTCAACCTTCCCATCCCCATGGTAGCTCATTAGCACTCCATGGAACATTCTCCTGGCCCACCTAGCTAGCCTAACTCACCCTAGGTCAGCCAAGGACCTTTGGGAGGTGAGTTGACTCACCTCCAACCTAAATCGAGCACCCATTGGATCCAAGCCTTTGCATCCTTACATAATGGGTCCATGGAAGCCTCCCATCATTCCTCCCATCCCTAGTGTGCCACCCTCACTTGATGGAAACAAGTCCGGGGGCTGGACGGCGGTGAGCCAGTACAAATCATGTGCACTCTGTCGTCCGTCCATGATGGAAAATTGAGGGGCCTACCCCCTCAATTCGAGCATGATTTCGCACACACTTGCATTGTGATCCCTCCTAAGCCATTTCCAAAATCCCATAGAGTGATTCCAAGCCTTCCCAAGTGCTCCAAAATTTGAATTTCTCATTCCCGTGCAAAGCTGAAATTGGGAGGACAACCTCGACCAATACTCCCTCATTTTGAAATCAAACCCAAATTCCTCTTAACCACACCATCACCATACCATATCGAAGCTAACCGAACCCAAGCTTCCAAGCCATGGGAGGAGTGAGTTAGATTGAAGCCGAGCCCCTTGCATGCATGAATTGGTCAACTCAGCCTTCCGCACCAAATCAAGCTCAAAACTCTTCAACATGGGTTCACCTCAACTTGGCAAAGCTACCTCCGGCATTGCACCACCGGACATTAGCTCCGGTGAGATAATTTCACAAACTAAGCCTTGTATGAAAAAGTGGGTTGGTCCTTTATGAAGTAAATTTGAATTTCATGGAAAATTGACCGTTGGATATGTGTGTCTCCCTTCCCCAAAGGTGTGGGAAGAATTTGGAGACAATCCGAGCTTGGGTGAGCTTGGATCGAAAGAGGGAAGATGGATGGTATCCATCTTTCATCGCTCAAATGGGATAGATCATGAGCCATCCATCCTATGTGATTAGGATGAACGGCTCTGATCAAATTCCACTGGGGCCTTCGATTCCTTTCCTAAATCGTGGATTGAATCATGGTCATCCAATCTTAGATGAGACGGTCCACAGAGAAAGTGCGTCCGCCGCCAGCTGAGTCAGCACACATATGTGACTACTTAAATAGCCAATCCCGTCGCACTGCATGGAAAGCACGCCGTGTCATCCGCCACATGGCCCGACAGGATTAAGGCCTTAATTAGGGCTAATTAATTGGTTTTTAATCCTAAAACTTCCTAAAATTATAACTAATTCTAGAAAATTCCAAAAAATATAAACTTTGCTCATTTTGAAGACATTTCAGAGTAGAATCTTAGAAAATTATCATTAATTAATTTTGAGAAATGATTTTGGCTTAATTAGGATTTTATCAAAAAATCTAATTAGCTTAACTATACCTTATTAAGTACTGAATTAATCTCAAATTTTTGTGGATGTTTAGGGGGATGACCTATGCCTCTATTTTTTTGGGATTTTATTGATTACTTAATTAGAGAAATCACTTGATTAAGCCCTAATCAATCTCTTAATTTAATTAATCATAATTAATGAATGAACGATAATTTGATTAATCATTTAAACATAATTATCTCTCTTGAATTGTAAGAAAACTTAGTGGAAGTGATTGGGGAGACTTATCCTAATTTATTTCTTAGGTTTTCTTTACCTTTAAAAGTCAAATTAATTAATGGTTAATGGAATGATTAATTGATTAATTAAGTGATTAATCTTTAAAATAAGGAAATCAAAATCTAATTGAATGTTTAGAATGATTTAAGTATTAGGATTGGGCCTTGTCCTTGATCCCTTCCGCTTAATTTCATCATTCAAATTAAAACATAACCAAAGTGTTTAATCAATTAAATAAAGGCTTAATGAAATTAAAATTAAGAATCAATTCATCCACACCTAAGCAACCTTTAATTGATTTTGGGTAGCTCCTTGGGTGTTCAATAACCCAAGGTGAGAGATAATGAAATTATAGTTGGCTCACATGTGTGAGAAAATCATAAAAGTAATTTAATGAGATCCCTTAAGCTTAATTAATTATTGGTCATAAGCCAATTGCATTAGGCCCTTTTCATTTCTTGGGAGCATTACAAATTTACTTTTCATGTGGTTGCATATCATATTACCTTATTATTAATTAGTTAATTAACTTAAGGTGATATAGGTAAGGGTTAATTAATTCATTTAATTCATACCTTAATCTAATTAAAATATAAAATCAACTTAATTATTCTTCATTAAACCAAATTAATTCACACATGGGGAATTGGGCTAGGCTTAGAAAACCTCTCTCATATTTCCTATGTCAAATCAAACTTAAAGTTAAAATTTTCTTTAAAAAATTTTGGTTTATTTTAAATAGCCTTATTTAATATGATTGCCTTTAGGAATTAATTGGGGTGAATGAAATCATGTGCTTACATTCATTTATTTCTTTCCAGTCATGCTAAATATTTCTTGCCATATGAAATCATGCATTCATTTCTTTTAAAATTAATTAAATGAAATGTTTTCTTTTATATCAAATTACATGTGTTGACTTAAATTAAAAATATGAGTGGCTATTATCACTATTAAATCAAAAACTATTTCCAAAAAACCTATAAATCAATTATTTTAAATAAAGTTATGTTAATTACAAATATCTATAATCTTGCTTATGATAACAATATAAGATATGCAATATGAAGTTCTCTTTCCTTATCCTACATGGATTCACATAGGATTTTCAAGTGTATAGTTCATTTGAAAAGAACACAACATTTGCCTAAAATCTATTTCTGTGCATCTTCATGTTAAGACTTAGAAAGATTTCATATCACATATGTAAATCACATAATCAAATCAAACATAATTTCTTGCATGATTCCCTATTCATGTCATTCTTTTTATACATTTATATGTATTTAAGAAAAGTGGTATATTAGTTTGGACATCCAGGGGCTACGAGGCTTTAAGTAGTCGTAAGTAGGTCATGTATCTTATGCCCCTAGTGTAGAAATTAATGGTGTCATACTCACTTAAAACTCTTATACATATGCATGTATGATGTGGTCAATGAATAAGAATCAAAAATCAAATAAATCAAACATAATGTTTGCATGGGTTTTCCTATCCTCATAGTTGTTCATACATCTACATGTATCTAAGAAAAGTGGTATATTAGTCTAGAAATCTCGGGGCTATGAGGCTTTAAGTAGACCTAAGTAGGTCTTGTACCTTACACCGCTGGTGTAAAAAATATTGGCTCCATACTCACTTAAAACTTTTATACATGTGAATGTGTACTTAGCTAATGGATGAAAAATCTCTCTTTTCTATATAATAAAGACATGCATTCATAATTTAATCCAAAAAAATGAAATATTTAAATTCCAAATACACTTCTTTGCATTAGTCATCAAAGTGTGCTAAGATTTACATTGCATGTATAGGTTTGCTTAGGATTATTCATGTGCATGATATACATGATGGAAAGAAATGAATGAATGTATGTTATGTGATAGTAATCCATTCGAATTAATCTTAAGATGCCTTTCTTATTGAATAGGGTTATTTAAAATGAACCTAAACTTAGTGTTAATTAAAACACATAATAAACCTTTCACTAAAGGAAATTCATTAATTAACTTACCTTAAAAATGACTTTAAGGTAGGAATAAAAGAGAGATTCCATCTCTTTCTTCTCTTTATAACACTTAGTTGTTAAGTGTAGGCTACATGAAATAATAGAAAATATTACATAAAATCTTCAAATCAATTAAATCACTTAAAGAGAAATCAACCCTTTATAAATTAAATCCCTCACACTTAGTAAATCATAACTCTAAAGCCTAGTTAGGACATACCACACAAGCCTTAACACATGCACATTATATTAATTCACCATTTCTAGCTCTATGTTAGGATGGTGTATGGTTTGATGTATGTTAGGTTTTGTGTACTATTTTAGACTGGTTGTTAGGGTGTATGTGCATAGTATGAATGTTATGATATTATCCTAATCATATTTCATGCAGGGGTCATGCTTAAGGGGCCGATGTAATAAAAATTTAATGTTTTTTGCTATGCAGGTTGCTTAGCCCTAAGCATAGCCCAAGTTAGGATAGGTGGACTTGGTTAACCATGTGTGGGGTGCTAAGTCCAAATTATTCAGATAACTGCTTGGGTTATATGGTGTGTTTAGCTAACACTTATTTTACAGGTGTAGCTAGATTTACATTCCTTCTCTTTTAATGTAATTTTTGCATTAGGATTAGGATAAATGTTATGGGTGATTATGATGAACATTAGTTATAAAATCAAGTATTATACACCATGTGATGTCTTTGGAGCAAAGAACATCTCAATCAAGCCAAAAGAAAGAAAGAAATGGAGAAAATCAAAAATGAAGAAATGAAAGCTGAAGAGTTAAGAATGGAAGATGAAGAATGAAGACCCCCATAACACTTATCATTTTATAATTGTAATTATTATTTCATTATACTGAGATGTATAAAGGTAGAGCTCAGCTACCCACATTTTTTTTGGGTTGTACGGCGATACCCAACCGCATCGGTCTCTTATTATTTTGTGATAGCTTTATAAAATTCTTTGATGTTTTGTTTAGCTTGTGCATTAGAAATAGCATATCTTTTCATAGTTTCTTTATGATTGGTGATTGTTGTGTGGCCTGGATGTGATTAGGCTCTTAGGATAAAAATAAATTTTCTATCCCACTAACAACTCATAATTAAAACTTTAAAATAATTCATAACCTCACATAGAAAAATCAAGATATACAAGATGGGATAAGAGAAAGCATGGATTATCTACCCACTTTGAGAGACAGACATATTTTTCTTTTGAGACCCATAAAATTAGACAGGCAAAATACAAAATTTTGCATTTGCATTTATTCCCTTCATGATCTAGTCTCTTAGGGAGTGGGTTTAAGGACTTAGTTTCTCTTCTAAATAAATAACAATTTAACTATCTTGTGAAGCATATGACTTGCCTACATGGATTTAAAGTGTATGAGGAGTTAGCTGGCTGCCACTTCAGGTGATAATAAGTCCAACAGTTAGGTGGTTTACTCTCTCTTACGAAGGTAAACCATATACCCACTTTCGCCTAAGATTTAGGTCATATTTTGGCCCTCACCAAAGCTCCCTAGATTTAGGATCTGAGGTTGATGTTTCCCTTTGGGGGCTACAAGCATAAATCCTCACCTCTTAGGCATTTCCACAATCTTGTGTTGTGAAATTATAAGTCCTAGATTTCTAATAAAATTTAAACTCAAATAAATGAATCTTCTCAAATTTAAATACATAAAGCCCAACCACAGGATAGATTGGAGTGCTCATTAGGTTTCCTAGTATCATGACTACTCCCTACTCATCTCCTTCGATTTTGATAATAACTCTCCCCTTTTGATCTCTTCCACTTGATTTTCTAAAATATAACTAATTTTTTGATAGTCCTATCTTTGAATTCCATGGAGATAACAATCATGCTTTAATCAAGAGTATTCTTAAAAGATACATTTCCCTTAAGATGTAATTAACTATGGAGGCTTGCCTCCATAGGGAACTTAATGACATGGTTTAAATAAACCATGCTTTACTTTTCCATGTAAAGTAGGAAAAAAATCTCTAGTATATTTGAAGACCCATCATGCCTTATGGGTCCTTATTAGGTGATTAGGTCCATTATAGGTAGTGACTTCTATCTCTTGAGATAGTACACTATTCCTTAATGTCATACCCAATCACCTTAATAAGTACATCCTTGGATTTGCATAGTGTCCCCTCACATATACACACAAAAAATGCATAAACCAAAATAAACACCACATTGCCACAAAGAGCTTGCTCCTAACCTATAGGTGATATGAATGAAGAAAAGGGATCAAAGTGACTTAATTTTTAATCCTCAAAAGTTTTGACTAATAAGCAAGAGTCTTGTGGACTTAATCCTTACTTGATTAGCCTAACTTGATGAAAGGGTACTGGAAGGTTTGCTTCCATTTCTTGATTTCACTAATACTCCTTACACATGAAGAAGTTTAGTGAAGAAGGTTTCAAAGAGTTAAAATTTATTTTTGAAGGAAGATTTGAGTATATTTTGGACCTAATGCTTTACTATTTCATGAGCATAGAAGTTCATCAATTTTCTTTTTATATCTCAAAGTTATAATGAACCATGTTGGATGTCTAATTCATTGAAGGCAAGACATCATAGGGTACTAACCTAAGAATTCTATCTCTTTGAGCTTTCATGTGACTGTGTAGTTCTTTAAGCAGTAAGAACCAAAGTCAATCAGTGCTTCTCAAATGGAATTTCATTTTCTTTTTGTTTCAACATGTAAGTCATTTTTACTTTGTTGACATGACTCAACAGCTTATAAGGCCTTCTATTGGATTCAATAATGATCAAGAGATTTCTTTGAAGCTTTTTAAAGTGAATGAGAATCAAAATAAGCAAACTCTTGGATTCTCATGGAGACACATTTTTTTGTATGTTTACCCTTAATCAATAAGGGAATTGAAATGATTAACTTATTAGAGAAATTAAGATTCTCTTGATAAGTTTGAAATGGAATTTCTTTAGTTGATTTATCATTCTTTTAAAGGATTAATGAAATAAAATTTCATAAATGTCTTTGATTAATTTCTTATTTTTGCATTTTTGATCCTTCTACATTTTACTACAAGGTCTTTGAAATCACTTCAAAAGTAAATTTCAAGACTCTATATGTAGTAATATGGTTGTTCTTCAAATCATATCGAAGTTTCTTTTATTTTCTTTTCTTCTTTGGCAAGATTTTCAATATAACTCTTTACTTAATTGAAAGTGAGATTATAAGAAATCTTGATCATGTCCTTTTGATGAATTATCTTGATCTTTGTGGGATTGAATGATATGACTATGTATTATAACATTCTTGTAAGGATTCTAAATGTCATATCATATGCTTTCAATTTTCTTTATAGAATTGTCTTGATTTGACAAATTTCAAATAAGTTATCCTTAAGAAGGATAATCTTATGCATGAAAGTCTTTTTGATTTTGAAATGAAATATGGGTAATATGAACCCATTTTCAAGTTAAATATTTTACCCTAGTCCCAAGATGTTTCTCACATGGATTTGAACTTTTTCTTTTTTTGCCATTTTTTTTGTTAAAGATGTTAGCTAACCAAGAAGAATGTTTTCTTCTCATGTACAGCCATCATTTTCTAGCTTCAATTTAGCAAAATTTTGCTTTTCTTTTGGAATCTAACCACAGTCATCAAGGGACTAAGTTTATTGAAATGGCATCAAGCTTAAGTATATAGACCACTACATCTGGAGATCATTTCAATTTATTTCTAGATAAAGTAGTCTTTAAACTCAAAAGAAAGCTTGATCAAATCACCATTAGCTAACTCATTAACGAGTTAGATCATTCATATCAACTTTATCAATTGTGGAATTGGATTCTTCTTTAAATTCTAAGGGTGCATCCCAAACTTGAAGACTATATAAATCTCCAGATACATCTAAACAACATTCATTCAATATGTTAGAGTGCTTTTGAAGAGAAAGATAGGATCCTGACTACTTAACCTTTTTAACTTGCAATGGCTCTATGGTTCCATAACTTTTCTTGTTTATGGTTATAGGCCACTTGCAAAGGAATCAGAATATACTTAATTGAATCTTTGGCATACAAAGGATATGGACCCCTAGAAAAGAATATCCAGTATCTCTTTTAACCTGCCAAGCGAGCCAATCATTGCAAAGGCTAAGATGATAAAGTATGAGATATTTGATTATTTTTGTTTAGCTAGGGACAATTTTGACTTCTAACCTTACTACTTTATTTTTATGTAGAGGAGTTTAAAGTTAAAAATATCCACATGTTTAGAAATTTTAGACTTCATCCTTTTGCTCTTGGATATAGTCCTTCCATCACTTTACTTTTCTTTCTTTCTTTCAACATTCTGATAACATTTCTTTTTTTATCTCCATTAGACATTTTTCCTAGTTACAAATCTTACTAGAAGATTGGATGACTCATTTTCATAACATTTCATTCTTTATGAAATGACTCCACTAAATGATTTACTAGGAAATTAGATGTATTTGACTTTTTGCCCAAATACAACATTTGATTGATTGACTTTTGGTATGATTCTAGTCTTTGTTTTGATTGATTGATCATATAGCATGATCCAACACTTCAATTCCTTTTTCATCATTTTATGGAATAAAAATCTAGTAAAGCCATTTAAGATTGGTAAAATGACTTTCTAAAGATGTTACACTTCTGAATTCAAAATTATTTAGTGGAGCCATTTAAGATTGGCATAATGACTTTCTTAAAAACTTTACACTTCTGAAATCAAAAATTTCAACTATAATCAAATATTTAGTGAGGTCATTAAGGAGTAGCTGAATGCTATTCCAAATGACTCAACACTTTCAATTTAGGATGGATATGAACATCCTTCCATAATCAATATTTTTCTTCTTTTTCTTTCATTTGATTTTTTTTCTTTCTTTTATTTGGGCAGTAGGACCATCCAATAATATTAAAGATGTTTCATGAATTCCTAAGTTGCTCTTTTATGTTTGAATTTTTGTCTTCAATCAATAATTTTATTGAGACTAAGTTCTTTTTCTAGGTTGAGTTTTCAAGATTAAATATTCATGAAAATGAAAAATCCATTTCTTTATTTGATTGAATTTACATGGCACCATCTTATCAAATTTTGATTAGAATTGGGCCTATATAAATTCACTTTTGTCTTTACAATTGATGTTGATCGATGCACTTGGATCAACAAGTATTTTGGATATTTTCTTCTTTTGAATTTTCCACATCAACTTAAGATGTAGATGAGCTCTTAGTAGTCTATCTTCATCATAGGAGATAACCCTAGAACTTCTTTATAGTGGAATGCCACATCAAAAAAATTGCTTATAGTTAAGTAAGGAAAATTACATGATTATGTAATGCCTTACTTTACTTTCATATCTTTTTCATCAATTTTTTATTTTATTTTGTTTTCTTTGTTCTTTTCTTTTTTTTTTAACAGAGCATTACAATGCTTGATTTTGCAAGCAACTTCTCTAAGATGGACAAGACATCACATTTTAAGGATGACTTATTTGCCATTTCTTTTTATTGTCATTTGAGGTGATATGACTACCATTTTGAATTTGGTTTCAAGAATTTCCCTTTTGATATAAAGGGAAGGTAGGTCTAACTCTATCCTCAATAGATCAATAGACCTCATGATCTATTCATTTAAAAGATCATCATTTAAAAGAGGACCCTCTAGGGTAGATGATGTGCTATTAGAAAGTCAAGTATGACTTGTATTTTATGTTTTTATTTTTATAGCACATACAAGATTAAAGGTAATCTCAGCTTGCAATGTAATCATTGGCCACCATACTTGACATTAAGATAATGTCAAATAAGTCATAAGACATTGCAAAGGATTTTCCTGAGGTTCACTTGTATTGAAAGCATTTAATGTCTTAGTCTTAAAAACTAAGGCATTCTTCATTCATTTGGACTGACAAAGTCCTAAGTGATTTATCTATCAACTTATGAGAGATAGAAATTTCATACTTTCACTCTGAGAGATAGAAATATCATCCTTAAGACCTAATCCTAAGGTCATGATTTCTTTAGAAGGATTAAACTCTTCAATTATTTTCTTTTTTTAGGATTTCTGCTTAAAATTAATTAAGGACATTCATAAAATATCATTTCATTCAATGGGAAAAAACTCCCATTAAGAAATTGATTGGTTTAAATTTCATTCATTTCAACTTTATTAGGAGAATTAGAATTCTCTTTCACTACCCTCTCTTTCCTTCTATTGATTAAAAGCAAAAGTGAATCCTACTATTTTTTTATTTATGTCATGTCATCTTCCACTTTTGACTCTTAAACTCTTAAGAATTTAAGGTTTTGGAAAGGTCTAAAAGAGGGTTACCTCCAAGTCACTCCTTAGAATTGACTAATCATCTTGAGAAGTTGATTTTCCAATATTCTAGTGGACATGTGGAGATGAATTATGATTAAAGCTAATTTGCATTTATGTAAAATTTTCTTCTATAATGATAGAATATTTACATTTTATTTCCTTAATCAACCTCTGCCTAAGGTCAATAAGGCATTCTTTTGGGATGATTTTTTTATTTTATCCCTCTTTTTATTTTCTTTTGAGTTGATTCTTTTTAAATGCAATTCAAGCTTCAATCATGGTGATAAAGGGGCAATAGAAACAACAATGCCTCCTTTTGATTTAGATTTTCTTAGGATTTGAAGGAACTCCTTTATATTAATCCACATCTTAAGGTATTTTCCACCTCTGAATGTAGTAGAACAAAGGGTATCCATTCAAAAACCCTATCCCGATTCTCTTTACCTTAGTTAAAAGACAAAGTAAAATCAAGGACATGTTTAACTTTGAGATTTTATTATGAGATTTACTCTTCAAAATTTGAAGTACTTTTCAAACTTCTCAAATTTAACTTTTCTTTTCCAAATTGGAATGATTTCAAATCCATCTTGATTAGATTTAGGTCTTAACAGAAATGACTTATTTTTCATTTATTTCTCTCAACCATTTTTTTTATTTTAAGATTTGGTTCTAGGACCCAATCGTTTAACTGTGACAAACAAAGATTTCTATAACCTTAGTTCAAAATGTTTGATAGGCTCAATCAAGGATGAAATGGAGAGGTATCCAATAGAAAGAAAGGCAGTATTGACTGGTGAGTGGCACTAGTACAATTTCGATATATAGAAATAACCACTTATTTCTAAAGATAGAGAAAAAACCATTCCCCAGCGGAGTCGCCAGAAAATAATATCAGTGGAGAAAATTTATGACATCGTGTAGATTTTAGGAATTTTTATTTAGATGATCAAATACGTCATTAAGGAATAAACATATTATCTTGCAAAATAAATATATTTTCCTATAATGGATTCGATCATTTCAGTAAAAGATTCCTAAGGCTAATGGGTCTTTTATGTACTAGAGATTTTTCCCCTGAACTACATGGAAAAGTAGAACTTTAAACTGGGTGCATGGTTCCCTATAGAGCAAGGCCCTATAGTTAATTACATGTTAAGAAGGGTCTCTTCCTAAGAATACTCTCGATTAAAAAAAATAAGTGGTTATTTCTAAAGGACTTCTAAGATGGTTTTCAAAAGATTGATTTTTGGAATTTTCAATTGGGAACAATCCAAATTGGAGAGAGTTATTTTGAGGAGTCAAAAGGGAGAGAGTAGGAAATGCCTACTAATACTGGGATGCCTAGTATATATTTCAACTATCCTATGATTGGACTTCAAATTTAGGATTTAATTTTAGATTTTGAGTTATCATTTTCTTAGAAATCTAAGACTTAGATTCTAGCAATAGAAATGTCTAGGGTTGAAGACTTATTCCTAAAAAGGATGCTTCAAAACCTAGTCTACATGCGCTTTTGACACATGTTAGATGCTCCACCTAGTTCTATCTTGGGAATTATCGATCATTTCTCTCACTTGAGAAAACCAACCTATCCTTCACTCTTCTGGACTTACATCCCGCTTGAAGAGGGCTGTCAGCTAACACCACCTAAGGGTATTTTAAATTTAAGAAGTTAAGTCATATGAATGCAAGATGGCTAGGTTGTTGCATTTTTAGGAAAGGAATCTATGAACCTAGACTCACTCCCTAATCTCTAGAATCATGTAAGGTATGAAGATGCATCTAGTTAATGCACATTTTTCATATTTTTTTTAAATTTTGACTCAAGAATCATTTAGGCCTTGGATATGCATTTTATGCCTAATTCCATGCAATTAGAAATGATTATGGAATAAAGCAATATTATAAGGTAGGCTTCCCTAAGAAGGTGGTCATCCTCATAGGACAGATACCCCTTATGTGTAATGGGTGAAGTTGCCCAATTCAAAGAATAAAACAAGATGATTTCATGATTTCAAACCTAATTATTTCTAATTGATTTTATGTTGTGTTAAGCCTAAGGCTTTAATTCATGAGGATTTGGATTTCATTTATTTTTATGTTTCGATTGATTTTAGTTGGGTAGAAAATTTAGTTTATCCTATGAGCCTATATCCAGGCACTCATCACAACACAAACACAATCAGAAAGAAACTTAGAAAAGCATGTTATTTCTATTGTGCACCCAAAATACATCAAGCCAAATTTAAATTAATAAAAATAAGCCAATGTGGCTAAGTACCATTGTACACCTCAGATGAAAGAAAAATGGGCAGCTGAGTTCTACCCTTATACAGTTCGGGCTAGAACTATAAGTTTATATCTATGGGTCTTCTTTCTAAGAAAGTCTCCTTCTTCAGGGACATCCATCGGGCTCTACAGGGGACCATTGCACCATCTCCTAGTAGGGTCAACTCCTACTAATCTTAGACCCCATAGATCCTAACCTAATTCTAAGCTCAAATTTACATTTTAAAATTCAAAAGAAAATCCTAAGCCCTGCAAAATAGTTGTTATAAAATACAAATAGCACATAGTAGTTATAATTTACAAACATAAGAGCTTAGCATTAGTTGCTTGTCAAGCCCACTTGTCCTATGGAGTATGTTAAGGGATTTTTCAACACCTACAAGCAAATAGAAATTTTATAATTTTTATTTATGGCAGCAATCCCTTTTAACACAATCTTCTACAGAAAATAGTGTTAATTCTAAAAAAATGCCCTACCATCCAGTCTAACAGACAGACAATCCTAAGCATCTAGTCTAAAGTAATACACCACACAAACATATGAAGCACAGCACAATATATCACAGCAAATTAAAGAAAATCATAGAATGATTTAACCTAGATCTAGAGTCTGTGACCTAAATGATCTAGTGTGTGAAGAAGAGGGGCTTGTGTGGCAAGGCTTTGCTAGGCTCCTTTAAGTTCAAGTTTCAATTTGAAGTTTAAATTTGTTTAAACTTTACCTTTGGGTGGTTTCAATTCAAATGTTTTAGTGATTTATTTCCATTTTTATTCCATTTTATTTAGTTAAAGTAATATTTAAGTTTTCAAGAATGAAAATAGAATGAATTCCGTTTTAGGTGAAACTCATTTTATTTCACATCCTAAATCCTAATGAAGTTTCCAAAAAATCTAACTAAGATCCTTAAGTATCTTAATTAATCCTTTTGATGTTTTTTATGTTTGGATTGATTTTGTTTCTTTTCTTTTCTTTAATTGAGTTTGATTTAGTACATTTGATTTATTTTATTTTTTATTTATGTTGGTTTTATTTAATTTGGTTTATATTCACTTGAAAATATTTAGGTTAAGGTTTATGTTTCATTGATTTAACTTGCTTCAAATTGTTTAATTATGAATTTATTTATTAATTTCATTAATTCTTTTGTATGTGATTAATTAATTTCTTTCATTTTATGATTGTTCAATGTTTATGTTATTTTCATTTGATTTGATTGTCTAAGTTATATGTTTATTTGTTCACATTACTTTATTTCATTATGTTTGAATTATTTTTGGATTGATTTGGTTTATTCCATTTAGTTCATGTTTAAGATTTATGTTATCTTTTAGATTAAGCTATTAAGTTATGTTGATTCAGTTCAGTTTATGTTGACCTAATGTACTTAGGTTAAGGTTTGTATTTATTCTTAGAATGGATTAATTGCAAGTGTTAGGATTCATTAGGTATTTATTTAAATCCATTCATTTGATTTTTCTTTATATGAATTATTAAGTTTATTAATTCTTGAATGTGTAACTAATTAAATTCCTTAGCTTAGGACTGTTAATAAACTTTCCCTAAGAGTCTTCTGATGTTTTATTAGAATTAGCTTAAGTTATCAGATGATTTAATGAATTAATGAATTTCCTTAATCCATTATTTGATTAATATTGATCTAGGGATTTAGAAAATAAATAACTCTTAATCTAGAGATCAATTGGGTTTGAAAATTTTCTGGCAACTGGGGTTACATGCCAATTTCATCTTGATTAAGATTTGTAATTAGGGTGTAATTAAGGTTTAAATTATTTTTTTAAAACCTAAATTAAGCCTAATTTAGTTAAATTCAGTTAAGAATTTTATTTTTCATGGATTCCTCACTAACGTGTGTTTCCAATGAGGGTTCATTCATAATTTTTGGATCATTGGTTGATTTATTATAATTTAATTAAATTCTAGTTAATTATTTGAATTAATCAATTCATTTAATAGGTTAATTAAGCCAATTTGTGAATTATTAAATTCAAATGAGCTTTAATGATGTTTTAATGTTCACTGAGGTTTATTAAGTTGATTTAAGGTTGTTTGAGTCATTTCCATATGCTAATTTCATTAATTTTAATTTATTTAATTAAATTAAGGGTTTAGAGTTGAAAATTTCATTTCTCATAAAATATGTTGAATTAAATTATGAAAATTTTAATTAAGGTGTGCTTTAAGGTTAATTTTAGTTCCCTAAAGTTGCAACTTAATTGGATTAGTGGTTAGAGAGTAATTTGGGTTTAATATTTTTTAATCAAACCCAAATTAAGGCAAAAAAATACCCAATATAAATTGGGAATTTTATTTTTTATGGATTCATCTCTTCAAAACGAATCCATAGAGCCTTTAATTACATTTTTTTATTTTTTATTTATTTTTCTATGAATTGCTGAAATTTCAGTGAATTTTAATTAATTTAAAACTATTATTTAATGATTTTTAAGTAAGGGGTCCATGCGGGATGGTGGGCCGCGTGTCACGCGTTGAAGTGGCAGCTCTGACGCGTGGTGCGCGCAGACTGGTCCACACTAGATCCGCGTGGCATCTAAGTCAAAAGTGGCGCCATGCGGGACTATTTTAGGTCATTTGATTTTAAGTCGTTTGATCAAAGATCGGACATCCTAGATCACTCCTACAGTTCCTTAATGGTTTTAATCAAACGTGCACCTAGATCTGAGCCGTCCGATCCTAAGAGAAGGATTGGATGGTCGGGATTAAATCCTGAAGCTTGCCGACGAGAAATGGACACCGTCCGGGATTTCTCCCTAATCTCCGATGATAGCCAGCGAATCAAGCCATGATTTTGATCCCAAAATGATCAAGGATCAATTTAGGACCCATCCATACGGATAGATCTAATTGGGGGTCCAATTTTCTTCATAAAGCTCCAAAACCAATGACCTAGAGGAAGGGAAAGATGCGTACTTGGATTTTGTCGATCGCCGGCGATGAGACCGACTCCATTAGCTTCGTCTCGACCCAACGAACGTGTGCATGAAGTTTGGTGGCTTGGCTCCCCGTGGATTGCTCCCTAGACCAACGCACACTTAGTTTAAGGTTGTTGGTCATTTTCCAGCCGGTGGTGAAGAGGTCAGGTGGAATTTTGTTTTGGATCGCCTTGAGCTCTTGAATATGTTGGTAGCTTCAGCTTGGGCTAAAACCCCTTATCTTGGATTTCACCATTGGAGGGCATTCGGCCTTTGTTCGTTCTCCAGTGTGCCAATGGCGAGGGGGTCGAGTCGTGGTCGAGAACATCTTCCCTAGACTTGGAGAAGCTTTTGGAATAAAAATGGGGAGGGAATAGGGTTCCCCTCCCCACTTTCCATATGAAGCCGAGAGCTCTATGTAGAGAATTTGGTGGCCAAATTTCGGCCACCAGCGATGTCACGACCGGCTAAGGGGTGGGATCAACTCCCCTTTGCCCTGTGAACATGTAGGGATATTCCCTTGGAAGGGAGGAAAGCTCCTTGCTTTCTTTCACTCATGGCCGACCCTTCCCTTCTCCTCTTCTTCTCCTTTTCTTTCTCTTCTTCTTCCCTTGCTTCCCCCTTGGAAAAGCCAAATCTCTATTTTTTTTTCTTTTAATTTCCTTCCTTCACTTGAAGGCAGCCATCCTCATAAGAGGTGACTTTGGTTTTTGCATGGGAAGAGGTGGGAAAAAGGGACTTTGGATTTCCCTTCTTCCTATTTTATTTTTATTTTTCTTTAGTTCATTTTATATGATTAATGGCTGCCCAATTTTTGGGTTTATATTGGAACCCATTTGATTTGTATTTGAGCTTTAGTTCAAATCAAATGTGTTGATTCAAACTTGATCTAATTCAAAATCAATTCAAAGGAGTTTGGAATTAAATTTAATTTGGATTTTATTTATCTTGGATTGGTGATTAATTGATTTAGAGTTTGAGTTGATTTTGAATTTTATTTCAATTTAACCCATTTGTCTAAATGGGTTGAATTTCTTTCCAATTGGGTTCAAATGACCAATTTGACTCAATTGGGTTGGGTTTGGACTCCAATCATATTTGATTACATGTGTGAGATGATTTGGTGATTGATTTCATTTAGTTTCAATTAAACTTCAATTTAAATTAATTGGATTTATTTTGAGTTAATTTAAATTAGAAATTTAGGTTGATTCCCTAGGACACTAAGTGTAGTGTCCTAAGCACTGAATTAGGAGGTTTTTAATTAGAATTAGAAAATCATAATTACTGGTTTCAAGATTCAAATTAACCTCATTCAAAAATGAGTTCAACATACCCAACCTCCATCACGATGAAGAAGAGGCAAGTCTAGAGGGAGCCCTAGAGGTGGAAGACCACCATACCTACAACCTACCAGTAGATTTGTCCCAACATCCAGGAGTACACCTGCCATCTACATAGACTTAGAATCCAGGAGGATTAGTCTTATGTAGTTAGCATGTCGGCCAGCTCTCTTCATCAATAGATTCCATTGGAGGTGACAGTAGACCTCGACAGTGATGAAGACTGGGTCCCTAAGCAACACATGAGTGTATCTAAATCTTCTTGATGTGAAATAGTTAAACAACATATGGGCACCTTAGTTCTAACCCCACTTTCCTCACAAAAATTTGAGGGTTTGGTAGTTAAGGAAGCCCCCAAAGTATGTGAAAATACCAAACCCCAAAGATTTAATCTAGGAACAACATCCTCAAGCTGAAAATTTATGTAGAGCTTGAGAATGAATCATATAAAGAATTAATAGAAGTATCATTTGATTGGTACTTTGTCTTTTAATTTAGCAAAGAAATATTTGATCCCACATACATGGTCTAAGCACATGTTAAAGTACTTTGAAAGGTTATAGGACAACAAATGCAAGAGCTCTCAATCAAGACCAGGACTAGGCTTTTTTACAGTAGGTCCTATGGACGATGATGATTGCTTCCTGGTCATCACTAATCATCTGGATTCTAATAGGTTCTTCTCAAACCACTTTAACTCATATGGAGAGGTGTGCTTAAAAACTTTAGATGATCTAAATGATCTCCAAGTTAAAGATGCACCCCTAGAATTCGAAGAAGAAATCAAATCAACTATTGACAAACCCAATGAAATCAACTTGGGGACTAAAGATAATATATACCCAACATACATCAGCTCCTTACTAAATGAATCTAAAACAAATGACTTAGTTAGGCTACTCACTTAGTTTAAGGACTACTTTGTATGAAGTTATGAAAAAAATATCCAAATTAGCTCCTAATGTAGCGATTCGTAAGCTAGCAATACAACTTGATGCTAACCCCATCAAGCAGGCTCCTAGACACATGCGATTGGACATTGAACAATAGGTCATTTTTGAAATCAAGAAATTGGTCAATGCTAGTTTCAACCGGGAGGAAAACTACCCCACCTATTTGTCCAGCATCATTCCAATTAAAAAAGAAGAATGGTCAAATTCGCATATATGTCAATTTTAGGGATCTCAATAAGGCATGCCAAAAAGATGAATTTCTATTACCAATACCAAAACTGATAGTGGACATTATTTCATCTCATGCAGTCTTCTCTTTCATGGATAGTTCATCATGGATATAAATAAATAAATATGGCACCTAAGATGAAAAGAACAAATGCTTTCAAAACCCTGATCAGAATTTATTGTTGTAAGGTCGTGCCTTTCGACCTTAAAAATGTTGACGCAACATACCAGTAGGCCATGAGTTGAATCTTCAATGAACTCATTCATCACCAAGTCGAATACTACATCGACGATCTTGTGGTCAAAAGTAAAGAAAAGGAGGACCATCTCTTTGACTTGAGAGTAGTTTTGAGTGGTTAAGGTAATATAATAATATAACCTTAAAATGAATCCTCTGAAGTGTGTATTCGGAGTGACTTCAGGAAAGTTCCTGGGTTTATTGTCTGACACTACATGATTGAAATTGATTCAAAGAAGATTAAAGCGATATTGGAAAATGTTGCCCCCTAAAAATATAATCTAACTTAGATCATTTTAAGGGAGGTTGACATATCTAAGATGCTCTAGATCCAACATATTAGGCAAATATCAACCGTTCTTAGCATTAGTTAAGAAAGATGTCAAGTTCAAGTGAGCTGATAAATGCCAATGTGTATTTGATAGCATCAAGCAATATCTCATGACACCGTCGATCCTAGCAACCTATCTCGGGCAAACCCCTAATACTCTACATTGTTGCATTGGACGATTCCCTTGGAACTTTGTTGGCCCAAGCCAATGATGAAGGGAAAGAGAATGCTCTCTACTATCTCAGACGTCATCTGATACCCACTGAGGCAAACTATCCACCCATTGAGAAGTATTGCCAAGCTTTGATCTTCACAACCCAAAAGTTATTTTCTCTCACAAAGTAAACTTATTTTCTAGAATCAATCCACTACAATATATTATGACATGATCGATGTTATCTAGATGGTTGGCACGATGGTCCATGATTTTATTATAATTTGACGTCACATTCATACCACTCTGTGCGATGAAAGGACAAGCATTTGTGAATTTCTTAATAGTGCATCCACTTCCTGTGGATTCTTCGCTCAGTGATGATCTCCTAGATGAATAAATCATAAACTTAGGAGATAGAAATGTTCACCACTGTGAGATATACTTTGATGGTGCAACTTCTCTCAAAGGAGAGAAGAACCACAGTCAATTTTCCCATGAAAGGTAGGGGTAGGGATAGTTATGTCAAACTATGATATGATGTGATTCTCATATCATCTATCCAAGCTTTGCACCAATAACAAAATTGAATATGAGGTTCTAAATGCCAGAGTTAGCTATCTCGCTAGGCATTCAAAACATCAACATCTTAGGGGATTCATAACTAGTTGTGAACTAAATCATTGGGTCCTATAAGGTCTTGAAGCCCAAACTCCATCACTATCATAAGTACACCATGGAGTTGCTAACCTAAATCCCAGAGGTCACAATCTACAAAATCCCTCAAAAAGAAAATGTCATAATTGATGCCTTAGCCAAGCTCGCTAAAGAATCAGCGTGTCCAAAAGATGAGTTCATATCAATAGAGGACCACAATAGAAAAGTCTTGCCTCTTATTATTTTTGAACTCATCGATAAATACTCTCTTGATGGGGAGGTTGCCATTGCCAAAATGGGTGAAGAATTGGATTGGAGACAACCATTTATTGATTACCTAAATAAAGGCAAACTATCTCAAAAGAAATTTCAAGCTCATCAAGTGAAGTAGAGGGCGTTCTCCTAGGCCCTCGTGGATAGTGTCTTATACCAATGATCCTTTAATCATATGTGGTTATGATATTTAGGTAAACATGAAGCCCATAAGATCATGACTGAGGTCCACTTTCGCCAAAGCAAATCAGCCTCAAGATGAAAGCCAAAATCATGAGACTAGGATATTACTAACCAACGATGATCACATATTGTATGGATGTAGCAAAGCATTATCACCAATGCCAAGTGCATAGAGTGGTCCTGCACTAACCACCTAACATTCTATACCCAACTTTAGCTCCATGGCCATTTGAGTGTTGGGGCAACATAGTGGGTCTGATTGATCCTCCTTGTCCAAGGGTCTTCGGTTCATTTTAGCAGCTATGAACTACTTCTCTAAGTAGGTGAAGATGATTCCACTCAAGAAAATCAAAGCTCAACATGTGCTCCAATTCTTGAAGAACCATATCATTTATAGATTCAGAGTATCCCTATCGAATCATATCAGATAACGGTATCACTTTCAAGGGCACTAAAATTAATAACTTTGCCTAGATACAACATAGATTGGAGATACTTTATCATCTACTACATATGGTCGAACAGATTGGCAAATGCCTTCAACAAAGCTCTTATCTAAATACTCAAGAAGACACTCAATAATAATAAATTATAATGATAAGAGCGGTTAGCTAAAGCCTTATGGGCTTATCGTACTACCTATAGAACTCTAACACAATCTACCTCGTTCTCCTTAGTGTATGGATCCAAAGCCATTCTATCATTAGAAGTGCAGCTCCCATCACTACAGATAGCTGTAAGTAGCAAAATCTCTACTAAACAAAATACAAAGTTGTGATTAGAAGAACTCAAAGGTTTAGAAGAAAGACGCTTGAGAGAATGTCAGAACCTTGAGTTGTACAAAGCAAAAATGGTTCAAGCTCATAACAAGTTGGTCTGCCTAGATATTTTTAAGTTAAAGAGCTTATTTTAGTTCTAAGGAGATTGATTGTTTCCCATTGAAAAATGGGAGGCAAGTTTGAACCTACTTGGGAAGGCCCATTTCACCATGGAAAAGGCCTACCACGGTGGATCCTATCAACTCATAAATCACAAAGGTGAACACTCAATGCTTCCGATCAATGGGCTTTATCTAATGAAATATTATGCATGAACAATATCTAAATTAATTTTATATTAATAAAATTCTATTTTTGATCAAACTTTCCTTCAAGATAAAAGTCCTTTCAATTTTCAAATCCTCGATGTGTTTAGGGTAGGTGTAAGAGAACCGGAATGACATCTTATCCTTATTAGCATGACACAAACACAAAAATTGCACACAAACATAAAAAAAACAAACACAATTGTTTCAAGTTACTTTAAATCAAAATAAGACTACCAGTGGCCCTCACTTAGTAGTTGCTCTAAGTCTGGATTGATTCACTACTTAACTAGTGTGTCTCCTCAGTAGTCATTTTAGCTTAGGAGGATATGACACCACATACTTTTTTCCTAGCTTAACCACTACAAACTAATGAGCGCCTTATTAGTGTGGTACATCTTATTGCATGGTCAATAAGCTACTTGATGTTGGCTTTACTTAAGTAGATGTGAGTCCCTGAGCTTTCTTCTTGAACTAGCCATCGTGCACTGACTGAGTCTGAATCTATATATCTGAGGATCAGGGTAAGACCCCTAGTGGCTCCTCTTCCTTCCGACAACTTCAAGCTTGGGTTTAGTCCTTCTTTATGACTCCCCACTTGGTAGTTGCTCTAGGTCGGGTAGTAGTTATCTAGTCGATGACAGACTATCCCATTGATCAGTTCTTCCTAGGAAGATGTGAGTCCCCGATGCTTTCTTTTTAGATTGATTGTCACAAACTGACTGGAACCTTAGGTTGGCTGGTGTTCACCTTGCTGATGGTAACCCAAGTGGATAATAGGGCTCAAGTAGATGTAAGTCCCGTGTTTTCTCCCTAAGATGATCACCGTACACCTATAAGCTTTATATTTTGAGGATTAGGATAAGATCCCTAGAGGCACCTTCCCTGTGGGTATTCTATTTTAATTACATGTTCACAACCCCATCTAGACATGACCCAGGTTACCATCAGATTGGATAGTTTCTCTTTCCTAATAGCCACCCCTGTGGTTGGAAGCTTTGTATTATGGATGTACAAACTATCCCTTGAGCTAGTAAATTAGAGATAGGCCAAAGCCCCTGTGGCTCCTTCTTAGTATGGCCCATCACAAACCAATAGAGTCCATGCTAAATAAATAAATAAATAAACAAAATTAAATCTCTTATGGATTAGGATAAGATCTCGAGAGGCACCTTTTTCCAAGTAGGCATCCTATCTTTTGAGTAGTGCTAGCAAAACTCTCTATAGGAACGCACTATCTAAGTTGAGATAAGACCCCCAAAGGCACTCACTTAGTAGTCGCCTGGGTCATGTTTGACTTGTTGTGCCATTAGTAAGTCACCCTAATGACTGACTCTATTTTGGAAGATGTAAGTCCCTGAGCTTTCTACCTAGTGTAGCCATTACAAACCGATGGGTAACCCTTAGGTTGGATAGTATATATATAGTAGACTACCCCTTTAGACTAGTAAATCTAAGGCAGACCCAGGCACACATAGCCCCTCATCAGTGTGGTCCATCACAAATTGACAAGGTCCACACTCATTTAATAAATTAAGTCAAAATAAAAATTAATCGCCAAACTCAAACCAAATCAATCAACATAATCAAATCAACATCATACTAAGTTCAAATCAAAATTAATCAATATAATTCAGATAAATCAAACAAATTCGATCACACCTCAATAGGGATCCCCATTTATGCCCTTTGCATAAATCAATTTATAATCCAACCAAGTTCTTGTGCAAATCCCCAATAGATCTCTCTTCGTGTCCTTGGCACAAATCAATTCTCAACAAATCAAACCAAATCTACTTAACTCTCTCATGTCTTTGGCATGAAATGAACTGCATCACGTTAGGATCCATAGTTCCATCTACCACTTCATTTAGGCATGGATATCCATCATTAGTGCTTGTTGTCTTACTGGATGTTGTTAATCATCTTAGTCAATGCCAATACGTGGTGTGCTTTGCTAGTTACACCACACCTCTTGGGGGCCCTTTTGTTGACCTCACTTTTAGAATGAGGATTGACCTTCTTCATCTTAGGCTTAGGAACTTTCTAGGAACTTGGATTTTCCTAGTTATGAGACACTTATAGCAACTAAGGGAACACTAAACCCATGCCTAGAAACATACCCTAAACTTAGGATATGCTTTAGAACAAATAAGTCTTACCTATCTTATGGCCTAAATCAAAATCCATGCTTGTCCACTCATCCAAATCTAAGACTCCCATAAATTAAACACAACCAACCTAAAATTGAATTTTTGTTTTATATCCAAGCTCCAAGAAAATTTGACTTAGCCCCCAACCTAAGTTAATTCCCCCATGATCCTATGGATCCAACCCAAAATCCATTCAAATAAACTAAACACAAATTGATTTTTCTCAATCACTCTAATCATTCAGAAGATCATTTCAAACCCTTCCAATACTTAGAATCAAACCAATTGAACCAAATGAATCCAATCAACCCAAGTTAGCCCATTTGACCCAAAGGATCCAAATAAGCCAAAATCTAATCAAACCCAAATCAATTGTAATCAAGGCCATCAATCAACCCTATATCCACCATTGAACTCTTATCACACCAAATTTCACCAATTCAACTCAATTAACCCAATTGGTCTACTTGACCCAAAGTGGCCTAAATGACCAAAATTACTCAAACTTTAATCCAACCAAAATTAGATTGAATCAACCCATCCAACCCCTTCCATAATGATTGTTGATCATCTTAGATAACCCAATCAATTGAATCAATCCAAACCAATTTGACCCATTAACCCAAGTAAACCCTATTTAACCTAAAGGATCAAATTGGGTCAAATCTCATTCCAACTCCAATTGATTGAAGTCAATGTCTCTAATCAATCATAAATTGATTATTGAATATGATCCAACTTTTAATTGAACCCAATTTGGTCAAGTTAACCAAATTGACCCCCTTTAGCCCAAATTGACCTAAAGGGTCCAATTGAAACAAATCCTTCTAAAATATAAATTGATTCAAACCAACACCTATAATCATTCTCAAATGATCAATTAAACTTAAACCAACCCTCCACCCAAGCTAATTTAGCCAATTTGACCAAATTGGTCAACTTAGCTCATTTGGCCTAATTGAGCCCATATGAGCCAATATCAAATCCACTTCAAATTAAACTAAATCAATTGAATCAATACATTCCAAATGGTTAACTGAACATACCCAAACCCTTAGTTTGACTCAATTTATCCCATATGGGTCAAATTGAGCCAAACTCACCCAAACCAAGTCCAAACTTAACAAAACTTGCAATGACTCATCCTTGGGTCACCATGGGTCTACCTAAGTGGGCTCAACCCATGGTGAACCCAGTTTGGGTCAAAACCCTTGAACCAAGCCACCCAAATGAAAAAAATAAATCTCTATTTGGATGGGATCTCCCACTCCCCATGCCTTGGCAGCCACCTTTGGCCCTTCTTGGACATATGGACCACTGACCCAACCTATCCCAAGGTTGTTGGGTTCAACCTTTAGCCATGAGAGGGTGACTCACCCTTGGCTCTCCATTGGCTCACTTGGAGAAGGAGGTACATCCCATACTAGTCCATGCCACTACTTCAGCCTCTAAAGCACCACCACCTCAGCAGTCCACTGCCACCTCCGGCGACTTACCCGACCAGATGGCTACCAAAGGTTGAGCCAATCTCAGCCCTTGGTTTACTTGGGGAGGATAGTATACTCCTCTCCAGCCATTCAAACTTTAATGAGAACATCCCAGAGTACTCTGTCCAAGACCCTTCCTAGAATCCTTAGTACACTCCATTGCTAGCAAGACCAACCTCCAAGCAAAATTGATAGCCCCATCCTTCCAACCTCACCAAAACACCACCAAATCCAAATTAACTCTCCCCACACCTTCACCATACTCCGAAGAGCCTAAACAAATTGATTCCCAAGTGATTTGATCATCGAAAGGCACCCCAAGACCAACTATGGTGAGTTTTATGGTGGTTCTTGGTCCACAGAGCGAACGGAGGGGAGGCAGCTCAAGATCCTCTCAACATGGCTTTATCTCTTCAAGATAAAGCTACTTCCGTCGATAAACTGCCAGTCTTTAGCTCTGGTGAGATAAAAATCTGGCCACCATAGATTTTTCCATTATGTGTTGGTCTTTTGTGAAATGAAATGTGATTTTACAATTTCCACCATAGGATCTCCTTAGATCTTTTCACCGAATATTTTGGTGTTCATCTCGCCATCGCACGTGCTCCGGTGGCTTAGAAGAGCAGTGGAAGGGATGGTGTCCGTCTTCCAATGCTCTGGGGACAATGGATCACCGACCATCCATTCCAGGTGATTAGAATGGACTGTCATGATTTAATTAATTAAATTTCTTGATTTATTCTTTTCAAAACCATGGGATTTTACTCCCAACCGTCCGATATAAGATCGAATGGCAGGGACAAAATCGCCGCTGCTGAGTTAGTTTTCACGTAGACATTTAAATAACCTATGTGGCAGCAGCATCGTATACCGACGATTTAGGAGGTTAATTAAGCATTAAAAATAGGATTAAATGGCCAGAACTATAAAACTTCATAACTAATTATGGGAAAATCTAAAAAATACAAGTAAACCCATTTTGGAAAGGTTAAAGAGAGAAGAATTTAATAAAAATAAAATCCCTAATGTTTGATCAGTGAATAATGCTTAATTAGGATTTGAAATTTAGGCTAATTATCTTATTTAAAGCTTAATTACTTGGCCAATTAAACCCAAATTTGATGGGTTAATTCTATGGGATGTCCTCTGCCTCCCATAATTTTCTTCAAATTTATTAGCAATGTAATTTAAAGAATTCGAAATTTTAATTCTAATTACCCTCTTTAAACAAGTTTATATTTATTAAAATTGCTAAATAAAATTAAATAATTAATAATGACTAATCACTATAAATAGTGGGAATGGTGAGGGAAAATAATTAGGACCCCTTTCCTAAATATTTTCCTAAAGGCATTTCTTTGGGAGGGTTAATTAAGATATGTGGTAACTAAGGGTTAATTAGGGAAATAAATGGTAAGATAAAGATCAAATCAAATTAATCTTTGGTTCAGAAGATTCAAACTCAATTTATGGGTTTCCCCTTTATGTGTTTAATAACATAAAGTCTTTAAGGAATTTATGGTTAACCTATGGGTGTGGGAAAACTATAAAAGTACTTAATTTAGATTCTTCCTTAATCTAATTAACTCTTAAGCATGAGTCTAATTGCATTAGGTCCTTTTAGGTGCATTACAAATTTTAATTTCTCATAAGCATATCATTGGAGGCTCATGATTAAGTAGTTAATCAAATTAAAGAGGCTTAGGAAAGGGTAATTAAATTTGTTACTTAATGATTTGAACTTAATCAATTCATAAAATTCATTAATCACTTTTCCTTAAATTCACTAAGTCGCCAATGTGGGATCGAGCAAACATCAAGTATCTTTTCTCCTCTTTAAAGTTTTAATAATTCAAACACCAAAATCAAACTTCATAAAACAACTTTGGTTAATCATAAGAAATATTTATTTGACTTGATTGACCTTAGAAATTAATGTGGTTGAATGTATTATGTGCCAATGTTTAGTTATTCTTTTTCAATCAATATAAATTAGCATGCCACTTGTATCATGTATTAATGTTTTCAAATAAAAGAAATGAACATGGTTATGTATATGTAAGTTGCATGTGTTGGGTTAATCTTATTATATGTTGTGGCTATTATCACTAATAAATCTCAAATTATTTTCAAAATTATAAATCAATGATAAAAATCCAAATTAATGTTGGCTATGAATATCCTATGAAATTTGCATTCTCTTAATAGTTTAAATATGTTAAAGGATTGTTTTTTTTTCACAATTCATGTGTATGTTTACATATGTTTGAATCTAGTAAGTATATAGTATGGACATCCCAAGAAAATAAGGCTTTAAGTAGCCCCAAAGAGGTCTTATATTACTTTTCTTCCCTGGTTTAACAATGGCATGTACTTGTTTAATTTCATTCATATGTGTACATGTACTAAAATTTGGATAGAACTTTACTTTACATGAATAAATAATTTGTTAATATACAATCTTTATTTATGTGTATGATTATGTGTATTGAAGTTAATAAGTACATAGTCGGGATATCCCAAGAATATGAGGCTTTAAGTAGCCCCAAGGAGGTCTTAAATTACCTCACTTCTCTAGTTTAACATGACACATACTTGCTAAATCTTTAATACATGTATATGTATGCTTAACTAAGGATTGAAATCTTTCTTTTCTACCAAAATACATGGATTAAGAATCATCAAGTTTGCAAAAAATGAAAATATATTGTTTGTATAAGTAAGAAATAAAGAGATATGCATGTTATAGATGATGAAAAGGAATGATGAAATGTTCTCCATGTGATAGTAATTCAATTCTATTAATCTTAAGATGTCTTTCATGTTTGACTAGGATTTTTTTAAGATTGACCAAAATTTAGGATTAATAAAATGTTTAATAAATCATTCATTAAAAGAAACCCAAGCCATAACATCATATCTTTAGAAAATAACTTAGGATAGGGATGAAGAGGGTCAAACTTCTTTTCTCTCTTTATAATAATTAGATATTCAAATAGATATCAAATGAAACCAAGAAATATACAAGTTAAAATTGACCAAACCTTTTAACAACTTGAAGTGGAAAATCCCCCAATATTTAACTTAAATAATTCCAAACTTAGATAATCATAATTCTAAAGCCTGGCTAAGATATAGCACACACATTAGAATACTAAGTCACCACTTCTAGCTCTAAGTTAGGATAGTGTATGTTGTGATGTTATGTTTTATTTTTTGATTTAATATTTTAGACTGAATGTTAAGATTGTTTATGCATAGACTGGATATTAGATTATTATTAGCCTAATAATATTTTCTGTGGAGATTGTGCTAAAAGGGTTGATGAAATAATAAGTAAATATAATTATTCTTGCTTGTAGGTTGTGTATGCCCCTAAATATAATCCAATTAGGATATGTGGACTTGATTAACCATATGCAGGATGCTAAGTCCAAATATAAAATATAATTTCTTGGTTTGTATGTTTATTTAGCTAGCATCTATTTTGCAGGTGTAGTTAGATTTTATTTTTCATACATATGTAACTTTTCCAAATAGGATTAGGATTGGTGCCATGGGGTTTATGATGAGCAATGGCTAGAAGGTAAAAGACCTGGGAGGCCCTTGTGAAGCCTGAAACAAAGTAATCTAAAAGAAGAAAGAGGAATGAAGATAAAGAATGAAGACCCCCATAGAATTTATTTTCATTATAGTTGTAATATTCTTTTGTATTCTGAGTTGTATAAAGGTAGAGCTCGGCTACCCAACTTCTTTTTTTTGGGTGTACGATGATACCCGGCCCTGCCGGCTTCTTATTCTTTTACAAAATTTATAAATATTTGATTGTTGTGTTTAATATGTGTAATAAAAATGGCATATTTTTTATAAGTTTCTTAAAGCTTGATGATTGAATATGTGGCCTGACACTTTAGAATAAAATTAATATTTCTACCCTCATTACTAACTCATAACTAAATTTTAATATAATTCATAACCTCACTTTAAAGCCCAGGTTATAATCAAGATAAATAAATGATTTAGCAACCCCTTAGCTGAATGTTAAATGTTATAACATCATGCATAATATCTTATTTCACTCTTGAATAGGGAGGGTCTCCATTCTTGCACAATAGGGAATCCTTGACCTTTGAGGGCATCCTTTGTGGTGGATAACACCTCCTCTCATTGATTTAGCCCATAATTTCATTTCATCATATATGTAAACATAATTGTCCCAAAGCCTCTATCCAAAATGAATGTGTCAACAAATTGCATAAATATTATAAATTTTGCATTAGTTTAAGTCATGTTTTCATGTCAGTCATGATCTAATTTCTTAGGGAGTGAGTTTAAGACTCTAGCTATCTTCCTAATTAAATAATAGCTTAGATATCTTGCATTTGCATAAGGCCAGCATACATGGTTTTAAAGTGTAGGATGTGTTAGCTAGCAACCACTCCAAGCGGTTGTAATTTCAAAAGAGTCGTGATGGGTTTATCCTCTCTTATGGAGGTAAACCACTATGTCCCACCTTTTCAATTAGACTTAGATCATACTTTTAGCTTATGCTAAGGCGTCTTAGATTTAGGTTCTGAGGCTATTTGTTTCTTTGGGCTATAAGTATAAGTCATCACCTCTTAGGCATTTTCACAATCTTATATTGACAGACTATAAGCCTTAGCATTCTAATAAAGATTTCCAACTTAAGCAAAAGTAAATTCTCTTTCAAATATGTAAAGCCTCACTATAGGGTAGATTTGAGCACTTACTAGGCTTCCTAGTATCATAAGTGCTCCCTACTTATCCTCCTTCAAGATCCGTAATAAGTCTTCCCTTGAACTCTCTCACTTGACTTTCCATAAATACATAATTTTTTGATAATCTAGCTTTGAAATCTTTGGAGATATTTATTAACTACTTTAATCAAGAGTGTTCTTAAGAAATTCTTATTTTCTATGATATAATTAACTATGGAAAGCTTGCTTCCATATGGAACTAAAGAACCCGACATAAAATAAACCATGTTTTACTTTTCCTTATAAAGTAGGGGAAAGATCTCTCGTATATATGAAGACTCATCTGCCTTAGTAGTTTTTATTAGTTGATTAGGTCCATTGTAGGGTGATATTTTTCATCTTTTGAGACAGAATATCATACTTTAATTTCATACTTGATCTTTAATAAGTATCCCCTAAGATCTGTGTGGTGTACCTATGACTCTAAATTAAAACACCATAATTGACATCATCATTTCCACTAATTACATTTTTAATGGCATTATTATCAGCCACTCACATAATAATGCTTCACTACAAAAAAATTGTAGATTTTGATGGAATTTTCAGCAGGAAATTATGGGTTGATTTACCGATAAATCTTTTAGCTGAAAAATATTTTCAACGAATTACTGAGAGGACCCACTTGAAATCATTTAAACTTGATTGGTTCCTAACAAATTAATTCATCTTAATAGTTTATGATGAATTTTTCATTGGAAATCATTAATAATATGGGGTACGAAACCTGTTGCCCCCACCCGAGTCATTTCTTCTTAATCTCTCTCTCTCTCTCTCTCTCTCTCTCTCTCTCTCTCTCTGTGTGCTAAATGATAGAAAAGGAACTAGGGCTCTTCAATTTGCTTCTAAAATGCTTTTTTTTTTCTCCATAGAATTGAAGGTTTACCTAGATCTCCTCCTTCCATTATAATTTTTTCATGATTTCATTTATTTGTTTGTAAGAAATAGGAATTTTCTGTTTCGAGAGATTTTTGTGGTTTTTATTTTAAATCTTCTCCAAATTTATTTAAATGTGCTAAATCTTAGTTTAAAATGTCTATTTATGTACATATCTTTAATTGCACATGTTAGGTTTGGTATTTTTTATAAATTTTATTTTAGAAATTTAAGCCTAATTATTATTCTAATTAATTTAATGTGTAAAATTATTAATTATATGAGTTTCAAATTTTTGATGCATTTATTTAAATTTAATAATATGTGTCCGTTTTCATTTTGTAAAAAAAACTACATTTGGTGATTATAAGCTACTACGGCTAACTACCAAGAAGTTGCAAAAAATTGTAGTGAATGACTTATACACTTAGGGCTTTACATGAATTAGCCATTTATTATGTAATCATTACTATTTATATAAGTGAGATAGAATTTTAATTGAATTTTCACATTTTTTTATTTTACCCAGCTTATGGACATTCATAGTGAGCAATCATGGATGTATTATTTGCATCCAGACAGAAAAAGATTATCTAATGAATTGTTGAGTAGTGTTGAGCACTTCATACATGTGGCATCTTAACTTCCTTCTTATATTTTTGAAGGAAAGTTGTCCATATACGAGGCATAAGAATTAGGCTTTCTTAACGCCAGATGAAGTCAAAGTAGACTTGTATTATAGGGGTTTGCAACCAAATTATTGGTTCTAGACTTCACATCGTAAGTTTGAGCCACATTATTGATGATGATAGTGGTGCCTCAACAAGTCATTTATGTCCTTAAGGTAAATATGATTCTAGCCAAACTTATGAAGAAATGGTATATGATGCTGCTATAGTAGAGTACCCTGTAGAGGAGGAGCTATCTAATAAAGAAGTTTAAAAGTTCTATGACCTGCTAAAGGCAACACAACAACCATTATGAGAATGATGCATGAACCACATTGAGCTATCTATGATCATAAAAATTCTATGTATTAAACTTGAATTTAATGTGCCACATAAAACCAATTTGTAGGGATGTTAAAAGAGATAAAATTCACAGAAAAACTTAGATCCTAAAGGCCTATATAAAACAAAGAAGTTGGCATCAAAGTTAGTCTGAGCATTGAAAAAATTAACTAGTGTATCAATAGTTGCTTGCTATATTACTAGGACACTGCATAAGACATTGAATGCAAATTTTATGGACCACTTAGGTTTAAGCCACATAGTAGAAAATAATGCAAATAGAAAGATGCATCGCAAGCATTTGTTCTACTTTCTGCTAACTCCACATTTGTAGAGATTGTACACTTCTATGTGTTCAGCCTAACACATGCGATGGTATTACAACAGAGCAAGTGCATCACATATCTTAGTCATCCATCAAATGGATAAGCATGGATGCATTTCAATTGTACCTAACCAAATTTTATAGCTGAGCCACGAAATGTCAGACTTGGCCTTTACGCTGATAGTTTTACATATTTTTGTCAGTCTACATCACCCTATTCATGTTGATCAGTGATAGTTACACCATACAATTTATCACCAGAGATGTGTATTATTACTCTTTATATGTTCTTGACTTTGATCATTCCTGGGCTACAAAACTCTTAAATAAAGATTAATGTCTTCTTGTAATAATTCATAGATGAGCTAAAAATTTTATGAGATATTGGTGTACTAACATATGATATTACTACAAAGCAAAACTTTCAAATGAAAGCATCACTTATGTAGACTATTAATGACTTTCTGTGTATGGAATACTATAACGATGGAGCACTACTGGAAAGTTAATTTGTCCATATTACATGGATTTATCAAAGGCATTCATTTTTAAAAATAGCTAAAAAATTCTTAGTTTGACTTTCGTATATTCCTCCCTGTTAATCCATTCAAAAAAATAAAAATGTATTTATAAAAAATTGAGTTGAGAAAGTTAAGCCACCTCCAACATTGAGCTATATCCTAACTATAATTGACTCTCCTATTTTGTCTGACAATTATATTCTAGGTGGTATAACCCATAATTGAACAAAAAGAAATATTTTTTAGGATCTACCGAACTGGAAGTCTAATCTAATAAGGCATAATCTTGATGAGATGCACATAGAGAAAAATGTTTTTGATAATATTTTCAACACAATGATGGATGTTAAAAGAAAAATTAAAGATAATGTTAAGGCTAGACTAGAGTTGAAGGAATATTATCATAGAAGAGAGTTAGAGTTGAGAGAGACAATAGCTAGTACATTTCAAAAGCCTAAAGCCAAATACTATCTCACATTAGAACAATGGAGAATAGTATGTGAATGAGTACAGTCATTGAAGTTACCATTTAGGTACACATCCAATTTGAGCATATGTGTTGATTTGAGAATGAAAAAATTATTTGGAATGAAGAGTCATGGTTGCCATTTTTTCTACAATACTCACTTCTAGTTATGTTCAATGCTTTACCAGAGCAAATTCTAGATCCTCTGATTAAGCTTAGTCTCTTCTTTAAGGAACTATGCTCAGCTCGATTAAATGTGGAAGCTATAAAATAACGAGAAGTAAACATTTCAGCCATTATTTGTAAGTTCGAAAAGATATCTCCCCCCCTCTCCATTTTTTTTAATTCTATAGGGCACCTGTCAATACATCTACCATACGAAGTCAAAGTGGGAGGTCCTCTGTAATATCATTAGATGTACCCCTTTGAGAGGTAGCTATTTATTAGCAGTAGTAATATCAATTATTATTCAATTTATGCTAAATTATTTTTCAAAATTCATGCAGATTTTTAAATAAATTGAAAAACAAAACTGTGAAGAATAAAGCACACCCTAAAGGCTCAATATGTGAAGCTTACTTGACCCAGGAGACTACAAATTTCTACCTAATATTTTGAGCAACATGCATGTTTAGATAATAATGATGGTGTTGGGTCTTCACAGAATATGTTATCTATTTTCAAACCATCCAAAAAAGCATTGGGTAGAAGCACATCATGATATCTGAATGACAAGGAGCTTAGGGAAGTGATAGTTATTATTCGCGATAAGGTTCAACCTTTTTCTTGAGTAAGTATGTCAATTCCACAATATCCTATTTTTATTTTAATCGAATATATCTCTTACCTAATTATGTGAATTTAATTATTGAGCTGAGGTTATTCATGAACTCGTTAAACTTGGATGATGTTGCCACTACTAATAAGAAGGTTGAAGATGAAACCCAACATGATTTAGATTATATATGAGCAATCATCACTAAGATTTTAATATATTTTCTACATTAATTCGCACAACTTTCTTATACTTTTAATGTGTTAGGTTCATGATTGGAGAAATGGAGTGGAGAATCAGGACCTGCGCAACCTAGCTTGGGGTCCAAACGTAATTATAAATACATGGTAGATTTATGATGTCAATGATTATAAATTCCAAACAAATTCTTAATTCAAAGAAAAGAAAACATATAACTCCATTGTTTGTATTCAAGGAAACACACATTCAGATGATGAGATAGATTATTATGGAGTTTTACAAGAAATTGTGTAGTTACAGTATCCTAAATCAAATGAGAAGAATGTCATTCTATTCAATTATGATTAGTTTGATCCTGTGTATAATAGAGAAATAAAAAAGCATAAGTCATATGAGATCACTAAAGTGAAGTTAACTAGAAATATGTTAGTACAATTTTTGCACATCAAGCCATATAAGTGTATTATCTAAGATATCCAAGAAGAATAAGAGAGAAAATGGAATGGGCTGTGGTAGTTAAAATCTAACCCAGAGCAAGAGTAGAAGTTGAAAACACCATTAAAGTTGCCCATCAAGAGGATGAAATGGCGGGTTTTGAACTTTCAGTTGATGATGTAGGGGTTGTAGTGAGCTTGAATAATACTAATGTTGATTATGAGAAAAGTATTCAGTCAAAATATGAGATCAATGAGGATGATGATGAACATGGCAATATATAATCAACTTCTACTGATTCATTGGTAGAAAACCTAACATATGCATTAAGGTACTTGCACATTTTTTGTAGATATTTGTTAAAAATAGTAATTTGGAGATACATATTATCTTCTTTATATAATTTAATTATAAAATATTTTTTTTCATATATTGTACCTATCCATTGCAATTCACATACTGCTTTTTAACAAACTTTTTTATATACTATACTTATAGAATGCAATTCACGTAATGTCCTTTTTATATGCTTTTTTTATATACTATACTCACATAATACAATTCATTTATTGTTATTTTTATATATATTTTTATATACTGTACCTACGTACTGCAATTCATATTATATACTTAATTTTTAAATGCTATTTTTATATATTATATTTGCATACTATAATTCTCATTATAATTTTCTAGTATTCCTATTAAGTTCTTTAAGTAACTTTATTCATGATTGATCTAATCACTTTATTTTATATTACTTATAGATGGTTAGGTAATGGTAATGATGCTCCAAGACAATCATTTACAAACATCTTTAAACATAAGAAGAAGGCTATGCCTCGACCCACTATTCAGGCTACCACCATAGTCACTATCTTGACCTCCATTTCGATATCACCACCTCGGAGTTCTGGACTAGTCGGTACATGTACCTACCATTCTCCAAAGCATATAGATAATACTCCATTCTACTCATATCAGGCATCCATAGGTTCCATAGAGCCCAAATTTTAAGATATGCCTTCTGATCAGCTCGGTACTTCTATGTCCATAAAGTCGTCGATGGCACGCATTTTTATTAAGTTGGAGGATGACATGTAATCATATTTTTAAAGTTTCCTTTTAGTATATTATAGTTCTAATCTTAATTATAGATTTCAAGTTCAATCCATCTAGAGAAGCTATTCATAAAATTATGGACATAATAAACAGCAAGTATGATGTTCCATATGTTTCATGGAAGAAGGTCACAATTGAGGTTCGACACATGTGGTTTAAAGAGTTTAAATATTGTAATGACTATTTATAAATTTTAAAAGCATTAGTTGATCTTAAAGTATTACTAATTAGCATTATTTTGTTTGATGTTACAAAAGGATTTCAACTGGTTGCCAGAGCACAGCCATAAAATCAGAAGAAATTTTGTGTCTAGAGGGGGTTACTCAACTACACGATATGTTCATAGACATATGCAAGTCTGGGTGAAGACCTCTTTGGATTGGAGAGGATGTATGAGTTGAACTCTACAGAGTATGGGCCTCCCTAAATTGTGTTTACAGAAGGGAGCAAGTGAAGCAAAATTGAGCTTATGATTATGGGAGCATGGGCACCTCTATACATATTAAAGGTTCAGTACAGCACACTGAGTATAGACAAAGGATGGTAAGTCATTTGTTACTTTTAATAATTGAACCTATAATCACAAATAATTAATTTCATTAGAATGTTTATAAGCTAAAGTTCTTGGGCGAGAGCCTACTGCTGTTGAATTATATAGTAGAACACATCAACATCAGACTGACTAGTAGTGGGTTGATGTTCGATCATGGAGAGCATACGTAGAATGACTACTTGGGGTTGAAGGAAGTTGTTAGTTTGGGCTCCACTAGTGTAGAAAGTTCTAGTAGGCAGTTAGAGCAGTCGGAGTATGATATATGGAAAGAGGTTGTTCGAGGAAATAAAAAGGGATGGATTTACTACCTAGGCTCACAGAAACTAGCATATGATGTATGCCATTCATTCTCTAAAATGAATAGTTAGTTGATTGATGAGATTGTTCAGAGGCGTGTCATTGCGATGGCAGAGGAGATGAATGTGAGGATGACTGCTCAGATGGAAGCTCAAATGACTGCAATGGAGACTAGAATGGAGAAGATGCGTTGAGATAGAGCAAGGGGAAGAAGCCAATGGTGAAGATGGAGAAGAAGGAGGAGCAAGATGATGAGGAGGAGACTGATGATGAGTATGTCTCATTTGTACTTTTTATGTGTAAATAATTTGTTCATATGTTGATATTTCAAACTATTTTATTTAAATATTTTAAAACCATTATTTTATTTCAATATTTTTCAAAATTCTAAAATAAAATGAAAGAAATGCTTGAGATTAGCTGCTTATTAATCTTATGTGAATATTGAGGGTATGTTATTATCACTTAAAAAATAATGAAGTCATTTTATGATTCTTATATAGGTGTAAAAATTAGAGCATATGCAAAGCTCTAAATTTTTATTCATTTATATATAGGTTTCTGACGACCTTCCAGCAGATTTTTCAGAAGTTCGTATTTAGGCATGTAAAAAACAAAAGTCGACAAGACCTTTTCCGATAGCATTTCTGGCTAAAAAAGGTCTGTCAGAAATTTATGGTGGTTCACTTTTCTAGCAACATTTCCAGAAGAGCTTTCTGCTGGTTCATCCCAAAAAAACTTTTCCACTAAAAATCCGACAAAAAAAGGTTTTCAATTGGATTTTTTGTCCACTAAAAATTTTTTCCAACCAGTGTTTTACTATCAGTTTGAAATCCATAGAAAATATGTCAGAAAAGTAAATTACCGATGGATTTTGGTTTATTTTCAATGAATTTTTTGCCATAAATCTATAATTTTTCTATAGTGCTTGTTAACATCACCTAATGCCCCTATGATGAAAACCCAACCCTCCACTCTTTGCTTGTGGGACTTACCATGAGCTTCATCACTAGCAAAACTTCTTATTTATTAATGCCTCAGTCTCTTCAACTAGCTCTGGTAACCCATCAACTTAAGGCCAAAGATTAAAGGTAGGAATCTCATTAATAGGTATCATGGCAATGTGTATTATTTGTTGAACCCTTAACATTACATTTGATATATTACAATGCACTCTTGAGCTTGCAAGGGAATAAACTATTTAATGTCTATTCTAAGATGCCACATATCTTTGTCAAAGAATAAAGGCACCCCCACGTATCTTTTAGATAAAGAAAATGATTTTTTTTTTCTTTTTTTCTTTTTTTTGGAGAGCTAATGAGAATAAATTATAATGCCATGATTTCTCATGTAAAAAAAAGCCATATTTTTCTCCCTCTCATCCTTCACCCATTGTACTTCATTGAATAGGATGAAGTGGACATCTCATATACAATTTATCATTTTCTCTTTCATAGTAGGGTCCTCTCCCTCATTACACCATGGGTTTAGGCTATAAAGTTGAATCAAATGAAACCCTTATATTTGTGGTTTTTTTTCATCCTCGAATGATTAGGTCTCATTCCTCTCCCATCTAACTCTATCCCACTCTCAAGATCCATCTATAACTTCTTCTAGTTGAAGGCTTGCCCTTCTAGTTATTTCTTTGAATGAAAGAAATGCTAGTAAAAATTAAGAAAAATATATAAATATAAAGATGATAGCTAAAATATGAAATTCGTACTTTTTATTAACAATTTTATAACATGGTCAAAGTTTTTTTTTGACCCAATTTTTAAGGGAACGAGATTTTTCTCACAAAGAGAAAAGGATAAAATAAATATAATTAACAAATTCTATTGTTTGAGTGCATATTATATATGGGGAGAGATTTTAGGCCTAAATATTTTTAAATATTTTTATCATGCTTCTCTTCTTATAATGATACTTGTTATTTGAGTAATATTATGGGCATCAAAATAATATAAAAATGTTTAGTTGAGCATGTTAAAATTACAAAAAGGAAATCATCTTTTATTTATCAATAATATTAAAGATTTGAATGCTTTTAACTCGATAATATAAGTTTTTGCATTATTAATTTTATTTTTGTATGAAAAATTTTTTCCTAACCATATTATTGATGGTGTGATTCTTATAAATATATAAGAGAGAGAAAGCCCATTTGTAATTTATTTGATCAAGGAAAATTAAATAAAAATAGAATTACCTTTGTTTAAAATTTTAATTAATATGTTATTAAAAACCATAAAAGATTTTGGAATTATTAGAATACCACCCTAAACTTTAAAATTTAATAATAAAATTATTTGCAATAAATGATATTTAATCTTCTTAATTCATTAATTCAAGATAGATTTTATGAAAATTACACAAATAAATTCTTTGACTATTCATATTTATTTTATGAGATATTATAAAGATTATGATTGTTGGTAACACAAAATTTTAATCTTATAAAGCATAATATTTTTAGTGAAGCATAAAACTTGAGAAGATTTAGAAGAATCAAATAATTGCGTATGATAAATTGGCTAACTGATGCCCAAAAACAAGTCCAAAATAGTACAATTACCCCTCAAATAAGATTTAATACATCACATTGAGCTTATGGATGCTAAGTTGCTCAAACAAAATCCCAAATAACTTAATCAAAGCAAGATGAAATGGTTTAAGCCAACTCATCCTAGCATTAAGAGCCTTAATTTTTTTTTTGTATGCATAAGTACATCAAAATGGTGGCAGAAAAGAAGCTTTTCACAAATTCTCCTCTTCTTGGGCTTTGAAGTTAAAAGTCCATGTATAGCTGTACGTGTAAATATTTTATTGCATCATTAAATTTCTATTTATTCTAAAATATCTCAAATATAATAAATACATAATTAAAACAAATTTATACTTTTAGGCATTTATTCAAATATTTTTTTATCAAACTAGTTTATTAGTAATTATTTTCATAAATTATGTTAATTAGCTTATATCACATTAATTTTAGGTAGATTTAAAATTAGGGGGATTTACATACATACCACTGAATTCTTATATATTTACATATTTCACACCAAAACTTGAATATTTACTTAAAAGACTTAAATCTTTATCATTACATCAAAAATACCACTATATTTTTTTTCAGTGAAATGACCTTTTCTGGAAAGAAAAGTTAGTTTAAATATTCAAGTTTGGATATGAAATATGTAAACATAAATAATGTAATTTTTTAAAATTTTATTATTTTATTGAAATTTGTATGATATGTTACAAACACATCTATATACAAAGAAAATGATTGGAACTTAATGAATTCAAAAAGTGAAATAACAAAATAATTAGCATCAATAAAAAAAAACTGTAATATAATTAATGAATTCACGATGAAATGAATAGCAGCTCATAGCCACTGAGAATTCAATGCAGCTGAATTTAAACATTTGGGGTTGATTTTGAGCTGCTCATTAAGTCCGAAGGAGATTGAATTATAGCAACTTTGTGAATGTCAGGAAATAGCCTCATGGATCAAATAAAGAATAGGGCAAATTTCACACCAAAAACACAATTCATTTTAAAATGTCAGGAAACAACCTCTTCATCATATTTATACCTTTTATGTGCATAACGGCAAAAACCCTAAGTAAAATACCAGGTCTACAGAGACCGAGTTATTTATCTTATATAAATAAGATAAATAATCAAAACAGATGAACTTTTGATCTAAAATACATGATAGCAATTATCTTGGGATGAAGATGAATTTGAATGTCATTTAATTGAAGGATAGTACAAAAAAAAAAGATATATTTTTGTTTTATTTTTATCATCTATCCAAGTCTCAAATGAAGAAAAAATTGACAAGATTGAATTCAGAAAAGCTCTTTAGCGGAGTGTTGATTGATTACAAATCAATACTGTCTGTACCTCCAAAAGGGCATGGAATGGTTCTCAATTAATTTTCAGGTGATGCAGCAGTTTGCTTTGGAGAAGTCGAAGGCCATTGTTTGCTGATACGAGACCTCGTCCATGGATCAAGTGGAGCCCTTTCAGGTGGCTGTGGTGTGGGAGGCTTAGCTTCCCTCAGTTCATTCTCCCTGTCAACGAACCTGGTAAAGGGTAAATACAAAACTCATGGAGATTATAACTGTTAACACGGGGAAGATAAACAATCAATAAACAGAAAATCTACTATATGGCATATAGTATTAATCTAATTTAGCACACAATTATCATATATTTACATATCCAACACCTAAATTTCGATATTATATAAGTTAAAAGTGAAATGCATCTTTTCATGCAAAGATAAAGTGTTATAATTGAAAATATCAAACTTTAGATGATAGATATGTAAATGCATAACAATTACGTGCTATATGCTATATAAGTAAATTTTCCTATAATTTAACTACTAATTATTGAAGAGTCAGAATATTCACGTAGGACCTCAACATGTTACTAAACCAAGGATTTCCTAATCCTGCGTGCCAGAAATTTTGATAGATCTGGAGTAAAAGAGATTTTCGTTTGTCCTGGCACTAGATTTTGGGCAACACAAACTCAGTTAAGTCAGGAGATTTCTTTCATAGAAATCCCAAGTGAAAACGGCAAGAATTGGTGCTGTTGGCATCATTTTTAATCAAATTCATACATCTTTTAGAAATTATGTCTAATTGCATTAATGTATCAAATAAGGCTAGTCAACCTAGACATTTATCTCAACCATCCCTGACTAGTTCTTACACCACCAAAGCGAGCCTATGTCCTCCTTTTTAAAAAGAAGAGGAAAAATGGCTGTAAGCCGCGACAGAGCCACCGCTGCAGCACTATATGTTCCATCGACGAACCCCCCTTCCCTTGTCAGTAGCTACAGTTCTCCCTGATTGAACCACACCTCGTGCAGCCGCGTATACTTAGGAGAAGCTACACAACTGACAGTGTTGGATCTAAGGCAGTTGAATTAGCAGCAGCGACTGTCGGTGGTGGCGATTCTACTGCAAAATAATAATAATAATAATAATAATAAATAAGTAAAATCCTTATTTCCTACGGTAGACGAGGATCCAATGCAATTTATGCTTGGTCCCCTAGTTCAAAAAAACGAGAAGATTGGAAATAAGCCTTATCGAGGTAACCGTCTAAATCGCCTTTAATCTAATATGCCTAGCCTTTAAGATGCATTTTAATCTGATTTGATCATTTGTTTAATTGATTAAACTTTATAATTTTTTTGTCAGTTTAATTCACTGAAAAACTTCAACTTATCAGATCAAAAATAGCCAACATGGTAAACATTAAAATTGTATAAAATTTTGATAACTTTCTAATGAAACTAAAATCATATAATTCAGACAAAAAAGAAATAAGATGTTAAAAATAGTAAATAGATGTCAATTTTATTAAACAAAATCTAATTTTACTTAACTCATAAATTTGAGTTCGAATTTAAGCTCAATTTTTGAGCCAAGTTAGATTTTGAAGTTGAGAATAATATGTTGATACTTCTTTATATTTTAATATACTTTATAATTTTAAAATAATTATTGAGACATAATTATTCTTTTTTATCAAAAAAGAATACCCTTTCAACCTGCGACCAAATGACTCTCAATTTTCATGTGCATGGGGCTTATTTGAACTGCTTAGATGATTCAAATGCAACAATGTGATCCATGTCATGAAATAAGATCCTAATCAAATATTTCACATGAATGAAGATTACATCACATGTACAAAAAACTTGTGCACATGAATTTCATATTAAGCCTTTGTGATTTCAACATCTCTTCCACTGCACACAACTATTTATGATAAGAAATGTGATGCAGTTTGTGAAATTCAAATCTAATACTATGAGGTATGCGAAATGTCACAGGGTAATGTGCAATAGCACGTGACTATGACTATCACTCTTCTCATACTAAGGACTAGTCAATGATGGTTGACATAACGTCTAGGTTGACTAGGTGTATTTAGGTGAATGAAATTAGACATGATTTCTAAAGGATTTATGAGTTCAATTAAAAATGATGCCAATAAATAGTCCCCGTAAGTGGGGTGCATTGATGACAATATGAGACTACAATCATAAAGCCAAGCATATTTCAACCTTTAGACAGAGGGCATCATATTTCAATATCAAAAGCCAAGCTATGTAAATAATGTTATTATGAGACTACAATCATAAAGTGACACATTCAATCCAGATAATAAAACGAGATGCATGTTATTGGCTGAAGAAACAACGTATTATGATAGAATGAGCAAAGAATCAACTGAAGATTTTTAAGACTGCATCAAAATTGAGATGAATGACTATGAATTTGTCCGATGAAAATAATAGATCATGCACAACATTAAAGTTAATAATTGCGAAAATTTTCAAGAAAATTACTCAATATAAGCCATTGGAGCAGCATCCCCCATTCTTATACGAGTTCTAAGCAATCTTGTATATCCACCTTCTCTGTCCCTTTAACCAGAATAAGAATTTTCATTAAAGATGAGGCTATATAATTTTTGAAATAGGAATTAAAAATAATAAGCTAAGGGATACTTGTAGCGATAAGCCAGCTCTGTAAACAACTTATGCATAACATCATCTCCTCGAACAAAAGCAGTAGCTCGCCGTGCAGCAGCTAGTGTTCCCTGAAAAAAAAATTAAGTTTATGAAATAATAGTCATGTAAGAATGTAATTAAAAATTATATAAAGACAAAATTCTATTCTTTTCCATGACAATATAAACATACACTTTGAATTACAAGGCATCTTAATAGCTAAAAGGATGGCAACCTTTTTCTTAGTTTTATTAAGCAATATCATCTTTTTTTTAAGAAAGATAAGTTAGAATGAAGAGAGATTGCAAACTTGCCTAATCCTGCTTAAAAAAACTTAGAATTCAGGCCTTCATGAACAAGAAGAGATCAAGAGAAAAGTAACAAAATTGGATGGCCCAAATGTCAAGGGAAAAGTATTTCACGTTGGAAAAAGAAAAGTGAATGCAGCTGCTAGACAATCTATGCTTAGAAAACTCAGCTCAAAATGAGTATTATAGATAATCAAGAAATAAGTTTAATATAGAGTATATCGATTTCAAACACACTACAAAATAAGTACCTATAACTTGGAGGGCTCCATAAAAAAAATTTATCCTCGAGGAAAAAAAGGAGAGATGTATCTTTTTGCATTTTCCTATGTATTTGTTCTTAGAAAGACTTTCAATCTTCTAAGAATGAGTTCAACTATCTTTGGCATAATCCTTTGGAGAAAATTTATACGTTCGATAAACTCCATAAGATCAAAAAAAAAAAACTAAGCGAACTCAACACAAAAAGCTGAGAATGGAGTTGCCCTAAAGATAATCTTGAAAAGCTCAAGAAACTCATCCCTAATATTGAACTGTTCCCTCATAATGAACATCCCTAATAATGAATTTAAAAAAATCAAACTTATTCAACTCATGGGAAATATTCTCTTTTTGTTAAAAAAAGAAAATTTAAAAAAGTTATGAAATATATAATTAAAGAACTTTGATTTAGAAAGTAGAAAGTTGACTTTCATGGTTAACTTCAAGATTGAAAGCCAATGTATCGAGCAACTTAGATGATATTAAAAAAAATATATTACCCCCAAGTAACTACTTGGCTAGACAAAGAAAATATAGACAAGTTTAAGCATGGGATCAAAGTGCTTGAAGTCAAGTCTAAAATTATAAAACTACTTATATAGAAGAGTTAAGACTTCTGGACAGACAAATAGACCACACTAAACGAAATCATCTTTATCCTTAATTCAAAGTATGAATTTCATTTCAAAGAAAAAAGATAAATCTAATGGATTTATTATATAATATTCTATATCTTCAAATTATATTTCTCATAAGTTATAATTATCAAGTGACTTATTGAATATAAAAATTTATCATTTTAAGGTCGCGCATAGAGTTGGCCGACATTAAATATTTATATTCTAACATTTTTTTCTAAAAAAAAACTGAAAATCACACCAAGTCTTTTAGTATCCTTCAAACAAAAAAGTCTAGCTTTAAAACTCAAGCTCATCCTTTATGAAGATCTACAGTGAGAGTGAGAGAAGTCCCTTCTAGCAAGAATTGATGATTATCCACACAAAAAAAAATGCTAAAACAAAAGGTAAGGTCCTTAAAATGAAAGGTTGAGTAAAAAAGTTATATTAATTTTTTTTTCAAATTGGAAATTGTGCACACTCGAATTCAACTTATATTTACTAAGAACATCCTTAAACATACCTTTACTCACATTTTCAGAGATATTAACTCAATATACTCTAAACTCGGCTCAACAATTCTTAGAACAAGAACCCAACTCAATAGCATTGAGAATATGAACTTGGCCCAATAGTTTGAAGTTTAAATCTGAATCATTAAAATCACAAGTGCAAGTCAAGGGAAAAAAGCCAAAGAAAACAACATTGGTGAAATTATGTTTCATCGATCAACAAATGTTAAGGTCAAGTGCTTTAAACTCCAAAAGCTAAAAGAATTAAAAAAACTGTAAAACTTCTAGATGGTGCATCACTTCCCTCTTCTTCGCAAGAGTTTGACCATCAAGCATACAATATTAGTGATGAGCAAGTAGAAGTTCTCAACATTCATGAACCTCTCCAAATAATACCTTATACCATGATCAAATTTAGGGGACATTCTTTCAAGATGTTATTTTAACCTTAAATTAGTACAAAATAATCATAGTTTAAACAAGGTGGTGGAGGCTCTTCTCGACCTGCACTAATTCGTATTTCTCTCCAATTCAATGTCCTTTCCCAAGGTTGGACCTCAGCATCAAGCTAGTCAACTGTCAATTGAGCCACCTCTGATTCAGAGCTTGTTCACCCAATCACCATTGTCACCATATACAATCAACTCTTTCTCATTTATGGTGTCATTTAAGGAAAGCACCATATTCTTTGAGGCAACCTGGCTAGCATTCTCTTTCGCCAAAGCCTTAGCAAGTTTCTCCTTCTTGGCCAAAGACTTCAACTAGTCAAGTGATATCAAGATCAAGATCAAGGTCATTTGCATTGAATGAAATGAACAAGTTACATATTCAACTCATCAAGCAAAATCAAGATCAAGGTCAAGACTATGAAAAGTGATATCTACTTAAAACTTCATTTGCATTGAATAAAAAAACGATTCATTTCACACAATAATTCGTTACAACAAAAGTTCCCTCAAAAGTTATATACAAAGTTTAAAATTGCACAATCGAATATTGAGACCTTTTTCGTATGTGAGACAAGATGTAAGCCTCAAAGCATTTTGAAACGTAAGCCTCAAAATCAACAAATTATGCAAAAAAAAGTATGGTGCACACATCAAAGTATAAAACAAGAAGTATCTTGATTTATTAATATATTAAAATGCTATATCATAACATCTTAATATTATAGGAAGTAATAAATTATGCAAAATATTAATATATTAATATCTTGACATCAAATCTTAAAGTAAGAAGTGTTATATTGATATCAAAGTAACATAATATAGGAAAATAAAAACTAATGGCATAACAATTAAAAATAAATTTTAAAAAATAAGTTTTTTTCCCTCCCACTCTAATAATCTAATATCAAAGAACATCACAAGTAAGGATGGTGGTGGTGATGACCAACATTGTGCCTGAGCAGAGAGGCACTTGAGTAATGTCTAACTTGAGATTGATTGTGTTAGTTAAAGCGTGTGTTATTTGATATTTAAAACTTATATTTGATTTTTTAAACGTGGATTTAAAAGTGCACAACTCACAAAACCTAAGGAGAGGCACGTCTTGAGGCGGGCCTCACATCATGCAAGGTGTAAGCCTCACATAAAACCAATTTTTTAAAAAAGCACTTAGGCGGATTTTAAGGCGGGTTTTTTATTGCGTAATTTTAAACAAGGGTTATATAATTTACCCCTTAAAAGAAAAAAATTACAAATTCAAGGATGACAGATGGTCAACCATTCAATAGCACCTTTTTCAAGAGAAAACATGCTAAATAAAAAGAAAAAGACTAGATCGAGTGTAATTACAACAAAATTGAACCCTTGTTGAATTAGTTGTTTAATGACAAACCACACCAACCAAAAACTTTATTGTACCTAGACAAGGGCCTTAGGTATTAGGTCTTGAAAACCGGCCTTTTTGGGGGCCTCTAAGTTCTAATCTCCTTCAGTAGAGGCTTCAAGAAAATCCCTCGCATAGATGTCGAGAGCTAGAGGACTATTCAACTTAGGGTGATCTACAAAGTCATTTAGAAAAGATAGTTGCTCACAAAGGTCACTAAAAGTACTCATTTGCAAGACATTACAATAGTTCAACATGAGGATAATTCAAGAAAGAGTCAAGTGTTATCTTTGGAACTAACTTCACCTACGGGGTAACCTCTCCTAGTGCTTTACCTAAAACTTCACTCATGGTAAATCTAATCACAATGTAACCAATTTCATCTAAAGATACAATATCTTTCTAACATTCAATCATTGTGGTGGATTAATCATCACTAGTCTCTATCATCCTACCCTTAGCAGGAGGACCCACAAGGTTGTGTTAACCAAGCCCTCTTGGTTGGTAACTATTGACACTAGCATATATTTCATAAATCAAATGGTATATGCACACTAAAATTGATAGACAACATTAAACTTAATAGCTTCTTAATCATGATCAGAATCATTTAAATGATACTTTTGCTCACAAAGCAAACTGCGTCAATAAATCCAAAATGCGAAAATGACCTTTGCTCAAGATCGACCACAATGATTTGAAATGTGCGACGTAGTATTTGCAAAAAATAAAATAAAAAAAAAAAATCATTTTACTATTACTTAATTTATTAAAGCTAACTCAAATCAAATAAAAAAATTTAATTAGGTTAACTACTTGCTTACTAAAAAATTAATTGAATTCCTCATTAAATGAAAATAATTTGAAATTATACATACATACATACATACATATTTTACATGAAAAAAAGAAGCTCAAATAATTATCTTTCTAACTTAGATTATTTCTAAATAAATGAAATATATTTGTCTACTCCTCTATTTGCTTTTTCTTAATAAATATTAATATGAATAGATTTAAAATAAAATTAGAATTAAGTTATCATCATTAAACTTAAACAAATATCCTTTAGCAATTATAGCCATCAATTTAATAAATCTTAAATATATACATTATAATTATAAGATGATAGTAACAAAAAAAAGAGAATAAAATTAATGATACTTAATCTTATTAACATTATTAATTACAATTATATTCATGTATTAAAATATATATAAAAAAACTATTAAAGTCTTTTTTTACCTAAAACTTTATTAAAATTAATTAAAGTTAAGCTTCTCCATTAAAAAAAATGTTTCATTTATAGATATTAATATTATCATAATACCATGTAAGATCAAAATAAAATCAACCTTCATTTTATCTGTCTTAAATCAATCCAAATAATCATATCAACGTCTTTCTCCATTCAAAATTTGCCACCCATCAAGTTGTACCACGATTCGTCTATCAACCTATCCTCTTCATCCCTTATTCTGCTCGAAATAAAAAAATAATAAATAAAATAACCTAATACTAACAGGGCTCTAGCTACACATTTTTCTCTTCAAGCTCTCCTTTTGGTTCCTTGGAAACTAAAAGCCACAGCATTCCACTCCCCTTCTTCCATCTGACCTCTCTCGCTATCTCGCTTGCACGCCAATTTCCATCTCCTATCTCCTCAAGTTGAGCACCACAACAAACCTTTACACTCTCATTCCTTTCAACAAAAACTCATGCAACTCCCTTGCAACCCCTCATAACATCCCAGCCACCGACTGCCCCATCCAACTCCCCGCTCTATCCCGTTCATATCCCTCTTCAATTTCCTCAAACACTTCCACTAACCAGAACCCTCAACACAGCCGGCCTCCTTTCTCCTAGTAAACCTACAGCCTTCTCTCATTTTCGTCTTCCCATTGTAAACAAACCATGCCAATCTCCTTCATCCTACTTCCCCTCTTCCTATCAGCATCTACGTACTACAGCACTCCTCAAACCTGAGTATTACGTGAATATACCTTCACAATCAGCAGCTCATACTTACTCCCAGTGCTACATAGTGCCAACCCCAACTCCCTCTTGCACGATATAGTGCTAAATACAAGTCTCTCTCTCATAGCAGCTCTTCTCTTTTTTCCAACCAAGGTCATATTTCGTTTCAGATTCACACAAGCAACAAACAGGCACAATCTTTCCTTTCTTCAACCCCTCTGAACGCAAGTGAAAGGTGTGAAAGTGAAAGCCTCCCTCTTGCCACAATTTATAAAAAAGAAAAGGGCCTTAGTGTGGCCCACACTTACAAATAATTAATTTAAAGTACAAGACAGGTACGATATGTGAAAAATATGTTGTACCCTTGCCTGATTCTGCTTCAAATACAAGCAGAAATAAAGTGACATTAAATTAAGCTTTGCAAGCATTTCAGAGTGACATTTTCTAAATCAGGCGCTTTAAAATGCAAAAAAATGACTTAGAATAAATTTTATACATATTACGAGACAGACACATATATTCATATTTATTACCTTGAAATGCATGTAAACATCTTAAAAGATCAAAATTTCATGTTAGTCTTCAATCCAACATAAACGCACTGAAATACGTGCAACAATTCAATTGCATTTAAATGCATGTGAGTAAATTGAAGTTGGAAGATTTTACACACATTTAGAGCTCCCTTCAATCCAAATTACATGATTTTACCATCAGCTGCAATATTCCAAGAATCAATAATTTTGATAATTGTATGTAATTACTTGAAGTTAAATGTCTATATGTACCCGATCAAGGGATTTAGAGTACAATCTCAATGTCTAAAAAGACTGCATGAGCTAAACTCATGGTTAAACTAAGAATTACAAAAATCAATTTATAAGATATATGAACCTCCAAAATGGAAGATAAAATTGTCTAAATCACAAAATACTCGTATGTGCATCGACACAGTACTGAATGTCTAAAAAAAAAAGACAGGCTAAACCCATGGTTAAACTAAGAATTACAAAAATAAATTTAAAAGATATGTGAACCTCCAAACATAATATAAAATTGACTGAGTCACAAAATACCCGCATGTGTCTCGATATAGTACGAAATGTTTAAATTCAGTCTTTTAGGATGTTGCATGGGTTAAAACTATATTTACTTAAATTCCTTGCATTGAAAAGGGTGTCAATAATTTAAAGGATTAGCAATCATATTGAAAATATTAAGGTTCTTTAAAATTGAAAAAAACCGAATTGCAAAATTGTAAAGCACAATTATAAGTTTCAATCTATGGACCTGATCGTCTACCCACAGGAGTAGAATTGCCAAAGTCTATGATATAATGTAATTTCAAAGTTGATTAACATATACAAATCTTAGACTTGATGCTCTTAACAATTGAATATAGTTAATGCGGTATACAGCTATATAGATTCAATTAATCAAAAAATACTGATGATGGCTGTCAACAAGAAGGGATAATTTCATCAAATATTTCAAAGTTTTAAGCATATCATCCTAAGTTTAAGCCTTAATGAGACATAAAACAAATTCAACAAACAGTAAATGTCCAATTGAAAATTCTTCATTTACAATAAAACTAAAATTCATTCAATTCGTCTTACACAATTATCTATAAAGGATGACAAATTTAACGTTATCCTAAGCTTACAGAGTTAATGTCATATTAAGTATATTACTATATTCATATTCAAAATGTTCTATAAGGACGTGGCCAAATCCCTCTGTCCATATTGTTTGGCCAATGGGCTCCACATATACAGCAGTTACGATCAAAGCCCTCTAACTGAGTGGTTTAGCAAGTAGACTCAATTATATTACAATCGGCTGTTGCTCGTATGTTCTCAAATGATTTTCTACCTTTTGAGTTGTGAATCATAAATTATACCAGATAAGGCACAAAACCATCTATTAGCTAGAGTGGACTTAAAATTGTCCTCTTTGATAAATATCAACCTAAATTGATAAGGTTATCTTGGATGAAACAACTCATGGATGTTAATAAGGATCCTTCGATTGTTAAGTAGACTATCTCCTCTGACTAAGTAGATCAAAGGCTACAACAACCCGAGATGACAAAACTATAGAATCTTGATTAGGCGTGTCATCATTCGCCCAATCATAGGCTTTAGGCATCAATAATGATGAATTTCAATCATAAATTTCAAAAGCAATTTGTTGCTATATGCTAAGCAATTAGCAATCTAATGGCTAATCGTCGAAAGTTCTCTCTCAAGGGGAAATTAACTATAGGTGCTTGCACCTATAGGAAACCTCAAATCAGATCTAGAGTCCTCACCAAATGAGAGTGAAATCTTTGGGTAGTGTCTTATTTATCTACAAACAAAAATCATCTGCCTTCTGAAAATTTCGCTCGGCACAAATCTACACTTTCTTTCATCGAGAGGCCAAGGGCGAATTTTTGGAGCCCACAGTAAAGTTATCAAAGGTGATAGCCTCCATACTCAACCCATCAATTGCTAATTTCACCTCAAGTAGAAGAGATTTTAGATTTAAAAGTATGACCAAGCATTCCATTCTTTTCACATGTTATCTTTCTTAAAAGAGTGATTGATCTGAAAAAGTTCTAACTCAAAATTAGTAAAATGCTTCTTCCCGACCATGATAAGTTCAGAAGAAGCGAAGATGAGAAGAAAGATGGAAAGCAGAATAAGAAACTCTTGTGAGGTCCATCTATGATCATCTATGAAGCACTGACATGGACACGGATATGGACACAACATATCATAAAATTGGTGGCATGGCATGTTTGCAAAAAAATAAGATAGGATATGCCATTGATACATCTAGTTAATTTTCATAATCCTCTACTAAATACATTTTTCATATCGAATTTATGTTGAATTTTGTATCAATTTATATTTAATAGACTACCTGCATTATATTATAACTAGCAAATACAATTTTTTAGTGTTGAACTTTACATACAAACATCTAAATTTATTTAATAAAGTTTCTCCCTAACTAATAAATAAACTTAAAAAAAATTTCAAATCAAGTCAGATTGAAATTCAGCATGAGCTCAATGAGAAAAAAAAAGAACTTAGCAACAATTAACAACTATTGTTATTTTGTCGCTACCTAAATTTTAATAATAAAAATCGACCTAATATAGATGAAAAAAAGAAATCAAAAATTACATATTGCATACCTTTGATGAGGGAGTGATCTTGTCTAATCGGGCTTCTTCAAACCCTCCAACTTTAACACACACAGGAGCCGACACACGACAAAACGAGGGCGTAGCTGCTAGTGCAAGGTAGCTTCATCATTGAGGAGCAGCTTCACAAAAGAAGCGACAACGACATGGTTGCTAGTGTGAGGAGGATGTGCTAGTGCAAGTACGCAGCTGTTAATGCGAGGGCGTGATTGCTAGAGCAACAAGGAATGTGGCTTCAATTTCTTAGGTTAGGGCTTCTTCAACAAAGACAAAGGAGTGGGAGAGGTAGCTTCGATGGTTCGATGCTACACAATTTATTAATGTGCCCCATTGTTTCTCCCTACCAGTCCCTCTTGTGTCCTTGTTGTGTCCTTGTTGTGAGTGTGTGTCATAACACATTAAGTGAAGGGTTAGACACATATCATGGCATGTTAGAGCAGTGTCCGACACATATCCAACATAGGTATGACAATGATTTCAAAGATTCGGTGGATCATAAAGGGTCATTTTTTATAAGCAAGCCAAAATGTTAACTCATAAAAATTGATAAAATCAATATTATCAATCAACATTGTTGAAACAACAAATCAAGTTGCAATATTTAATTCCCTTATTCTTTGAAATATCTTTAAAAAGGTATGAGAATTCAGAAACTAATGTACACCTTAAGTCACCTAGGCTTAAGTCCAAGGCCACATGGCCAGCTAAGGAGCATCAACACATTGAACTAAATTCACCAAAGCATTATAATGAATGTACTCAGCCTTAGAGTTGACTAGAATAAGTCACTAGGTGCAAGGGTTAATAAGTCCAACTCACTAAATTAACTTGACCCAATGATCAACTAGTCTAAATCATCTAGGCCATCTTAATAGAACTTGACCAGCCCTAATAAAGTTCACACTTCACATGGACCTACTCCTTATTTGAAAATCATTAATGTACATTTAATGTAATCAAAGAGCTACAGGCAGCAATCTTCATTTCATGACAAGTTTAATTAAGTGACATGAAATAAATTTCTTATTTTTCATAAATATAACATTTCCTATAATATGAAACCTCGACTCTCACCTATGAATAGAGGGTCAAAAGACAAGCTCACAAAACATAAAATCATTAACATATGTATTGCACAATATTGCAATGTAATAAAATATTTCAGAGCTTCCCTCTCTAAACTCTTTTCTCTCTCTTATTCTCTCCTATTACTTATCCATTCTTATTAGTGTTGTTCTAGCGTTGCCCATGGAATCCAACATCAACAATAATAATGATACTCTTGATCAATGCATGTGATGATTCTTAAAGCTTTCCCTTGGATTTTGTCTATGGTGATTAATTGTGGTCATTAGAGATGTAAATGAGTTGAGCTTAAGCGAGTTCAAGTTTGTTCGACTTAGTTTGTTAAGCAAACAAGTAAAAAATCTTGTTAGTGTTTACATTTGTGTGTGTTTAGCTTGCTGACTTACTAAGCAAAAATAAGAGTTGTCAACGAATATTAAACCTACTTAAAAATCATATATAAAGTATAGAATATACATGTCGCCATGTTTATGCATGTATATCTATATAAATATAAGTATATAAATATGAATATACATAATCTATACATGTATATGAACACAAATACTAATAATATTCATGCACCAATTCATATATAAATATTTTTGTGTTTATATAAATATAATAAGCTATTATCAAACCAAACACAATCAAACAAGGTCTTGTTCATGTTTGGTTCCTTAAATAAGTGAGCTAACAAAAACTAATTGAACTCGAGCTAATTACCAATCCGAACATGATCAAATATGAACAAAAGATTTTTAACAGCTCTCATTGCTATTTTTCAAGAAATGAAATGATGAAGAACAAACTATGCTCAATTTTTTCTTGTGTGGTCTTTTCATTGGTCTTTTGTTGATGTTTTGATGATACCATAATGAGTAACAACACATTTGTCCAATATGTGCCTTCTTAGATGGATGTATTTTCACGAAGAATGAGATGCATGCAATAAATCTTATGGGGCATTTTGTCCATCATTTTTTGGTTAAGCATGTGTTATTAGTGTTGTTGTCCTGCATTTTAATTCATTGCACATTTTGATTAACTTGAAATGAAAAATGATAAACTGAATGATCATATAATTTATGTTAATTAATGGGTTATAGCATTAATTGATATTCTTTATGAGTATTATCAACAATGGAAAAAAAAATTTTGAAAGCTGAGCTTTTTTTGAGTATTTTCATTCCATTTAAATCCTTAATGATAAATTTATGCTATTTGTGGAGTTTGTAACAATAAAACCCCCTTGCCAATGATTATTACTTTAAAGTACATCCCATACATGCATTTCTTTTTTATGTATCATGAAAATTTTGAAATTTATATGTTGAATTATGAGTAGTCTTAAAAATTGTGTGCTCCGGCCTTAAAATTTATATGTTTTTAGGCTTCATTTAATTTATTTCACTTGTTTAATAATTTATTTCATGCTTTAATCTTAATATTTCTTGTTTTAATATCTTGGTTAACAAATTGCTAGATGATATGGTCTACCTTTAGTTTGTAATTTTTTGAGAGTGTGATCCAATGGAAGACCAAAGTTAAGCTTGATACACTAATCATCAAACATGTTTTAAGATTAAAAGCTTAAACCCAATGGATAACACCTACATTTTTCAACTACCTAATGTTGGACTAATCTTTAACTTTGCCTTAACAAGGCTTTAACTTGCCTTAACAAGCTCCCCCTCACATGAGAGCACTCCACAATGACTATCACATACTTTCAAATGAAAGTTTTTCAACATATAATAGTAGAAGAACACTAAGAGCCCACTTAAAAAAGTAGAGCCATCATGGAATTCACCCATCTATGAACCTTGCACAGCCATGGTAGAAGAAGCCAAAATTTATAAAAGCCCTTAGCCATATGAAACACTTGATCCAAGTCAAATATTGGCTCTAATACTACTTACTAGAGGCCAAAGGGAACAAAAGTTGAGCTTAATATAATAGTTATCAAACCTATATTCAACCTAAAAACTTAAGCTTATAGGAGATGGCCAACCAATTGGTATTTCAAGTACCAATAATTTTTTTGACTACCTAATGTAATACTAAATTCAATACTCTCATGTGCCATTATAGTAACATGGGTAATGAATACATATAATATGCATATATATAAGATACACAAACTATGAGTGCTTAAGTTTAACAAAACACCGTTGTGCATTTCAGTTTGTAATGTGCTAATGCATAACAAATGTAGATATTTTCATTCTATAGGACCATGTGAATGTCTTAAACAACGGAGAATTTCAAGATGTATGACTCATGGTCAAGTCTAAGTCGCAAATTAAGTGTATCAAGCTTAGAAAATTACATGGTGGACACATAATTGGCAACAAATTAGTTTAAATTGCAAAACAACTGCCACCACAAATGAAGAGAGGGTGGGTGGTAAATGGTGAGTAAGAGGAAACATAAGGAGAAAAATTAGGCTTGGCTATTATCTAAAGAGGGAGGCAAGGCTGATTTATCATGAGGAGGCCTATGTATATAAAAACCAACAACGAAAACAAGCCTTTATCCCACCATATGGGGTCGACTACATGAATCATTTTTCTCCATTGTGTCCTATTAAGTGTCAAATTCTCATTTAATTCTAATAAACTAAGGTCATTTTTTATACATCCTAATTAAGTCTTTTAGATTTATCTCCACCTTTCTTAACATAAGGCGTATCTAATGCATCTACTCCCCTAATTGGGTCATGAGACGGTAGACATTTTATGTGGCCAAACCATCTAAGGTGACTCTCTCTAATTAGATGTATATGACAACCCATCTCATGAAATTATCTGAGGTTTTCTATAATTATCTTTTTAATTAATTTAGTTATTATCATGCAATCCTTTTGGAAAATTAAAAACAAACACTCTAATTGATGACAAAATAGAACCTCAATCCCTTTAATTTATGCCTTTCGGATGGTAGTTTCAAAGCCATCTATCTCTTCCTTCATTTCCATGGTGAGGATGTTGTGAGAATACAATGCCAAGCATATGCAGACTTGGAATGAAAACATTTTTTATATCCTGTTTGCTCTATAATAGAGAAATTCACAAGTTAATGACAAAATAACACTTGTGATTTGTCATGGGTTCATAATTAAAGTCATTTGAACTTAGAATTCTCTATGGATTGAGTAAAAGGGAATAATGAAAAACTTGAGGTGAAGAAATGTGAAGTACAAGACTCAACATTATAACTA